>CM065591.1:380712568-381934721 GCA_033119425.1 Bufotes viridis
ACGTAGTTGTAAAATCGAATAATGCGATTGTAAATGTGTGTTATGCTTATGCTATATTTTGGAGAATAAAGACTCCCCATCATGGCCATGGGAACGTTTCCAGTCCACCATACTAAATAATGTACTGTCAGAATTTAAAATTACGTTGAAATCGAAATTCGACTGATATAACTTGAATAAATCGAATTGCGATTCCAACTTGGACATTTGGTTTATATGATCGTCATTCGTCATATTCTAAAAAGAAAATAACTAAGTATTCTTCGTCTTCGGTTTAGCTACCTATTCGAATAGTCAACTTCGCTAATCGCTATCGCTATTTCTAGCAATCATCAAATAGGAAAGTTGATTATAGAGACTCGAGACAGTTGTGTTTAATTCGCTATGCGATTATATAACAGTTTTTTTTTATTAACATAATAATTCTAATACTTGATAATAATTAATATAATTATTCTATTTATTTAAAAAAATTATATCATCGCATAGCGAATTAAACTCAGCTGTCTCTATTTTCAACTTTACTATTTGATTCATTGATAGAATTAATAATAACGAAGTTGACGAATGACGAATAGGTAGCTAAAACGAAGATGGAGAATTCTTCGTTATCTTCGTTTTCAGGAATTTGACGAATACATTCGTCATATTCGTAATCGTCATCTTCGCTAATTCTAGATATCGAACCAACAGGAAAGTAGACTTAAGTTACAATCGCAATACACGATTATTTAAATCGTATATTAATCGCGATATCTTAAAGAAAGGCGAATATTCGATTTCGACGAATATAAAACGAATATGCTTTCGAATATTCGCGAATTTCGTCGAAATCGAATATGGCACCTGCCGCTCATCACTAATCATGGGCAGCTTACGTGACACAAAAACCTTCTCCCCTCCAGATCCCTGTGGGGGAATAACCAAAACAGGCTTACCCGCCTGTTCAGACACTGCGTTTTTCCCAATGTCACATATTTCCGAGACAGTTCCTCGCCTCGGCAATTTATCACTCTCCAGTCCAGCAGGTGCCACATAATTAGTAACAGGAACAGTCTTACCGTTTGTTGTCACCGGTTCGGCAGTCTCGGGAGACGAGAGCATCCCACGGACATCTCTACCGAAATCATCCTCCAAAATCCAGCTTTTGGAGACCTGCCCTTGATTCCTGGTACCATGGTCACCTGCAGACTCCTTACTCCAACAGTTGCTACTGGATACAACTTGGCCTGTGGTTAAGACTTTTCCTGGACAGTCATTCCAGCCGCACCCTTTATAATCCTGCACACAGTCGCAAGGAATATAGGAACTCCTGAGAATCACACCGCTCGCCATCTCTTTATCTTCTCGACGGTTGCCCTTGGCAACGGCATATCTTGGCTTGTCCTCTGGAACTCCCGGCACACCACCGACCTCTGGTACTTTTGCACAGTGACCATACAGCGTTGAGAACCCTTTCCTCAGGGCCAGCTGCAACTGCGCCTCCAGAGCCTCTCGCTCTGCATCAAATTTCACCAATTCATTTTTAGTATAGCCAATTGCTATGGCCATTTCTTCTCCCTGCTGTATGCGCCAGCGCCGCCGGACGTACTCTTCCATAAGACCCATAGTAGCAGGAAAAATTGTCAGCAACTAGTCCCCTTTTCTGGGCTACTGGCCCTTTAATTTACTGCAGTTTTACTTGCACCACAGCAAAATAGTCCACACTCTTATTAGCAGCACCTACTCCACTGGACAAAAAGCTTCTGGCCCTTTAACTTCACACACAGCAAAAAACAACTTTCAGCAGCAGCTGCTGTCTCGTCGTTGCCCCTAGCAACCAACTGTTTTTGTTTTGTTTTTTACTTTTCAGCATGGACACTTTCTGTCCAGCAATCCCGCAGCATTCAGCACAGACAACACTTCCTGGCGCCCTTAGCAACCTGTTGTCTTGCCCTTTTAGCTCTGCAGCACCCAGCTTCGTGTGCCATTTTCATGCCATAGCATACCTCCACCATATGTAACAACACGGGGTCATTTAGCTCTTCCAGATCGCCGTCTTAACGCCGTAGACGGTTGGCACACATCAAGAAGCCACTCCACCACTGTAGATTCGGGTGTAAACTGGCCACGACCAGCTTTATTGTCACAACAGCAGTACAACAAAATCATAAAAATAAATCCTTGGCCGTCTGGCCACTGACTAAACAGTCTTTCCCTCTCTATCAGGATCTGGGTCTACCACCCAGCTCCCCAAGACACATCACCAGTGCTTATCCTACATACAGGGTTAGAGGGTCTCGGCTCCCACAGGTCTTGACACAGCCTGCTCCTTTCCCAGACTGGGAGCCCTGATTGAGAAGCTCAACCCACATTAATCCAAGCTCCTCAGCTGGCTGATAATTATCCCCATTACCAGCCTGACTGCTGCAGACAGTGGGAAAAAACTATTTTCCCAGCCTTTCTTGTTCTCACCCAGCTTGCTCTGGGTGAGATACGCCACTTGAATGGACTTCCTATGGCCTCTGGCAGCTCCACTGCCACACAGCACATGGAAGGTGGAGTTCCACCTGGTGGGCAGGTCGCATATGAGGCGTGAGCAGGAAGGCTGAAGTTACGCTGCATTACAGACAGGCGAGCAGCAGCAGGGTGAGAACGCTGAAAGTGCGCACAGACGGACCGCACTTTCTGCAGCAGCTCTGACATGTCTGGGTAGTTTTTAAGGAATTTCTGCATCACCAAATTCAGCAAATTCAGTTATCGCCCATTATCGCACACCACCAGGCTCACTGGCAGCAACCACTCATCGGTCTGTTCTTCTATGACCCTCCACAGCTCCTGTGCGGTGTGGGTTTTGTCCCCCAAACACATGAGTTTTAAAACCGCCTGCTGACATTTACCCCTGGCTGTTCTGAAGTTGGTGGTGAAGGTCTTTCGCTGACCGGATGAAGAGGTGGTAGAAGAGGAGGAGGAGGAAGCAGAGTAGGAGGAGGAGGCAACAGGAGTCAAAGAATAATGCCCTGCGATCCTCGCCAAACCGCTATCCACGTCGGGCCCAGCCGCCACTACATTTACCCAGTGTGCAGTTAGGGAGATATAACGTCCCTGCCCGTGCTTACTGGTCCATGTATCTGTGGTTATGTGGACCTTGCAACAGATGGCGTTGCGCAGTGTACACTTGATTTTATCCTCCACTTGGTTGTGCAGGGAAGGGACGGCTCGCCTGGAAATTTAGTAGCGGCTGGGAACGATGTACTGTGGAAGACAGCCAGCGCCATCAGCTGTTTGAAACAGTCCGTCTCCACCAGACGGAATGACAGCATTTCAAAAGCCAGTAATTTTGAAATGCTGGCATTCGGGCCAGGGATTGAGGGTGGGTAAGTGGGTATTTCCTCTTTCTCTTCCGTGTTTGGAAGATGGACAGCTGAACACTGACTTGTAACATGGTGGAGATGCTTGGTGATGGTGACGGAGGTGGTGTTGGTGGCACATCCTCTGTTGGCTAGGTGGCAGGTGCCACTGTGACTCCAGAGGTGGAGGAAGCAGCAGAGACAGCAGCAGAAGAGGAAGCAGGAGGAGCCTTAAACCCTTCTTGGTTTTTAAGGTGTTTACTCCACTGCAGTTCATGCTTTGCATGTAGATAACTGGTCATGCAGGTTGTGCTCAGGTTTAGAACGTTTATGCCTCGCTTCAGGCTCTGATGGCACAATGTGCAAACCACTTGTGTCTTGTCGTCAGGACATTGTCTGAAGAACTGCCACGCCAATGAACTCCTTGGAGCTGGCTTTGGTGTGCAGGGTCCCTGTGTGCAGTGGGCAGTAGCAGGCGTACTGTCTCAGGGACGGCGGCTCCGCTTTTGCACCCTTCTCCCTCTTTTGCTGTGCTGTTGCCTCTGTGCAACGCGGTTTGCCTCTTCCTCAGAACTGCACACGTCACTAGCATGACCTTGAGACAAGTTGGGGTCTAGGACATCATCATCGGCCACATCATCTTCCAACCATTCTTGACCACTGCCCTCCTTGTCGGTCTGCGCAATGCAGAAAGCCGTAGCAGTTGGCATCTGTGTTTCGTCATCATCAGAGATGTGCTGAGGTGGTAATATAATTTCCTCATCCTGCAACATAAGTAGTTTGGCATCAGTGCATTCAATGTCTTTCACTTCTGGGGCAGGGCTATGTGGATGGTCCGGGGAAACCCTGCCAGCAGAGTCATCAAGAAGCATAAGAGTCTGCTGCATGAATTGGAGCTCAGACTGCTTAGATGATTTGCAAATGGGTGAGGTGAAAGACTGATGGGCATGGGCTGCAGGTACCAACTCTGAGCTTTCTGCAGAGGACCGGGTTGGAGATAATGTGAAGGAACTGAGCCACTGTCAGTCACCCAATCTACTATCGCCTGTACTTGTTCTGGCCTCACCATCCATAGAGCGGCATTCGAGCCTACCAAATAACGCTGCAGGTTCTGTCACCTACTCGCACCTAAGGAATGTGTTTCACTTGGACGTGTAGCTGGTGCAGAACAGCCACGTCCTCTCCCAGCAACAAAGGCTCCACAACACCACCACCATGTCCACGTCCTTTATCTGATGGTCTCCTCATTATTTGCGTTCACCCACCAAACTAACAGATGGTTTATCTCAGGTGTCAATTTGACTGCCAATAGTCAACAATTAAGTTCACTAACAGTAAGGCAGTGCCCATGTCATAAACAGAATAAATTTCTTTAGGTCACACAACAGAGTAACGAAGCAATTCAATACAATTACTTCACCATCACCAAAAATTAAATTTTTCCAACCAACAATGTAACAGCAGAAGTTATTGGTTTAATTTGACTGTCAGAAATAGTGTTGAGCGCGAATGTTCGAATAGCGAATTTTTTTGTGAATATCGGCACTTCGCTAATTCGCAAATATTTCAAATATAGCGCTATAAATTCCCTATTTCGAATATTGTTTTTTTTTTTTTTTTTTAGTTATATTTTTTTCTTTCCTACTTCCCAAAAGTAGTTCTTACCTGTCCTGAGGATTCCAGGCTTCCTGGCTGCTCTAGTCAGTGCCCGTTGCCGCTTCTGCCGACTTCCGTGCTCATGGAGCGTGCCCATTCAGCATGGGAACGTCTCCATTTACTAAAATGTACTGTCGGATTTGAGGAATTACGTTAAAATCGCAACGCGATTAATTCAAGTTATATTAATTGCATTGTTATTAATATAACTTGAATTAATCGTATTGCGATTATAACGTAATTCCTCAAATCCGACAGTACATTTTAGTATATGGAGACGTTCCCATGGTGATGGGGACGCTCCATGAGCAAGGAAGTTTATGGTTGGCATGGTAGAATTAGCGAATAGCGAATATGACGAATGTATTCGTCATATTCCTCAAAACGAAGATAACGAAGTATTCTACATCTTCGTTTTAGCAACCTATTTGTCAACTTCGCTAATTCTAGCAATCAAATAGGAAGGTTGACTATAGAGACAGCTGTGTTAAATTCGCTATGCGATTTTTTTTTTTTTTAATAGAATAATTATATTACTTTACTTGATATAATTATTATAATTATTCTATTTATTAAGAAATGTATATATATATATAATCGCATAGCGAATTAAACACAGTTGTCTCTATAGTCAACCTTCCTATTTGATTGCTAGAATTAGCGAAGTTGACGAATAGGTTGCTAAAACAAAGATGTAGAATACTTCGTTATCTTCGTTTTGAGGAATATGACGAATACATTCATCATATCTGTCATCTTCGCTATAATTCTAGATATGAAACCAATAGGAAAGTAGCCTTAAGCTAAAATCGCAATAAGCGATTATTTAAATCGCATATTAATCGCGATAACTAGAATAATGACGAATATTCGATTTCGACGAATATGAAACGAATATTCTTTCGCATATTCGCGAATTTCGTCGAAATCGAATATGGCACCTGCCGCTCATCACTAGTACTGACTGCTGGTTCAGCCCCATTCAACTTCTAGGTCTCCAAATTGTCCACATGGCCAGAGTTAGCCCTTTATGCCTTGGAGGTGCTGGCCTTGTCTGCGGCCAGTGTATTGTCTGAACGTGTATTTAGCACGGCAGGGGGCGTCATTACAGACAAATGCAGCTGCCTGTCCACAGCCAACGTGGACAAGCTCACATTCATAAAAATGAACCAGGTATGGATCCCACAGGACATGTCCATTCCTTGTGCAGAATAGACATTTATAACTGCCTCGCCCTCAACCATGCATTCTTGTACTTCAGGGCACTTCTTTATTGAATCCTCTTTTTTTAGTTGTACCATTATTTTGGGGGCAACCCCAAGTTGAATGGACCTCTCCTCTGTCTGGGTGCCAGGGGCCTACATTTCAGGTAATTGCCTGCTGCTTTGGTGCGTGACATCAACTTCATTTTGCTGTCAAATTACCTCTCCTTTGTCTGGGTGTCAAGTGCCTAAAATTCTGTTAATCGCCTGCTGCTTTGAGGGGGTGACATCAAGCCTGATTTTCTGCTATGAGACCTCTCTCCTCTGTCTGGCTGCTGGGGCCTAAATAACTGAAAGTGGCCTTTTCCATTGCTGGCTGACATGAAGCCTGATATTTTGCTATGGGACCTCTCTCCTCTGTCTGGGTGCCAGGGGCCTACATTTCAGATAATCACCTGTTGCTTTGGTGGGTGACATTATCCTCTTTTTACTGTCAAATGACCTCTAAACTGTCTGGTTGTCAGCGGCCTATGTTTCGTTTAATCACCTGCTGTATTGGTAGGAGACATTAACCTCTTTTTAATATATATAGTATCTGGGCACTCTCTGATATTGGGGACAATATCGACGGGATTAGAAACAGATGTCAAGATGTTATTCGACAAAATTTATTAGACAATAATAAAATAAAAGGTATCATTCATTTAGTACCTACTATAAGTTACTTGGATCTAAATAAAAATGTAATGGTCTTATGTAGGCCTGGTGTACACCCACTAAAAAGAACTAGAGTAAAACTGTTGTAAAAGACACTTGTTCAATATGTCTCTTTAGGAGCTTATTATATACTTCAAAAGTCCAATATAATCGGGACAATATTAATAGTCCTTCTTGGAGGTATAACTGTCTTTCTCCTTATGTTTCCTTATAATTGTATCAATGAGTTAGGTTTCAACAATCATTGACTTGCGCTGTATCTTATTCATGCGAGTGTGGCGTCCCGCTACTCACAAACTGTCAGCGACGTCCCGCTGATTAGAGTCAGTTAATGTGTTTCTCTAAAATCAATAATGTGCAACAATCTTACTGGTGGTGGTAATGGTGGTTTGGCCGGGGAATCAGGCACTATATTCGCTAACTTCTAGTCAAGTTAGTATGCCCGCTCCGTTCCTCTCGGCTGCTCTCCACGCTGGCAGCTCGGCGTTACACGTGGGCTCTTTAATCTCTCTGCCTGTTGTGTTTCAAACGCTGCTTCTCACATGGTAGGTGGTATCCACACCAGTTTTTCCACACTGATCCGGTTTAGAGTCCACAATCCTGCAGTCAATGATGCGGTTAGGTTGATCCGTATAATGAGGGGGGATCTCTACCAGACACGTTTCGGGGGTTGAAAGTGTCACTAGCCACAATGGCGAGCAGTTGGGAGAGACTAGCCACAATGGCGAGCAGTTGCTGAAATACATCAAACAGCAAACTGCCTGCTGGCAGTCACCCCGCCGACTCCAGCTTGGCAAAGTGGTCAGCAATAAAGGGCCCTGAACTGGGGTAATAACACATGCTCCGAGCATGGGGCATATCATCAACCTAGTGTTGCAATGTTTCAAAATAAGTACACTGGCTTGTGCAAGGTGCTGACAAAGTCCAGGAGACTGTCCAAGCACTTCAGCCACTCTTATGTGGCTAGATCGCTCTCCAGGACCTGCAGCGACAGAATGGCCTGCCGCTACACCACTTAATCCATTATGTGCCAACTTGCTGGAATTCAATATTTCACATGCTCGAGCATCTGTCCGAGCAGCGGAAAGCTGTGAGCAATTTTGTCATGCTGCCATAGAGCGAAATTACTCTGTCCCAACGAAAAAGTTAAGCAAGATGGAGATAAGATGACTCGGATCATCACTACATATAATAAACAATGGGATGAAATCTATACTATTGTAAATAAGCATTAGAACATTTTGAAGACAGACCCAAAATTAAGATCTTGCATTTCTGAGAAACCTCTTTTAACAGATGCAACTCGCATTTTTCAGATAAGAGATTACATTTCCTGTACCTCTACAGGTGTCATTTATTATGCCACATGTCCCTGTAATAAGATCTATATTGGGCTGACTACCAGGGAGTTCCGTAGGAGGATTCGAGAGCATATATGGGACATTGAAAAGGCAAAGGATGAGAAGGAAATAATGCATTTAAAAACCATCACAAAGCATTTCAAGTTATATCATCAATGTGATGCCAGACTGCTGCGATTTAGTGGAATAGACAAAGTACATTTGGGCATCAGAGGTGGCGACTATGGAAAAAGGTTAGCGCAGATTGAAAGTCGATGGATTTTTCGTTTAAACACAGTGGCACCCTTAGGGCTTAATGAAAATTTTGGTTTTGGATCCTTCCTCTAATGTGGCATCATTAAATTTTAGGGGTTTAAGTGTGGGTGTTTTTATTATGGCTTCACTACCATTCTGGTAGGTGGGGCTTTTTACTAATGTTATTTCTGTATGTTTTCACAGATTGTTTCCCTTGTGTCTAAGCGGTTCACCAGCTTAATAATTGAGTGGGATTCTCGAAGTTTAATGATTTGCCAAAGTGGTTGATGATCCTACTGAAGATCGACGTGACCTATCCTTATGAATTATAATTCTTTTTTATATATATATACATGGATAATTTTTCACTTCCTTCTTATTATTTTTTGTTTTTCATTGTTTCATTTTTTGGTTTTTATATTAAATAATATTTGGTTTCACTATTGGTATTGCACTTGTCACTTTAATATTCACAATATTTGTGATGTTTTTGTACATTGATGTCATTGTCACTTTAACAATGTAAATGCTTATGCAGTTCACATTTAATATTTATATGCACTTTGCACTTTATTAATAATGGCACTTTGTCATCAGGAGATATATTTTATTCTTATATATATATATATATATATATATATATATATATATATATATATAGTAAAGTATTTATTATGGGTCCGCAATGTGTAACTCTATTCACTTTCACTTCCTGGTGTGTCATGTGATCGTAGGTGCGCATGGCGATTCCACACTCCCGGTAGCCTTGCATCCTTCCTCCACTGGGTTTGACATCCGCAACAGGCGGTCACCACGTGACTGCCCTTTCAGATGCCGGCCACGGGGTGAGGGCGGAAGAGCTCATTACGTGGAGGAGAGGGATTGGCCATGCGACAGAAATATGATCGCATATACCCACGTATTTGCCGCTTTAATGTCTGATTGGCTGAACTAGCATTTTTAAACACCCCCTATTTCCTGCTTCTTTATGCACTCCTCCTGAGGAAGCGGATCACGCGAAACGCTCGTCGAGGAGCGTTCGTTCCTATCTCCATCACCCTGTCACTATTAGGTAAAAAATTGTCCTATTGCCGATTATGTTACTTGGTGGTCTGTTGACTCTTTATTTGCACGTTTTTGCACGCCACCACGGCCTATGACTGATGGTTAGCAGCTTGTCTGCAATTATATTTATCACATTGGCTGTATAGGGCGTATGCTGTGATTATAAATATGCGCATATTATTTTTCTAATTAGGCATTAGGCATTCCTTACAGCATGTATTTAGGGTGAAGGTACCATGTACCTGCTGTGTCCTGCTTTTTACTATTTTTTTTGCTATATATTATCCTTTGATTAGTGTTTAATAAAAATTTAATTTTTAACCTATCATTTGTTTTTTTGTGATTCTTATTACCGTGTTGAGCATGCAACAAACAGCATCAGCAGAAGTGAGAATGTGTTGCATCGAAGTCAAACAGTGGTTGATCATCCGAGACGCCTGTCGGGTGCTGAAGCCCTTGAAGAAGCCACAAAGTTTGTCAGCAGCGATAACTGTGGCATGAACAATGTCACCCCTCTCATATTTATCTTAGAACAAACGTGACGCTCCTACAGAAGGCGACCATGGCAGAAGAAGAGCAACTGATGCATCTTGCTGTCTGCCCGCTAGCTGTTGGAGAATAGTGTTGATCGCGAATATTCTAATCGCAAATTATTATTGCAAATATTAGCACTTCGAGAAATTGTGAATATCTAGATTATAGTGCTATATCTTTGAAATCATAAATATTCAAAAAAAAAAATCATTAGTACCCATGATCCCTCACTGTTTCTTGCTTGTGGGCCAATGAGAAGGCTGCAATATCTTTGACTTTAGGAGTAGTGTTGATCACAAATTTTCGTATCGCGAATTTTCCGATTGCAGATTTTTGCAATCAAGAAAATAATGACTGGAGATCACAAATTCTCGAATTCACTAATATATGACGAATATTAGCCCAAATATTCGCGAAATATCGCAAATTTGAATATTGCCCTTGCCGCTCATCGCTGTTGGGGACACATGGAGGAGGAGGATGATGAAGATGAGGATAAGGATGAGGAGCTGCCACTGCAAGAGGAGGAGTCGTCGGAGGTGGAAGAGCAAGAGGACGTTGGTGAGGATAGCAGCGGCCAACAAACTCAATTGTCTTAGTGGGGGCGAAGCCAGAAAGAACTGGCTACTCGGGCATGCTGGCCAGAATGGCGACCTGTACTCTGGCTTGCTTACACAGTGATTGGTGTATCGTTGACATCAAGCAGTCTTAAGATTACTGGATAGCCATGCCTTTAGACCCTTGCTACCAGAGCAAAATGGGGGAATGTTTTCCTCTGGCAGAAAGGGAGGACAAATTATGTTATTACCAGGAAACACTGTGAACGCAGTTTGCCGCAGCTTATAGCGAGCAGACACCTGCCACCAGTGTGTATGAAAGAGAGGCTCTTCTCTGTCCCACTGCCACGAGCAGCAGAATCCAAAGCAGCAGCTATTTCTGTCTCCCCAACATGAGGGAGCAGTTTTTCCGTGTGCCACACTAGGCTGAGGCTAGTCAGCAAGCCGAGAGATCCCGTCTCAATGCCCAGGTTTAGGGGCTAAAGCAACATTATATTGGAAATAAAAGTTATTTTTTTCATTTTCACAACCCTGTGTGTTTCTAAATTCTATGAAATGCTTGTTGTGTCAAAACATTCAATTCACCACTAGATTTATTCCTTGAGGAGGGTGGTTTCCGAAAAGCGGCTTCTCTTTCTAGGGGTACCTCAGGGTCTTTTCAAATGTGACATGGCACCTTAAAAACATTTCAGCAAAATCTGCCCTCTGTTAACAATGTGGCGCTCCTTTCCTTCTTCCCGCTGTCGTGTACACATACAGCACACAATGGGGTGTTTCTGTAAACTGCAGAATCAGGGTGATAAATATTGAGGTTTCTTTGGCTGTCAACCCTTGCTGTGTTGCAGTAAAAATGGATTTAAATGGAAAATCTGCACAAAATGTTTTAAATTTTAAAATTTCCCCTTCATTTGGCTTTAATTATTGTGGAACACCTAAAGAGTTAATAAAGTTAATCAGTTTTAAATATATTGAGGGGTGTAGTTTCTAAAATGGGGTCCTTTATGGGTGGTTTCTACTATGTAAGCCCCAAAAAGGGACTCCATAACTGAACTGGTCCAAAAGCGGATTCCAAGGAACAGATCTTGCCTTGCCAGCAGTGCCCCATTATGCCACCTTTGTTGTCTGTCTACCATTACTTTCTCAAAGGCTGCTGATGCCGCCCACATCATGCCAATGCTGCGACCATACTAGAGCCGGACACGCTGTCCCCCAATATCAAGAGGGACTGCGACATTGCTCTAATTGGCATCAACCATCTTTTGTCAGCAACCACAGTACCTATTTACCTTAGGGTCTGCGGTTTAATTATTTTTAAAAGTGGCAACTTCTATGTAATGGCAGCGCTATCTCCCAGCAATCAGAGAGCAGCACGTCTATAGCCACGTGTCTTTCAGCGTCTGATGCTCTGTGCACAGATCCCAGCACAGCACATCACTCCCGTTCAAGTGATTTGTACTTTAAATTGCGGCTTTCATGACTGATTAGTGGTGATTTATCCCAGTAGTTTTGGGAACAGTATAGTTGCAGTCACATGTCCCCAGTTTCTGATACATTGTATTTAGACCATAATACAGTGTATCAGTTCTGTTCAAGTGAATCCTCAGGGTCGCTTGTTTTAGGATTCTGGTGATCTGGCTACCACCAGTGAAACGCCTCTGCTTGAACCATATGAAATGGTATCACGTGTTTCGGCCAGCCAATCAGTATAAGGCTTACAGCTAACATGGCTATGGCCTTACACTGAGGGGAATTACTTACCTTGACCTTAATTGGCTGCTTAGAAGGTGCCAAACGTGCGGGGAGGAGACTCGAGCAATGCGACGAATACACGTGGTGCTCAGCCAAGTAAAGCCAAGTGCCGAGCATAGCAATGCTCAAGCCGAATCAATACTCGGGGATGCAGATTTTATTGGTATTTTGGGGTACACACAACTTTTTGATCACTAGTTATATACTTTTTTGTGAAGCTGAGGTGACAAAAACAGTAATTCCGTAATTGTTTTTAACATAACTTTTTTACGGCGTTCACCGCGCAAGATTAGTAACGATACTTTTTTGCAAGCTTTGGAGTATGAAAAAGTATAACATGTGCCGGCGCAGTGTGTTTTTAAACACGGTGTATGATAACACAATCAAATGTGCATTTACCCATAGCTATAATATTAGCTATAATATAGTCAGTGTTGAGAGGGGGGAGGGGAGAAATATTAGTAAAAAATAAACAAAAAGAGATACGTTTTTCTAAAAATTATGAGTAGTGTTGAGTGAACCCGAACTGTAAAGCATATGTGCCAGGGACAATAATTTAATCCTGTTCTTGTAGTTCAGTGGGCAACATATACCCATTTTTTCAGTGCACTTGCACTGCATATGTGCTAGGGGAAGGGAAAATAAGTAATCCATTTGTGAGTTCAGGGACGCAGGGTTGACATATTCACATTTTTTTCTGGTAAGTACCCATGTGCTGCATATGTGTGTATTTTCTGGGTGTACACATTTTTTTTTTTTTTTGCAAAACAGTATGTTTGCGGACTGTGCTGCATTTGTGATAGTGATAGAAAAGCAGTAAATCCATCTATTTCATTGTTGGTTAAAAAAGTCCCTTTTTTTGCCATAAAGTACCTTTGCGGCCTGCCCTGCATTTCTGATAGTAACATATAATCAGTAAATAGAACTGTGACATTCTGGGTAAAAAAAATTACTACTTTGCCATAAAGTACCTTTGCGGCCTGCACCGCATTTCTAATAGTAACATAACTTGGGTATGAGCGAACCCAAACTGTATAGTTCGGGTTCGTATCGAATTTTGGGGATGTTCGTCACACGGACCCGAACATTTACGTAAAAGTTCGGGTTCGTTGTTCGGTGATTTCTTCCCGCTTTCTGAAGGGCTGCACAGCAGCCAATCAGCTAGCATTTTACTTCTTGCCCTAAGAAGCCATCAAAGCCATGCCTACTAATGGCATGGCTGTGATTGGCCAAGTGCAGCACGTGACCCAGCCTCGATTTAAGCTGGAGTCACGTCGCGCCACACGTCACTCTACTCTGATTAGTGTAGGGATAGGATGCAGCTGCTGTTAGGGGGAGATTAGGCAGGGATTAACTCAGCAAAGACAATTAATGCAGTGATCGATCTACAGCTCTGAATCATTCAACTTCTACTAGTTAATTGCTCACTGTTTTCAGGCTGCCCAGAGCGTTTTTCTGTCACTTTTTTCTGGTGTGATCGGTGGCCATTTTGTGTCTTGTGGTGCACCAGCACAAGCTGCTACGAAGTCCATTAATGTATCAATAGTAGTTTTTTTTTTAGTTGCTATATCAGGGGCTTGGCTGTTCCTATTGTCACCCCTAGAAACTCAGGATAGAATTTTCTATATTTTATTGAGGGGTGAAATTCACTTCAAAAAATAGCAATCCCCTAAATCTGGTGTTCCAGCTGTGGTTAGCCAAGTGTAATACTGTCTGGCAAAGAATATTTTTTCTGGGGTGAAATTAAATTTCCAAAATAGCAATACCGTAAATCAGTGGTTTCTGTTGTGGCTGGCCAAGTTTAATAGTGTCCGGCAAAGGATGTATTTAGTTCTGGGGTGAAATTCAATTGCCAAAATAGCAATCCCCTAAATCTGGTGTCCCAGCAGTGGCTGGCCAAGTTTAATAGCCCCAGGCAAATGATATATTTTGTTCTGGGGTGAAATTCAATTGCCAAAATAGCAATACTGTAAGTCTGGTGTCCCAGCAGTGGCTGGGCAAGTTTAATAGTGTCCAGCAAAGAATATATCTTGTCCTGGAGTGAAATTTAATTGCCAAAATAGCAATACCGTAAATCAGTGGTTTCAGCTGTGGCTGGCCAAGTTTAATAGTGTCCGGCAAAAGATAGATTTTTTTTTCTGGGATGAAATTGAATTGTCAAAATAGCAATACTAGAGTTGAGCGAACCTGAACTGTATAGTTCGGGAATTTTCCGAATTTTGGGGTGTTCGGTACCTGTACCCAGACCCGAACATTTTAAAAAAAAGTTTGTGTCCCTTGTTCTGCGATTTCTACTGTCATGACCGCCCCATTGTCTGGGTGTCAGGGGCCTAAATTTCACATACTTGCTTGCTGTCTTTGTGGCAGACATTTAACACTTTTTACTGTCTAATGACTGCCCTATTGTCTGGGTGCCTGTGGCCTATATTTCATTTAATTGCTTGCTGTCTGGGTGAGAGACAAACTCTTTTTACTGTCAAATTGCCTCTCCTCTGTCTGGGTGTCAGGGTCCTACATAAATGATGGCCTGTTCCATTGCAGGTTGACCTGAGGCCTGTGTTGCTGTTACGGGACCGATCTCCTCTTTTCGGGTGCCATGGCCCTGAGTCTGTGAATGAGGCCTGTGACACTGCAGGCAGACATGAATCCTTTTTGGCTGTGATGAGAACATCAACTCTCATAGCATTCCCACCTGATGCCACCATGCCACCCCAACCTCCTATTCCACCTCCTCCTCCAAGTTGACAATTGATATTGGTTAATTTTTATTTATTTTATTTTAGTCATTTCCCTATCCACATTTGTTTGCAGGGGATTTACCTACATTGTGCTGCCTTTTGCAGCCCTGTAGCCCTTTCATGGGCTATTTTACAGCCTTTTTAGTGCCCAAAAGTTCGGGTCCCCATTGACTTCAATGGGGTTCGGGTTTGGGGTTAAGTTCGGGTCGAGTTCGGATCCCGAACTTCTCGAACCCGAACATCCAGGTGTTCGCTCAACTTTACATACAATCAATAAATATAACTGGGACATTGTGGGTGAAAAAAACACTTTTTTTTACGCCATCAAGTACCTTTGCGGCCTGCACTGCATTTCTGATAGTGAAAATAAATCAGTAAATCTAGCTTAGATTGTGGGTGGACATTTCCCTGGGTTATCAGGCCAGTCATTCACAAGTGGCTTTGAGGTGGAAGGTGTGTTCTTGCTGCACTGCATGCTTGACAATGAAATATATTCTGTAAATTCAGTGGCGTGTATATTGTTGGGTGATCTAAACCCCATTTTTCTTTCAAAGTACCCCTGTACTGCATACCTGACTGGGAATTTTTTTTTTAAGTCTGTTAGTTTGGTGAACACAAAGAATGAGGAGAGCGTCAAATAAGGGACATGGACCTGGTCGTGGTGCTACTGGTAAAGCTTCTGTTGCAGGGAGAGGACGTGGTCGATCTGTGCCAGCTACACGCACAAATGAAAGACCTTCCTCAGGTGCGCGTAGGCGACAGAACGGTCAGCATTATTTTGTAGGCCCGAATGCCGCTGTATGAATAGTGAGGCCAGAACATGAACACACAATAGTAGATTGAGTGGCTGAAAGTGCCTCCAGTTCTTTCACATTGTCTTCCACCCGGTCCCCTGCTAAAAGCTCAGAGTTGGCACCTGCAGCCCATGGGCATCTGTCTTTCACCTCATCCCCTTGCAACTCCTCCTCCTACTCCGCTTCCTCCTCTACCACCTCCTCATCAGCTCAGCGTAACACCTTCACCACCAACTTCAGCACAGCCAGGGGAAAATGACAGCAGGCTGTATTTAAACTCATCTGTTTGGGGTAAAAAAAAACACACCTGGTGGTGTGCGATAATGGGCGAAATCTCGTAGCAGCTCTGGGCCTAGCCGGTTTGACGCAGATCCCTTGCCTGGCGCATGTGCTGAATTTGGTGGTGCAGAAATTCCTGAAAAACTACCCCAATATAAAATAAATTTTGTAAATCTGTCTGTTAGTTTGGTGGGTGAACGCAAAGAATGAAGAGAGCGTCAAATAAGGGACATGGATCTGGTCGTGGTGCTACTGGTGAAGCTCCTGTTGCAGGGAGAGGACGTAGTCGATCTGTGCCAGCTACATGCACAAATGAAAGACCTTCCTCAGGTGCGCGTAGGCGACAGAACGGTCAGCATTATTTTGTAGGCCCGAATGCCGCTGTACGAATAGTGAGGCCAGAACATGAACAAGCGGTAGTAGATTGAGTGGCTGACAGTGCCTCCAGTTCCTTCACATTGTCTCCCACCCGGTCCCTTAATGAAAGCTCAGAGTTGGACCTGCAGCCCATGGGCATCTGTCTTTCACCTCACTTCGTTGCAAATCAGCAAAGCAGTCTGAGCCCCAATCATGCAGCAGTCTCTTATGCTTTTTGATGACTCTGTTGGCAGGGTTTCCGTGGGCCATCCACATAGCCCTGCCCCAGAAGTGGAAGAGATTGAGTGCAATAATGCCCATCCACTTATGTTTCAGGATGTGGACATTGGAGGACAACCGCAGCTAGTCTCTGATGATGACGAAACACAGGTGACAACTGCAGCGGCTTTCTGCAGTGTGCAGAGTGGCAAGGAGGGCAGGGGTGAAGAGTGGGTGGAAGCTGATGAGGAGGATGATGAGGTCCTAGACACCACAAGGAATCAAGGTCATGCGAGTGACGAGTGCCGTTCAGAGGAAGAGGTGGTGGTCGCACAGAGCCACCAGCACAGCAAAAGAGGGAGCAGGGTGCAAAAGCAGAGAGGCCGTCCCCTAGACAGTACGCCTCCTACTGCCGACTGCACCCAGGGACCGAGCACACCAAAGCCAGCTCCAAGGAGTTCCCTGGTGTGGCAGTTCTTTGGGCAAGGTGCTGACGACAAGACACCAGTGGTTTGCACGCTGTGCAATCAGAGCCTGAAGCGAGGCATAAACGTTCTAAACCTGAGCACAACCTGCATGACCAGGTATCTAAATGCAAAGCACGAGCTGCAGTGGAGTAAACACCTCAAACACCAAGAAAGGTCTCAGGCTCCTCCTGCAGTCTTGGCCTCTTCCACCACCTCTGGAATGACAGTAGCACCTGGCTATCCCGCAAACAGAGGATGTGGCAGCAACGCCACCACCTCCGTCACCAAGCATCTTCACAATGTCCCATAGAAGCATTCAGCTGTCCATCTCCCAAACACTATAGAGAAAGAGGAAGTTCCCCCTACCCACCCGCAATCCCTGGCCCTTAATGCAAGCATTTTAAAATTCCTGGCCTCTGAAATGCTGTCATTCCATCTGGTGAAGACTAATGTTGAGCGAACAGTTCAAAAATCGTTCGGGTCCGTACCGAATTTTGGGGTGTCCGTGACACGGACCCGAACCCGGACATTTTCAAAAAAGTTCGGGTTCGGGTCCGGTGTTCGTCGATTACTTCCCGCTTTCTGAAGGGCTGCACAGCAGCCAATCAGCTAGCGTTTTACTTCTTGCCCTAAGAGCCCATCACAGCCATGCCTACTAATGGCATGGCTGTGATTGGCCAAGTGCAGCATGTGACCCAGCCTCTATTTAAGCTGGAGTCACGTAGCGCCGCACGTCACACTGCTCTGACTAGTGTAGGGAGAGGATGCAGCTTCTGTGAGGGCGAGCTAGGCAGGGATAAAGAAGTGATTGAATGATCTACCTTTCTACACCTGTGCATCAGAACAACTCAGCTGAGCTGTTTACTGAAAGTCACTATTTTGTTGAGACTGGCCAGAGCGATTTTTACTGGCACTGGCAATGTAACTGGGCTGACCGGCGGTCGCCATTTTGGGACTTGTGGTGTGCCAGCACAAGCTGCCACAGAGTCTAAACCAAAGCTCCAAAAAAGTGAAAAATCTACACCTGTGAATCAGAACAACAGCGATTCAGCTGCTCAGTCAAAGTCTATTTTTTTTCTGGCTGGGCAGACCGTTTTTTGGCACATGTTACTGGGCTGATAGGCGGCGGCCATTTTGGGACTTGTGGTGCTACAGCAAAAGCTGCCACAACGTCCATTAATCTCATGTAATAGTCGATTTTTTCATAGATATACTACATCAGGGGTTTGGCTGTGCTTGGGTCACCCATACTAACTGCAAAGATATTTAATATATCAGTGGTGAAACTGAAAGTAACCCACTTGGATAGCAAATCCCATGAATGTGCTGTTCCAGCTAGGCTAGCCAGTGCCACTACAGCCGAGTCCAATACTGTCAGCCAGAAATATTTTTTTTTTTTATGTGCCAGAAATATAAATAAAAAAAAGCTTTCACCGTAATAATAAAATTATTCTGGTGTTAGACCAGAAGAAGCACTCCTGTTGTTATTAATACTGTAAAAAGGCTTAGGCAATATTTCTCCCAGTGTGGGAAATTTATCTAGCAAAACTAGCATTTTAAAAATTCTGGTGTTCTGAAATACCAGCAGTCCTCTTGTAATTAATACCGCAAAAAGGCATTATATCGTCCAGTGTTGTAATTTTGGTGAAAAAAAGGCCAATTTAATCAATCTGGTGTTTGTTAGACCAGAAACAGTAGGCCTCAGGTTTTTACTCCTGTAAAAAGGAATTATATCTCCCCGTGTGGGACCTATGTACCAAAACTAGCATTTTAAAAATTCTGGTGTCCAATTTGCAGCAGTTTTCTTGTAATTAATACCGGAAAAAGGAATCATATCTTCCAGTGTGGGAATTTATGTACACAAACTAGCATTTTAAAAATTCTGGTGTCCAATTAGCAGCAGTCTTCTTGTAATTAATACCGCAAAAAGGCATTATTGTCCAGTGTTGTAATTTTGGTGAAAAAAAGGCCAATTTAATCAATCTGGTGTTTGTTAGACCAGAAACAGTAGGCCTCAGGTTTTACTCCTGTAAAAGGAATTATATCTCCCGTGTGGGAATCTATGTACCAAAACTAGCATTTTAAAAATTCTGGTGTCCAATTTGCAGCAGTTTTCTTGTAATTAATACCGGAAAAGGAATTATATCTTCCAGTGTGGGAATTTATGTACACAAACTAGCATTTAAAAATTCTGGTGTCCAATTAGCAGCAGTCTTCTTGTAATTAATACCGCAAAAAGGCATTATTGTCCAGTGTTGTAATTTTGGTGAAAAAAGGCCAATTTAATCAATCTGGTGTTTGTTAGACCAGAAACAGTAGGCCTCACGTTTTTACTCCTGTAAAAGGAATTATATCTCCCGTGTGGGAATCCATGTACCAAAACTAGCATTTTAAAAATTCTGGTGTCCAATTTGCAGCAGTTTTCTTGTAATTAATACCGGAAAAAGGAATTATATCTTCCAGTGTGGGAATTTTGGGGCTAAAAAATAATATATTTTATTGTGGTGCGAGTTGAATCGCAACAATGAGGAAACATTCTATTAAGGGACGAGGACGCGGTCGTGGTGGTGTCCGTGGAGCCTCTGTTGCTGGCAGAGGGCGTGGCCGTTCGGCCTCAGGCGCACAAAGTAGTGAACCAACTCCCTCAAGTAGCCGGCAGAATTTACAGCGATATTTGGTGGGGCCCAATGCCGTTATGAGGATGGTAAGGCCTGAGCAGGTACAGGCATTAGTCGATTGGGTGGCCGACAGTGCTTCCAGCACGTTCACCACATTGTCTTCCGCCCAGTCTTCTACGGAAAGCGCACAGGTGGCACCTGAAAACCAAGCCCATCAGTCTGTCACATCACCCCCATGCATATCAGGGAAACTGGCTGAGCCTCAAGTTATGCAGCAGTCTCTTATTCTGTTTGAAGACTCTGCTCCCACGGTTTTCCAGGGGCGTCCACCTAGCCCTTCCCCAGCGGTGGAAGACATTCCATGCACTGACGCACAACCACTTATGTATCCAGATGATGAGGACATGGAAATACCACCACAGCAGAGTGACCGAGTCTCTGATGATTACGAAACACTGGTGCCCGTCTTATTGCAGTGTGCAGACTAAACAGGAGGAGGTCAGGGAGGAAGACTGGGTGGAAGACGATGCAGAGGACGATGAGGTCTTAGACCCCACATGGACTGAAGGTCGTGCCGCTGACTTAAATAGTTCAGAGGAAGAGGCAGTGGTGAGACCGAGACAACAGCGAAGACAAAGAGGGAGCAGGGGGCAAAAGCAGAACAGCCGTCGTCCAGAGAGTTCGCCTGCTATTGGCCAGCGCCAACAGGGACCCAGCACCCCAAAGGCATCTTCAAGGAGTTCCCTGGCATGGCACTTCTTCAAACAATGTGCTGAGGACAAGACCAGAGTGGTTTGCACGCTGTGCCATCAGACCCTGAGGCGAGGCATTGACGTTCTTAACCTGAGCACCACCTGCATGATCAGGCATCTACATGCAAAGCATGAACTGCAGTGGAGTACACACCTTAAAAACAAGGAACCCGCTCAGGCTCCCCCTGCTCCCTCTACCGCTGCTGCCTCGGCTTCCGCCTCGAGAGGAATGTTGCCACCTGCCGAGCAGCAAACAGAGGATGTGCCACCGACACCACCACCACCGCCACCGTCACCTAGCGTCTCCACTATTTCACACAGCAGCGTTCAGCTCTCCATCTCTCAAACCTTTGAGAGGAAGCGCAAATTCCCACCTAGTCACCCTCGAGGCCCTTGGCCTGAATGCCAGCATTTCTAAACTACTGGCCTTTGAAATGCTGTCATTCCGGCTGGTGGACACAGACAGCTTCAAACAGCTGATGGCCATGGCTGTCCCCCAGTATGTGGTTCCCAGCCGCCACTACTTCTCCAAGACAGCCGTGCCTTCCCTGCACATGCAAGTGTCCGATAAAATCAAGTGTGCACTGCGCAGCGCCATTTGTGGCAAGGTCCACCTAACCACAGATACGTGGACCAGTAAGCACGGCCAGGGACGCTATATCTCCTAACTGCACACTGGGTAAATGTAGTGGCGGCTGGGCCCCAGGCGGAGAGTTCCTTGGCGCACGTCCTTCCGCCACCAAGGATCACAGGGCATCATTCTTTGCCTCCTGTAGCCTCCTCCTCCTACTCGGCTTCCTCCTCCTCCTCTGCTTCCACCAGCTCATCCAGTCAGCCACACACCTTCACCACCAACTTCAGCACAGCCCGGGGTAAGCGTCAGCAGGCCATTCTGAAACTCATATGTTTGGGGACAGGCCCCACACCGCGCAGGAGTTGTGGCGGGGTATTGAACAACAGACCGACCAGTGGTTGCTGCCGGTGGGCCTCAAGCCCGGCCTGGTGGTGTGCGATAATGGGCGAAATCTCGTGGCAGCTCTGGGACTAGCCGGTTTGGCGCACATCCCTTGCCTGGCGCATGTGCTGAATTTGGTGGTGCAAAAGTTCATTCACAACTACCCAGACATGTCAGAGCTGCTGCATAAAGTGCGGGCCGTCTGTGCGCGCTTCCGGCGTTCACATCCTGCCGCTGCTCGCCTGTCAGCGCTACAGCGGAACTTCGGCCTTCCCGCTCACCGCCTAATATGCGGCGTGCCCACCCGGTGGAACTCCACCTTGCACATGCTGGAGAGACTGTGCGAGCAGCAGCAGGCCATAGTGGAGTTTCAGCTGCAGCACGCACGGGTCAGTCGCACTGCGAACAGCACCACTTCACCACCAATGATTGGGCCTCCATGCGAGACCTGTGTGCCCTGTTGCGCTGTTTCGAGTACGCCACCAACATGGCCAGTGGCGATGCCACTGTTATCAGCGTGACAATACCAATTCTATGTCTCCTAGAGAAACGCTTAGGGCGATGATGGAAGAGGAGGTGGGCCAGGGCCAGGAGGAGGAGGAGGAGGATGACGGGTCGTTTTTAGCACTTTCAGGCCAGTCTGTTAGAAGTGGCTCAGAGGGAGGTTTTTGCAACAGCAGAGGGCAGGTACAAATGTGGCCAGCCAGGGACCACTACTGGAGGACGAGGAGGATGAGGAGGAGGTGGAGGAGGATGAGGATGAAGCAGGTTCACAGCGGGGTGGCACCCAGCACAGCGCAGGCACATCCCTGGTGCGTGGCTGGGGGATACAGAGGATGATGACGATCGCCTCCCACAGAGGACAGCTTGTCCTTACCTCTGGGGAGCCTGGCACACATGAGCGATTACATGCTGCAGTGCCTGCGCAACGACAGCAGAGTTGCCCACATTTTAGCGTGTGCTGACTACTGGGTGGCCACCCTGCTGGATCCACGGTACAAAGACAATGTGCCCACTTTGCTTCCTGCACTGGAGCGTGATAGGAAGATGCGCGAGTACAAGCGCACACTGGTAGACAGCGCTCCTGAGAGCATTCCCAACTGTCACAGGGAACAGGTGGAAGGCCAAGGCCAAGGCAGAGGAGGAGCTAGAGGTCGCTCACGCAGCAGTGTCACGGCCAGCTCCTCTGAGGGCAGGGTTAGCATGGCAGAAATGTGGAAAAGTTTTGTCTCCACGCCACAGCTAACTGCCCCACCACCTGATACGGACGTGTTAGCAGGAGGCAACATTTCACTAACATGGTTGAACAGTACGTCTGCACACAACTCCACGTACTGACGGATGGTTCGGCCCCATTCAACTTCTGGGTTTCCAAATTGTCCACGTGGCCAGAATTAGCATGTTATGCCTTGGAGGTGCTGGCCTGCCCGGCGGCCAGTGTTTTATCTGAACGTGTATTCAGCACGGCAAACGCAGCCGCCTGTCCGCAGCCAACGTGGACAAGCTGACGTTTATAAAAATGAACCAGGCATGGATCCCACAAGACCTGACCCTCCCTTGTGCAGAGTAGTCCTTAATACCTGCCTTAAACCATGTTGTCTTGTACTCCTGGCCACTTCTTCATTGAAAAATCAATTTTTGAAATTAAGTAGGATCTTGGGGTGCAACTCAGAGTTGAATGAACCTTCCCTCTGTCTGGGTGCCGGGGCCAAAGTACATGAAAGTGTCCTTCTCCTGTGCTGGGTGATATGAATGTTATACTTGTGCTGTCTGACATGTCTCCTTTGTGTGGGTGCAGGGGGCCAAAGTCACTGAAAGCGGCATTCTCCTGTGCTGGCTGATATAAATGCCTGAATCTCTGCTGTGGGACCTCTCTCCTCTTTCTGGGTGCAGGGGTCAAAGAAACAAAAGGTGGCCTACTCCTGTGGTGGTTGACATGATGCCTGATTCTCTGCTGTGGGACCTCTCTCCTCCGTGTGGCTGCAGGGGTCAAAGTCTCTAAAAGTGCCCTTCTCCTGTGGTGGTTGATGTAAAACTGATGCTTGTGCTATCTGACCAGTCTCCTCTGTGTCGGTGCTAAGGCCTAAGTCACTGAAAGCGGCCTTCTCCTGTGCTGGCTGATATAAATGCCTGAATCTCTGCTGTGGGACCTCTCTCCTCCGTGTGGCTGAATGGGCCAAAGTCTCTAAAAGTGCCCTTCTCCTGTGGTGGTTGATGTCAAACTGATGCTTGCGCTGTCTGACATGTCTCCTTTGTGTGGGTGCAGGGGGCCAAAGTCACTGTAAGCGGCCTTCTCCTGTGCTGGCTGATATAAATGCCTGAATCTCTGCTGTGGGACCTCTCTCCTCTTTCTGGGTGCAGGGGTCAAAGAAACAAAAGGTGGCCTACTCCTGTGGTGGTTGACATGATGCCTGATTCTCTGCTGTGGGACCTCTCTCCTCCGTGTAGGCTGCAGGGGTCAAAGTCTCTAAAGTGCCCTTCTCCTGTGGTGGTTGATGTAAAACTGATGCTTGTGCTATCTGACCTGTCTCCTCTGTGTCGGTGCTAAGGCCTAAGTCACTGAAAGCGGCCTTCTCCTGTGCTGGCTGATATAAATGCCTGAATCTCTGCTGTGGGACCTCTCTCCTCCGTGTGGCTGCAGGGGTCAAAGTCTCTAAAGTGCCCTTCTCCTGTGTGTGGTTGATGTAAAACTGATGCTTGTGCTATCTGACCTGTCTCCTCTGTGTTGGTGCTAAGGCCTAACTCACTGAAAGTGGCCTTGTCATGTGCTGGGTGATGAAAAATGTGATACAAGTGCCATCTGACATGGTTGCCGCTATCCCATTAACTAAAGGTGGCCGACTCCTGTAGTGGGTGATCAGTAAAACTGATGCTTGTACTATCTGAACCTGTCTCCTCCGTCTCGGTGCAGGGCCTAACTCACTGAAAGTGGCCTTGTCATGTGCTGGGTGATATAAATGTGATACTAGTGCCATCTGACATGGTTGCCGGGGTCCCATTAAATGATGGCCTACTCCTGTGGTGGGTGATCTAAATGCCTGATTCTCTGCTGTGAAACCTCTCTCCTCCGTCTGGGTGCAGGGGTCAAAGTCTCTCAAAGTGGCCTTCTCTTGTGCTGGGTGATGTGAAACTGATGCTTGTGCCATCTGACATGGTTGCCGGGGTCCCATTAAATGGTGGCCTACTCCTGTGGTGGGTGATCTAAATGCCTGATTCTCTGCTGTGAAACCTCTCTCCTCCGTCTGGGTGCAGGGGTCAAAGTCTCTCAAAGTGGCCTTCTCCTGTGCTGGGTGATGTGAAACTGATGCTTGTGCCATCTGACATGGTTGCCGGGGTCCCATTAAATGGTGGCCTACTCCTGTGGTGGGTGATCTAAATGCCTGATTCTCTGCTGTGAAACCTCTCTCCTCCGTCTGGGTGCAGGGTCAAAGTCTCTCAAAGTCGCCTTCTCCTGTGCTGGGTGATGTGAAACTGATGCTTGTGCCATCTGACATGGTTGCCGGGGTCCCATTAAATGGTGGCCTACTCCTGTGGTGGGTGATCTAAATGCCTGATTCTCTGCTGTGAAACCTCTCTCCTCCGTCTGGGTGCAGGGGTCAAAGTCTCTCAAAGTGGCCTTCTCCTGTGCTGGGTGATGTGAAACTGATGCTTGTGCCATCTGACATGGTTGCCGGGGTCCCATTAAATGGTGGCCTACTCCTGTGGTGGGTGATCTAAATGCCTGATTCTCTGCTGTGAAACCTCTCTCCTCCGTCTGGGTGCAGGGGTCAAAGTCTCTCAAAGTGGCCTTCTCTTGTGCTGGGTGATGTGAAACTGATGCTTGTGCCATCTGACATGGTTGCCGGGGTCCCATTAAATGGTGGCCTACTCCTGTGGTGGGTGATCTAAATGCCTGATTCTCTGCTGTGAAACCTCTCTCCTCCGTCTGGGTGCAGGGTCAAAGTCTCTCAAAGTGGCCTTCTCTTGTGCTGGGTGATGTAAAACTGATGCTTGTGCCATCTGACATGGTTGCGGGGTCCCATTAAATGGTGGCCTACTCCTGTGGTGGGTGATCTAAATGCCTGATTCTCTGCTGTGAAACCTCTCTCCTCCGTCTGGGTGCAGGGGTCAAAGTCTCTCAAAGTCGCCTTCTCTTGTGCTGGGTGATGTGAAACTGATGCTTGTGCCATCTGACATAGTTGCCGGGGTCCCATTAAATGGTGGCCTACTCCTGTGGTGGGTGATCTAAATGCCTGATTCTCTGCTGTGAAACCTCTCTCCTCCGTCTGGGTGCAGGGGTCAAAGTCTCTCAAAGTGGCCTTCTCCTGTGCTGGGTGATGTAAAACTGATGCTTGTGCCATCTGACATGGTTGCCGGGGTCCCATTAAATGGTGGCCTACTCCTGTGGTGGGTGATCTAAATGCCTGATTCTCTGCTGTGAAACCTCTCTCCTCCGTCTGGGTGCAGGGTCAAAGTCTCTCAAAGTGGCCTTCTCTTGTGCTGGGTGATGTGAAACTGATGCTTGTGCCATCTGACATGGTTGCCGGGGTCCCATTAAATGGTGGCCTACTCCTGTGGTGGAGTGATCTAAATGCCTGATTCTCTGCTGTGAAACCTCTCTCCTCCGTCTGGGTGCAGGGGTCAAAGTCTCTCAAAGTGGCCTTCTCTTGTGCTGGGTGATGTGAAACTGATGCTTGTGCCATCTGACATGGTTGCCGGGGTCCCATTAAATGGTGGCCTACTCCTGTGGTGGGTGATCTAAATGCCTGATTCTCTGCTGTGAAACCTCTCTCCTCCGTCTGGGTGCAGGGTCAAAAGTCTCTCAAAGTCGCCTTCTCCTGTGCTGGGTGATGTGAAACTGATGCTTGTGCCATCTGACATGGTTGCCGGGGTCCCATTAAATGGTGGCCTACTCCTGTGGTGGGTGATCTAAATGCCTGATTCTCTGCTGTGAAACCTCTCTCCTCCGTCTGGGTGCAGGGGTCAAAGTCTCTCAAAGTCGCCTTCTCTTGTGCTGGGTGATGTGAAACTGATGCTTGTGCCATCTGACATGGTTGCCGGGGTCCCATTAAATGGTGGCCTACTCCTGTAGTGGGTGATCTAAATGCCTGATTCTCTGCTGTGAAACCTCTCTCCTCCGTCTGGGTGCAGGGGTCAAAGTCTCTCAAAGTCGCCTTCTCTTGTGCTGGGTGATGTGAAACTGATGCTTGTGCCATCTGACATGGTTGCCGGGGTCCCATTAAATGGTGGCCTACTCCTGTGGTGGGTGATCTAAATGCCTGATTCTCTGCTGTGAAACCTCTCTCCTCCGTCTGGGTGCAGGGGTCAAAGTCTCTCAAAGTCGCCTTCTCTTGTGCTGGGTGATGTGAAACTGATGCTTGTGCCATCTGACATGGTTGCCGGGGTCCCATTAAATGGTGGCCTACTCCTGTGGTGGGTGATCTAAATGCCTGATTCTCTGCTGTGAAACCTCTCTCCTCCGTCTGGGTGCAGGGGTCAAAGTCTCTCAAAGTCGCCTTCTCCTGTGCTGGGTGATGTGAAACTGATGCTTGTGCCATCTGACATGGTTGCCGGGGTCCCATTAAATGGTGGCCTACTCCTGTGGTGGGTGATCTAAATGCCTGATTCTCTGCTGTGAAACCTCTCTCCTCCGTCTGGGTGCAGGGGTCAAAGTCTCTCAAAGTGGCCTTCTCTTGTGCTGGGTGATGTGAAACTGATGCTTGTGCCATCTGACATGGTTGCCGGGGTCCCATTAAATGGTGGCCTACTCCTGTGGTGGGTGATCTAAATGCCTGATTCTCTGCTGTGAAACCTCTCTCCTCCGTCTGGGTGCAGGGTCAAAGTCTCTCAAAGTGGCCTTCTCTTGTGCTGGGTGATGTGAAACTGATGCTTGTGCCATCTGACATGGTTGCCGGGGTCCCATTAAATGGTGGCCTACTCCTGTGGTGGGTGATCTAAATGCCTGATTCTCTGCTGTGAAACCTCTCTCCTCCGTCTGGGTGCAGGGTCAAAGTCTCTCAAAGTGGCCTTCTCTTGTGCTGGGTGATGTGAAACTGATGCTTGTGCCATCTGACATGGTTGCCGGGGTCCCATTAAATGGTGGCCTACTCCTGTAGTGGGTGATCTAAATGCCTGATTCTCTGCTGTGAAACCTCTCTCCTCCGTCTGGGTGCAGGGGTCAAAAGTCTCTCAAAGTGGCCTTCTCTTGTGCTGGGTGATGTGAAACTGATGCTTGTGCCATCTGACATGGTTGCCGGGGTCCCATTAAATGGTGGCCTACTCCTGTGGTGGGTGATCTAAATGCCTGATTCTCTGCTGTGAAACCTCTCTCCTCCGTCTGGGTGCAGGGTCAAAGTCTCTCAAAGTGGCCTTCTCTTGTGCTGGGTGATGTGAAACTGATGCTTGTGCCATCTGACATGGTTGCCGGGGTCCCATTAAATGGTGGCCTACTCCTGTGGTGGGTGATCTAAATGCCTGATTCTCTGCTGTGAAACCTCTCTCCTCCGTCTGGGTGCAGGGTCAAAGTCTCTCAAAGTCGCCTTCTCTTGTGCTGGGTGATGTAAAACTGATGCTTGTGCCATCTGACATGGTTGCCGGGGTCCCATTAAATGGTGGCCTACTCCTGTGGTGGGTGATCTAAATGCCTGATTCTCTGCTGTGAAACCTCTCTCCTCCGTCTGGGTGCAGGGTCAAAGTCTCTCAAAGTCGCCTTCTCTTGTGCTGGGTGATGTGAAACTGATGCTTGTGCCATCTGACATGGTTGCCGGGGTCCCATTAAATGGTGGCCTACTCCTGTGGTGGGTGATCTAAATGCCTGATTCTCTGCTGTGAAACCTCTCTCCTCCGTCTGGGTGCAGGGTCAAAGTCTCTCAAAGTGGCCTTCTCTTGTGCTGGGTGATGTAAAACTGATGCTTGTGCCATCTGACATGGTTGCCGGGGTCCCATTAAATGGTGGCCTACTCCTGTGGTGGGTGATCTAAATGCCTGATTCTCTGCTGTGAAACCTCTCTCCTCCGTCTGGGTGCAGGGGTCAAAGTCTCTCAAAGTGGCCTTCTCTTGTGCTGGGTGATGTGAAACTGATGCTTGTGCCATCTGACATGGTTGCCGGGGTCCCATTAAATGGTGGCCTACTCCTGTGGTGGGTGATCTAAATGCCTGATTCTCTGCTGTGAAACCTCTCTCCTCCGTCTGGGTGCAGGGTCAAAGTCTCTCAAAGTGGCCTTCTCTTGTGCTGGGTGATGTAAAACTGATGCTTGTGCCATCTGACATGGTTGCCGGGGTCCCATTAAATGGTGGCCTACTCCTGTGGTGGGTGATCTAAATGCCTGATTCTCTGCTGTGAAAACCTCTCTCCTCCGTCTGGGTGCAGGGGTCAAAGTCTCTCAAAGTGGCCTTCTCCTGTGCTGGGTGATGTAAAACTGATGCTTGTGCCATCTGACATGGTTGCCGGGGTCCCATTAAATGGTGGCCTACTCCTGTGGTGGGTGATCTAAATGCCTGATTCTCTGCTGTGAAACCTCTCTCCTCCGTCTGGGTGCAGGGGTCAAAGTCTCTCAAAGTGGCCTTCTCTTGTGCTGGGTGATGTGAAACTGATGCTTGTGCCATCTGACATGGTTGCCGGGGTCCCATTAAATGGTGGCCTACTCCTGTGGTGGGTGATCTAAATGCCTGATTCTCTGCTGTGAAACCTCTCTCCTCCGTCTGGGTGCAGGGTCAAAGTCTCTAAAAGTGGCCTTCTCTTGTGCTGGGTGATGTGAAACTGATGCTTGTGCCATCTGACATGGTTGCCGGGGTCCCATTAAATGGTGGCCTACTCCTGTGGTGGGTGATCTAAATGCCTGATTCTCTGCTGTGAAACCTCTCTCCTCCGTCTGGGTGCAGGGTCAAAGTCTCTAAAAGTGGCCTTCTCTTGTGCTGGGTGATGTGAAACTGATGCTTGTGCCATCTGACATGGTTGCCGGGGTCCCATTAAATGGTGGCCTACTCCTGTGGTGGGTGATCTAAATGCCTGATTCTCTGCTGTGAAACCTCTCTCCTCCGTCTGGGTGCAGGGTCAAAGTCTCTCAAAGTCGCCTTCTCTTGTGCTGGGTGATGTGAAACTGATGCTTGTGCCATCTGACATGGTTGCCGGGGTCCCATTAAATGGTGGCCTACTCCTGTGGTGGGTGATCTAAATGCCTGATTCTCTGCTGTGAAACCTCTCTCCTCGGTCTGGGTGCAGGGGTCAAAGTCTCTCAAAGTCGCCTTCTCCTGTGCTGGGTGATGTGAAACTGATGCTTGTGCCATCTGACATGGTTGCCGGGGTCCCATTAAATGGTGGCCTACTCCTGTGGTGGGTGATCTAAATGCCTGATTCTCTGCTGTGAAACCTCTCTCCTCTGTCTGGGTGCAGGGGTCAAAGTCTCTCAAAGTGGCCTTCTCTTGTGCTGGGTGATGTGAAACTGATGCTTGTACCAGCTGACATGGGTGCAGGGGTCAAATTAACTAAATGGTGGCCTACTCCTGTGGTTGGTGATATGATGCCTGAATATGTGCTGTGGGGCCTCTCTCCTCTTTCTGGGTGCAGGGGTCAAAGTAACTAAAAGTGGCCTTCTCCTGTGCTGGATGGTATAAATGTAATGCTTGTGCTATCTGACATGTCTCCTCTGTCTGGGTGCTAAGGCCTAAGTCACTGAAAGTGGCCTTCTCCTGTGGTGGTTGATATGATGCCAGATTCTCTGCTATGGGACCTCTCTCCTTTGTCTGGATGCTGGGGTCGAAATAATAGTAAGCGACCTTCTCCATTGGTGGGTGATTTGAAGCCTGATTCTGTGCTATGGGACCTAACTCCAATTAATATTGGTTAATTTTATTTTATTTTATGTTAAGTCATCATTTCCCTATCTACATTTGTTTGCAGGGGATTTACCTACATTTTGCTGCCTTTTGCAGCCCTCTAGCCCTTTCCGGGAGTCTTTTACAGCCTTTTTAGTGCCCAAAAGTTCGGGTCCCCATCAGGGGCGGATTAAGTGCATGATAGGCCCGGGGCTGTCTACCCAACTTGGGCCCCCCCCCCCACTCCATTTTAGGTTTCAGGTTTTTTTTCTGTATAAAGAGGTTGCGGTGCTTTGTAAGCGTCACAGTCTCTTCCTCGGCCATATGACATCACATTCATCGTTCACATGGCCTATCTGCAGCTCTGTCCTATCTGAGTGATTGGGGCTGAGCTGCAATACCAAGCGCAGTGCTATCACATGGACAGCGCCGTGCTTTGTAAGGAGCAAAGAGGCTGCGGCGCTCACTGGAACATCGCGGTCTCCTCTAACAGCTGATTGGCGGGGGTGCCAGGAGTCAGACCCCCACCATCTCATAACTCTCTGAGTACAGATGTCATAGATGTTTCCTGCAGTCCTATGTAACACCCACATAACACAGTGAATTATTGTGTTATGTGGGGTGTTACCTAGGACTGCAGGGAACATGTACATTATCTGCACACAGAAAGTTATCACTGTTATCTGGGCTGTTACATAGGACTGCAGGTGAAAAATTTAAATTTGAGGTGCCAAATTTAAAATACATATGATTATGATAAAGACTTGGAGGAGAAGATGAGACGCAGGTCACAGCAGTGAGGATACAGCACCACATACCTCTTACATCCAGGGACTTCTCCTGTCATGTAGCTCTTCTCTTTCCTCTTCTCCTCCGTTTGACCCAGACCGCCATGACTAATTCCTCCCGCCGCATCTCGTCCCTACAGAGTTTGTTACACAGACACGTTAGATTTCTCATAATTGGGGTCATTTATCAAACTTTGTAAATTAGAACTGGCTTAGTTGCCCATAGCAACCAATCAGATTCCACCTTTCATTTTCCAGAGGAGCTGTCAAAAATGAAAGGTGGAACCTGTTTCTATGGACAACTAAGCCAGTTCTACTACAACAGTTTGATAAATGACCCCAAAGATCCCTATAGTGTCTACAGCAGTTATAATGTCCCATAGAGTGCCCCCAGTAATACTAACATCCTATATTGTGCTCCAGGTAACAATACCTGTATAGTGTCCCCCAATACCCCACACTACCCCCATATAGTATTTTCCATTCACACTGCCCCCATACAGTAATTTCCCCACACTGCCCCCATACAGTAATTTCCCCACACTGTCCCCATATAGTAATTTCCCCACACTGCCATCTATTAATTAATTTGCCCCCACACTGTCATCCATTAATTAATTTGCCCCACACTGCCATCTATTAATTAATTTGCCCCCACACTGTCATCTATTAATTAATTTGCCCCCACACTGTCATCCATTAATTTGCCCCCACACTGTCATCCATTAATTTGCCCCCACACTGTCATCCATTAATTTGCCCCCACACTGTCATCCATTAATTTTCCCCCACACTGCCATCCATTAATTAGTTTGCCCCCACAACTGCCATTCATTAATTTGCCCCCACACTGCCATCCATTAATTTTCCCCCACAACTGCCATCTATTAATTTGCCCCCACAACTGCCATCCATTAATTAATTTTCCCCACACTGCCATCCATTAATTAGTTTGCCCCCACAACTGCCATTCATTAATTTGCCCCCACACTGCCATCCATTAATTTTCCCCCACAACTGCCATCTATTAATTTTCCCCCACAACTGCCATCCATTAATTTTCCCCCACAACTGCCATCCATTATTTTGCCCCCACAACTGCCATCCATTATTTTGCCCCCACAACTGGCTGCCATCCATTATTTTGCCCCCACAACTGTCATCCATTAACTAATGTGCCCCCATGGAAACATGCCCCACTGTCCCTTAATATCTCCCCCCCAAGTTAGCACACACACACAAAAAAATAAAAAGCTAATACTTACCTGTATGCTGAATGGTGTGGCAGGCGCGCGTACATCAGAGCGTGCGTGTGCCACTATACAGGCGCACGATGATGTCATCACATGCGCCGCGCGATGATGTCATCGCGCACGCCGGGCTTATACCACCACATAGGCCTCAGGCCTACTAGGCCTGAAGCCTATGGCGGTGATAGGCGGCAGGGCAGGGAACTATACGCTCCCGTGCCCCGCCGCAGTATGTGGGCGCTCGGGTCGGCATTGGGCCCCCCAGTGATGCCGGGCCCGGGGCTGCCGACCCGAACGCCCCTATGTTAATCCGCCACTGGTCCCCATTGACTTCTATGGGGTTCGGGTTCGGGATGAAGTTCGGGTTGAGTTCGGATCACGAACCCGGACATTTTCCGGAAGTTCGGCCGAACCTCTCGAACCCGAACATCCAGGTGTTCGCTCATCTCTAGTGAAGACGGACACTTTTAAAAACCCTATGGCGATGGCTGGCCCACAGTATGTGGTTCCCAGCCGCCACTACTTTTCAAGGCGAGCCATCCCTTCCCTGCACAACCAAGTGGTGGACAAAATGGGGTATGCACTACGCAGCGCCATCTGTGGAAAGGTCCACATAACTACCGATACGTGGACCACTAAGCACGGGCAAAGACATTATATCTCCCTAACAGCACACTGGGTAAATGCAGTGGCGGCTGGGCCTGAGTTGGATAGCAGTTTGCCGCATGTCCCTCCACCATCAAGGATTGCAGGGCATTTCTCTTTGCCTCCTGTTGCCTCCTCCTACTCCACTTCCTCCTCTACCACCTCATCATCAGCTCAGCATAACCCCTTCACCACCAACTTCAGCACAGTCAGGGGGAAATGACAGCAGGCTGTTTTTAAACTCATCTGTTTGGGGGGGAAAACCCACACCTGGTGGTGTGCGATAATGGGCGAAATCTCGTAGCAGCTCTGGGCCTTGACAGTTTGACACACATCCCTTGCCTGGCGCATGTGCTGAATTTGGTGGTACAGAAATTCCTGAAAAACTACCCCAATATTTCAGAGCTGCTGCAGAAAGTGCGGGCCGTCTGTGCGCGCTTTCGGCCTTCTCACCTTGCTGCTGCTCGCCTGTCTGCGCTTGCAGCGTAACTTCGGCATTCCCGCTCACTGCCTCATATGCACCGTGCCCACAAGGTGGAAATCCACCTTGCACATGCTGGAGAGACTGTGCGAGATGCAAAAGGCGATAGTGTAGTTTTAGCTGCAGCACATACGGGTGAGTCGCTCTGCGGAACTGCTCCACTTCACCACCAATTAGTGGGCCTCCATGCAAGACCTGTGTGCCATGTTGCGCTGTTTCGAGTACTCTACCAACATGGCCAGTGCCGATGACGACGTGATCAGTGTTACTATCCCACTTCTATGTCTCCTTGAAAAAACGCTTCGGGTGATGATGGAAGACGAAGAGGGATCAATTCCACGGTGATCAGGCCAGTCATTCACAAGTCGCTCGGAGGGTGGGTTCCTGCACCAACATAGGCCAGGTACACAATTGTCCAGCCAGGGCACAGTTCCGAAGGATGAGGTGGAGGAGGAGGAACTGTGTTCGCAGCAGGGTGGCAAAAAAAGCGTGGCTGGGGGATACGGAGGACACAGACAATACACCTCACACAGAGGACAGCTTGTTGTTGCCTCTGGGCAGCCTGGCACACATGAGCAATTACATGCTGCAGTGCCTGCGCAATGACCGCCGAGTTGCCCACATTCTAACCAGATTACTGGGTGGTCACCCTGCTGGATACCCATTACAAGGACAACATGCTGTCCTTAATTCCCTCACTGGAGCGTGATCGGAAGATGCGCGACTTCAAGTGCACGCTGGTAGATGCGCTACTGATGGCTTTCCCACCTGACACCGGAGGTGAAGGCAGAGGAGGAGGAGGAAGTCGCCAACGCAGCTGGGGCACAGCCAGCACCTCAGAAGGTAGGGTTAGCATAGCCGAAATGTGAAAAAGCTTTGTCAGCACGCCACAAGACCCAGCACCACCAACTGATATGGAACGTCTTAGCAGGAGGCAACATTTTAGCAACATGGTGGAACAGTATGTGTGTGCACACGCCTATACGTACTGACTGATGGCTCTGCCCCATTCAACTTCTGGGTCTCCAAATTGGGCATATGACCTGAGCTTTCACTTTACGACTTGGAGGTGCTGGCCTGCCCTGCAGCCAGTGTATTATCTGAACGTGTGTTTAGTACGGCAGTGGGCGTTATCACAGACAAGCGCAGCTGCCTGTCCACAGCCAATGTGGACAAGCTTACGTTCATTAAAATGAACCAGGCATGGATCCCACAGGACTTGTCCGTACCTTGTGCAGAATAGACATGTATACCGACCTCACCCAGCCTTTGTTATACTCCAGCACACTTTCTCTGTGTTTTCTTATCTATATTTCCCAATGTTTTGGGGTCTACCCAAATTAAAAAAAACAAAGAACAAACAAAAAAAAAAAAAAACAGTGTTGGCGACTACCTCCTCCACCACTGCTTCCACCTACACCGCCACTTCCACCGCCTCATTAACCTTCTACTCCATATGGACCTCCTCCTAGTTCAAGATTATTATTTTTAATTTTTATGTATTTTATTTTAAGTAATTTCCCTACCCACGTTTGTTTGCAGCGCAATTGTCCTGTTCTTCCTTCTGCAGCCATCTAGCAATTTCCATGACTTTTTAGAGCCATTTTATTGCACCAATGTCCGGGCCCCATTGGCGGGACATTGGTGGGGATGAACACTGAAGATTATCATAAGGAATCAAAAAACATCCTGAGTGACAATAGGACATACAAAAAACTAAAAAGTGACCCTAATAATAGTCAAAACAGGTAGATACCAGGGTATCCTTAATAAAAAAGAGAAATACATATGTAAGGAGATTACAGAGTGGGCACTTAATATCAGGACAGGATGCAAGGAAACACAATTAGTAAAATAAAAGTTATTTTAATAAAATGACAGAAAATCTACAACATACTGAAATATAAACATGAACATAAACCCCACGCTAAAACTTTATCAGTAGATGGCGTAAAAATGCGGATGTAACATTCACGGAGTAACAGAATAAAAATACTGACATAAACGGCAATGGAGTCTCCTCAGTGGATGTAAATTGCTGTGATGGTGTTTTACTGAGGTCCAATAACCCCCAAGTTCTCACTTGGAGAATATACTAGTGTCACCTTAGATGCCAGAAATTATAATAGCACGTCATAAAAAAAAATCAAATGCCCCCCCCCCAAATAGAGCCAATCAAACCGCCATCTCATCCCGCAAAAAATGAGCCCCTAGATAAGACAGTCGCCCAAAAAAAAAAAAAAAAAATTATGGCTTCCAGTATGTGGAGGTACAAATTTGAATTTTTTTCCAAAGTTGGTTAATGATGTCATGCTGAAGCCAACTTTTATAAAAGTAGTCATATTAGGTATTCCTAAAATGATAAAATAGTGTAAAATCTAAATACATAAAAAAAGTAGACATATTAGGTATCGACGCGTCCGTAATACTCTTTCCTACAAAAATAACATTAGACCCAGCCTCTCGGATGAACGGCGTTAAAAAAATTAAATAAAAACGGTGCCAAAACAACCATGTTTTGGCAAATTTCCGTTTTAATCCATATTTTCCGGTAATAAAGCAAGGGTTAACAGTCAAACATAACTAAATAGTTATTGCCCTGATTCTGTAGTTTTCAGAAACACCCCTTATGTGGTTGTAAACTGCTGTATAGCCACAAGGCAGGACATAGAACGAAGGGAACGCCACATGGTTTCTGGAAGGCAGATTTTTATTTTTATACCATGTCCCATTAGAAGCCCCCCCTGATGTAGCCTAGACTAGAAACTCCAAAAAAGTGACCACATCTAAAAAACTACACCCCTCAAGGTATTCAAAAATTACTTTACCAACTTTGTTAACCCTTTAGGTGTTCCACAAAACTTAATGGCGAATGTAGAAATAATTTTAGAAGTTCCATTTTTTGTAATCTTGCCTCAAAAAAGTGTATTATAGAGCAACCAAAAATCATATTTACCCTAAAATAGTCCCAAAACAACAACCACCATATCCTGTAGTTTCCTAGATGGGGTCACTTTTATGGAATTTCTACTCAAGGGGTGCAGCAGGGGGCTTGAAAGGGTACATGGTGTAAATAAACCAGTCCTGCAAAATCTGCCTTCCAAAAAACCATATGACGTTCCCCTTCTTCAATGTCCTGCCGTTTATCCAAATAGTAGTTTAGGACCACATATGGGGTGTTTCTGCAAACTACAGAATCAGGGCAACCCATATTGAGTCTTGTTTGACTGTTAACCCTTTATTTCCAGTAATAAAGTAAGGGTTAAAATGGAAAATTTTCCAAAAAATCGAAATTCCAAAATTGTTTCTCCATCTTCCATGAACTGTTGTGGAACACCTAAAGGGTTAACAGAGTTTGTAAACCCAGATTTGAATACCTTGAGGGGTGTACTTTCTTAGATGGAGTCACTTTTTTGGAATTCCTATGCTAGGGTGCATCAGGGGGGCTTGCAATAGGACATGGTGTTAAAAAAACCAGTCCCGCAAAATCTGCCATTCAAAACCCATATGGCGTTCCCCTCCTTCAATGTCCTCCCGTTTGGCCAAACAGTAGTTTAGGGCTACATATGGGGTGTTTCTGCAAACTAGAGAAACAGGGCAACCCACATTGAGTTTTGTTTGGCAGGTAACCCTTACTTTATTACTGGAAAAAATGGATTATAATGGAAAATTTTCCAAAAAAATCGAAATTCCAAAATTGTTTCTCCATCTTCCATGAACTGTTGTGGAACACCTAAAGGGTTAACAGAGTTTGTACAATCAGTATTGAATACCTTGAGGGGTGTAGTTTCTAAAATGGCATCATTTATGGGTGGTTTCTATTATGTAAGCCTCACAAAGTGACCTCAAACCTGGACTGGTCCATAAAAAGTGGGATTTGGAAAATTTCTGAAAAATTTCTAAATTTGCTTCCAAACTTCTAAGCTATGTAACATTCCCAAAAAATAAAATAGCATTTCCCAAATACTCCAAACCTGAAGTAGACATATGGGGAATGTAAAGTCATCACTTTTTTGGGGGGTATTACTATGTATCATAGAAGTGGAGAAACTGAAACTTTAAAATTTGCTAAATTTTGCAAATTTTTTTGTAAAATTTGTATTTTTTATGCAAAAAAATAAACTTTTTTGACCCAATTTTAGTAGTGTCATGAAGTACAATATGTGACGAAAAAACAATCTCAGAACGGCCTAGGTAAGTAAAAGCGTTTTAAAGTTATTCACACTTAAAGTGACAGTGGTCAGATTTTGAAAAAATGGCCTGGTCCTAAGGTGAAAATGAGCCCGGTCCTTAAGGGGTTAAAGAAGATAAGGTTGTAGGTGAAATGATCCCAAAAGAACCCAAATTTGTACTCAGAAAGGCACAGAATGTAGGCAATAAAATTGCCCCTACCAGTAAATGTGTGGGAATGAATCTGAATAGCATAACAGTTGACAAAAAGACAGAAGAAAGGGGGGGGGGGGGGGGTTATCCATGCGGAACCTGCAGAGGCTGTAAAAAAATCTTACGAAAAAAAAAAAAGATAATGAATATGGATGAGTCTTATAAGTACATTAAAAACAATTTATAACCTGTAATAGTAAGGGGGTAAAATATAGAATAATATGCCCCTGCCAAAAGATCTATATTGGCCGTACCAAAAGACCTCTCAAAAAACGAATAGCGGAACATATATATAATAGAGAGGGACTATGAGGGTCATCCATTGTCCCGTCACTACAAATTGAAACATAAAGGTACATTAGCCGGTTCCAGTTTTTGGGGGGCATATGCCTGTTTGATCGCTTAGTGTTGTACTTTATGTGATGTTAGATGCCAAAAAATGGCTTTTTTGGCACTGTTTTTATTTTGCTTTTATTACGGTGTACATGTGAGGGGTTAGGTCATGTGATATTTTTATAGAGCTGGTTGTTACGAACGTGGCGATACTTAATATGTCAACTTTTTTTATTGATTTCACTTTAACACAATAATAGCATTTTTTAAACAAAATTTATCTTTTAATATCTCCATGTTCTGAGAGCTATAGTTTTTTTTTTTTTTTTTTTGAGCAATTTTCTTATGTCGGAGCTCATTTTTTGCGGGATGAGGTGATGGCTTGATTGGTTTCATTTTGTGGGACATACACATTTTTTGATCACTTGTTGCACTTTTTGTGATATAAGATGACAAAAATGGCTTTATTTTTTTACACAGTTTAGATTTTTTATGGTCTTTATTGGACGGGGTTGATCATGTGATATATTTATAGAGCGGGCCATCATGGATGCGGCAATGCAAAATATGTCTATTTTATACTTTTTTTATTTAAAAAAAGAAAATACTTAATTGGGGATTTTTCTCTTTTACATGTAAAACCTTTTTTTTAACACTTTATTTTTTTATTTTTTATACTTTGTGTCTCCCATAAGGTCATCCAAGACCTCTGGGGGCCATTTAACTTATTTTTTTTTCCCACTATTGATTTCTCCTGTAACTGGGGCTGACATAGTAGCCCCAGTTAAATGGGAAATACAGCCTCTAGAGAGGCTGTACAGCAGAGTACATCGCTGTACAGCCTCAGTGCAGGGCTGATAGTGGTCGGTAAAAGACCCAACAGCTCCTGTACTCTCCCAGCCCCATTGGTCACATGACCACCAGGCCGGGACAGGAAGCACATAGCGCTGAGTCTGCAGCGATTTAGAAGGCAGGGACACCTGGGAACTGTCCCTGCCTTCTCCCTGGGTTGCCCTGCTGTAACCGACAGCAGGCAACCCGCTTGGCAGCCGCACGATTAGCGTGCAGCTGTCATTTCTGAATGGATGTTCTAAAATGTCAATTAAGAGATAGACAATCGCCCATAGGATGTTTTATCCTATGGGCGGTCGTCAAGTGGTTAAAGGGGTTCTCCGGGAATTAAGAAAATTAAAATACTTAACTAGTACTTTATTATAAATAAATTCCCAAATACTTTGTTATTTATAAAGCTAATTTTGTCTAGGGAACAATAATTAGGAAAAATAAAATGGCCGCTGTCCTATAAGTAGAAACAAAACCTGTCCTAATCCCACAGGAGGACTAGTTAATTCAGAACACTGTGCTAAAGAACTGTCTCATCATCCTCTTCTCCTACTTGTCAGATATTATGATTAGAGTTGAGCGAACACCTGGATGTTCGGGTTCGAGTAGTTCGGCAGTACTTCCCGAAAATGTTCGAGTTCGGGATCCGAACTCGACCCGAACTTCATCCCGAACCCCATTGAAGTCAATGGGGACCTGAACTTTTGGGCACTAAAAAGGCTGTAAAATAGTCCAGGAAAGGGCTAGAGGGCTGCAAAAGGCAGCAAAATGTAGGTAAATACCCTGCAAACAAATGTGGATAGGGAAATGAATTAAGATAAAAATTAAGCATTATCAATTGGAGAGAGGTCCCATAGCAGAGAATCAGGCTTCAAGTCACCCACCAATGGAGAAGGCCACTTTTAGATAATTAGGCCCCTGGCACCCACATGGAGGAGAGGTTCAACTTTTGGTTGCACCGCAATATAATGGTAAAATTAAAAAAAGAGGATTCAATAAAGAAGTGCCCTGGAGTACAAGAATATATGGTTGAGGGGGAGGCAGTTATAAATGTCTATTCTGCACAAGGGATGGACAGGTCCTGTGGGATCCATGCCTGGTTCATTTTTATGAACGTCAGCTTGTCCACGTTGGCTGTGGACAGGAGGCTGCGTTTGTCAGTAATGACGCCACCTGCCGTGCTGAATACACGTTCAGACAAAACGCTGGCCGTCGGGCAGGCCAGCACCTCCAAGCCATAAAAGGTTAGCTCTGGTCACGTGGACAATTTGGAGACCCAGAAGTTGAATGGGGCCGAACCATCAGTCAGTACATGGAGGGGTGTGCACATGTACTGTTCCACCAGGTTAGTGAAATGCTGCCTTCTGCTAACACGTTCCGTATCAGGTGGTGGTGCAGTTAGCTGTGGCATGGTGACAAAACTTTTCCACATTTCTGCCATGCTAACCCTGCCCTCAGAGGAGCTGGCCGTGACACAGCTGCGTTGGTGACCTCTTGCTCCTCCTCTGCCTTCGCCTGCCACTTGTTCACCTGTGATATTTGGGAATGCTTTCAGGAGCCCGTCTACCAGCATGCACTTGTACTCGCACATCTTCCTATCATGCTCCAGTGCAGGAAGTAAGGTGGGCACATTGTCTTTGTACCGGGGATCGAGCAGGGTGGCAACTCAGTAGTCCGCACACGTTAAAATGTGGGCAACTCTGCTGTCGTTGCGCAGGCACTGCAGCATGTAGTCGCTCATGTGTGCCAGGCTCCCCAGAGGTAAGGACAAGCTGTCCTCTGTGGGAGGCGTATCGTCATCGTCCTCCGTATCCCCCCAGTTACGCACCAGTGATGGGCCTGAGCTGTGTTGGGTGCCACCCTGCTGTGAACCTGCTTCATCCTCATCCTCCTCCACCTCCTCCTCATCCTCCTCGTCCTCCAGTAGTGGGCCCTGGCTGGCCACATTTGTACCTGGCCTCTGCTGTTGCAAAAAAACTCCCTCTGAGGCACTTCTAAAAGACTGGCCTGAAAGTGCTAAAAATGACCCCTCATCCTCCTCCTCCTCCTGGGCCACCTCCTCTTCCATCATCGCCAGAAGTGTTTTCTCAAGAAGACATAGAAGTGGTATTGCAACGCTGATAATGGTCGCCACTGGCCATGTTGGTGGAGTACTCGAAACAGCACAACAGGGCACACAGGTCTCGCATGGAGGCACAGTCATTGGTGGTGAAGTGGTGCTGTTCCGCAGTGCGACTGACCCGTGCGTGCTGCAGCTGAAACTCCACTATGGCCTGCTGCTGCTGCTCTCACAGTCTCTCCAAGGTGGAGTTCCACCTGGTGGGCACATCGCATATATGGCGGTGAGTGGGAAGGCCGAAGTTACGCTGTAGCGCAGACAGGCGAGCAGCGGCAGGATGTGAACGCCGGAAGCGCGCACAGATGGCCCGCACTTTATTCAGCAGCTCTGACATGTCGGGGTAGTTGTAAATGAACTTCTGCACCACCAAATTCAGCACATGCACCAGACAAGGGATGTGAGTCAAACTGGCTAGTCCCAGAGCTGCGACAAGATTTTGCCCATTATCAGACACCACCAGGCCGGGCTTGAGGCCCACTGGCAGCAACCACTGGTAGGTCTGTTGTTCAATACCCCGCCACAACTCCTGCGCGGTGTGGGGCTTGTCCCCCAAACATATGAGTTTCAGAACGGCCTGCTGACGTTTGCCCCGGGCTGTGCTGAAGTTGGTGGTGAAGGTGTGTGGCTGACTGGATGAGCTGGTGGAAGCAGAGGAGGAGGAGGCAAAGAATGATGCCCTGCGATCCTTGGCGGCGGAAGGACGTGCGCCAAACAACTCTCCGCCTGGGGCCCAGCCACCAATACATTTACCCAGTGTGCAGTTAGGGAGATATAGCGTCCCTGGAAGTGCTTACTGGTCCACGTATCTGTGGTTAGGTGGACCTTGCCACTTATGGCGTTGCGCAGTGCACACTTGATGTTATCGGATACTTGGTTGTGCAGGGAAGGCACGGCTGAATTGGAGAAGTAGTGGTGGCTGGGAACAACATACTGTGGGACAGCCATTACCATCAGCTGTTTGAAGCTGTCTGTGTCCACCAGCCTGAATGACAGCATTTCAAAGGTCAGTAGTTTAGAAATGCTGGCATTCAGGCCCAGGGCTCGAGGGTGGGTAGGTGGGAATTTACACTCTCTCTCCAAGGTTTGTGAGATGGAGAGCTGAACGCTGCCGTGTGACATGGTGGAGATGCTTGGTGACGCAGGTGGTGGTGTCAGTGGCACATCCTCTGTTTGGTGGGCGGCAGGTGCCAACGTTCCTCCCGAGGCGGAGGAAGAGGCCGAGGCAGCAGCAGAAGAGGGAGCAGGGGGAGCCTGAGTGAGTTGCTTGCTTTTAAGGTGTTTACTCCACTGCAGTTCATTCTTTGCATGTAGATGCATGGTCATGCAGGTTGTGCTAAGGTTCAGAATGTTAATGCCTCGCTTCAGGCTCTGATGGCACAACGTGCAAACCACTCGGGTCTTGTCGTCAGCAGATTGTTTAAAGAAGTGCCATGCCAGGGAACTCCTTGAAGCTGCCTTTGGGGTGCTCAGTCCCTGGTGACGGTGGCCAGTAGCAGGCGAACGCTCTTGGAGGTAGCTGTTCTGCTTTGGCCCCCTGCTCCCTCTTTTGCTACGCTGTTGGCTCAGTCTCACCACTGCCTTTTCTTCTGAACTATGAAAGTCAGTGGCACGACCTTCATTTCATGTGGGGTCTAGGACCTCATCGTCCCCTGCATCGTCTTCCACACAGTCTTCCTCCCTGACCTCCTGTTCGGTCTGCACACTGCAAAAAGACGCAGCAGTTGGCACCTGTGTTTTGTCATCAACAGAGACGTGAGGACTCCGATGAAGGTGGTATTGCCATGTCCTCATCATCAGGAAACATAAGTGGTTGTGCATCAGTGCATTCTATGTCTTCCACCACTGGGGTAGGGCTAGGTGGATTCCCTTGGGAAAGCCTGCCAGCAGAGTCTTCAAACAGCATAAAAGACTGCTGCATAACTTGGGGCTCTGACTGTTTCCCTGATATGCATAGGGGTGATGTGACACACTGATGGCCTTTGTTTGAAGGCGCCACCTATGCGCTTTCTGCAGAAGACTGGGTGGGAGATAATGTTGTGAATTTGCTGGATCCACTGTCGGCCACCCAATTGACTAGCGCCTGTACTTGCTCAGGCCTTACCATCCTTAGAACGGCATTGGGCCCCACCAAATATCGCTGTAAATTCTGGCGGGTACTGGAATCTGAGGTAGTTGGTTCACTAGGACGTGTGGCTGTGGCAGAATGGCCACGTCCTCTCCGAGCACCAGAGGGTCCACTAACACCACCATGACCGCGTCCACGTCCCTTACTAGATGTTTTCCTCATTGTTACCGTTCACCAAGAACCACAATAAGAAAAAAAATATTTGGCCCAATGTATTGATTTCAATTTCAGGCCTTGTTTTTTTTACAGGCACCTAACACTATCTGTTTATTTATTTATGTACCGTATTACACTAATCCAGGCACAGCAGTAACCACTGATTTAGGGGAATATCAATTGTAGGCCTAGTATTTAGGCCCTGGATAAAAGGTATCCTTTTATGGACAGATTTACACTTGGAGATGCACAGTAGCGTGTGAAAAAATATCTAGGATTATGCCTTCAGCAATTGTATTTTAACACTTTGTGTAATATACCTTTTAACGGACAGAAATACAATGGGAGATGCACGGTAGTGTGTGAAGTTAGTGAGGATAACACTCAGCACTCAGCACCTTGAGGGTAATATACCCTTTTACAGACAGATTAACACTTGGCCTGCAACAGCTGGAACACCAGATTCAGGGTATTGCTATTTCACCCCAGAACAAAATCTATCCTTTGACAGATACTATTAAACTTGTCCAGTCACAGCTGGAACAACAGATTTACTGTATTTCTATTTTTGCTACTGACTTTCACCCCAGAAAATAAGATATCCTTTGACGGACACTAGGGAAATTGTCCAGTCACAGCTGGAACACCAGATTCAGGGTATTGCTATTTTGTCAATTAAATTTCACCCCAGAAAAAAAAATATCCTTTGCTGGACACTATGAAACTTGGCCAGCCACAGCCGAAACCACTGATTTATGGTATTGCTATTTTGGCAATTGAATTTCACCCCAGAACAAAATATATCCTTTGCCGGACACTCTTAAACTTGTTTAGTCACAGCTGGAACACCAGATTTATGGTATTGCTATTTTGGCAATTGAATTTCACCCCAGAAAATTATCTATCCTTTGCCGAACACCATTAAACTTGGCCAGCCACTGCTGGGACACTAGATTTAGGGGATTGCTATTTTGGCAATTGAAATTAACCCCTTAATAAAATATAGACATTTCTATCCTGAGTTTCTAAGGGTGACAATAAGCACAGCCAAACCCCTGATGTAGGATATAGCAAAAAAAAAAAAAACTAGTATTGATGGATTGATGGACTTGGTGGCAGCTTGTGCTGGTGCACCACAAGACACAAAATGGCCGCCGATCAAAGTGACAGAAAAATGCTCTATGCAGCCTAAAATCCAGTAAGCAATTAACTAGCAGAAGTTGAATGATTCACAGCTGTAGATCGATCACTTCATTAGGTGTTTTTGCTGACTTTTCCCTGCCTAATCTCGCCCTCACAGAAGCTGCGTCCTCTCCCTACACTAATCAGGGCAGGGTGACATGCGGCGCTACGTGACTCCAGCTTAAATAGAGGCTGGGTGACATGCTGCACTTGGCCAATCACAGCCATGCCATTAGTAGGCATGGCTGTGATGGCATTTTAGGGCAAGAAGTAAAACGCTAGCTGATTGGCTGCTGTTTAGCCCTTCAGAAAGCGGGAAGAAATTGCCGAACAACGGACCCGAACCCAAACTTTTTTGAAAATGTTCGGGTCCGGGTCCCGAACACCCCAAAATTCGGTACGCACCCGAACTATGCTCGAACTGTTCGCTCAACCCTAATTATGATCCTGAATACAGCTGAATCTCTGTGGGAATAGCATTCATGAGGAGACATAAAGTATAAAGATGACAGACAGTTGACATTAAGACAGGAGATATGTAATGCTGGGATTTATGTGCCAATGTCCTCCTCTGCCTCTTCATCCTCCACCTTGTCCTCACCCTCCAATGTAGGCACAGTAAACAGTGGTCCTCCAGCATATCACCAATGCAAAGCTAGATGTTGTCACGCAGTTCTGCTCCTGGGAAGCCTGGGCAAATAGAGCCACACCCAGGAAGAACTGGTTAGCGTCATCCATAAAGAAATCAAACATTTGCTGTCTCCTCACCAACTGTAGATAGGAATCATGGTTACTGATAATTTTGTTAAAAATGTCTAGGAAGCTATGCATACACTTCAGCAATTCTTAGGGTGCTTTCACACTAGCGTTTTTACTTTCCGACGTAGAGATCCGTCGTCGGGTCTCTACGATGGAAAGAAACTGAACAGGAATATCCCCATGCATTCTGAATAGAGAGAAATCCATTCAGAATGCATCAGAATGTCTTCTGTTCAGTATGTCAACGTTTTTTGGATGTTGACAAAACCGCAGCATGCTGCGGATTTGTCTCCATCCAAAAATCCGGAAGACTTGCCGTAACGCCGGATCCAGAATTAATGTCCATTGAAGTGCATTAATCCAGATCCGGAATTAAGCTGAACGTCATTTTGGCGCATCGCCGGATCCGACGTTTAGCTCTGTGCATGTGCAGCAGCAGTTCCGATCGGGGCTCCAGTGTAAGCTGGGGCACCGATCGGTTACCATGGCAGTCGGAACATTACTGAAGTCCTGGCTGCCATGGTAAGTACGCCGCAGCAGTGTACTTACCTGCGCGGCAGCCTCCGGGCGCTCCTTCATGACGTTACAGGTCCGGAGCGGCGCATTGATCTATGCGCCACGAGTACCTGTTACGTCATGAAGGAGCGCCCGGCGGCCGCAACGCAGGTAAGTACACTGCTGCGGAGTACCATGGCAGCCAGGACTTCAGTAGGGTCCTGGCTGCCATGGTAACCTGTAAGCATTTCGAAGACTGACCAGGATCCTGATCAGTCTTCACATGCTTTCGGGCAACTTGCGTTCTGACGAATCCGACGGGACGGAAGTGCCTGCTGGATGTTCAGAACTCAAGTGTGAAAGCACCCTTACCATGCAAAACAATGTTTTTCCTTAACATAACGCGATATGCAACGTTTCCACCTGTTGGAGCTCCATGCTCCATATGTTAGACAGCCTGTATAAGCAGAGGAAGGAAGTCAATGATTTCTTAATAGTGCAGACGGACAGGTCTACTCCACGACTTAAATTCCACATTAGCCATGTGCAGCTCATACGTGGCATGTGTCGTTTTCTCAGGCCCTTTGAGAAGGCCACTTTATTTGCTAGTCGGCAGAACTACGGGGTGAATGATGTAATTCCACGCCTTCACGTCCTGCATGCAAACTTGAATTGTGGCCACAACTAGTGATGAGCGGCAGAGGCAATATTTGTTTTTGCAATATTTTGCAAATTTTTCGTATAATATTCTCAATAAATTTGAGAATTCTATAATTCACGATTTCCAGTCATTTTCGTGTCTGCGCAAATTGGCACATATTTTTTGCGCAATACATGCAACTTCACATTTTATCAGGTCTGAGTAGATATTACTGATTGGTGCACTAAGTATTGTTGTGATATCACAGCACTATGTCTGTAGCATGTATGGACAGCAGAGAAACAGTAATTCCTATCACACTACCTAACACCCTGCACTGGAACCTATCAGCTACACTATATCACTATCTAACCTACACTGATTATCTCCCACTAACTTTCTGCATTATATATATGAGCTAACCAACTAATGTCATTGGATATTGAATAGGATCCAGATGAAAGCACAGAACACAGCAATGTAATTGCTCTGTCTCTCTCTCTGTCTCTCTCTCTGTCTCTCAGAACTGCAAAAAACTGCAGAAAATGGCTGCTGTGGAGTTTCTTATATAGTAAGGGGTAACCAACTTTCCTTTTGGTTGCTAGGGATGTTGCTAAGCTCTGACAATGATACTGCAGCATTCTCATTGGCCCACAGGCAAGAAGGGAGGTTACTGATGAAAAAAAAATCTAGAATATTTGCGATTACGAATATATAGCACTATATTCTACATCTTCGCAAATTCTCAAAGTGCCGATATTCGCAATAAAAATTTACGATCAACCCTAGCCACAACTGGCCTAGTTAGCCATAGTCATACTTTTCTGCCCGGCCAGTAGTGTGGCATTAGAGCAGGTATTCAGTGATGCGGGAGGCATAATTACCCCTAAGAGAACTCGCCTTTCTTCTCAAAATGTCGAGAGACTGACTTTTATAAAGATGAATCAGGCTTGGAACAACCAGGATTTCCAGACAGTGGTGCCTGCTGCAACAGAATAAATCATTCTGCCAGTAATGCTAATACTGTAATGTGCTACCACAATATAAAATTCTGCAAATGGGCACATGCTGCTGCTGCCATTCTGAAACTACCACCTGCCTGATGCCACCCATCTGCTGCCTCTACTGACATTCCTACAAAAGGGGCTTCTTGGCCTACTGATATGTACATATAACTTTTTTTTCAAAGGATATTCATGCTAATGTGCCTTGAATTTACACTGTTGTTCTTGGGTTCTGCCACTACTGTAATCTGGCACCATTTTGTGCTGTATGCCACTGCTGTTGGTCATGGGGCTACTATTGTCCCTGTTACTGCCACTGCTGTTGGTCCCCATACCTACTACTGTCCATGTTTGTCAGTGTTGACGTCATAGTTTATTTTCCTTTCTTCTAAAATGTCAGAGGAATAGAAAAAAATAACAAAAATGATCCTGTATTGTGAGTATCTGTATGGCCTCTTTCACACAGTCAGTATTTGGTCAGCATTTATTCAGAATTTGAAAGCCAAAAGCAGGTGTGGGTCCAAAACACAGATGAGAAATACAAATAATTTCATTACATTTTATCTCTGTTTTGGACGCACTACTGTTTTTGGCTTACAATTACTGATACAAAACTCTGACTCTGAAATACTGACCATCTGAAAAAGGCCATTAAAGACCTTGTTTAAATAAATTATTTCAGACGTAAATGGCCAAAACGGAATCAAATTCAGCATAAGGCCTCTTTTAGAGGGGCAGTATTTGGTCAGTGTTTTTTGCATCAGTATTTGATCCGAATTAGTAAGCCAAAAGCATGAGTGGGTCCAAAAACAAATAATTCCATTACATTGTAATGGTGCTGTTGCCAGAACCGTCCCCACTTTGTCATAGGGCCACTACTGCCACTGCTGCTACCACCATACCCACTCTGTCATGGGGCCACTACTGCTGCTGCTACCATCCCTACTCTGCCATGGGGACACTACTGCTGTTGCCACCGTCCCCACTCTGTCATGGGGCCACTCTTGCTGCTGCCACCATCCCCACTCTGTTATGGAGCCTCTACTGCCGCTGCTGCCACGACTCTTCTGACTCTGTCATGGGGCCACTGCTGCTGCTGCGGCCCCCGTCCCCACTCTGTCATGGTGCCACTATTATCACAGTTAGGGTTGAGTGAAGTGAATTTTGTTTTAATGCTGTATGGAGATCCATCTCTGTACAGTATTAAAATTTACGGCCTTCGATGAGGAATAGTCAGTTATTCCCGAAGTCTAGTGAGACTTCTTTGAATAACTTTGGTATTTGATTTTTAAACTGGAAAACCATATTAAAACTTGGATCTGAACTCAACTTTGGTTCTGATACCTCGGAACTAAAGCCAAGTTTGAATCCAAGTTTTAAAATTGTTTTCTAGTTTAACCACGTGACGACCGCTAAACACACGGATGCGTCCAGGCGGCAGGTTTGTTCCTCCTGGACGCATCCGCGCGTCATCTCGCGAGATGCGAGATTTGCTGTGAAAGCGCGCGCACGCGTTCACAGCAGTGCACAGCTCGGCAGTGATTCTACAGTGATCAATCGCTGGCAGGCTGTAGATGCGAATTAAATCGCATCAAGCCGGTATATCAGACGCTGTTTTGTTAACAGCGTCTGATATACCTGCTACCTGGTCCTCTGGTGGTCCCATTTGCAGGGATCGACCACCAGAGGACCAGGTAGCTATGTAAAGTAGCACCAAGCACCACACTACACCACCCCCCCCCCCGTCACTTATTAACCCCTGATCACCCCATATAGACTCCCTGATCACCCCCCTGTCACTGATCATCCCCTGTAAGGCTCCATTCACATGTCTAAAACACGGACACCGGCAATGTGCTTTCCGCATTTTGCAGATCCGCACATTGCCAGAACTATATAGAAAATGCCTTTTCTTGTCTGCAATTGCGGACAAGAATAGGACATGTTCAATATTTTTGCGGAACGGAAGTGCAGACCCGTAAGTGTGGATCCGCAATTCCGGATCCGAGCGGGACAAAGTCTGTCCCCATAGAAATGAATGGGTCCGCAATTCCGTTCCGCATACAGAAATGCCCTGTGAAATCCTAAATGTACTCATGGGAATTTGGGCCCCTTTGCGCATCTTGGCTGCAAAAAAGTGTCACACATGTGGTATCGCCGAACTCAGGAGAAGTAGGGCAATGTGTTTTGGGGTGTATTTTTATATATACCCATACTTTGTGTGAGAAATATCACTGTAAGCGACAACTTTTACATTTTTTATACAAAGTTGTCAGTTTACAGAGATATTTCTCTCATCCAACATGGGTATATGTAAAAATACACCCCAAAACACATTGTCCTACTTCTCCTGAGTCAGCGATACCACATGAGTGACATATTTTGCAGCCTGGGTGCAAAGGAGCAAATTCAACAAGTACCTCTAGGTTTTACATGGCTGCTCACAATTAGCCCGCCCAAAATGACAGAACAGTAAACACACCCACAAATGACCCTATTTCGGAAGTAGACACCCCAAGGTATTCACTGAGGGGCATAGTGAGTCCGTGGGAGATTTTATATTTTTTTTGCCAGAAGTTAGCAGAAATGGAAACTTTATTATTATTTTTTTTTCTTCAGAAAGTGTCATTTTCCGCTAACTTTTGAAAAAAAATGAAATGATACATGAACTCACCATGCCCCTCCGCGAATACTTTGGGGTGTCTTCTTTCTAAAATGGTGTCATTTGGGGGGTATTTATACTATCCTGGCATTCTAGCACCTGAAGAAACATGACAGGTGCTCAGAAAGTCAGAGCTGCTTCAAAATGAGGAAATTCACTTTTTGGCACCATAGTTTGTAAACGCTATAACTTTTACCCAAACTAATAAATATACACTTATTGGATTTTTTTTTTTTATCAAAGACATGTAGAACAATAAATTTTTCGAAAAATGTATATAGAAATGTAGTTTAAAAAAAAAAAATACAACAGAATGTGAAAAATGTCATTTTTTTGCAAACATTTCGGTCATTTTTGATTAATAGCAAAAAAAGTTAAAATGTCAGCAGCAATGAAATACCACCAAATTAAAGTTCTATTAGTGAGAAGAAAAGGAGGTAAAACTCATTTGGGTGGTAAGTTGCATGACGAAGCAATAAACCGTGAAAGTAGTGTAGTGCAGAAATGGAAAAAATGGCCTGGTCATTAAGGGTTTAAGCTAGGGGGGCTGAAGTGGTTAAACATCAAATATCAAAGTTATCAATCAAAGTCAGTCATTCAAGACTTTAGGAATAACTGACTTTGCCGCGTCAGAGACCGTACATTTTACTGCTTTATGGAGATGGATGTTCATACAGCATTAATCCAAGGTTTTGAGAGAAGCGACTTTGGATCTAGAATCTGAAGCTCGCTTCGCTCATTTCTAGTCATGGTAACTGCCACTGCTGTTTCCACCTTCTCCACTCTGTCATGCGGCCACTACTTGCCCACTTTCCCCACTAGTCTTGGGGTAAACCTGATGCTAACATTGATCTGTAATACTGACACACAATGATTTGACAGCTAACAGAAGGGATTAAAAAGCATGTGTTTGGAATGCCACAACATGCATTTTTTTATTTTTGCTTTACTGAAGGGTGCTGTATGATTTGCTTTTTAACTGACATACAGTTATTTGACAGCTAACAGAAGGGATTAACTATGAATCTTGGTGACCTGCACAGTGAAGAAGACATTGATAACTTACAACTGGCTGTAATACTGACGGCATAATACCTACAGAACGCATTAACTATGAATGTGGGTGCATTAGAACCTAAGTAAAAGGCAATACACTCCACTTGAACTCCCCCTGTAGTCTCCCTGCAGTTTAAAGGGGTTGTCTTACTTCAGCAAGTGGCACTTATAATGTAGAGAAAGTTAATACAAGACACTTACTAATGTATTTTTATTGTCCATATTGCTTCCTTCCTAATATAGACAGTTCATTTCAATGGTTATGACCACCTTGCAATCCATCAGTGGTAGCCATGCTTGCACACTATAGAAAAAAGCATTGGACTATCTGGTGGCTGGGATCACGAGAGTGCACATAGGCTACTGCTTTTTCCTATACTGTGCAAGCATGGCCATTGCTGCTGGATTGCAGGGTGGTCGTAACTAGGGATGAGCGAACCCGGTGAAGTTTGGGTTCGCCGGGTTTGGCCGAACTTCAGGTCAAAGTTCGGGTTTGGGACCCGAACTTGACCCAAACACCCAACCCGAAACCAGACCCTATTAAAGTCAATGGGGACCCGAACTTCACTTTATTATTGTCATGCTGCCCTGGAATCAGAGAGAGAGCGTGCACCCACTAGAATGCCACCCACGCCTCTGTACCTGCTTACTTGCACTTACCCGTCCTAGGTAACGGAGCGCAACTGGACGGCGGTCCCTAACTTAAGTAAGTGCAGGAGGGACAGAGAAAGGCAGAGACTGGTAACGGGCGGCGTGCGGCAGCAGGAGCGTACAGCAGGCTAGGCGGGTAAACAAACTGGCAACGGTCACAACAAAGGTAAAGTCAGAATACAATGAAGAGGCAAGACAGTACGAGTAACAAGCCGGAGGTCAAACCTGAAGGTCATGTCAGAATTCAAGGGAGAAGCAGAAGAGTGGTCAAATAACACGCCGAGGTCAAATTCAGAGCAATATGCAAAGTACAAAGTAGCCCAAATAAACACAATCACAGGCAACCTGTGGCCAGCAGGTTGCCTGCTTATATACACAGAGGCTAAGGTCATGTGATGTGGCCAGCGTCACATGACCTGCCCCAGGACAGAGAGCTGAGCTCATAGCTCGGTTCTCAGACCACACGGGTATCCTGGCAACAGAGGACAATGGTCGCAGATAAAAGTAGTGTGCGGCCAGGCGCCCTCTGCCCTCCATTGCCATGGCAGCGGAGACGCCGAGCGGTTCCCTGCTCTGCTGGGAAGACGTCTCCTGCTGCTGCCAGAGATTGACAGGACGCCCGCGGTGCAAAGAGGAGAACGCGTGTTGCCGGCGTCCTGTGACAATTATTTTCCATTATAACATGGTTATAACGGAAAATAATAGCATTCTTAAGAGAAAATGCTAAATAAAATGGCAATTGAGGGGTTAAAAATAACTTACCTCATCCACTTGATCGCGCAGCTGGTATCCTCTTTCTTCAGGACCTGCAAAAGGACCTGCGGTGATGTCACCACAGGTCCTTTTGCAGGTCCTGAAGAAAGAAGAGGATACTGGCTGCTTGGAACATACCAGGCGCACTCAGAGGCAGTCCATAATTCTAAGCAATACATAGAGTGTTTACTATCTGGTGATCTGAAATAAAGTGCAAATATAATCCATACAATAGTGCATTTGACTAGAGTTGAGCGAACCCGAACTGTATAGTTTGGGTTCGTACCGAATTTTAAGGTGTTCGGGACACAGACATTTTCAAAAAAGTTTGGATTCGGGTCCGTTGTTCGGCAATTTCTTCCCGCTTTCTGAAGGGCTGCACAGCAGCCAATCAGGTAGCGTTTTACTTTTTTGCCTAAGAAGCCATCACAGCCATGCCTACTAATGGCATGGCTGTGATTGGCCAAGTGCAGCATGTGACCCAGCCTCTATTTAAGCTGGAGTCACGTAGCGCCGCACGTCACTCTGCTCTGATTAGTGTAGGGAGAGGACGCAGTTTCTGTGAGGGCAAGATTAGGCAGGGAAAAGTCAGCAAAAAAACCTAATGAAGTGATCGATCTACAGCTATGAATCATTCAACTTCTGCTAGTTAATTGCTCACTGGCTTTTAGGCTGCACAGAGCGTTTTTCTGTCATTTTTTTCTGGGGTGATCGGCGGCCATTTTGTGTCTTTTTGCTATATCCTACATCAGGGGCTTGGCTGTGATTGTATTATATAGTGTTGAACGGCACTGCTTTTTCTGTTGGTGGTGCTCAGTGGTAAAGGGTAGTCATATAATTAAAGAAGTACCACTGCACTCAAATTGTCGATGCAAGTCAAGTTGATTTATTTGTCATCCATCCACATTACTCTAGTTTACACTGATACATGCTTAATAATCTGGCCAACGTTTCGGTCCAGCCTGGACCTTGTTCACGGCCGTGGTGCAGTCAGTAGGCAGCGCCATCCACACCATCCGCTGCCTACTGACTGCACCACGGCCATGAACAAGGTCCAGGCTGGACCGAAACATTGGCCAGATTATTAAGCATGTATCAGTGTAAACTAGAGTAATGTGGATGGATGACAAATAAATCAACTTGACTTGCATCGACAATTTGAGTGCCGTGGTACTTCTTTAATTATATGGCTGTGATTGTCACCCCTAGAAACTCAGGATAGAAATTTCTATATTTTATTGAGGGGTTACGTTCAATTACCAAAAAAGCAATCCCCTAAATCTGGTGTTCCAGCTGTGGCTAGCCAAGTGTAATACTGTCTGCTGTCTGGCAAAGGATAGATTTCTTTCTGGGGGGAAATTCAATTACTAAAATAGCAATCCCTTAAATCTGGTGTCCCAGCAGTGGCTGTCCAAGTGTAATAGTGTCCGGCAAAGGATATATTTTGTTCTGGGGTGAAATTCAATTGCCAAAATAGCAATACCATAAATCAGTGGTTTCAGCTGTGGCTGGCCAAGTTTAATAGTGTCCGGCAAAGGATATATTTTGTTCTGAGGTGAAATTCAATAGCCAAAATAGCAATCCCCTAAATATAGTGTCCCAGCAGTGGCTAACCAAGTTTAATAGTGTCAGTCAAAGGATATATTATTTTTTGGGGTGAAATTTAGTTGCAAAAATAGAAATGCCCAAACTCTGGTGTTCCAGCTGTTGCAGGCCAAGTGTAAATCTGTCCGTAAAAGGGTATATTACACTCAGCGTGCATCTCCAAGTGTATTTCTTTCCGTTAAAGGGTATATTACACAAAGTGTTAAAATACAAGTGCTGAAAGCATAATCCTATATATTTTTTCACACGCTACTGTGCATCTCCAAGTGTAAATCTGTCTGTAAAAGGATACCTTTCATCCAGGGCCTAAATACTAGGCCTACAATTGATATTCCCCTAAATCTGTGGTTACTGCTGTGCCTGGATTAGTGTAATACGGTACATAAATAGATAGCCAGATAGTCTTAGGTGCCTGTAAAAAAGGCCTGAATTTGAATTCAATATATTGGGCCAAATAATTTTTTGCATATTGTGGTGAACGGTAACAATGAGGAAAAGATCTAGTAAGGGACGCGGACATGGTCGTGGTCATGGGCCCTCTGGTTCTGGGAGAGGACGTGACCGTTCTGCCACAGCCACACGTCCTAGTGAACCAACTACTTCAAGTTCCAGTACCCACCAGAATTTACAGCGATATTTGGTGGAGCCCAATGCCATTCTAAGGATGGTAAGGCCTGAGCAAGTCTTCTGCAGAAAGCGCACAGGTGGCGCCTGAAAACCAAGCTTATCAGTCTGTCACATCATCCCCATGCATATCAGGGAAACTGTCTGAGCCTCAAGTTATGCAGCAGTCTCTTATGCTGTTTAAAGACTTTGCTGGCAGGGTTTCCCAAGGAAATCCACCTAGCCCTTCCCCAGTGGTGGAAGACATAGAATGCACTGACGCACAACCACTTATGTTTCCTGATGATGAGGACATGGGAATACCACCTCATCAGAGTCCGCACGTCTCTGATGATGACGAAACACAGGTGCCAACTGCTGCGTCTTTTTGCAGTGTGCAGACCGAACAGGAGGTAAGGAAGGAAGACTGTGTGGAAGACTATGCAGGGGACGATGAGGTCCTAGACCCCACATGGCATTAAGGTCGTGCCACTGACTTTTATAGTTCAGAGGCAGAGGCATTGGTGAGACAGAGCCAACAGCGTAGCAAAAGAGGGAGCAGGGGGCAAAAGCAGAACAGCCGCCGCCAAGAGAGTTTGCCTGCTACTGGCCATCGCCACCAGGGACCGAGCACCCCAAAGGCAGCTTCAAGTAGTTCCCTGGCATGGCACTTCTTTAAGCAATGGGCTAACGACAAGACTCGAGTGGTTTGCACGCTGTGCCATCAGAGCCTGAAGCAAGGCATTAACATCCTGAACCGTAGCACAACCTGCATGACCAGGTATCTACATGCAAAGCATGAACTGCAGTGGAGTAAACACCTTAAAAACAAGGAACTCACTCAGGCTTCCCCTGCTCCCTCTTCTGCTGCTGCCTCGGCCTCTTCCTCCGCCTCTGGAGGAATGTTGGCACCTGCCGCCCACCAAACAGAGAATGTGCCACCAACACCACCATCTCCGTCACAAAGCATCTCCACCATGTCACAAGGCAGCGTTCAGCTCTCCATCTCTCAAACCTTGGAGAGAAAGCGTAAATTCCCACCTACCCACCCTCGAGCCCTGGGCCTGAATGCCAGCATTTCTAAACTACTGGCCTTTGAAATGCTGTCATTCAGGCTGGTGGACACAGACAGCTTCAAACAGCTGATGGTGATAGGTGTCCCACAGTATGTTGTTCCCAGCCGCCACTACTTCTCAAAGACAGCCGTGCCTTCCCTGCACAACCAAGTATCCAATAACATCAAGTTTTCTGCGCAATGCCATCTGTGGCAAGGTCCACCTAACCACAGATACGTGGACCAGTAAGCACGGCCAGGGATATCTCCCTAACTGCACACTGGGTAAATGTAATGGCTGCTGGGCCCCAGGCGGAGAGTTGTTTGGCGCACGTTCTTCAGCCGCCAAGGATTGCAGGGCATCATTCTTTGCCTCCTGTAGCCTCCTCCTACTACTCGGCTTCCTCCTCCTCTTTTTCCACCTGCTCATCCAGTCAGCCACACACCTTCACCACCAACTTCAGCACAGCCCTGGGTAAACGTCAGCAGGCCGTTCCGAAACTCATATTTGGGGGACAGGCCCCACACCACGCAGGAGTTGTGGCGGGGTATGGAACAACAGACCGACTGGTGGTTCCTGCCAGTGGGACTCAAGCCCGGCCTGGTGGTGTGCGATAATGAGCGAAATCTCGTTGCAGCTTTGGGACTAGCTGGTTTGTTGCACATCCCTTGCCTAGCGCATGTGCTGAATTTGGTGGTGCAGAAGTTCATTCACAAATACCCCGTCATGTCAGAGCTGCTGCATTAAGTGCGTGCCGTCTGTGCGTGCTTCCGGCGTTAACATCCTGCCGCTGCCCGCCTGTCTGTGCTACAGCGCAACTTCAGGCTTCCCGCTCACCGCCTCATGTGCGACGTGCCCACCAGGTATAACTACAACTTGCACATGCTGGAGAGACTGTGTGAGCAGCAGCAGGTCATAGTGGAGTTTCAGCTGCAGCACGCACGTGTCAGTCGCACTGCGGAACAGCTCCACTTCACCACCAATGACTGGGCCTCCATGCGAGACCTGTGTGCCCCGTTGCGCTGTTTCAAGTACTCCAACATGGCCAGTGGCGATGACGCTGTTATCAGCGTTACAATACCACTTCTATGTCTCCTTGAGAAAACACTTAGGGCGATGATAGAAGAGGTGGTTGCCCAGGAGGAGGAGGAAGCAGGGTAATTTTTAGTACTTTCAGGCCAGTCTCTTAGAAATGTCTCAGAAGGAGGAATTTTGAAAAAGCAGAGGCCAGGTACAAATGTGGCCAGCCAGGGCCAACTACTGGAGGACGAGGAGGATGAGGAGGAGGTGGAGGAGGATGAAGCATGTTCACAGCAGGATGGCACCCAACGCAGCTCGGGCCCATCACTGGTGCGTGGCTGGCGGGGAAACGGAGGACGATGACAATACGCCTCCCACAGAGGACAGCTTGTCCTTACCTCTCGGCAGCCTGGCACACATGAGCGACTGCAGTGCCTGCGCAACGACAGCAGAGTTGCCCACATTTTAACGTGTGCGGACTACTCGGTTGTGACCCTGCTGGATCCCCAGTACAAAGACAATGTTCCAACCTTACTTCCTGCACTGGAGCGTGATAGGAAGATGCGCGAGTACAAGTGCACTTTGGTAGACGCTCCACTGAGAGCATTCCCAAATGTCACAGGGGAACAAGTGGAAGCCCAAGGCGAAGGCAAAGGAGGAGCGAGAGGTCGCCAATGCAGCTGTGTCACGGCCAGCTCCTCTGAGGGCAGGGTTAGCATGGCAGAAATGTGGAAAAGTTTTGTCTCCACGCCACAGCTAACTGCCCCACCACCTGATACGGAACATGTTAGCAGGAGGCAGCATTTCACTAACATGGTGGAACAGTAAGTGTGCACACCCTCCATGTACTGACCTCTTTTCGGCCTCATTCAACTTCTGGGTCTCCAAATTGTCCACGTGGCCAGAGCTAGCCTTTTATGGCTTGGAGGTGCTGGCCTGCCCGGCGGCCAGCATTTTGTCTGAACGTGTATTCAGCACGGCAGGTGGCGTCATTACTGACAAACGCAGCCGCATGTCCACAGCCAACGTGGACAAGCTGAAGTTCATAAAAATGAACCAGGCATGGATCCCACAGGACCTCTCCATCCCTTGTGCAGAATAGACATTTATAACTACCTCCCCTTAACCATATATTCTTGTACTCCAGGGCACTTCTTTATTGAATCCTTTTTTTTTTTTTTTACCATTATTTTGCAGGGCAACCCAAAGTTAAATGAACCTGTCCTCTGTCTGGGTGCCAGGGGCCTAAATATCTGAAAGTGGCCTTCTCCATTGGTGGGTGACATGATTCCTCTTTTGCTGCTATGGTGACCTCTCTCCTCTGTCTGGGTGTCAGGGACCTAACTTTCACGTACTTGCTTGCTGTCTTGGTGGCAGACATTTAACACTTTACTGTCTAATAACCGCCCCTATTGTCTGTGTGTCAGGGGCCTATATTTCGTTTAATTGCTTGCTGTCTGGGTAAAAGCCATTAAACTCTTTACTGTCAAATTGCCTATCCTCCGTCTGGGTGTCAGGGTTTCTACATAAATGATAATGGCCTGTTCCATTGCAGGTTGACCTGAGGCCTGTGTTGCTGTTACGGGACCGCTCTCCTCTTTGCGGGTGCCATGGCCCTGAGTCTGTGAATGAGGCCTGTGGCACTGCAGGCAGACGTGAATCCTTTTTGGATGTGATGAGAACATCAACTCCCATAGCATTCCCACCTGATGCTACCTAAACCTCCAAGTTGCCAATTGATATTGGTTAATTTTTATTTAGTTTATTTTAAGTCATTTCCCTATCCACATTTGTTTGCAGGGGATTTACCTACATTTTGCAGCCCTGTAGCCCTTTCCTGGGCTATTTTACAGCCTTTTTAGTGCCCAAAAGTTCGGGTCCCCATTGACTTCAATGGGATTTGGGTTTGGGTTTGGGGTGAAGTTCGGGTTGAGATCAGATCAAGAACATTTTCGTGAAGTTCGGCCGAACTTCTCGAACCCGAACTTCCAGGTGTTCGCTCAACTCTACATTTGACATATCACATTGTTGTTCCTGAAAGAGAAATACACAAAGGGCACAATACTTGAACATTGAAAATAGAAAACGTTAGTGCAAATTTTAATAAGGCATATTTTTAATGCAATAAATCAGTGCAATAGAGTCACCTTAGATTCTCTTTCTTCTGTTCTTGAGGACAAAGTGCATTACACTGTCACTTTAACCTCTTAAGGACGAAGGGCGTACATGTACGCCCTTCGTCCGCACTTTAAAGATGGCGCCCGCTCCCGCACGGAGCGGGCGCCCGAGCTGCGGGTAAAAGCTTGATTCATCAAGCTGACACCCGCAGCTCATGTCCGCGACCGGCAGCGATGCCGATCGCGGACATTTAACCCCCTCACTTTCGGTTTTTGCTCCGGCTCCCCTGATGGCCACAAGGGGGAGCCGGAGCATGCATGTAGTACCCTAGGTTTCTGTGAATGAAACCTAGGTTACTACTAAGTATTCCTATGGAGCCTATGACTGTAATAGGCTCCATAGAAATATGCGATTTTCTCATATATTCCAATGCTATTGCATTGGAATATATGAGAATAGCAATCTGATGATTGCATCTTATAGTTCCCTATGGGAACTATAAGAAAGTGGTAAAAAAAAAAAAAAGTTTAAAAAATAAAAATTAAATAAAAAAATATAAAAATTCAAATCACCCCCTTTCCCCAAAATGAAAATAAAATAAATAAAAAAATAAAAAAATTACACATAATGGGTGTCGCAATGTGCGAAAACGCCCATACTATAATAATATTAAAAAATATTCACCATACGGTAAACATAAAAACGGAAAGAAAGCGTCCAAATGGCTAATTCGCCATTTTTGGACGCTTCATTTCCTAAAAAAAAATGAATTAAAAGTGATCAAAACATCATACGCACCCCATAATGGTATCAATTAAAAGTTCAGATTGCCCCGCAAAAAATGAGCCCCAACACTGCTCCGTACGCATAATTACAAAAAAGTTATAGGGGTCAAAACATGGCAACAAAAAAATAAAATAAAAAAATTCCCACTTTTAATTTTTTTTTTACTATCAAAACGCAAGAAAAACTATACATATTAGGTATTTCCGGATTCGTACTGACCTGAAGAATAAAATTAACCAGTCAGTTTTATCGCAAATCGAACGTTGTAATTTAAAAACCCGTAAAACTGTGGTGAAATTGCTTTTTTTTTGCAATTTCACCCCATTTGGAATTTTTTTCCCCATTTCCCACTACATCACATGCAAAAATAAATGGTAGCGTTAAAAAGTACAACTTGTCCCGCAAAAAATAAGCCATCATATGGCTATGTGAGCGGAAATATAAAAATGTTATGGCTTTTGGAAGGCAGGGAGCGCAAAACAAAAACGCAAAAATCCCAAAACCCCCGGTCCTTAAGGGGTTAAGTGCAATAAAAGTTTTTTGTAATCCAAGGGAAAAAATTGTAATTCAAATGAGGTAATGTTTGTAATCCACATGGGCAATAAAGTAGCAGCACAGGTCATGAGAACCATTAGTAGAGGCTCCAAAATAACCTGAAAAGGGGGAAAAAAGAAAGGAAATTGGCACTGTCCAGTGTGCAACTTGGAGATAAATGAGGACAATGGGGGGAGTCCTAACTCACATGACCATCCAGGTGAGGACACAAAAGGGCAACCCGATACATAAAAACATGTTAAAACACACAATATGCCAAACAGGCCCTCATTAGTGTTGATCAAGCATGCTCGGTCGAACACCAGTTCGGCTCGAGCATCTCGATGCTCGGCATATGGCGGTATTTGGCTGAATACCGCATGTGCTTGAGCGCAGTGCACGAGTCTCCTTCCCGCACGTTTCTTGGCTGCTACGCAGCCAATAAATGTGCAGGTAAGTACTGCCCTCACTGTAATGCCGTAGCCATGTTGGTATAGTATAGTAATTGGCTATATAGCACCCGATGACGCATCTTCTGGCTCAGTCTTAGTCCGGGAGAGCTGTGCTGATGAATGGACAGACAATGTAGGGAGTGATATAGGAATATTTTTATTTTTATTAGAAAAACTTTACAGACCCAAAAGTCCTTTTAAGGACTATTGTGTGTGGCAGCAATATCTATTTATAACCCAAACTGCACTAAAATAGCGTGCCAAAGTTAGACCGCTGCAGACAGCGACATTAGGTGCACGACATCTCCAGTGTAAAGTGTGTGCATACAAAAAATATTTGTGACATCCAGTGTACTATTTCCATAGACGGTGTCTGCTGCGGACAGTGACATTACCAGCGTGACATCTGCAGTGTAACGTGTGCGCTTAAAAATTTATCTGTGACATACAGTGTACTTTTTCAATAGACGTTGTCCGCTTCTGACAGTGAAATTACCAGTGCCACATCTCCAGTGTAAATTTTTTATCTGTGACATACAGTGTACTTTGTCCGTAGATGCTGCGTTGTCACGGCGGGGAGTGGGGGAAACCCCCCACCGTGCATTGTCTGCAGCCGCTGGGAAAGATAGCAGGAAAAGGGAGCTGGTGACCTCCTGAAGCATCCCTATAGAGCCCTGGCCTCCTATTTGTATGGGCCGACCTTGAAGGTAGGAGGACCCATACCTCAGGAACCTGGAGCCCTAAGAATCCCTGCTTAACCCTGGATATAATGATAGGGCAGAGACCACCTGCTCATCCAATACCACAGATGGGCAAGAGTCTCCAGAGGCCCCTCTGCAGCCGGAAACCAGACAGTGTACGCCCGCACGACAGGTAAGTAATAGAGCAAGCCACATACACAAAGCCCACACTTACCTGCCGCACTGGAGAAGCCGAACCAGCACCAGGACCTCCTGGACCCCCATACAGACACCAGATGCATGAGGAAGATCCTGGCAGGGCAGCACACCATCTGGTCTTGGCTTAAACCCCTCCGGGAAAGCAAGCCCCTTCCGGAGCAGCAAACAACTACGACCACACTCCAGACAGACCCACACCATAACAACAACACAAGGTGGGGATGAGCAAAACAAGCACACTGGAGGGGATACACCAAACAGACAAAAATAAAAAATGGACAATGAAACCAATATAATGAATAAGGGTGGCTTACGCAGACATAACAGTGGGAACACACAACAAGCTCCAGCACACACTCTCACTGTGGCTGGACAAACAAAACTGACCTCAGGCTCCAAACACACACACATAAGGAGGCCTGAGGTCACACCCACTAGACGTCCATTAACTCTGTGCACACAACACCTAGCACAAAGACATTAACCACATGTGCACACACACAGGGAAAAAGCACACCACACAGATGTGAGTGTCTCGCATGCTCTAGACACAAAGTTGCCAGCGGCAACCGCACATGAACGTATAGCCCCACGCGTGGCAACCAAAAAACATGCTGATGGCAAGAGCATGCAAGACAGAGGAACACAACCTCAACAGAGGTCGTGACATACGTGTTGCCAACGGCAACCGCATGTAGACACAAGGGTCACAACCCCACCACAGGTTGTGACATGTGGACAGTGACATTACCGGTGGTACCTCTCCTGTATAACGTTTCTTCATCCCAAATACCTGTGACATTCCCTGTAATTTTTTATTAGCTGCTGGTGACAGCATTGACATTATCTGCGGGATATCTCCTGTGTGACGTTTCCACATCCCAAATACCTTTTTACATTTTTTATTTTTTTGTGCATACACTTCCAAATCCTATGCTACTGTTCGTGTGACATACTTTCAAGCATATATAACATTTTATATAAAGAAGGCGAGTAGTAAGGGACGGGGAATTGGCCGTGATGCTGATGGTGCTCACCAGCAGACCCTCACCCCTAATGTTTTAGATAGTCAGATCAGCAGCAGGCCCTCGCCCATAATTTTATTGATGGTCAGCTCAGCAGCAGGCCCTCGCCCATAATTTTATCGATGGTCAGCTAAGTAGTAGGCACTCTCCCATAATTTTTTAATGGTCAGCTCAGCAGCAGGCCCTCAACCATAATTTTTTAGATGGTCAGCTCAGCAGCAGACCCTCACCCCTAATGTTTTAGAGGGTCAGCTCAGCAGCAGGCCTTCACCTCTAATGTTTCAGATGGTTAGATCAGCAGGCCCTTGCTCGAAATGTTTTTGAGGGTCACCAGCAGACCATTAATCATAATTTTTCAATGGTGTATATGATGCCCTCCTTTATGTGTAACAAAGTGTGTATTGTAGTGCCAGTTACTTGTAATTTTTGGCAGCCCTTTCACTTAGTGCATAAGCTTTATGAGCATAGGAGTCTCACTACCTGAACAATTGTACCACAATGTGAATGAGGCCCTCTTTTATGTGATTTACAGGTTGTATCGGAATGCCTCTTGCTTGTAATTTTTTATACTTTTTATACAAATAAAATATACAGGAAAGAATGTTTCCTAACAATGTTTCCTCTAAAATCGGTTTTGTGCGTATTATTGACAATCTGTAAAAGTGGCGTACTACTCAGACAACATCGTTCCCAGCAGAGACCTGGGAGTCCAAGATGCATCCAGACATCCTCCCCATGCTGTTCCCGATTCATTTTGGTTGTGTTTCAATCAATTTCTGACCATTTCATATAAAACAGGCACCCTCCCCTCTTGAGAGCAGGGAGTGCCTGGTTTAATGCTCTGGTTCTCCCATTATTTAGGCCGAGCACTTTAGTGCTCAATCAATACTAACCCTTACCCTTCAGGAGCAGTCCACGCTGTGGCTCCCAAAATCAATGTTCTTTTAACTGAAGAGGATGTTGGAAAGAGGCTCCTTATGGAAAGAGCCTCGCGTCCTCCTCGTTGCTGCTGCTGCTGCTGAAAAAGCTCATGAGAGTTTTTTTCTGCATTTGGTAGTCCAGATGAGCTTGTGTGGTGGAGCGCCACTGCCCCTACTTCCTGCTGTATTGGCGCTGGAAGATTGTCCTCCTGAACGGCAGTCATTTTTCAAGTGAGTTGATAACAAACCTTGGGCTGGAAGGACGTAATGGTCGTAGGCACGCATCCCACCTGGCACGTTGGAGGTGGAGGCAACCCCGGGATGAGCTGTTCCTGCGGGCGGCTCGGCTGCCATTTTGCGTTCTGTCGCATTGGCTAAAACTGGAGAAGAAGGAGGAGCTTCTTAGGAGGTGCTTCCTCTTTCCCTCTTTGCACAATAGTGTTGAGCACGAATATTCGAATCGCTAATTTTAATCGCGAGTATCGCCACTTTGAGAATTTGCGAATATTTAGAATATAGCGCTATATATTCGTATTCGCGAATAGTGTTGATCACGAATATTCTAATCGCAAATTTATCGCAAATTTATTGCGAATATCAGGACTTAGCAACATCCCTAGCAACCAATAGGAGAGTTACCTACCCCTTAGTGTTGATTGCAAATATTCTAATCTTGAATTTTTATCACAAATATATAAAATTTCTGATTTTCGCAATCAAGTAAATAATGACTGGAGATCACAAATTCTCTCATTTGCTAATTTTTGGCGAAATATCGCAAATTTGAGTATTGTCTATGCCGCTCATCACTATTGTGCAATAGTCTTGCTCCCTGTAGGCAGTTCTAGAGTTTCCCGCCATAGCTGGGGGCGTAACTTCAGTTTTGTGCCTCTGGACATGAAGAAGATGCTGCGCCATAGCAGACAAAAATGGCGAATTAACTCCTTGGGCGTCGACACACGGCGTCTTGCGCCGGACGCTCTGCAGTAGGTTCAACAAAGTCACTTTCAAAATCAATTGTGTAAATCCAGTTGCTTAATAAAGTCAGTGTAGGCACACAGTTTTGTTGTTTGACTCTAGTGTTGAGGGTGAATATTCGAATTGAGAATTTTTATCACGAATATTTAGAATATAGTGATATATATTCAAAATTTCGAATATTCATTTTTTTCCCCCCACAGTACACATGATCCTTTCCTGCTTCTTGCTTGTGGACTAATGACAAGGCTGCAATATCTCTGTCAGAGCTAAGCAACATCTCTAGCAACCAATAGGAAAGTTGCCTACCCCTTATTATATAACTCCCCAGCAGCCATTTTGTGCTGTTTCACAGGGAGAGGAGTGTGATAATTGTGCTGTGCTGAATTGCTGTTTTATAATACTTCTGGTACCTCATATATAGGGCTAACCGGACACCTGGAAGTTAGGGTTCGGACAAACTTCTCCTCAAAGTTTGGGTTTGGGACCCCCATTAAAGTCAATGGGGACCCGAACTTTGGGGCACTAAAATGACTCTAAAAAAAGTCATGGAAATGGCTAGATGGCTGCAAAAGGAAGCAAAATGGGGATAAGAACAGGACAATTGCCCTGCAAACAAATGTGGATAGGGAAATGACTTAACCACTTGCTCTCTCAGGTCTCAGTCACGCCTATCGGCGTCATCTCGTGAGACCTGAGATTTCACATGAACGCACGCGCGAAACTACAGCCTGCCAGCGCTGATCATGCGCTGGCAGGTTGAAGATGCGGAAAAAACCGCATTTAAATCGCATATCAGACGCTGTTTTTTAAACAGCGTCTGATATGCCTGCTGTCTGCTCGTCTGGTGGTCCCTTTGTTTGGAAACATAGAAAAAGTGCACCAATCACTACACACACACCCCCCCACCCCCCATCACTGATTAACCCCTGATCACCCATGTCACCCCCCCTGATCACCCCCTGTCACCCCCCCCTGTCACTAATCACCCCCCTACAGGCTCATTCAGACGTCCGTATGTGTTTTGCGGATCCATGGATCTGCGGATCCGCAAAATACGGACACCTGCAATGCGCTTTCCGCATTTTGCAGATCCGCACAGAACTATATAGAAAATGCTTTTTCTTGTCCGCAATTGCGGACAAGAATAGGACATGTTCTATATTTTTGCGGAACGGAAGTGCAGACCCAGAAGCGCGGATCCGTAATTCCGGATCCGAGCGCGACAAAGTCTGTCCCCATAGAAATGAATGGGTCCGCAATTCCGTTCCGCAAACAAAATTTCGGACGTGTGAATGGGGCATAAGGGTCCCGTTATCACCGTCAGTTAGTTAGCTACTTGTTAGGTAGCTAGCGCCCAGCCCACCGCACCGCAGTCACTGATTTTGGCAGAGATTTTTTCATCCACATTGATCGATGCGAATGAAGAAATCTGTGCCGTTCATTTTTTTTTTTTTTCAGCGCAGAGGCTGAACGGAAAAAAAAAAATCTCATTACCCGTGTGCTCAATATACGGAGAATCGCAGAAACTCCTAATGCTGGCCATACGTGTAATGATTGCGGAGACCTTCAAATGCCAGGACAGTTCAAAAACCTCACATGTGACCCCATTTTAGAAAGAAGACACCCCAAGGTATTCCGTGAGGGGTATGGGGAGTTCATGTAAAATTTTATTTTTTGTCACAAGTTAGTGGAATATGAGACTTTGTAAAAAAAAAAAATATATATCAATTTCCGCTAACTTGTGTCAAATTACCCCAAAACACATTGCCCCACTTCTCCTGAGTACGGCGATGCCACATGTGTGACACTTTTTTGCAGCCAAGATGCGCAAAGGGGCCCAAATTCCAATGAGTAACTTTTAGGAGGGCATTTTTACGCATTTTTCTTCTCACGCTTTAGGGCCCCTAAAATGCCAGGGCAGTATAAATACCCCACATGTGACCCCATTTTGGAAAGAAGACACCCCAAGGTATTCGCTGAGGGGCATAGTGAGTCCATGAAAAATTAAACTTTTTGTCAAAAGTTAGCGGAAAGGGAGACTTTGTGAGAAAAAACAATAAAAAATCAATTTCCACTAACTTGTGCCAAAAATTTTTTTTTTTTTAAACTCGCCATGCCCCTCATGGAATACCTTGGGGTGTCTTCTTTCCAAAATGGGGTCACATGTGGGGTATTTATACTGCCCTGGCATTTTAGGGGCCCTAAAGCATGAGAAGAAAAATGCGTAAAATGCCCTCCTAAAAGGTACTCATGGGAATTTGGGCCCTTGCGCATCTTGGCTGCAAAAGTGTCACTCATGTGGTATCGCCGTACTCAGGAGAAGTAGGGCAATGTGTTTTGGGGTGTATTTTTACATATACCCATGTTGGGTGAGAGAAATATCTCTGTAAACTGACAACTTTGTATAAAAAAATTTAAAAAGTTGTCGTTTACAGCGATATTTCTCACACACAGTATGGGTATATGTAAAAATACACCCCAAAACACATTGCCCTACTTCTCCTGAGTACGGCGATACCACATGAGTGACACTTTTGCAGCCAAGATGCGCAAAGGCCCTAAAACCAATGAGTACCTTTAGGATTTCACAGGGCATTTTTACGCATTTGGATTCTCACGCTTTAGGTTCCCTAAAATGCCAGGTGAGTATAACTACCCCACATGTGACCCCATTTTGGAAAGAAGACACCCCAAGGTATTCCGTGAGGGGCATGGCGAGTTCACAGAATTTTTTTTTTTTGGCACAAGTAAGCGGAAAATGAGATATATATATATTTTTTATTTAGTTTTTACAAAGTCTCATATTCCACTAACTTGTGACAAAAATAAAATTTTACATGAACTCACCATACCCCTCACGGAATACCTTGGGTGTCTTCTTTCTAAAATGGGGTCACATGTGGGGTATTTATACTGCCCTGGCATTTTAGGGGCCCCTAAAGCGTGAGAAGAAGTCTGGAATCCAAATGCGTAAAAATGCCCTGTGAAATCCTAAAGGTACTCATTGGTTTAGGGTCCCTTTGCACGCAGGCTGCAAAAAGTGTCACACATGTGGTATCGCCGTACTCAGGAGAAGTGGGGCAATGTGTTTTGGGGTGTATTTTTATATATACCCCTGCTGGGTGTGAGAAATATCTCTGTAAACGACAATTTTTAAATTTTTTATACAAAGTTGTCAGTTTACAGAGATATTTCTCTCATCCAACATGGGTATATGTAAAAATACACCCCAAAACACATTGCCCTACTTCTCCTGAGTACGGCGATACCACATGAGTGCCACTTTTTGCAGACTGGATGCGCAAAGGGCCCAAATTCCAACGAGTACCTTTAGGTTTTACATGGCGGCTCACAATTTAGCCCCGCCCAAAATGCCAGAACAGTAAACATACCCCACAAATGACCCCATTTCGGAAAGTAGATACCCCAAGGTATTCACTGAGGGGCATAATGAGCCCGTATGAGATTTTTTTTTTTTGCCAGAAGTTAGCAGAAATGGAAACTTTATTATTATTTTTTTTTCCTCAGAAAGTGTCATTTTCCACTAACTTGTGAAAAAAAATGAAATGATACATGAACTCACCATGCCCCTCCGCGAATACTTTGGGGTGTCTTCTTTCTAAAATGGTGTGATTTGGGGGGTATTTATACTTTCCTGACATTCTAGCACCTGAAGAAACATGACAGGTGCTCAGAAAGTCAGAGCTGCTTCAAAATGCCGAAATTCACTTTTTTGCACCATAGTTTGTAAATGCTATAACTTTTACCCAAACCAATAAATATACCCTTATTAGACTTTTTTTTATCAAAGACATGTAGAACAATAAATTTAGAGAAAAATTTATATAGAAATGTAGTTTTTTTTGAAAAATTTTACAACAGAAAGTGAAAAATGTCATTTTTTTGCAAAAATTTCGGTAATTTTTGATTTATAGCACAAAAAGTAAAAATGTCAGCAGCAATGAAATACCACCAAATGAAAGCTCTATTAGTGAGAAGAAAAGGAGGTAAAATTCATTTGGGTGGTAAGTTGTATGACCGAGCAATAAACGGTGAAAGTAGTGTAGTGCGGATTTGTAAAAAAGGGCCTGGTCACTAGGGGGGTATAAATCTGTGGTCTTCAAGTGGTTAAAATAACATAAAATACATAAAAATGTAAAATAATATTCTTGAACTCGGAGAAGGAGGAGGTCCATATGGAGTAGGAGGTTGAGGAGGCAGTGGAAGTGGCAGTGTAGGTGGAAGCAGTGGTGGAGAAGGTTGTCTTTTTTTTTTTTTTTTTTTATAATTTGGGTAGACCCCAAAACATTGGGAAATATAGAAAAGAAAACAAAAAAAAAGTGCGCTGGAGTACAACAAAGGCTGGGTGAGGACGGTTTACATGTCTATTCTGCACAAGGTATGGACAAATCCTGTGGGATCCATGCCTGGTTCATTTTAATGAATGTGAGCTTGTCCACATTGGCTGTGGACAGACAGCTGCGCTTGTTTGTGATCACGCCCCCTGCCGTGCTAAACACACGTTCAGACAATACACTGGCTGCAGGGCAGGCAAGCACCTCCAAGGCGTAAGGGGCAAGCTCAGGCCATGTGCCCAATTTGGAGACGCAGAAGTTGAATGGGGCAGACCCATCAGTGAGTACATGTAGGCATGTGCACACATACTGTTCCACCATGTTGCTGAAATGCTGCCTCCTGCTAAAACGTTCCATATCAGATGGTGGCGCTGGTTCTTGTGGCGTGCTGACAAAGCTTTTCCACATTTCAGCCATGCTAACCCTGCCTTCTGAGGTGCTGGCCATGCTTTAACTGTGTTGGCGACTTCTTCTTCCACCTCTGCCTTCGCCTTGTGCTTCCAATGAGGCCCCGGTGTCAGGTCGGAATAGCATCAGCAGCGCATCTACCAGCGTGCACTTGTAGTCACACATCTTTCGATCACGCTCCAGTGAGGGAATTAAGGACAGCACGTTGTCCTTGTAACGGGCATCCAACAGGGTGACCACTCAGTTGTTGCTTCCATGCTGCCCAGAAGCAACAACAAGCTGTCCTCTGTGGGAGGTGTATCGTCTCTGTCCTCCGTATCCCCCCAGCCATGCTGCAGTGATGGCACTGCGCTACTTTGGGTGCTACCCTGCTGTGAACACGGTTCCTCCTCCTCATCCTCCTCATCCTCATCCTCCAGAACTGTGCCCTGGCTGGACAATTGTGTATCTGGCCTCTGTTGGTGCAGGAACCCACCCCCCCGAGCCACTTGTGAATGACTGGCCTGATAACCGTGGAAATGATCCCTCTTCTCCTCTTCCTCCTGTGCCACATCCTCTTTCATCATCTCGTTTCAAGGAGACATAGAAGTGGGATAGTAACTTTGAAAAATGGAGTCATCAGCACTGGCCATGTTGGTGGAGTACTCAAAACAGCGCAACATGGCACACAGTTCTTTCATGGAGGCCCACTCATTGGTGGTGAAGTGGTACTATTTTACAGAGCGACACACCCGTGCGTGCTGCAGTTGAAACTCCACTATCGCCTGCTGCTCGCACAGTATCTCCAGCATGTGCAAGGTGGAGTTCCACCTTCTGGGCACGTCGCATAAGAGGCGGGGAGCAGGAAGGCCGAAGTTACGCTGCAGCGCAGACAGGCGAGCAGCTGCAGGGTAAGAACACCAAAAGCATGCACAGACGGCAGTTCTGACATATGGGGGTAGTTTTTCAAAAATTTCTGCACCACCAAATTCAGCACATACACCAGGCTAGGGATGTGCGCAAAACTGGCTAGGCCCAGAGCTGCTACAAGATTTAACCCATTATTGCACACCACCAGGCCGGGCTTGAGGCTCAGTGGCACCAACCACTCATCGGTCTGTTATTCCATGCCCGTCCACAGCTCCTGCGCGATGTGGGGGGTTTTCCCCCAAAACGATCAGTTTCAAAACAGCCTGCTGTCGTTTCCCCCTGGCTGTGCTGAAGTTGGCGATGAAGGTGCTATGCTGAGCAGATGAGGAGGTGGTAGAGGAGGAAGTGGAGTAGGAGAAGGAGGCAACAGGAGGCAAAGAGAAATGCCCTGCAATCCTCGGTGGCGGAAGGACATGCGCCAAACTGCTATCCGCCTCAGGCCCAGCCACCACTGCATTTACCCATTGTTCTTTTAGAGACATATAATGGTCCACATATGCAGTGCACACCTGATTTTGTCCACCACTTGGTTGTGCAGGGAAGGGATGGCTCGCTTGGAAAAGTAGTGGCGGCTGGGAGCCACATACTGTGGGACAGCCAGGGCCATAAGTTTTTTAAAAGTGTCCGTCTCCACCAGATGGAAATACAGCATTTCAAAGGCCAGGACTTTTGAAATGCTGGCATTTAGGGCCAGGGATCGCCCTGCCCGGGTGGGTAGAGGGGTTCTTTTTCTTTCTCTCCAGTGTTTGGGAGATGGACAGCTGAACGCTGCCATGGAACATTATGGAGATGCTTGGTGACGTAGGTGGTGGCGTTGCTGCCACATCCTCTGTTTGCGGGGTGCCAGGTGCCACTGTCACTCCAGAGGTGGCGGAAGAGGCCGAGACTGCAGTAGAAGAGGGAGCAGGAGGAGCCTTAGACCTTTCTTGGTTTTTGAGGTTTTTACTCGACTGCAGCTCGTGCTTTGCATTTAGGTACCTGGCCATGGAGGTTGTGCTCAGGTTTAGAATGTTTATGCCTCGCTCCAGGCACTGACTGCACAGCGTGCAAACCACTCGTGTCTTGTCGTCAGCACATTGTCTGAAGAACTGCCATGCCAGGAAACTCCTTGGAGCTGTCTTTGGTGTGCTCGGTCCCTGGGAGCAGTGGTCAGTAGCAGGCGTACTGTCTACAGGACGGCTCCTCGGCTTTTGCACCCTGCTCCATCTTTTGCTGTGCTGGTGGCTCTGTGCCACCTCCACCTCTTTCTCCGAACTGCAAACGTCACTTGCATGACCTTGATTCCATGTGGGGTCTAGCACCTCATCATCCTCCACATTATCTTCCACCCACTCTTGGGGCTGGGCTATGTGGATGGCCCACGGAAACCCTGCCAGCATACTCATCAAAAAGCATAAGAGACTGCTGGATCACTTTGGGCTCAGACTGCTTGCCTGAGTTGCAAGGGGGTGAGGTGAAAGACAGATGCCCATGGTCTGCAGGTGCCAACTCTAAGCTTTCAGCAGTGGACCGTGTGGGAGACAATGTGAAGGAACTGGAGGCACTGTCAGCCAGACAGCCACCCAATCTACTATCGCCTGTACGTGTTCTGGCCTCACCATTCGTAGAGCGGCATTCAGGCCTACAAAATAACGCTAAACGTTCTGTCGCCTACTTGCACCTGAGGAAGATGTTTCATTTGTGCGTGTAGCTGGCACAGATCGACCCTGTCCTCTCCCTGCAACAGGAACTCCACCACCACCAGCAGTACCAACACCAGTGCCTCGTCCCTTATACGCTCTCCTCATTCTTTGCGTTCACCCACCAAACTAATAGATGGATTTACAAAATGTATTTCCCAGTCAGGTATGTAGTGCAGGGGTACAGTGCAGGGGGAAAAAAAAAGGGGTATAAATTACCCAACAATCCAAACGCCGCAAAATTTACAGAATATATTTCCCTGTCAGGTATGCAGTGCAGGGGCACTTTGAAAGAAAAAAAGGGGTACAGATCACCCAGCAATCTAAACACCGAATTTACAGAATATATTTCCCTGTCAGGTATGCAGTGCGGCAGGAACACACCATCTAAGCCACTTGTAAATGATTGGCCTGCTAACCGTGGAATTGTCCAACCACAATCTAAGAGTTGGATTTAATGATTATATTTCACTATCAGATATGCAGTGCAGGCCGCAAAGGTACTTTCTGGTAAAAAAAAAAAACGAAAAAATACATTTGTCCATCCAGTTCGGCCTGTTTCCTACAAGTTGATCCAGAGGAAGGCAAAAAACCACTGTTAGGCAGAAGCCAATTTTCCCCACTTAAGGGGTTAAAAATTCCTTCGCGACTCCAATCAGGCAATCAGAATAACTCCCTGGATCAACAACCCCTCTCTAGTAGCTTTTTTTTTTTATAGATTCAGTGTTGCCAACCGTCCTGAAATTTCTGGACAGTCTATAAAAAAGGTTAGCTGATAAAATTCTAGTGTAGGGTGTTAGGTATGTTAGTTAGTTAGCTGAGTAATATATATAATCCAGATAGTTACTAGTTAGTGGTAGATAGGGTAGGTTAGTTAGTGTAGCTGATAGGTTCCAGTGAAGGGTGTAAGGTACATTAGTTAGTTAGCTCAGTCATATATATAATCCTTATAGTTAGTGTGAGATAGTGTAGGTTAGTTAGTTAATAGGGTAGCTGATAGGGTCCAGTGCAGAGTGTAGTGTAGGTTAGATAGAGCTATAGTATAGTTTAGTGTAGTATTTTGCTGTCTGTTTAGACTGTAGTCTTTTGCTGTGTTTTATGGTTTTGTGTGCTAGGATTGTCTGAGTCTTTGTATGTGTCAAAACATAAAAAAGGCTTTGCCTGTGTTTTAGTGTTAGTGATTTAGGGTTTCTTGTACTAGGGAGGGATTATTGTCTGGGTCTTTAGTCTTTGAAAAAAAAAAATGTTTTGTCTGTGTTTTAGTGTTAGTGATTCAGTGTTTTGTGTCTATTTTAATTCAGTTTTGACCCATTGTCCCAAACCCAATAAAGTTTGCCCAAACTCCCTCATTTTTCTTTCTCTGTTTTTTTCTGCCGAGCTGACCAGTTAAAACATTTTGTGGTCGAGAGCCACAGCTCAGTCTGGTCCCTTATGCCCTGACACAGCTTTGCAACATTATGCTGTTTGTCACCTAAGCAAATAAGTTTCAGCACGCCCTGTTGCCTCTTCCCCACTGCAGTGATACACTGCTTCCAGCTACTGATTGACGGCTGACTGGTGCTGCAAGATGATAATTCAGAGCTGGAAGTGGAGGAGGAGGCGGCATAGGGGGGTTGCAGCCACTAATGTAGGTGGTGGTGGAAACCCTGATGGAAGCAGGGCCTGCAGTCCTTGGAGTCGGTAGCACCTGTGCCATCCCAGGGTACGACTCGCTTCCGGCCTCCACAATGTTCACCCAGTGTGCCGTCAGGGAAATGTAGGGAATTTAGTGTACATTTGTAATTGTGTTCAGGATTAAATCTTACAAGGACTTTTTAAAGAACCAAATGCAACTAAAATTACATCAATTGTTTTTGTAATACAGTATTAAATGTTTTTTTTTTTTGTGATTTCTTCATTGACACAATTATTCAACCCCTTAAAGAATACCACTCTTAAGAACAGAGGTTCATTCAAGTGTTTTCGATCAGGTATTGAAAACACCTGTGGATGTCAAGGAGCAGCAATCAAGCATAATAAGCACCAATTAGGCAGATTTAAAATGACTGTGATACTCAGCTCCTTCTAGACATTTACTGCTGTGTTTACAAACATGGTGAAGTCAAGAGAATGGTCCAGGAAGACAAGAGAAGAGGTGATTTCTCTTCACAGGAAGGGCAATGGCTATAAGAAGATTGCAAAGATGTTAAACATACCAAGAGACACCATAGGAAGCATCATTCGCAAATTCAAGGCAAAGGGCACTGTTGAAACGCTACCTGGTCGTGGCAGAAAGAAGATGCTGACTTTGACTGCTGTGTGCTACCTGAAGCGCAAAGTGTTGAAAAGTCCCTGTGTGACTGCTGAGGAACTGAAAAAAGATTTGTCAGATGCGGGTACTGAAGTTTCAACTCAGAAAATAAGGCACACACTGTGTAATGAAGGCCTCCATGCCAGAACTCCCAGGCGCACCGCCTTGCTGTCTCCAAAGAATAAGAAGAGTCGACTGCAGTATGCCAAAAGTCATGTGGACAAACCACAAAAGTTTTGGGATAGTGTTCTGTAGACTGATGAAACAAAATTAGAACTGTTTGGGCTCATGGGTCAATGCTATGTTTGGAGGAGGAAGAACAAGGCCTATGAAGAAAAGAACACCTTGCCTACTGTCAAGCATGGCAGGGGGTCAATCATGCTTTGGGGCTGTTTTGCTTCTACAGGTACAGGGAAGCTTCAGCGTGTGCAAGGTACCATGAATTCTCTTCAGTACCAGGAGATATTGGATGAAAATGTGATGCAGCCCATCACAAACCTAAGGCTTGGGAGACGTTGGACCTTTCAACAGGACAATGATCCCAAGTATACCTCCAAGTCCACTAGAGCATAGTTGCAGATTAAAGGCTGAAACATTTTGAAGTGGCCATCGCAGTCACCAGACTTAAATCCGATTGAGAACCTCTGGTGGGACTTAAAGAAAGCAGTTGCAGCGCGCAAGCCTAAGAATGTGACTGAACTGGAGGCTTTTGCCCATGAAGTATGGGCGAAGATACCCGTAGATCACTGCAAGAAACTTGTGTCAAGCTATGCTTCACGTTTAAAAGCTGTTATAACTGGAAAAGGATGTTGTACTAAGTACTAAGATGGATGGTCACTTGGGGGTTGAATAAAACTGATAATGATGTGAGCACAGAAAAGACATTTGTGGTTATTTCATTATAAATGTTATGTTATATTTGTCTGATTTACAAATTCCTCTTTGATTTAACCCCTTAGTGACCACCCATACGTGTTTTTACGGCGGTCACTAAGGGGCCTTAGGCTGGGCTGCCGCGTTTTTACGGCGGCCCAGTCTAAGCGCTGCACGGGTCCCCCGTGCAGCGGGGAGCGCGGGCCCGGCTCTCACATGAGAGCCGCGACCCTGATCTAACAGCCCGGGCCGGCAGGAGTGCCGATCCGGGCTGTTTAACCCCTTACATGCCGGGCGCAATGGCGCCTGCGCATGTAAAGGGTTGACAGAGGGAGCGAACTCCCTCTGTCACCCATCAGCACCCCGCAGATGCGATCGCGGGGTGCTGATGGGCTGGGAAGCTCACCTTCTTTCCGGCAGGGCCCTGAGCCTGCCCTGAAGTATTCACCAGCAGGCTATGCCTCTCTGGCGTAGCTTGCTGGTTAAAGGTAGAATTGCACTGCATTTAAAATGTAATGCATTATAGATATAATGCATTACATTTTAAAAGCAATCAAAATACTGTATATTATAGTCCTCATGTGGGACTATTAAGTAGTAAAAAAAATTAGAAAAAAATACACATTTATTAAATAAAAAAAATTCCATGAATTATAAAAATATGCTTTTTTTTCCATTGAAAATACGCTTTTCAATGAAAAAAATTGCAAAAATTTTTTTATCCCCCACATGTTTGGTATTGCCGCATCCGTAACAACCGGCACTACATAAATATTACATAAATTATCCCCTATAGTACACGCCGTTAAAAAATAAATTAAAAAAAAGCCCGAATTTCTAATTTATTCTTAATTTTCACAGAAAAAAACGAAATAACAAGCGATCAAAAAGCGGAATTTACAAAAAAATTATACCCATGAAAAATAGAAGTCGTCCCGCAAAAATCAAGCCCTCACACAACTCCATAGAAAAAAATTAAAAAGTTATGGGTCCTGGGAAGTGGCAATGCAAAATCATTTTTTTGTTAAAAAGGGGTTTTATTGAAAAAAAGTAGTAAAACTTAAAAAAACTATAAGTATTTGGTATCCCTGTAATCGTACTGACCCAGGGAATGAAAATATTATGTTACTTTTACCGAATAATGAACACCGTAAAATTTATAATGTACAAACGCAGTGGCAGTAGTACTATTTTTCCCCTTCTCCCTCCCAGAAAGAGTTAATAAAAGTTAATAACATAGTTATGTGTACCCCAAAATGGCGCTATTAAAAACTACAACTTGTCCCGCAAAAAACAAGCCCTCATACTGCTATATAGACGGAAAAATAAAAAAGTTATAGCTCTGGGAACGAGACCATGAAAAAAGGACGAAAAACGCTTGGTCATAAAGGCCCAAACAGGCTTGGTCACTAAGGGGTTAATTGTAAACAAGATGACTGAAATGATCAAAATCAATGTCAAACTGGCCAAAACACTCAATTTCAGTCGGGGTTGAATAATTTTGAACACAACTGTATAGCGCAAGTAATGTTGCTGGCACCACCGGCTAATACAAATTTACACTGAATGAATGTCACTGATATTTTGGATGTGCACACGTTATACAAGAGGTATAGAGCAAGTAATGTCGCTGCCACTACCGCCTAATAAGAAAATTACACTGAATGAATGTCACTGATATTTTGGATGCGCACACGTTATAAAGGCGGTATAGAGCAAGTAATGTTGTTGCCACAACTGCCTAATAAGAAAATTACACTGAATGAATGTCACTGATATTTAGAATGCGCGCACGTTATACAGGAGGTATAGCGCAAGTAATGTTGCTGGCACCACCGGCTAATAAAAAATTACACTGAATGAATGTCACTGATATTTTGGATGCGCACACGTTATACAGGAGGTATAGAGCAAGTAATGTCGCTGCCACCACCGCCTTATAAAAAATTACACTGAATGAATGTCACTGATATTTTGGATGCGCACTTGTTATACAGGAGATTTTGCGCTGGTAATGTCGCTGTCAACTGCAGCAAATAATTAAACTGAATGTCACTGATATTTCGGATATGCAAACGTTATACAGGAGATGTAACGCAGTTAATGTCACTGTCACCATGACGGAAAAAGTACACTGTCGAAGTCTGCAGTGGCTTATCTATTGCACGCTATTTAGCGCACGATGCACTAAAAAATAGATATTGCTGCCACACACAATAGTCCTTAAAAGGACTTTTGGGTCTGTAAAGTTTTAGCAATTTAGCGCAGGTTGCGCAAAGAATATATAGTGCTGCTGCCACACACAACAATAGTCCTTAAAAGCACTTTTGGGTCTCTGAAAAGCTTTTCAACTTAAAAAAAGTAATTTCACTCCCTACACTATCTTTCCCTTCTTCAGCACAGCTCTCTCTTACTAATACTGAGCCGAACACATGTTATCGGGTGCTAAATAGCACCCGAAGACACGTTCCGGCCAGCCAATTAATGTAGTGCCAGTAACACACATGGCTATGGCATTATAGCGAAGGACATTACTTACCTGCATGTTTATTGGCTGTGTAGTAGCCAAAAAACATGCGGGGAGGAGACTTGAGCATTGCACTCGAGCACATGCGGTATTCGGCCGAATACCGCCATGTGCCGAGCATCGAGATGCTTGAACTGAACTGGTGTTCGGCCGAGCATGCTCGATCAACACTATGTGGGGTATATAGTGTTCAGCAGGAAAATGGATGTGTAATCTGCATGTGAGATATTTCTCTGCTGTCCACACATACATGCTACTGACATAGTGCTGTGATGTCACAACAATACTTAGGGCACCAATCAGTAATATCTACTTAGACCTGATAAAATGTGAAGCTGTATGTATTGCGAAAAGAAATTTGCATCATAAGTGGCGATTTTTGCAATTGTGAATATTTTATAACACTCTATCTGCATATAAAGTGATTGTTCTGACTTGCATGTGAAATGTAATCAAATACACTGCTGTAATGTAAAATTACTTATAGTGATCAGTTCTTCCTCACTGTCGCGAAAATTGCTTCCCGCCATCTTATCTAATCTGCTTAAACTTCACGTAGTTTGAAAACAGTTGCGCAATTAGGCCACTCCCCTTTTGGCATGCGCATTAAGCAAATTTTACATTGTGATTTTCGCAATGTAAAAAAATAGTGTACGAAGATAGCGAATTCCCAAATATATGGCGAATAGTCGCCCATATATTTGCGAAATATCACGAAATCAAATATTGCCCTTGCCACTCATCACTAGTATAATGGCATGCGGCACACAGTTGGGAACAGTTCTTATCCTGTTCGTAACGCCAATTGATTGCAGTGGCCTATTTCCAGTGCCTGGGCATCCCTTAAGAGGTATTTAAGATTAGAGTAGTGTAGAGTGGCCTACAGTGTCTCTGTAGATGTTATAGACCCATGTCACAGTGCTCCTACCTGGATATCCTTGGATCCCAGACGTGGTGTAATCCGAAGCAAGTGCAAAAAAGTAGAATAAATGGAGTCCAGACTTTGTAGTACCGTTGAACACAGCTTTACTTGGCATAAACGGTAATCCAAACAATTTCCAAACTTTATCTTGGTCATCATGAAGGTATTGGCTTATTCTGGCAGGCAACCACTTCTGCAACAATCTCAGATCTGCTATGCAGTAGTTCTCGCAGCTCTGCTTTGCTGGCTGGGTAAATAAGAACTTCTTCCTCATCTGCTGGAACTTAGCTGTCGCTGTAGTCTGTCTCTTACTTCAATCCTAGGAATCTTTTTTTCCTGGCATCAAGCTCTCTTAGCTTGGGAGGCAATGCAAGCCAAGTGGACAAGCAACCATGTAGCACTTCACAGGCAGGGCCTGTGGGCCTAGCAAAGCAGACAGTGCTCTGCTAGCCAACACACAACTTTTCCACAGAAGGGGGTAGGCTAGACTGACTAATGCTGACTAAACTCCTCCCTCTCTAGAGAGAGCTGGAAAGGAACTAGAAGGTTTCTCTCCAGGGAAACTAGCTCTGCACAGATTTGCTGACATCCGCTTGTGAACCAGGCACATTACATGTAAAACAGTAGTTGATAAGGAAATGCATACACGCATTGCATGAAATGGCAATAAATATGAGAGATGACACAGAATCACACTATACAGATAGTGGGGGTGCAAAAGGAGGTGGTAATGGCACTGTGAGTCATTACACATGATAAATGCTACTGGCTGAAGTGAGACAACCCCATAAGTTCCAAGCCTTCAAAATGAGATTGGAACAAGTGGGATGAAAATAATTAGGCAGAGGGGCCTGGGTATAACAGATTTATCATGATTCATGATAAATGAATTTGGAACAAATTAAATTTATTGGCAAAGTGCACCCGATCGTACAATGTCAATTTTTGAAAACTTCGCTTATCTCTAGTTCACATCTTGCTGTTGTTGTTTTTTAACTATTCTCCCTATTAAATCCACATATAAAGACACTTTTACACAAGATAAAGTGAGGTGGTACTATATCAAGTAAACACATACATTTTAACAATGAGCAGTAATGAGTTATTGTAACGATGCATCAAGGGTGAGGAAGAGTATGTAGCTTTACTAGCCCTGATATTCACATGACAATAATAATTACAAGTATAGCTGAGACTCGAGGTAACGTAGGTGAAAGGTTTTTAACTAATTGTGCTAAACTCCCCCATTAGATAAATTGGCAGTAGTCAATGACATATATAACAAAAAAGGTAAGAGCAGCTATTGTACTTTATACTTTTCTAGGTTACAGAGGTTGTTCTATTGTATTTAATAATGACATTAGGTTGTTTTGAAAAGTGATAATGCTACCAAAGGACTTGTAAGCAAATATGTAAATGAGAAGCACTAACCTAATTACTCATTCCCTTTAGTGAAATGCAGTACGTCATTTTAAATTATATGCAAATGAATACTTCTTAACCCTCCATTATCTGTGTTTATTATGTCTCAGAAAATGAATAACTTCTGTTTTCCATAGACATTTAGTAAAAGCTAACGTTTAAATGTCACAATTTAAAGTAAAACATGCCTATTAGTGTTGAGCGAGCATGTTCGGCCGAGTACCGGTTCGGCTCGAGCATCGCTATGCTTGGCAGATCCGAGCACTCGTCCGAGTACCACATGTGCTCGAGCGCCATGCTCGAGTCTTCTCCCCACCCGTTTGGCGCTTGATAAGCAGCCAATAAACGTGCAGGTAAGTACGTGCATGTTTTCTACTGGCATTATAGTGATTGGCTCATACAAAACTGGAGATGATCACACCACTCAATCTATTACTGACTGGTGATGGGTGCACGTCAGGTGTGTTCCTAGCTCCACCTCTCGGAACTATGATAAGTATATCAGGCAATTCAGACGGCACTCCAAAAATGTTTTTACTTAATGGATTTTTATTTGTTTAAACGGACATGGTGGTACATGAAGCAACGTTTCGGGTAAACAGAATGCCCTTTGTCAGGCTGGTGTAAAGAATAAAGTATATATCAGTACATCAATTCATAAATATATAAGTCATATAATAGGTAATATATATAAATAAGTATATCATTACATATGAGTCAAGTAATGTGTATTATATTCCATTCAATTCATGGGGCGGAAGAAATAATATAAATGAAATAATATAAATGAAATCTATCATATATTGCTACTAATACTTCCTTAATACATACAAATGCATATCCAAAGGTACATATTTTGACTCAAAGTAACGAATAATGATGTGGATACATTGTACATCAATATAGTGGGACCACCAGGTGGCAACAAATTGCATATTGTGTGTAATAGTCGGGGCAACAATAGGAGTAGTAGTTGTATATACAGAAACACAGCTTGTGTAAATAGACAAAGGGGAAATATAACTATTCCTATAAGGCGAGGAGCCGTCTGTATGCAGAAATGACCACATTACTTCCAAAGAAAAGAGAAGACAGAACAAGACATAATAGGCATATGACATGACAGCAATCATCGGAGAATATATGTTTTTGGCTTACCTAATTAGTACACACAGGAGGTGCGAGTAACCGGCATGGTGATGGCGCTGGTATTCGCCATTTAAATAGGCGGATTCGCGCTTGTTCGTCAGTGGAGGACGGACAAGCGCTCTAAATCTCGCGGGTGGTGTCCCTAATAGGTGCTAACCCGGTCAGGTGATATGTATGGTGACGCGCGTAGGCGCGCATGCACAATATGAACAGGAAGACATAGAGTGGCCATGTTGGACTAGGAAAAGCCCTATTGATACGTGATGGGCAAGACTGTAAATTGGCTTTATGAAGTTTAATGGAATGTGTATGGCGCGTGTGTATTGTAATTGAGCAATATAGACAGGCATAATTGCAAAGGGCAATATAAGGATGCCTGATTGTTCACAATAAATAGCGCTAGTGGGCATTCCATATAAAGCAATTAGTTTAAGATGCGCGATCTCAGAAAGTATTTATAATGGGGAAACGTATAAAATGCAGTACAAGACAACAAATACAGTTCTAATAGACATGTCCAGAAGAACTTGCATGTTCCTTTTACTTCAATTGACAAACTGAATATGCACTGCCATACCACTGTTTATATGTAATTATTTCAACCTTGGAATAGATACTGGTATGCCAGCATGAAGAAGTGATGTATGCCAACACCAGGAACCCACCAGTCAAGGGCGTGCTTCACGAGTGTCGCCAGCCGTTATTAGACAGCTCTGGCCCTGAAGGGAAATTAAAGGAAAACATTATATTTATTAGAAGAGAAGAAAAATTAAGCAACTTAATATTCTAAAACATAATCTTTATTGAGTCCATTAGGTTGGAGGGTATTAAGACGTCGGATCCACGACATCTCTCTCTCCTGTAACTGCAGTTCACGATTGCCACCTCGTCTTAGAGGGGGTACCCAATCGATGACCTGAAAAGGAAGCTGACTGACTGCATGATTGTGTGTGATGAAGTGTTGTACTAGGGGGACCTCGATTTTTTTAGTACGTATGTTGGATTTGTGTTGAGATATGTGGTCCTTAATTTTTTGAATAGTTTCGCCCACATATCCGGGGCCACAGGGATATTTAATAAGGTAGACTACGAAGCTGGAAAGGCAAGAAAAGTGTCCCTGGATATTGTATTTCTTACCGATGGATGGGTGCGTGAAGGAAGGACCTTTGGTGACGTTGCCACATTGTGCGCAACATAAACAGGGATATGTTCCCTTGTTAATAGTACCGGTAATAGTGCTTTGGATTCTGTGTTCTTTTCTGGAGCCAATATCAGATCGCACAATTTTGTCTTTAATGTTCTTTGCCCTCTTATAGGACATTAGGGGTTTCTCATTAAAAATGTTCGGGAAATTACCTGATAGTGTGGACCAATGTTTGTAAATGATACGTTTGATCTCATGGCTCAAATGGGAGAATGTGGTGACACATGGAATACGTGTCTGTTTACAGTCAGTTTTCGGTGGTCTTGATCTGAGTAAATCAGTTCTGGATAAATGAGCAGTTCTTTGTATGTGGTCCTGTAACACATGTTGTGGAAAACCTCTGGTTAGGAATTTGTTTGACATCTCTGATAGTCGGGAATTGGAGATGAGAGGATCTGACACAATACGTTTAACTCTCATGAGCTGTGAACGTGGGAGGGAACGTATCAACCCTGGAGGATGAAATGAATTGTGTCTCAACAGGCTATTCCTATCTGTGGGTTTAGTATAAAGGTCAGTGTGAAGGATATTGTCTCTTACCTGGATATGTACATCAAAAATTACATCCAATATTGTACAATAATGTACATCCAATATTCAATATTGCTGCAGTCAAGTGAGAGAGATGGAGTCTGTGGCCGAGTTAATGGTGTCATGAAAAGCATGTAAAACCTCCAATGGACCCTGCCAAATACAAAAAACGTCATCGATATATCTATACCAACATTTCATGTGTTGGCGGAACATCTCATTAGTGTATACTATGCAGTTCTCAAAATGGTTCATGTATAGGACTGCAAAGGTGGGTGCCACATTACAGCCCATGGCTGTCCCGGAGGTCTGAAGGTAGAACTGGTCTTCAAAAAGAAAATAGTTATCTTTTAACACAAAAGATAGTAGGGATATAATAAATTCTTGTTCTGGAATAGAGAAATCAGCTTCCTGTTGTATGATTTCTCTGACACATTCGATGCCTGCCTCAGTGGGAATGTTAGTATACAGGCTGGCAACATCCATGGTTACAAGAAGGTTCTGATCACCTTCTAGTTTCAGGCATTGAATTTTGTTCAAGAAGTGGGTGGTATCTTGGATGTAAGATTCACCTTTTTGAGCATACGGTCTTAGCAGGTTATCTAACATTCTAGCCGCCGGTTGGAAGATGGAGTCGCAACCTGAGACTATAGGTCTGCCTGGGGGGTGGTCCTTATTTTTGTGAATTTTCGGTAATGCATAAATTACCGGAATACGAGGGTATTTGGGAATAAGATAATTGGCTACCTTTTTGTTAATTATACCGTCTCCTAGAGCTGTCTCCACAATGGTGGAAAGTTCTTTCGAGCAATCGCAGGTAGGGTCGTTGTCTATAGGTAAGTAGACACGTTGATCCGCGAGTTGCTGAAGGATCTCCTGTCTATAGTCCTCCTTGTTCATCACAACAATCCCCGAGCCTTTATCGGCCGGGTTAATGATTATGTCTTTGTTTTCACATAATTCTGTTATAGCAAGGGATAATCGTCTAGGTATGTTGTGTCTTACCTTAATGGTCGAAGTTCTTTTTTCTAAGATCTTGAGGTCTTGTGAGACATGCGAGATATATTCTTCAACCACATCATATCGTGTTGGGGGGATGAACTTGCTTGGTGGTTTACAGCTTTTAATGTGATCCTGAAAGTATGAAGGGGTTTCTTTATTTTCCAGGATCCATGATGGTTTCTCAATCTCTATGTAAGCCCGCAATCTGATTGCTCTGAAGAATTTTGATATTTCTTTATAAAGAAGATAAGGATCTGTGAAATTGGTAGTAACAAATCCAAGTCCCAGGTTCAATGCAGATATTTCATCGTTTGACAAGGTTTTGTTTGATAAGTTGATAACTAGATCATTGGACATGGGTTGATCGATTTGTGTTGTCATGTCTGGCAGGTGGATCTTGTTCCGATTGGTTCCCTCGGTTGTTGATAATAGCCTCGTGTTCTTCCTCTTATGTTTCTTCCCCGCCCTTCTTGGCGGCCACCTCCTCTGGATCTTGATGGACCCTCTCTAAAAAATCAGTGTCGCCACTGGTGCTTGATGATCCGGACGTATGGGCGGTTGGGGGTCCTGGTGTAGGATAGTTAGGTAAAACTGTATGGTATACCTGATTGGTTGCGTAGTCCTGTACGTCTCTTTAAAATTTGGATCTTTTGCGATCTTCTATGTTTCTCCTGAAGAAGTTGTCTTTTTGTGTAATATTATTTCTAATTGACGTAGCTTTTTCCCCGGGAATTTCTTGGAAAAGCTTCTGTTCGAGGGAGACAATCTCGTCTTTTGCTTTTCTTAATTCAGAACTTGCACGTTCTAAGGTAAGTAAGATAATGTCAAAGGACGCTTTATTCAGAATTCTTTCAAATTCAAAACAAAATTCGGTATCTTCGGAGAATAACGTTGGTCGCAAATTGGACCGCAAACCTCTCGGGATTATTTTCTTCTTATAATATTTGGCCAAGGTGGCTATATGAAGTTCCAGTGATATAGATTTCTTATGAGCCTTTTCCAGTGAGAGAGAGATGTCGAGGATCCGACATCTTAATACCCTACAACCTAATGGACTCAATAAAGATTATGTTTTAGAATATTAAGTTGCTTAATTTTTTCTTCTCTTCTAATAAATATAATTTTTTCCTTTACTTTCCCTTCAGGGCCAGAGCCGTCTAATAACGGGTGGCGACACTCTTGAAGCACGCCCTTGCCTGGTGGGTTCCTGGTATTGGCATTCATCACTTCTTCATGCTGGCATACCAGTATCTATTCCAAGGTTGAAATAATTACATATAAACAGTGGTATGGCAGTGCATATACAGTTTGTCAATTGAAGTAAAAGGAACATGCAAGTTCTTCTGGACATGTCTATTAGAACTGTATTTGTTGTCTTGTACTGCATTTTATACGTTTCCCCATTATAAATACTTTCTGAGATCGCGCATCTTAAACAAATTGCTTTATATGGAATGCCCACTAGCGATATTTATTGTGAACAATCAGGCATCCTTATATTGCCCTTTGCAATTGTGCCTGTCTATTTTGCTCATTTACAATACACACGCGCCATACACATTCCATTAAACTTCATAAAGCCATTCTCCAGTCTTGCCCATCACGTATCAATGGGGCTTTCTCTAGTCCAATATGGCCACTCTATGTCTTCCTGTTCATATTGCGCATGCGCGCCTACGCGCGTCACCATACATATCACCTGACCGGGTTAGCACCTATCAGGGACACCTCCCGCAATATCGCGAGATTTAGAGCGCTTGTCCGTCCTCCACTGACGAACAAGCGCGAATCCGCCTATTTAAATGGCGAATACCAGCGCCATCACCATGCCGGTCACTCGCACCTCCTGTGTGTACGAATTAGGTAAGCCAAAAACATATATTCTCCGATGGTTGCTGTCATGTCATATGCCTATTAAGTCTTGTTCTGTCTTCTCTTTTCTTTGGAAGTAATATAATCATTTCTGCATACAGACGGCTCCTCACCTTATAGGAATAGTTATATTTCCCCGTTGTCTTTTTACACAAGCTGTGTTTCTGTATATACAACTACTACTCCTATTGTTGCCCCGACTGTTACACACAATATGCGATTTGTCGCCACCTGGTGGTCCCACTATATTGATGTACAATGTATCCACATCATTATTCATTACTTTGAGTCAAAATATGTACCTTTGGATATGCATTTGTATGTATTAAGGAAGTATTAGTAGCAATATATGATAGATTTCATTTATATTATTTAATTTATATTATTTCTTCCGCCCCATGAATTGAATGGAATACAATACACATTACTTGACTCATATGTAATGATATACTTATTTATATATATGACCTATTATATGACTTATATATTTATGAATTGATGTACTGATATATACTTTATTCTTTACACCAGCCTGATGAAGGGCATTCTGTTTGCCCGAAACGTTGCTTCGTGTACCACCATGTCCGGTTAAACAAATAAAAATCCATTAAGCAAAAACATTTTTGGAGTGCCGTCTGAATTGCCTGATATTACAGTGATTGGCTGGCTGGAAGGCGTCATCGGGTGCTATATAGTTAACGCCACCACCTATGTAAGTGGGTCCTCCTCCTTCTCTTCCACCTCCGAATTCTCTGTGTGCAGCACCAGTCAGCCATCAGCTGGTAGCTGGAAGCAGTGTAGCACTGCTGTGGGGATGCCTCAACAGGCCGTGCTGAAGATTAGTGATGAGCGGAAGGTGCCATATTCGTTTTCGATGAAATTCGCGAATATTCGATAGAACATTCGTTTCATGTTCGTCGAATTCGAATATTTGTCAATATCGCAATTAATATGCGATTTAAATAATTGCGTATTGCTGTTGTAACTTAAGGCTACTCTCCTATTGGTTTGATATCTAGAATTAGTGAATATGACGAATGTATTCGTCATATTCCTCAAAACGAAGATAACAAAGTATTCTCCATCTTCGTTTTAGCTACCTATTCGTCAACTTCACTAATTCTAGCAATCAAATAGGAAAGTTGACTATAGAGACAGCTGTGTTTAATTCGCTATGCGATTATATTATTGTTATTATTTTTTTATAAATAGTATTATAATTATTCTATTTATTTAAAAAAAAAGTAAAGTAATATAATCGCATAGCGAATTAATCACAGCTGTCTCTATAGTCAACCTTCCTATTTGATTGCTAGAATTAGTGAAGTTGGTAGGTAGCTAAAACGAAGATGGAGAATGCTTTGTTATCTTCGTTTTGCGGAATATGACGGATACATTCGTCATATTCGCTAATTCTACCAAGCCAACCATAGTAAACCAGGTCTAAGTTTAAATTGCAATGCGATTAATTCAAGTTATATTAATCACATTGAGATTACAACTTAGCACTGCTATATTACATATTAGGCTAGAATTAACGAATATGGAATATAGCAGTGTCAAGTTGAAATCGCAATGCGATTAATATAAGTTGAAATAATCGCATTGTGATTGTAACTTAGCACTGCTATATTCCATATTTGTTAATTCTAGCCTAATATGTAATATAGCAGTGTTAAGTTGTAATCACAATGTGATTAATATAACTTGAATTAATCACATTGCGATTTAAACTTAGACCTGGTTTAGTGTGGTTGGCTTGGTAGAAGACGATGACAATTGACGAATGTATAATGTAGAACTACTTTTGGGAAGTGGGAAAGAAAGAAATATAACAAAAAAAAAAAACAAAAAAAAAAAATGAATATTCGAAATAGCGAATATATAGCGCTATATTCGCAATATTCACGAATTAGCGAAGTGCTGATATTCGCAAAAAAAATTCACTATGCGAATATTCGCGCTCGACACTACTGAAGATGATATACTTAGGGGATAAACAGCACACTGCTCCACACACCTCCCATGCCAAGCCAAAGTTTTTAACTTAGTGGTTTAGCAGTTTCTGAAAACCTACACCAATTTGCCCGACCTACTGGCGAAGGTGCACCACATGTGTGCACATTTCCGCAAGTCATTAACAGCTTCAGCCAGTCTGTTACTGCTGCAAAAGCGCCTGAAATTGCCAGCTCACCAGCTGTTGTGCGACGTGAGCATGCGCTGGAACTCCATGTTCCACATGTTGGCCAGGCTTTGTGAGCAGCAAAGGGCAGTAATGGAATACCAGCTGCAGCACTGTTGTCACCTTTCCAGTCTGCTTCCGCTCTTCACAAGCGAGCTGTGAGCATGGATGTCTGACCTCTGTGAGGTGTTAAGAAACTTTGAGGAATCGAGACAGATGGTGAGCGGCGATAACTAGTGTTGATCGCAAATATTCGGAAAGCTAATTTTTTTTGCGAATATCGGCACTTTGCTAATTCGCGAATATTGCAAATATAGCGCTATATATTCGCTATTTCGAAGATTAGTTTTTTTTTAAGTTGTTAATCCTTGTTGCTCTCTGGTTGTCTTCCCACTTCCCAAAAGCTGTTCTTACCTGTCCGGAGGATTCTTGGCTCCCTGTCCGCTCCAGTCAATGCCCGTTGCCGCTTCTGCCTACTTCCTGTGTGCATGGGAACGCCTCCATGCTAAAATGTACTGTCGGATGTGAGAATCACGATGTCACAAATTTGACTAAGTTGTAATCACAATGCGATTAATATAACATGAATTACTCGTATTGCGAATTCAACTTAGAGCTGGGTTCCTAATGGTTGTATTGCTAGAATATAACGAAGATTGAGAATAGCACGAATTCACGAATATAGCACTATATTCTCAATCTTCGTTATTTTCTAGCAACAACCATTAGGAACTCAGCTTTAAGTTGAATGCGCAATGCGAGTATATGTTGGCTTCGCGAATTAAAGGTAGAGCTAAGTTCCTAATGGTTGTATTGCTAGAATATAAAGAAGATTGAGAATATAGTGCTATATTCGTGAATTCGTGATATTCTCAATCTTCGTTATATTCTACCAATACAACCATTAGGAACTTAGCTCTAAGTTGAATGTGCCATGCGAGTATATGTTCGCTTCACGAAATAAACTTAGAGCTGAGTTCCTAATGGTTGTATTACTAGAATCTAACGAAGATTGAGAATATAGTGCTATATTCGTGAATTTGTGATATTCTCAATCTTTGTTATATTCTAGCAATACAACCATTAGGAACTCAGCTCTAAGTTGAATGTGCAAAGCGAGTATATGTTCACTTCGCGATTTTAAACTTAGAGCTGAGTTCCTAATGATGGTATTGCTAGAATATAACGAATATTGAGAATATAGTGCTATATTCGTGAATTTGTGATATTCGTCATATTCGTTTTCTTCGTTATGCAACCATTAGGAACTCAGCTCTAAGTTTAATTCACAATGTGAATATAAATTTGCGTAACATTCGCAATATATAAAATGACGAATATTCGATTTTGACGAATATATTGACGAATATTCAATCTAATATTTGCGAAATATCACAAAATCGAATATGGCACCTCCCGCTCATCACTAGCGATAACGCCATTGTCAGTGTAATCATCCCACTTCTGTGTCTACTGAAATGCTTGCTGCTCACAATTAAAGCCGACGCTGTTCGTGGGGAAGAGTTGGAAATGGGGGAAGAAGACATGACCCTGGGTGATAGCCAGAACACCCTCAGTTTGTCTTATCAGCGCGTATTGGAAGAGGAGGAGGAAGAGCAGAGGACGGTTGCCTCCGCTATACAGGGTGGAACTTTAATTCCATCTGTTCAGGTGGACAGAAGAGGAGGATGAGGAAATTGACAGTCATCCTCCTGATGACGACAGCGAAGTCTTGCCCACTGGTACTCTGGCACACATGGCTGACTTCATGTTAAGCTGCCTTTCCCATGACTCCCGTGTTATACGCATTTTAGATGACAGGGATTACTGGGTGTTCACCCTTCTGGACCCCTGCTACAAAGAGAACTTCTCATCTCTCATTCCTCCGGTGGAGAGGACGAGCAAAATGGTGTTATACCAGAAGTTCCTTGTTGACAGATTGCTGTAAAAATTTTCATCTGACAGTGCTGGCAGCAGAGTCTGTACTTCCTTGAACAAACGAGGTGGGGAGACAAGGGGAACACACAGCACTTCCAGCAAAGGTAGGGCAACACGTTCCAAGGCCTGGGACAGTTTTATGACACCTCGCCAGCACCCTCAGCATGATGCATGTCCTGGTGTCACAAGGAGGGAAAAGTTTTGGAAGATGGTGAATGAGTACGTAGCAGACCGTGTCAGCGTCCTCAGTGATCCCTCAGTGCCTTGCAACTACTGGGTGTCCAAGCTGGACACGTGGCACGAACTGGCGCTCTACACCTTGAAGGTGCTGGCCTGCCCTGTCACCAGCGTTTTTTCTGAGCGGGTATTTAGTCCTGCTGGTGGCATTATAACAGATAAGCGTATCCGACTGTCAACTGAAAATGCTGACAGGTTGACTCAGATAAAAATGAACAAAGCCTGGATTGCCCCTGACTTCTCCACTCCACCAGAGGAAAGCCACGACTGAACATCAAGGCACTTTAAATGTGTTGTTTAGAATGTACTGAATACTCTGTATTCCCATGCAACCCTTCAGCCACAAAAAAGGGTATATGGTTGAATCTTCCTTTTCTCATCCTCCTCCTCCTCGTCCATCATATCTACATGCTTAATTGTAGCATATAATGCCATCGCTTATATGACTCATATAATTTTTCGGATGGTCAGCTCACCCCCAGGCCCTCACATAAATAATGTTTTCAATGGTCAGCTCACCCGCAGGCCCTCACATAAATAATGTTTTCGATGGTCAGCTCATCCACAGGCCCTCGCATATAATTTTTTGGATGGTCAGCTCACCCGCAGGCCCTCATCCATAATGTTTTAGATGGTCAGCTCAGCTGAAGACCTTCACCCCTAATGTTTTAGTGGGTCACCAGCAGGCCATCATTCATACTTTATCTCTCCTCCTGTATAACGTTTCCTCATCCTAAATACCCATGACATTCCCTGTAATTTTTTTGTACTCGTTCCAATGACAGGCTCTCTTAAGAGTCCTGTATTGTTATTCATCGTCACTACCTCACTGAGGCGGTACTGGGAAATTGGAGCGCCCCCATATGCTTTTCTTGGAAGTGGTAGCCGTGGCCATCCCTCAGGCTCCCTCTCCGGAAGCGAACCCTGATTCCCCATTACTAGTGGTCACCATGGTAGGCACATAAAAGAACATTGAAAGTTGAAAGAGCAGACATCGATAGATCGTCAACATCACAGGGACGTGCGATCAGCTTAGAAGTTATCTAGAGTTAACAAAGCGGCAGCAGACCCTCATCTACAATTTTTAACACGGTCAGCTCAACGTCCGTTCCTCTTACAAGTTCATTATTATCAGAAGATAGTCTGGTCAACACAATCGCAATCACCGGGGGTCGCTTAATTAACTAGCACGGAGGAGTGTTTTTGGTTATCAGAATGAACCACACAAATTGACTCAATCCACACACTCAAAACGGCCATGCACCACCACCCACGGAATGACGAAATAGGTATCAATCTGTCAATCCGTTCCGTGTCCGGGCCGGGTGAGGCTTCCCGTGCGTAGTCAAATTAAGCCGCAGGCTCCACTCCTGGTGGTGCCCTTCCATCAATTAGTTTAAGTTTCAACTTTGCAACCATACTCCCCCCAGAACCCAAAGACATTAATTTCCCAGAACATCTCGGGGGGGGAAATGGGATTAACACTGATAAGGATCGTATTCAAACCTCCAACTTAAATTGTTGATTAATGAAAACGTTTGTGGCAACAAAGCTTTGTGGTTCTGTGGTTCGGCTTGCGCCATTAGTTAAAAGAATTTCACCTTTACAAGTACAATAAGGATGCCACTGGCCGTTCCTCTTCCAATGAGATCAGTTTCATCGTCCAAGAGTCCGGTCAACACAATCAAAACCACCGGCCGTCCCTCTTAGTCATGGCCCCATTTCCGAAAATCTTGAAAATTTTTGCCTGAATTTGCTATCACCATGGTAGGCGCATAAAAGAACATCGAAAGTTGAAAGAGCAGACATCGATAGATTGTCAACATCACGGGGACGTGCGATCAGCTTAGAAGTTATCTAGAGTTAACAAAGCGGCAGCAGACCCTCACCTACAATTTTCTATACACGGTCACTGGTCAGCTCAACGTCCGTTCCTCTTACAAGTTCATTATCATCAGATGATAGTCCGGTCAACACAATCGAAACCACCGGCCGTCCCTCTTAGTCATGGCCCAGTTCCGAAAATCATGAAAATTTTAGTCTGAACTTGCTATTTATATAAAAGTAAATATACAGGAAAAAATGTTTCCTAACAATTTTTCATCTAAAATCGCTTTTATCTTCGGTTTTGTGAGTTTTATGGTCAGTCTGTAAAAGTGATGTACAACTAGGTGAACATCGTTCCCAGCAGCGACATTGTAGTCCAAGATGCATCCAGACATCCTCCCCATGTTGTCCCCGACCCATTTCGGTGGTGTTTCCATCAATTTCTGACCTTTTCCTATGAACCAGGCACCCTCCCCTCTTCAAAGCAGGGGGTGCCTGGTTTAATGCTCGGGTTCTCCCATTGACTTCTATAGGGCTCGGGCTAACGAGCATCGGGGTGCTCGATCATCACTAATGCCTATATATAATGTGGCGGCTACAGCAAGCCCATCAATAATGTTGTCATGTTATAAAAACGTCACATATGCTTAACTCCTTCCCAACATATTACATAATAGTATGTCATAGAGGAAAGGGACTTCCTGAAATTACACTTACTACTACGTCATACTGATCGGGCGGGCACCGGAGCGGTGCATGCTAGATAAGTGCAGGGGCCTGGCAGCCACTGATAGCTGGATAGCTGTTTCCACTGGGATTGCTATAAAAACGATGCTGGCGGATTAACCCTTTATATGCCGTGGTCAGCACTGACCGCGTCATAGAAGGTGTTTGCGGTCAGTGAGGGATCGCATCGGGTGAGAAGGCAGCCCTATGCCTTGCACAGGCATCGGGACCTACCTTCTACAGGGCAGGTCCCGATGATCCATACATCATATGATCCATACATCATAGTACTGTACACGGCGCAGACCGCAGCTCCCTCGGTCATGCACCACCTGTCCCGCCTGCCACAGCTCCCTCCTCATGCGCCGCCTGCCCCACTCACTTTATGAATGAACAGGCAGGCGGCGCATGAGGAGGGAGCTGCGGCAGGCGGGACAGGCGGCGCATGACCGAGGGAGCTGCGGTCTGCACCGTGTACAGTACTATGATGTATGTATGTGCGATTATGTGATTATAGTAGTAGTTAGGTAAGTTAGGTAAGCGTGATTGGCAATATAGTATTTAACAGTTGCGGCGGGGCCCGGTGTTTTAGAGTAGAAGCACTGCACCGAAGCACTGCATGAGTTTCCCCGCCTCCTCCCTCCACACTTCTATCGGGGGATCTGCGGAGGACACTGTGGGGGATCTGTGGATGACACTTATGTCATCCACAGATCCCCATAAGTGTCATCTACTGATCCCCATAAGTTTCCTCCACAGATCCCCCAAAGTGTCCTCCACAGATGCCCCAAGGTGTCGTCCACAGATCCCCCAAAGTGTCAGCCACAGATCCCCCAAAGTGTCAGCCATAGATCCCCCAAAGTGTCAGCCACAGATCCCCCAAAGTGTCAGCCATAGATCCCCCAAAGTGTCAGCCACAGATCCCCATCAGTGTCAGCCACAGATCTCCCATAACAGTGTGTCATCCACAGATCGCCTCCATAACAGTGCATCATCCACAGATCCCCCCATAACAGTGCATCATCCACAGATCCCCCCATAACAGTGCATCATCCACAGATCCCCCCATAACAGTGTTTCCTCCACAGATCCCCCATAAAAGTGTCATCCACAGACCACTATTAGTTCAAAACCCGCCAAAAGCACACCTTTTGGTTCAAAATTTTTTCTTCTTATTTTCCTCCTCAAAAAACAAGGTGCGTCTTATCATTAGGTGCGTCTTATAAAGCGAAAAATACGGTAATTTTTATTTTATTTTATTGTGTTAAGGTGAAATAAATAAAAAAGTAGACATATTTGGTATCACAACATCCGTAATCACCAGCTCTATAAAAATATCACATGACGTACGCCCTCAGGTGAACACTGAGAAAAGTAAAAAAGAACAACTGCAAAAAAAGCCATTTTTGTCACTTTACATCACAAAAAGTGGAATACCAAGTGATCAAAAAGTCAAATGCACCCCAAAATAGTACTAAGAAAACCACCATCTCATCCTGCAAAAAATGTGTCCCCTATTAGCTCCGTAACAGCCTGCTCTGTAAAATTATCACATGAGCTACCCCCTCAGATGAACACTGTAAAAATAAATAAATTAAATCTGTGCCAAAACCACAATTTTTTGGCCACCTTGCCCGATAAAGTATAATACTGAATGATCAAAACATCAACTCTTCTTTCATAAAATGGGCACCTATTTAAGTTGATCAACCAAAAAATAAAAATAAAAATATGGATTCAGAAAATAGAGACATCATTTTTTTTCAAAAATACTTTATTATGCAAAATTGAAACAAACAAAAAAAGAGACATATTTGATAATGTCGCGAGAAATAAAATGGGTTATGATTAAAGGCTGGAAATTTCTGAGAGGCCGCAGCGAAGGAGAGAACAGAAGGGTTAGAGTCAAGCAAGTCCAAAATGTATACGCAACCCTGTGTAGCTAGATTATTATATATTCTAGGTGGGTTACCATTTAAAAAGTTAGGGTTACCCAAAAAAGTTTGAAATGGTGTATTGGTTGAGGTCAAACCATTCATCTTCCGCACCTTACGCCAAGCTAAAATAGTATGCCACAGGACCGGTAATTGTGTAATATCGGGGGGGAAGCTTGTCCTGTGGTAAATGTAGCAGCATCAACAGCGACAAATTAGGGCAAAGTTGACTCTCCAATGAAACATTAGCAAAATGAGATCTGCCTCTAACCCAGTCTGAGATATACCGAAAATGGCCGCCTGATTATATAGCCTAATATCAGGGAGATTAAGTCCGCCAAGCACTTTAGGTTGCCGAAGTTTAAAAAGGCTAAATCGACTACGCACTGTAGAGTTCCAAATAAATTGTCTAAAGGCTTTTTGGAGAAGTTTATTATCAATTTGTCGTAATAAAAGCGGTAAGGTTTGAATTAGATACAGTAATTTGGGAAAAAGTACCATTTTAAGAAGGTGACACCTGCCCGAAAATGTTAAGGAGAAATGGCGCCAGGATTGAAGTTGTAATATTAAGGAGGCGAGGAGAGGCTTATAATTAGATTGGTACAATAGTACCGGATTAGCTGTGAGCTGGATTCCTAAGTGGGAAATGGAGTCAGGTCGCCACGAGAAAGGGAAGTCTGGGCCCCCGAGACATCTGGCTGTGCGGAATATCGGAAGCGCTTCTGACTTCTGGAAGTTAACCCGGAAACCAGAGCAAGAGCCAAAGGCTTCAATAGTGGACATAATGGTGGGTACGGCTTGACGAGGATTAGCTATAAAAAGTAAAATGTCATCCGCAAAGGCCAGGAGTTTAGTCACATGTGAGCCTGTCCGAATCCCTGTAATCAGTTTTTAATCATTTAAGGTGCGGTGTTTCTAAAATGGGGTCATGTATGGATGGTTTCTACTAGAAATGGCCCAAACTATTCGCCGGCAAACAGTTCCCGGCGAACATAGCTTGTTCACGTTCGCCACGGCGGGCGAAAATATGCGATGTTCAGTCCGCCCCCTATACATCATCATTGAGCAAACTTTGACCCTGTACCCTGATAAATAAGGCATTTAATTTTTACACTTTAGTCTAATTTAAGTTGCTTGCCTGCTGCCAGTGTGTGTCAGGCCGACTTCTACAGACTGTAATGTGTCCACTGCCAGTGCCCACCACTTATACCGGGTGGCACAGTAGCTTGCCGATAAATAAGGCATTTAATTTTTACACTTTAGTCTAATTTCAGTTGCTTGCCTGCTGCCAGTGTGTGTCAGGCCGACTTCCACAGACTGTAGTGTGCCCACTGCCAGTGCCCACCACTCATATCGGGTGGCACAGTAGCTTGCCGATAAATAAGGCATTTAATTTTTACACTTTAGTCTAATTTCAGTTGCTTGCCTGCTGCCAGTGTGTGTCAGGCCGACTTCCACAGACTGTAGTGTGCCCACTGTCAGTGCCCACCACTCATACTGGGTGGCACAGTAGCTTGCCGATAAATAAGGCATTTAATTTTTACACTTTAGTCTGATTTTATTTGCTTGCCTGCTGCCAGTGTCTGTCAGGCCGACTTCCACAGACTGTAGTGTGCCCACTGCCAGTGCCCATCAATCATACTGTGTGACACTGGACTTTGCCTTAAAATAAGGTACTTTATCTGTACACTTTAATCTAATTTCAGTTGCCTGCCTGCCAGTGTGTGTGTGTCAGGCCCACAGACTGTAGTGTGCCCTCTGCTAGTGCCCAACACTCATACCGGGTGGCAAAGTACCTAGCACGCGTAGTACCACTTATCTAAAAAAAAATGACAGGCAGAGGCAGGCCACCCCGCAGGGGCTGTCGTGGTCGTGGTGCTGTGATTTCCACTGGCCCTGGAATAATGCCCAGTGTTCAGAGGCCACGTACCCTGAACCCGAAAAATTCTGAGGACATAGTTGACTGGCTTAGACAGGACACCCAATCTTCAACAGCTTCCGCTAAGAACGTTGAATCACCATCCTCCTCCAGCTCAGCTTCGGTCACCTGCTCTCAAGTTACCACACTCCCGCCCGCTGCCACCACCACCACTACCACCACAGCCACCACAGCCGCTTCACTTGATCCGTCAGTTGGATGCAATTAGTGATGCGCAACCATTATTGCCAGATGATGTAGTTTACAGGGATATGTCTCATTCAGGCAGGATTACACACATGGACGTACAGCGTGATGATGATGATGATGTTGTACCCGCTGCTGCTTCCTTTGCTGAGGTGTCAGATACAAGTGAAGCGGTTGATGATGACAATGTGTCCACGGATGCCACGTGGGTGCCTGCTCGAAGAGAAGAAGAGAGGGAAAGTTCAGAAGGGGAGACAGAGAGAAGGAGGAGACGAGTTGGAAGCAGGAGGAGATCGTCGCAAGGAGTTAGTGGCACAGTCAGACAGCATGTATCGGCACCCAGGGTCAGCCAGACAGCACACGAGTCAACGCATGCTGTTGCGACCACGAGTATGCCGTCATTGCAAAGCTCAGCAGTGTGGCATTTTTTTTGTGTGTCTGCCTCTGATAACAGCAATGCCATTTGCAACCTGTGCCAAAAGAAACTGAGTCATGGGAAGTCCAACACCCACCTCAGTACAACTGCTTTGCGAAGGCACATAATCTCACATCAAAAATGCCAAAGGGATCAACACATGCATACAAGCAGCACACAAACTCAAAGCCACCATCCTCCTCCTGGTCCAGCATCTTCAGCCACGTCAACCACTGCTGTCCTCCTTGCCCCATCTCAACCACCCGCCACTCCGCCTCTCACCTTCAGCAGTTCCATCTCATCTGCCCACAGTCAGGTGTCTGTTAAGGAAATGTTTGAGAGTAAGAAGCCAATGTCACAGAGTCACCCCCTTGCCCGGTGACTGACAGCTGACTTGACGTAACTCTTAGCCCGCCAGATTTTACCATACCAGCTGGTGGAGTCTGAGGCCTTCAAAAAATTTGACGCTATTGGGACACCACAGTGGAAGGTACCCGGACGAATTTTTTTTTCAAAAATGGCAGTCCCAAACCTATACTATGTTATTGAAAAGGAAGTCATGGCATCTCTGGCATACAGTGTTGGGGCAAGGGTCCATCTGACCATTGATACCTGGTCTGCAAAGCATGGTCAGGGCAGGTATATCACGTACACTGCGCATTGGGTCAACCTGCTGACGGCTGACAAGCATGGAATGCGTGGCTCCGCAGCGGAGTTGGTGACACCGCCACGACTTGCAGGCAGGCCTACTGCCACCTCCTCTACTGCTAATCCATCCTCTTCGATATCCTCCTTGGCTGAGTCCTCTTCGCTGCAGCGTCTGGCTGCACATCAACTGAATCACCCCAGCTCCTCAAGGGCTATTCCACATCCCGGAAACGACAGTGTCACGCTGTCTTGGGGTTAACTTGCCTAAAAGCAGAGAGCCACACAGGACCAGCACTCCTGTCCGCCCTGAACGCACAGGTGGATCAGTGGCTCACCCCGCACCAACTGGAGATCGGCAAAGTGGTGTGTGACAATGGAACAAATTTGTTGTCGGCATTGAATTTTAGCAAGTTGTCACATGTGCCGTGCAAGATGTGTGGCCATTTCAGGCGTTCCTACACGGCCATGCATGGCGCACTTTTCCGATATTCAGTGGCAAAACAACATGCCAGTGAGGCGCTTGATTTGCCACAACCCGACACATTGGAATTCAACACTCCTAATGTTCGAACCGCCTGCTCCAACAAGAAAAAGCCGTCAATGAGTATTTGTATGACTGGGGTGCTAGGATAGCCTCTGCGGAGCTGGGAATTTTTTTGCCACGTTACTGGACACTCATGCGCAATGCCTGTAGGCTCATGCGTCCTTTTGAGGAGGTGACAAACCTAGTCAGTCGCACAGAAAGCACCATCAGCGAGCTCATCCCCTTTGTTTTCTTCCTGGAGCGTGCCCTGCGAAGAGTGCTGGATCAGGCTGTAGATGAGCATGAAGAGGAAGAGGAAGAGTTGTGGTCACCATCACCACCAGAAACAGCCTTGTCATTATCGCTTGCCGGACCTGCGGTAATTCTGGAAGAGGAGTATGAGGAAGAGGAGTCAGAGGAGGAATGTGGCTTTGAGGAGGGGGAAGACCAACCACAGCAGGCACCCCAGGGTGCTCATTGTTGTCACCTATCTGGGACCCATGGTGCTGTACGAGGCTGGGGGGAAGAACAGACCGTCAATGACATCAGTGAGGACGAGGAACGGGAAATGAGTAGCTCTGCATCCAACCTTGTGCAAATGGGGTCTTTCATGCTGTCATGTCTGTTGAGGGACCCTCGTATAAAAAGGATGAAGGAGAACGACCTGTACTGGGTGGCCACACTACTAGAACCCCGGTATAAACAGAAAGTGTCAGAAATGTTACCAAATTACCGAAAGTCGGAAAGGATGCAGCAGTTCAAAACCAAGCTAAAAAATATGCTTTACACAGCTTATAAGGGGGATGTCCCAGCACAACGGGAATCTAACTTGGGAAGAGGTGAATGTAATCCTCCTCCTACCACCGCGGCAAGGACTGGACGATTTACAGATGTGTTGTTGATGGAGGACATGCTTAGCTTTTTCCGTCCTACACATCGCCACAGCCCTTCGGGATCCAGCCTTAGAGAATGGCTCGACCGACAGGTAGCAGACTACTTCGCCTTAACAGCAGATATCGACACTCTGAGGAGCGATGAACCCCTTCACTACTGGGTATGCAGGCTTGACCTGTGGCCTGAGTTATCCCAGTTTGCGATAGAACTTCTGGCCTGCCCTGCTTCAAATGTCCTGTCAGAAAGGACCTTCAGTGCAGCTGGAGGCATTTTCACTGACAAGAGAAGTCGTCTTGGTCAAAAAAGTGTTAATTACTTCACCTTCATAAAAATGAATGAAACATGGATCTCGAAGGGACTGACAGTGGGGGATATGTTTGACTAACAAAAGGCCTGATGACATGCCTTGGCCTCAAAATGGTCCCCATGCTGCTGTATTTAATGTCTGCATACTGGATGACTTTTGTGAATTCTCCGCCATCAACTAGGGTTCAAGCCGCAATGTTTTAGTCACTTTTCTGCCTGGAAAACATCACTTTTTCCTGCCGCTGCTACAACAGCGGCTGCAACAATGCCATTATTTTTCAGGCATGTCTACATGCCTAATTTTTCTGTCCTATGGTGCAGCACTGTGGCTGCAAAAATAAAACAAAAAAAAAAGGCACATACAAGTGTCAATTCCCCTTCGTGATCGTTGCCTTGTTATGGTGAAGGGGCTTGCGTATCACAATGAAGCAATCATCACCTCTATGAGTGTGTTGGCAATGTTGCCACACCCCAGATGATAAGGCCGTTGTTTCATTACGGTCAGACCAAAAGCAATCGGCTGGATAATATTTAATAGAAAAAACATAAATTAACTTTTTTTTTTTTAAGTTGTATGGGTTTTTAATACATAAAATAAAAAATCATAATAGTCTCTTAATAGTTTATTAGAAATAATGCAGACAATTAAAAAAATCCCCATCAATTCCAATACAAAGCAAGTACAGAGCTCAGAACTAAATTATTTCATGATGTCGTAATGGTTTGTTAATTCGACATTCGACAATGGTTAATCAATTTGACACACGTCCCCGGATAGGGTACGTAACAGGGATTAAACTGATAGGAATAGTACTAGTTAAGACACCACTCATATAGGCCCATTTCACACGGGCGAGTTTTCCATGCGGGTGCAATGCGTGAGGTGGACGCATTGCACCCGCACTGAATCCGGACCTATTCATTTATATGGGGCTGTGCACATAAGCAGTGATTTTCACGTATCACTTCTGCGTTGCGTGAAAATCGCAGCATGCTCCAGTTTCTGCGTTTTTCACACAACGCAGGCACCATAGAAATGAATGGGGCTGCGGGAAAATCGCAAGCATCCGCAAGCAAGTGCGGACGGGGTGCGATTTTCCCGCATGGTTGCTAGGAGACGATTGGGATGTGTACCCGATCTTTATTATTTTCCCTTATAACATAGTTATAAAGGAAAATAATAGCATTCTCAATAGAGATTGCAAAGAAAAAAGGGCACTAGAGGGTTAAAAATAATAAAAACATAAACTTACCCCCTCCATTTGATCGCGTAGCAGCTGGTTACCGGTCTCCTGCTCTGTATTCAGCCGGAAAGGAGGTGAAGGACCTTCCGTGACGTCACTGGGTCACATGGTCCAATCACCTGCTTCATAGTGTGATGTCGCAAACATAAAACTTCCGCAAATGTTCGCGAACGGGCGAACCGGGCGAACCGCCATAGACTTCAATTGGCAGGCGAATTTTAAAACCCACAGGGACTCTTTCTGGCCACAATAGTGATGGTAAAGTTGTTTCAAGGGGTCTAACACCTGGACTGTGGCATGCTGGAGGGGGATCTATGGCAAAACTCCCATGGAAAATTACGTAGTGGACGCAGAGTCGGGTTTTAATCCATAAAGGGCATAAATCAACTAACATTCCTAAATTGTTTGGAATAACGTGCTTTAAAACATCCAGTGTGTGTATACGATCAGGTATGATGTTGTATCGATCAAGTAGTGTAAGGGTTACGCCCGCTTCACAGACATTGACAGACCAAACTCCCCTTTTAATGCACGCACAACGCAAACAGTTCATTTGCACAACCGCAAACTCCCCATTTGCACAAGGTTGGATACCAAGCTAGCCACGTCCCGGTGATGTCATTGAAGGTTTCTTCCTCCACCCAGCCACGTACAACACCAAGGGTCCCCAAAAGGTGAATTGAATTGATTTTTCGAACGGGAGATGGTTAAAAAACGCTGGCTCCCTCCACTCTGTTTTAATCCACGGTCACTGCGTCTGCGCCGTGCAATTTACTGTCACACCCGATATGAGTGGTATTTTCTGTAGTACTATTCTCATCAGTTTAATCCCTCTAACGTCCCCGACTCCCCAATCTGGGGGCCATTTATTAAATAGATTTTTCGAACGGGAGATGGTTAAAAAACACTGGCTCCCTCCACTCTGTTTTAATCCACGGTCACTGCGTCTGCGCCGTGCAATTTACTGTCACACCCGATATGAGTGGTATTTTCTGTAGTACTATTCTCATCAGTTTAATCCCTGTTACATCCCATATCAGGGATTGCCTTTTGTGAAAAAAATTTAGGCCGGGTACCTTCGACTGCCTTCACAGTGACAGACCAAACTCTCATACACCAAACTGAATTGATTTCAGGAACCGGGAGATGGAAAAAGCAGCTTGGTCGGTCCTCTTACTCCCAAATTGGGGCACTGCGCGTGCACAGAGCAATGTGCTGTGACACCCTATATGAGTGGTGTCTTAACTAGTACTATTCCTATCAGTTTAATCCCTGTTACGGACCCTATCCGGTCGAATTGATTAACCATTGTCGAATTAGCGAACCATTACGACATCATGAAATAATTTAGTTCTGAGCTCTGTACTTGCTTTGTATTGGAATTGATGGGGATTTTTTAATTGCCTGCATCATTTCTAATAAACTATTAAGAGACTTTATTATGATTTTTATTTTATGTATTAAAAACCCATACAACATATAAAAAAAAGGTAAATTAATGTTTTTCTATGAAATATTATCCAGCCGTCCGATCGCTTTTGGTCTGACCATAATGAAGCAACGGCCTTATCATCTGGGGTGTGGCAACATTGCCAACACACTTATAGAGGTGATGATTGCTTCATTGTGATACGTAAGCCCCTTCACCACAACAAGGTAACGATCACGAAGGGGAATTGACACTTGTATGTGCCTTTTGTTTTGGTTTGTTTTTGCAGCCACAGTGCTGCACCATAGGACAGAAAAATTAGGCATGTACACATGCCTGAAAAATAATGGCATTGTTGCAGCCGCTATTGTAGCATCGGCCGGAAAAATTGATGTTTTCCAGGCAGAAAAGTGACTAAAACATTGCGGCTTGAACCCTAGTTGGTGGTGGAGAATTCACGAAAGTCATCCGGTATGCAGACATTAAATACAGCAGCGTGGGGACCATTTTGAGGCCAAGGCATGTAATCAGGCCTTTTGTTAGTCAAACGTATCCCCACTGTCAGTGCCTTCGGGATCCATGCCTCATTCATCTTTATGAAGGTGAGGTAATCAACACTTTTTTGACCGAGGCGACTTCTCTTGTCAGTGACAATGCCTCCTGCTGCACTGAAGGTCCTTTCTGACAGGACACTTGAAGCAGGGCAGGCCAGAAGTTCTATCGCGAACTGGGATAGCTCAGGCCACAGGTCAAGCCTGCACACCTAGTAGTGAAGGGGTTCATTGCTCCTCAGAGTGTCGATATCTGCTGTTAAGGCGAGGTAGTCTGCTACCTGTCGGTCGAGTCATTCTCTAAGGCATGATCCCGAAGGGCTGTGGCGATGAGTAGGACTGAAAAAGCTCCGCATGTCCTCCATCAACAACACATCTGTAAATCGTCCAGTCCTTGCTGCCGTGGTAGGAGGAGGATTACACTCACCTCTTCCCCTGTTAGATTCCCGTTGTGCTGTGACATCCCCCTTATAAGCTGTGTAAAGCATATTTTTTTAGTTTGGTTTTGAACTGCTGCATCCTTTCCGACTTTCGGTAATTTGGTAACATTTCTGCCACTTTCTGCTTATACCGGGGGTCTAGTAGCGTGGCCACCCAGGACAGATCGTTCTCCTTTATCCTTTTTATACGTGGGTCCCTCAACAGACATGACAGCATGAAAGACCCCATTTGAACAAGGTTGGATGCAGAGCTACTCATCTCCCATTCCTCGTCCTCACTGATGTCATTGACGGTCTGTTCTTCCCCCCAGCCACGTACAACACCATGGGTCCCAGATAGGTGACAACAACGAGCACCCTGGGGTGCCTGCTGTGGTTGGTCTTCCTCCTTCTCAAAGCCGCCACATTCCTCCTCTGACTCTTCTTCCTCATACTCCTCTTCCAGCGTTGCTGCAGGTCCGGCAAGCGATGATGACAAGGCTGTTTCTGGTGGTGATGGTGACCACAACTCTTCCTCTTCACGCTCATCTACAGCCTGATCCAGAACTCTTCGCAGGGCACGCTCCAGGAAGAAAACAAATGGGATGAGGTCGCTGATGGTGCCTTCGGTGCGACTGACTAGGTTTGTCACCTCCTCAAAAGGACGCATGAGCCTACAGGCATTGCGCATGAGTGTCCAGTAACGTGGCAAAAAGATTCCCAGCTCCGCAGAGGCTGTCCTAGCACCCCGGTCATACAAATACTCGTTGACGGATTTTTCTTGTTGGAGCAGGCGGTCGAACATTAGGAGTGTTGAATTCCAATGTGTCGGGCTGTCGCATATCAAGCGCCTCACTGGCATGTTGTTTCGCCGCTGAATATCGGAAAAGTGCGCCATGGCCGTGTAGGAACGCCTGAAATGGCCACACACCTTCCTGGCCTGCTTGAGGACGTCCTGTAAGCCTGGGTACTTAGACACAAAACGTTGTAAGATGAGATTCAACACATGTGCCATGCACGGCACATGTGACAACTTGCCCAAATTTAATGCCGCCAACAGATTCCATTGTCACACACCACTTTGCCGATCTCCAGTTGGTGCGGGGTCAGCCACTGATCCACCTGTGCGTTCAGGGCGGACAGGAGTGCTGATCCTGTGTGGCTCTCTGCTTTCAGGCAAGTCAACCCCAAGATAGCGTGACACTGTCGTATCCGGGATGTGGAATAGCCCCTGGGGTGCTGGGGGGAATCAGTTGATGTGCAGCCAGACGCCGCAGCAGAAGAGGTCGACGACCACGACGGCCCCTGCGGGGTGGCCTGCCTCTGCCTGTCATTTTTTTTTTAGATAAGTGGTACTACGCGTGCTAGGTACTGTGCCACCCGGTATGAGTGGTGGGCACTGGCAGTGGGCACACTACAGTCAGTGGAAGAGGGCCTGACACACACTGGCAGCAGGCAAGCAACTGAATTTAGACTACTGTCTAAAAATCAAATGCCTTATTTATCGGCAAGCTACTGTGCCACCCGGCATCAGTGGTTGGCACTGGCAGTGGGCACACTACAGTCAGTGGAAGCAGGCCTGACACACACTGGCAGCAGGCAAGCAACTGAATTTAGACTACTGCCTAAAAATCAAATGCCTTATTTATCGGCAAGCTACTGTGCCACCCGGTATCAGTGGTTGGCACTGGCAGTGGGCACACTACAGTCTGTGGAAGCGGGCCTGACACACACTGGCAGCAGGCAAGCAACTGAATTTAGACTACTGTCTAAAAATTAAATGCCTTATTTATCGGCAAGCTACTGTGCCACCCGGTATCAGTGGTTGGCACTGGCAGTGGGCACACTACAGTCTGTGGAAGTGGGCCTGACACACACTGGCAGCAGGCAAGCAACTGAATTTAGACTACTGTCTAAAAATTAAATGCCTTATTTATCGGCAAGCTACTGTGCCACCAGGTATCAGTGGTTGGCACTGGCAGTGGGCACACTACAGTCTGTGGAAGTGGGCCTGACACACACTGGCAGCAGGCAAGCAACTGAATTTAGACTACTGTCTAAAAATGAAATGCCTTATTTATCGGCAAGCTACTGTGCCACCCGGTATCAGTGGTTGGCACTGGCAGTGGGCACACTACAGTCTGTGGAAGTGGGCCTGACACACACTGGCAGCAGGCAAGCAACTGAAATTAGACTACTGTCTAAAAATTAAATGCCTTATTTATCGGCAAGCTACTGTGCCACCCGGTATCAGTGGTTGGCACTGGCAGTGAGCACACTACAGTCTGTGGAAGTGGGCCTGACACACACTGGCAGCAGGCAAGCAACTGAAATTAGACTACTGTCTAAAAATTAAATGCCTTATTTATCGGCAAGCTACTGTGCCACCCGGTATCAATGGTTGGCACTGGCAGTGGGCACACTACAGTCAGTGGAAGTGGGCCTGACACAAACTAGCAGCAGGCAAGCAACTGAAATTACACTAAAGTGTAAAAATGAAATGCCTTTTTTTGATGCAAAGTACTGTGCCACACGGGATGACAGGGGTGGGCACTGGCAGTGGGCACAGTACAGTCAGTGGAAGTCGGCCTGACACACACTGGCAGCAGGCAAGCAACTGAAATTAGACTACTGTCTAAAAATTAAATGCCTTATTTATCGGCAAGCTACTGTGCCACCCGGTATCAGTGGTTGGCACTGGCAGTGGGCACACTACAGTCAGTGGAAGTGGGCCTGACACAAACTAGCAGCAGGCAAGCAACTGAAATTACACTAAAGTGTAAAAATTAAATGCCTTTTTTTGATGCAAAGTACTGTGCCACACGGGATGACAGGGGTGGGCACTGGCAGTGGGCACAGTACAGTCAGTGGAAGTCGGCCTGACACACACTGGCAGCAGGCAAGCAACTGAAATTACACTAAAGTGTACAAATTAAATGCCTGTTTTTGATGCAAAGTCCTGTGCCACACGGAATGACAGGGGTGGGCACTGGCAGTGGGCACACTACAGTCAGTTGAAGTCGGCCTGACATACACTAGCAGCAGGCAAGCAGCTGAAATTACACTAAAGTGTAAAAATGAAATGCCTTTTTATGCAAAGTCCTGTGCCAGCCGGTATGAGTGGTGGGCACTGGCAGTGGGCACACTACAGTCAGTGGAAGTCAGCCTGACACACACTGGCAGGCAACTAACCTTAGATTAAAGTGTAAAAATTAAGTGCCTTTTTTTAATGCAAAGTCCTGTGCCACACGGGATGACAGGGGTGGGCACTGGCAGTGGGCACACTACAGTCAGTTGAAGTCGTCCTGACACACACTAGCAGCAGGCAAGCAGCTGAAATTGCACTAAAGTGTAAAAATTAAATGCCTTTTTTATGCAAAGTCCTGTGCCAGCCGGTATGAGTGGTGGGCACTGGCAGTGGGCACACTACAGTCAGTGGAAGTCAGCCTGACACACACTGGCAGGCAACTAACCTTAGATTAAAGTGTAAAAATTAAATGCCTTTTTTTGATGCAAAGTCCTGTGCCACACGGGATGACAGGGGTGGGCACTGGCAGTGGGCACTCTACAGTCTGTGGGCCTGCAGCTCCTCACACACAGGCAGGCCAGGCAACTGCAATATGAATATAAATGGAAAAAAAAAAGCAGACTAATGTTGCAGCCCTAAAAAGGGCTTTTTGGGGTGCTATCAGGACGCTGTCCTTACAGCAGAGATCAGATGAGTCTTTCAGGACTGGAGTGGACACTGAATTCACTAGCCTAGCTATCGATTTCCCTATTAAATCAGCAGCAACTACACTCTCCCTCCTCTCACTAAGACTGCAGCTTCAGAATGAATCTAAAATGGATTCTTTGCAGGAGGTGGGAGGTTCTGGGAGGGAGGGTATGCTGCTGATTGGCTGGAATGTGTCTGCTGACAGTGAGGTACAGGGTCAAAGTTTGCTCAATGATGATGTATAGGCGGCGGACCGAACATCGCATGTGTTCGCCCATTGAGGCGAACGCGAACAAGCTATGTTCACCGGGAACTGTTCGCCGGCGGATAGTTCAGGCCATCTCTACTTGGGAGTCGGGTGAAGAAGTGGCTTCTTTATCATCAGGAGAAATGGGTGTCAGCTTTCCCATCACGCAGTGGCTATGCCAGCAATTAGCTAGCATGGACAGGAGTCAGCAGGGTGGCAGGAGTGGGAGGTCGGGAGACAAACAGGCACAACCTACCTGCCCAGAAAGGAGTGGTGCATGGGTTCACGGAAGCAGCGGCAGTAGCAATCAGCCAGTGAGTAGTGTTGGTAGGAAAATCAGGTACTCAGCGGTGTGGTAAGTTTTTGTGAAGCCGCCGGAGGAGGTCAACATGGCCATATGTAGAATATGTGGGCAGAAGGTGAAGCATAGCCAGGGTACCAATGCTGGCACACAGCGCTGCGTCAACATATGCAGCGTCACCATAAAGTGGCGTGGGAGAACCATGGCTCTGATGTGGTGGTCCATCCTTCCGCAGCTACCGCTACATCACCCAGTGGCATGCACCCAGTTTCAGCCACTCAAAGCTTCACCACCTCAGCCGAAGGGAGCTTTCTGTTAATCCCATCTTCTGCTGGTCCAGATGCTCCTGCTCCTACTCCTCGTCAGTCATTCCGTCAGCAATCGATAACCAAAGTGATATCCAAGAGACAACAGTACGCGTGCACTGCCTTGTGAAAAAGGCAGTACGAGCCCTACACACACATTTGGAACAGAAGGTGGGCCAGTCTTTGAGCCTGTCAGTGTCTGCCAAAGTGCACGGCAGCACCAACATGTGGAGCTGTAACTTTTGTCAGGGACAATACATGTCCTTTACGGCCCACTGGGTGAATGTGGTTCCTGCACTGCCGCACCAGCGACTTAGACAGGTCACGCCGCTTCCGCCTCCACGTTGTCACGCTGTTGGTCCTGCGACAATGTCCGTCTCTGCCTCCTCATCCCCCACCATGTCCTCACCCTCCACTGCAGGGACAAGTCACAGTGCCGCTCCAGCATACCACATGTGCAGGGCTCGGCAGTGTCACGCTGTTCTGCACCTGGTTTGCCATGGCAAACAGAGTCACACAGGGGAGGAACTGCTCCATGTGATTCATCATGAAATGGAATCCTGGCTTTCTCCACGACAACTTAAAATCGGAACCATGCTGACCGACAACAGGAAGAACATGGTGTCGGCACTACGACAAGGAAGACTGAGCCATGCATTCTGCATGGCACACGTGTTCAATCTGATTGTCAAGCGGTTCATCAAGTCTTCCACCCATCTGCAAGACATCCTAAAAATGGCCAGGAAACTTTGCATGCACTTCAGCCACTCGTACACCGCAAAGCACACCCTCCTTGAGCTTCAGCGGCACAATGGCATCCACCAACATAGGCTGATACGCGACGTTTCCACCCTTTGGAATTCACCCCTCCATATGTTGGACCGACTATACGATCAGAGAAAGGCCATCAATGATTTCTTGGTGATGCAAGCGGATAGGAGTAGTCCCCTGTGTAACTTCGATGTCAGCCAGAGGCAGCTCATGCGTGACAACTGACGTTTGCTCAGGCCCTTTGAGGATGCCACGTTATTTGTCATTCGCTAGGACTACGGGATGAACGACGTCATTCCACTGCCTCATGTCCTGGAACAGATGGTGGCAACAATGGCTGGTCAGGGGACAGGAGATGTGAAGCCTTGATCTCACGGCCACATAAGCCCTGTGGGGGCTGAATTGGAAGAGGAGGAGGCGGGGGAGTAGGACATTGGAGCACAGGCAATGTGTAGCCAAATGGGTGTTTTTTCTACTCAGCTGACAGGACAGGAGGAGGAGGAGCAGCCAGAGAAGCTACAGGGCGATGAGGAAGACGAGACAGAGGACCTGGACACACCGTGGCAGTATTCAGTGAAGATGGAGACAGGGAGTCCCTCCGAGTCACTTGCACAAATGGCCCGAAGCATGCTCACTTGCTTGAGTAGTGGCAGCCGAATTGTTACCATTCGGCAAAGGAATGACTTCTGCCTCTCCACCTTGTTGGACCCTTGCTACCAGTCCAGAATTGGGTCTTTTTTACACCTGCTGAGAGGGAGGACAAACTAAACTACTATCGAGACATCCTATGTAGTCAGTTGGCCGCTGCCTATCTGCACCATCGTCCGATCTCTCGCAGGTGCCATGACTGCTGGGGAGGAGTGGGGTGGCAGGAACTGAGTCTACAGTCGCTGATTAGTAGCTTTATTCACCCGCATAGTGAGGTAACTACTCACCAGCAGCAGGTAGACCTGAAGTAGGACCTGACCCAGCAGGTGTTAGCATACTTAGTGTATGGGTTTGTAGTGGATTTGAGGCCGCAACAAACAGAGTTTGCCCTAAAAAAGCTGTCCTGCTCGGCCAGTAGTGTGGCAGCAGAGCGGGTGTTTAGTGCGAGGAGGGCCATTGCTACCCCAAGGAGAACTAGCCTGTCCATCCAAAATTTGAAGAGACTGACCTTTGTCAAGATGAATCAGGCATAGATCAGCCAGGATTTCCAACCACCAATTCCTGATGCATCAGACTAGATCATCCATGGTGCCACACCAACACGTTGATACAAGAGACCGGTTTCTTCTGACTCCCTACCTCAGCTACTACTTTGAGGCCTGTGGTCTCCTCATGCTGCTGCTACCTCCAGAATCTGTCATTGGGCTAATCTGTGGTCTCCTCATGCTGCTGCCACCTCCAGACTCTATCATTGTGCCGCTCTGTGGCCTACTCCTGCTGCCGCCACCTCCAGATTCTGTCATTGTGCTGATCTGTGGTCTCCTCATGCTGCCACCTGCATATTCGTTCATTGTGCCACTCGCTGGCCTCCTCATACTGCCGTCGTCTCCATATTTTGTCATTGTGCCGCTCTGTGGTCTCCTCATGCTGCCACCTGCAGACTCGGTCATTGTGCCACTCGGTAGCCTCCTCATACTGCCGCCACCTCCAGATTCTGTCATTGTGCCACATGGTGGCTTCCTCATACTGCTTCCACCTCCAAACCCTATCATTGGGCCACTCAGTGGACTGTTAATGCTGTTCCCACCCTCCCCACTTCATGACAGGGCCAATATTTTTGCTTTCGGCCTGGCTGACATCATTATTTATTTGACACTTCTTCTGATCTGTCAGTGTCAGAAGGAAGTTAAAATGAAACGCACAACGGATCCTCTCTGTGTAGCAGCTCTAAGGCCTGTATGGTCCCATTAGAATTGGCTGATGATTTGATAGCCAAAAGCAGTAGTGGGTACAAAACACAGAAGAAATGCAAATATTCCAATCACGTGTCATCTCTGTTTTAAATCCACTCCTGTTTTTTTGGCATTAGCAATACTAATGGATTATTGAGCAAATGCTGACCAAGTGAAAGCGTATTCTCCATAGAAAGGATCAGTTTTGTGTGGGTAATTGTTCTAACGGTTTAGAGGAAGGGCAAAATAATCTTTGATGTCAACACAAACTTACTGCTGACACCCTCTGCACTCTGTCAGGGGTGCTCTACTTGTATAATTGTTTAATAGAACAGGTTCTGTAGACATCCTTGTGGAATCAGCTGATGAGGGTGTAAAAAGAGTGCACTTCTTATTGATGTTAACATCTACCTGTAAGGCTGATACTTGAGTTATTTGGTCAGTTTTGGCCTCGTAACCCCCCAAAAAAGTGAAGTATGCAGTGATTCTAAGAGCAACACCTGTCATCTGCATGTCACACTGACTCACAGTATTATTTCATTACCAAAGCAGACTCCCTATGCGTTTTACTGCAAGGCACAGTGTTCTACACCTCTATAAAGGCTCCCTGCAGCCAGGAAATAGTTGTTTTTAACCTAATTCACCGCAAATATATTCTGATCAAATTAAATTTTTCCTGAAAAATTAAGCGAACTGGCAAATCGAATTTTAAAAAAAAAAATCTTATCTCTAATAATCTCAGGAGCCTACCTGCCCGGGAAGTAGTGGTGCACGGGTCTACGGAAGCAGCGGCGGTAGCAGCCAGTCAGTGTGGAGGGTAAAATCACTTACTCGGCGGTGTGGCAGTTTTTTCTTAAGCCGCCGGTGGAGGCATATGTACATGGACATATGTAGAATATGTGGGCAGGAGCTGAACTGTGGCCAGGGTGCCAATGTTAGCACCACGGCCCTGCATCAACATATGCAGCATCACCATAAGGTGGCCTGGGAGAACAGTTGTTCTGATGAGGTAGTCCAGCCTGCCTCAGAGACCGCTGCATCACCCAGTGGCACTCACCTGGTTTCAGGCAGTCAAGGCTCCACCACCTCAGGCGAAGGGAGCTGTCTAGACTTCCCATCATATGCTGGTCCTGATGCTCCTGCTCATCCTCCAACTCCTCATCAGTCATTCCGTCAGCAATCGATAACCAAAGCGATTGCTAAGTGAAAACAGTATGTGTGCTCGCATCCAACGGCGCAGAAGCTGAATGTGTACCTGTCCAAGTTGCTGGTGCTGCAGTCCCTCCCTTTTAAAGTGGTGGACTCTGCACCTTTCAGAGAACTGATGGCTTGTGCCGAGCCAAAATCGAGAGTCCCAAGACGTCATTTATTTGCCAAAAACGCAGTACCAGCCCTACACACATATGTAGAACAGAAAGTGGGCCAGTTCTTGAGCCTATCGGTGTCAGTACACGGCAGTGCCAACGTGTGGAGCTGTAACTATGGGCAGGGACAATATATGTCCTTTACATCCCACTGGGTGAATGTGGTTCTTGCACAGCCACACCAGCAACTTTGCCAGGTGACGTCGCTTCCGCCTCCACGTCGCCATGCCGTTGGTCCTGCCTCTGCTTCCTCATCCTCCACCGTGTCCTCAGCCTCCAATGCAGGGACAATTCACAGGGGCCCTCCAGCCTACCACATGTGCAGGTCACGGTGGTGTCACTCTGTTCTGCACCTCGTTTCCCTGGGCGAACAGAGTCACACAGGGGAGGAACTGCTCTGTGTCCTTTGTCAAGAAATCAAATGCTGGCTTTTTCTGCGACAACTCAAAATCGGAACCATGGTGACCGACAACGGGAAGAAAATTGTATTGGTGCTGCGTCAAGGAGGGCTGAGCTATGCACCCTGCATGGTACACGTGTTCAATCTGGTTATCAAGCGGTTCCTGAAGTCTTCCACCCATCTGCCAGACATCCTAAAAATGGCCAGGATACTTTGCATGCACTTCAGCCACTCATACATGGTAAAGCACACCCTCCTTGAGCCGCAGCGGCAGAACGGCATCCCCCAACATAGGCTGATATGCGACGTTTCCAGCAGTTGGAATTCCACTCTCCATATGTTAGACCGACTATACGAACAGAGAAAGGCCATAAAAGATTTCTTAATGATCCATGCAGACAGGTGTACTCCCCTGTGTAACTTCGATGTCAGCCAGTGCAGCACATGCGTGACACCTGCCATTTGCTCAGGCCCTTTGAGGAGGCCACATTATTTGTCAGTTGCCAGGACTAAAGGATGAACAATGTAATTCCGCTGCTTCATGTCCTGGTACAGATGATGGTAAATCTGGCTGGTCAGGGGACTGGAGACGTGGTGCCTAGATCTCATGACCACATGAGCCCTGTGGGGGCTGAACTGGAGGAGGAGGAGGACATTGGAGCACAAGCAATGTGTAGCGAAACGGTTGTTTTTTCTACACAAATGACAGGGGAGGAGGATCAGGAGGAGCAGGAGCAGCCAGAGGAGATACAGGGCAATGAGGAAGATGAAGCAGAGGACCCATACACACCGTGGCAGTATGCAGTGGAGATTTAGGCAGGGAGACCCTCCGAGTCACTTGCACAAATGGCCGGATGCATGATCACTTGCTTGCGTAGTGACAGCCAAATTGTCACTATTTGGCTTAGGGATGACTTCTGGCTCTCCACCTTGTTGGACCCTCGCTACTAGTCCAAAATCTGGGCCTTTTCTACATCTGCTTAGAGGGAGCACAAACTGAACTACTATAGAGACATCCTATGTAGTCAGTTGGCCACTGCCTATCTGCGCCATCGTCTATTCTCTTGCAAGTCCAACTGGGGGGGCCCTCTGCCTCATGTTGCACTGCCATCGCTGCTGGGGAGGGGTGGCAGGTGCAGTACCAGCTCTATCAGCAGCAGCCTGAGTCTAGAGTCGCTGATGAGCAGCTTTCTTTTCCTGCATAGTGAAGAAAGTACTGACCAGCAGCAGCAGCTAGATCTGGAGCAGGACCTGAACCAGCAGGTGGTGGCATACTTGCACAGCACCCTGCCACCCCACATTGAAGATCCGCTGGACTACTGGGCAGCCAAAGTGAATTGGCGGCCTCAACTAGCAGAGTTTGCCCTGGAAAAGCTGTTCTGCCCGCCAGTAGTATGGCATCAGAGTGGGTGTTTAGTGCGTCGGGGGCCATAGTTACCCCAAAAAGAACTCGCTTCTCCACCCCAAATTTGGAGAAACTGACTTTTGTCAAGATCAGGCGTGGATCAGCTAAGATTTCCACCCACCAATGCCTGATGCACAAGAGTAGATCATCCATGCTGCCTCACCCAAATCTTGACAAAAGAGACCGGTTTCTTCTGGCTACCTGCCTCAGCTACTATTCTGATGCTGCCACCCTGAAAATATCACTAAAACATAACTTTTATTGAAACTCATTAATTGATTAATCTTGATCATATAACACCTCCGTTCCGTGTAGGCAGGAGGGGCAGGAGGAAGGATATCTTACCCTACTAAGGCCCTCAGCAACTGTAATGCCCTGCCTAAAAACGGAATAGCGGCCCCGATAGTGGCAATCCCGTGTCAGGAACCTCCTAGTATTCCCTACCGGGTCCCTGACAGAGGAAAAAAACCCACACCAGTGCAGATTAAAAGCAATTGGTATAGTCAAAGAAGTCCGTCACTGTCTGTTAAAGTTAAGACGGTTACTCTATATACGGTATGTAAATATCACACTGGTGCATGAAGCCATAGTTCCAATACACAGATATAGTCTCCCGTCCCAATGCGTTTCACTGCTCACCTAACATGGTAGCAGATCATCAGGGGACTACAAACAAACTATTATAAAGGGCTCAGTGTCCCAGATATCAAAGCACCACAAAAATCAGTAAACACAGACCATCTAGTTGCATATAAAGTTACAGATCCTCAAATAGACACGGCTGATGTCAATAGGAGCAGGTATAGGAATACATGACTAAATTGTCAATATATGAGGGTCATCACAAATGAAGCGGAGGCCCCCACTTACAGCACAACAGGTTAGAATTATTTTATATATTCTGAATATATCCCCATCGATATTGATAGATTTGGTTTAGATATATATTCTAGCTAGTATGTGAGTAGCTTGGTCACAGGACCGTGATACTTGCGTATTTCCTAGTGTAACGGTCGTCGCATATGGGTTTGCGCTGTGGGAAAACTGTCCTCCCTTCCTCCTAGTAGCCGGGGGCATGTAGTGTGGCGCACATTATTTGAAGGTGCCGCGCGCAGTAATTGACGGCGTCTACTTCCGGTCATGTGCTATGACGTCACTAGCGTTGCATCTAGGCAGCAGATCTAATGGTACAGTGCCAGCGTTGCGTTCCACCTGCACCGAATGTACGTTCCACCTGCACAGGATGTGCGTACTACACAGCTATCCTCTGAGCAGACTATCGAGGATGTTTGGAATATGTTGTTAAGTCAGCTGTCATCAATAATCTGGTTTAAATGATATTGAAGAGGTGGACAAACAATCAGATACTCATAAATAGATAAATTAAAGAATCAGGCAGTTATTGAATCACTGCCATTTTAGCATGAGTGGGAGGGGCCAATAAACTGATGCAGCGATGTCATGCATGAAAACACCAAGCAAGTCAGTGCAGGGCACATCAAGTCATGGTGTGCCCAGGACAACACCTCCCTCCAGGTACAGCTGGGCCAGTCACTCAAATAAAGCATGTAAATTCTATATTGTCATTAAGTCCTAAAGGAGCACGGGTATTCAATGTGTATATCCACCGTGCTTCTATTTGTTTTAAAATTTGATCTAGGTTGCCCCCTCTAATCGAGAGTCAATTTACCTCAACAGCAGAAAAGGATATAGTCACCTTTTCATCCATGTGTACACTTTAAATATGTCTCAGGATAGGCTTATCCCGTTTGTTACGGATATCACCGATATGTTCCAAAATCCGAACTTTGAATTCTCTGCATGTTTTCCCTACTTAAATTTTACCACAACAGCACCTCATCACATAAACCACTCCCCTAGTTTTGCAATTCACAAAACCTCTCATTTTGTATAACTTCTGACCCAGGGCATCACTAAAGGTGTCCCCCACTTGTATGAATTTACATGCCTTACAGTGACCACACTTGAATGTCCCTTTGGATCTATTCTGGAGCCAACACTCTTTTTTGGGGGGTTCAAAGTGACTCTGTACCAAGAAGTCACCGACGTTGCGTCCTCTCCTGTATGTGACCGATGGGTATTCTGGAAGATGGTCCATTAGGTCTGGGTCAGTTTTCAGGAGGGACCAATAGCGGTTCAATATATCCCTTACTTGGTATGAAGCAGAGTCATAAGTCCTAATTATATGTATGACATCCTCATTTACTTTATTTTTAGTTTGAAATAGTGTAGATCTATCACTATCTCGAGTATACAAAAATACATAAGGGCTTAGACCCATTAAGAGGCCGCCCAATTGTATCTGGCATTGTCAATCTAACTCAAAACTTAAGCACATATGTTGATCATATCCTGCGGCCCTTTCTACTGACCTTACCATCATATCTGCGCGATACCACTGACTTGTTACAGAGGATAGAAGGTATAAATGTTGAGGCGGATACTTGGTAGCGTAAAAGGAAAGTCCAGACAGACATCTAGACAGAAATTCATTTTTAGAATACACTGTATATAAGAGGTAACTTCATTATCTCAATAGGCTATCTTGAAACAAAAGCCATTAAAAAGTGATTGTGTCACTAGTTTGGAAAACTAAACTTAAGTTAGAAGGAGTGTTACCCATGCTACATCCATATATACATATAAAAAAAAAGGAGGTACATTCAAGATGGGGTTCTAGTGTAAAAACTTGTATACCCCACCGATGAAGAAGGGATATTAATAATGAAGGACTGCAACAAAAACTGCCTGTAAAAGTCCAGTCCTATGGTACCTGCACACATTGCAGATTATGTTTTTCATTTTCATGCGGAAACACCATAGCGTGATACAGTAACAGCACAGTGACTGAGATCTGACAAATCTCATGTACATTTTTATTTTTTATTTTGTGCAGAATTTAACTTTATGTGTGGATTTTGAAATCTGCAGCGTGTCAATTTTTTGTGCAGATTTCACCGTAAAGGGTAAGGCTGGGGCTAAACCACATCAAAGTCCTTAAGTAACACATGTGGATTTTGGTGCAGGAACACAGAGAAATCAACACGAAAATCCATGCAGAATTTCTGTTTTGAAACCCGCACCCAGGTGCAGGTAGCCAAAGGCTAGGTTCACAATACCATTTTGTTTTCCATTTTTCTGATCCATCAGAACAGAAAAAAAAATAAAAATCTTTTATTTTCAGCATCAGTTGTGCTAATTTTGTATCTATTTTTGTCAGTTTCGTCTGAGATCAGTTATTTTAGAAGGTCCACAAAGGACTTTTTCTTCCGTCTAAAATGGATCTCAGAGGTAGAGTTGAGCAAACACTTCAAAGTTTGTCGCAAAGTTCATGTTTGGACCTGAACTTGACCCGAACTTGACCCCGAACCCCATTGAAGTCAATAGGATCCTGACTCCTGAACTTTGGAGCACTAAAATGGCTCTAAAAATTTTATGGAATGCGCTAGAGGGCTGCAAAAGGAAGCAAAATGGGGGTGGGAGCTAGAGAATTTCCCTGCAAAGCAATGTGGATAGGGAAGTGACTTAAAATAACATCAAATACATAAAAATTAAAAATAATAATCTTGAACTAGGAGGAGGCGGTCTATATGGAGTAGGAGGTTGAGGAGGCGGTGGAAGTGGAGGTGGAAGAGCTGGTGGAGGAGGTAGTCGCCAACAACACAATTTTTTTTTTTTTTGCTTGTTTTCTTTTTTTTATTTGGGTAGACTCCAAAACATTGGGAAATATAGAAAAGAAAACAAAAAGAAAGTGCGCTGGAGTATAACAAAGGCTGGGTGAGGCTGGTATACATGTCTATTCTGCACAAGGTATGGACAGGTCCTGTGGGATCCATGCCTGGTTAATTTTAATGAACGTGAGCTTGTCCACATTGGCTGTGGACAGGCGGCTGCGCTTGTCTGTGATAACGCCCCCTGCCGTGCTAAACACACGTTCAGACAATACACTGGCTTCAGGGCAGGCCAACACCTTCAAAACATAAGGGCAAGCTCAGGCCATGTGCCCAATTTGGAGACCCAGAAGGTGAATGGGGCAGACCCGTCAGTCAGTACATGTAGGCGTGTGCACACATACTCTTCCATCATGTTGCTGAAATGCTGCCTTCTGCTAAGACGTTCCATATCAGCTGGTGGTGAAAGTCCTTGTGGCATGGTGACAAAGCTTTTCCACATTTCGGCCATGCTAATCCTGCCTTCTGAAGTGCTGGTGGTGCCCCAGCTGCATTGATGACTTCTTCCTCCCCCTCTTTCTTCGCCTTGTGCTTCCACTGAGGCCCCGGTGTCAGGTGGGAATGCCATCAGGAGCGTGTCTACCAGCATGCAGAATATATTTCCCAGTCAAGTATGCAGTGCAGGGGTAGTTTGAAAGAAAAAAGTGGTACTGATCAACCAACAATCTAAACGCCACCTAATATACAGAATATATTTCCCAGTCAGGTATGCAGTGCAGGGGTACTTTGAAAGAAAAAAGGGGTACAGATCTCCCAACAATCTAAACGCCACCAAATTTACAGAACATATTTCCCAGTCAGGTATGCAGTACATGGGTAGTTTGGAAGAAAAAAGGGGTACAGATCACCCAGCAATCTAAACGCAGCCGAATTTACAGAATATATTTCCCAGTCAGGCATGCAGTGCAAGGGCAGTTTGAAAGAAAAAAGGGGTACAGATCACCCAACAATCGAAACGCCGTCAAATTGACATAATATATTTCCCAGTCAGGTATGCAGTGCAGCAGGAACACACTCTCCAAGCCACTTGTGAATGACTGGCCTGATAACCGTGGAAATGTCCCCCCAGAAACAGATTGATTTACTGAATTGATTTCCCTGTCAGATATACAGTGCAGGTCGCAGGGGTACTTGACCCCCAAAAAACTGAATTTGTCCCCGCAGAATCTAACAGATGGATTTACTGAATTGCTTTCCCTGTCAGATATACAGCGCAGGCCGCAGGGGTTCTTGACTCCCCAAAAAAGTGAATTTGTCCCCCCTGAATCTAACAGATGGATTAACTGAATTTATTTCACTGTCAGGTATGCCGCAGGGGTACTTGACTGCCAAAAAAAGTTAATTTTTCCCCCCAAGATCTAACAGATGGATTTACTGAATTGATTTCACTGTCAGATATGCAGCGCAGAGGTACTTTACAGAAACAAATGTGAAAATTTTACCCCCTGGGGCCCTGAACTCACAGACGGATTACCTATATTATTTTCCCTTACCCTGGCACATATGAAAGTGGATGTGCACTTAAAAAATGGATATATGTCGCCCACTCAACTACAAGAACATTTATTGTCCCTTGCACATATGCAGGTGCAAGTGCACTGCACAAAATGGCCACCAACGCCCACCAAATTAACAGATGGATTAAAACTTTTTTCTTTGTGCCTGGGCTCAGGGCAGGGTACGAAAATGTTGCATTGCACCCACTAAAAAAATCGCTGTAGATCGTTAACAGCAAGCTCTGATATCAGATTCTTTCCTAATCTCTCCTTCATGGCAGCAGCATCCTAACAAGTAAGAGCTGACGTGACGTGCAGCGCTAATTGACTCCAGCTTAAATAGAGGCTGGGTCACATGCTGCACTGGCCAATCACAGCCATGCCATTAGTAGGCCGAACACCGAACTCGAACCCAAACTTTTACGGAAAATTTCGGGTTCGGGTCGGGTACAAAAAACCCTATAGTCCGGTACAAACCCAAACTTTACACTACTCAGAAGGAAATGGCTAAAATGGTTGTCAAATGAGCATAACAGATGGTCAAAATAAAGGATCAGTTATTTTTTTTTGGGGTTGGTTTTCTGTTCTTCTGACAGATCAGAAGAACAGAAAATAAAAGGAAAAAGGTGCCTTAGGCTGCATTCACATGGGCGAGTTTTCCGCGCGGGTGCAATGCATGATGTGAACGCATTGCACCCGCACTGAATCCGGACCCATTAATTTCTATGGGGCTGTGCACATGAGTGGTGATTTTCACGCATCACTTCTGTGTTGCGTGAAAATCGCAGCATGCTCTATATTCTGTGTTTTTCAAGCAACGCAGGCCCCATAGAAGTAAATGGGGCTGCGGGAAAATCGCAAGAATCTGCAAGCAAGTGCGGATGCAGTGCGATTTTCCTGCATGGTTGCTAAGTGACCGGACCCGATCTTCATTATTTTCCCTTATAACATGGTTATAAGGGAAAATAATAGCATTCTTAATAAAGAATGCTTTGTAGAATGAGGATTAAGGGGTTAAACATGAAAAACTTAACTTACCTTAGCCACTTGATCACGTAGTTGGCGATATCTCTTCTGTCTTCAAGCATTAGCTGTAGTCTAAGGACCTGTGATGATGTCACATCACATGGTCCATCACAGACCATGCGATTGGACCATGTGATGTGACGTCATCACAGGTCCTTTAGACTACAGCTAATGCTTGAAGACAGAAGAGAGATCGCCAACTACGCGATCAAGTGGCTAAGGTAGGTTACGTTTTTTATGTTTAACCCCTTAATCCTCATTCTACAAAGCATTATTTATTAAGAATGCTATTATTTTCCCTTATAACCATGTTATAAGGGAAAATAATAAAATCTCCAGAATACTCAACCCGAAACCGGACTTCAGTGATGAAGTCCGGCTTCGGGTCTGGGTACCAAACATGGCGATTTTTCACACGCGCGTGCAAAACGCATTACAAAAGTTTGCACATGCGCGGAAAAATCGTGCATATTCCCGCAACGCACCCGCATCCAATCCGGGCGTCAAACATGACTACCGTGTGAACCCAGCCTGGATTTTTTTTTTGTGGCTGTCATGGCCCATAACAGGTAAGATTCAGCGTTAGGAGGATTTCATGTGGCTGTCATGGCCCATAACAGGTCAGATTTAGGGTTAGGACCACTCACGGGACAGCCTTGGCGTGTCGAGTGGCTTATTACCTTTTGATCAAAACGCACACTAATGTCCTCTTATAGCTTCTATCTTGGGCAGAGTTCTGGTTGCAGAGTGCTGTTGCATTTTTTTGTTTGTATGTATAATTGCCATAGCTACGTGCACCTGCATAAAGGGACGTGCCATAGCTACGTGCTGACTGACCCCCCTTGTGTTTCTGTTTAGCCCGTGTGAACCCAGCCTTAGGCTACATGCACACGACTGTATGTGTTTTGTGGTCCGCAAAAAAAAAAAACTGATGATATCCGTATGCCATCTGGGTTTTTTTTGCGGATCCATTTTAACAATACCTAAAACGGACAAAAATAGGACATGTTCTTTTTTTTTTGCGGGGCTACAGATCGGACATACTGATACAGACAGCACACCGTATTTTTTGCGGACCCATTGAAATAAATGGGTCTGCATCCTCTCCGCAAAAAAAGTGGAACGGAAACAAACAATGTTCGTGTGCATGTAGCCTTATACTTCTCTTTTTTGCACTGGTCTGGATGCTTTCAGATGTCTGTTTATTTACCCATTAAAAGCTCCTTTCACGTATTCTAATACATAGGAGGATACGCCACTTACATTGTATAGAGTAGACACTCCTTGGTGATAGAACAAGCCTATAATACAGAGAATTGCATCTGAACAATATAGGGAAAAGGTCAGATCTTATGTTTGTTTCAGTCAATAACCTTGACAGATAAGCATTGTGTGAAAAAAAGCACATAGTATCTCCAAGGGGCTGCAGTTAGATAAATGGCCTCAAGATGGGGATGTTTACTACATTTCAAAATCCCATTCACTATTACAAGAAATGAGCGAGTGAGCTAAATGCAAAACACTTCCTGCTATCATTCATTAATAAGAGTGACATCAGCAGTCATGTAAGAAGATACACAATCTTGTCTGCCTTTCTGAACTTAAATGCTCATTATGTTCATAAACATAAGGCACAATTCTTAAAAATGTTTCTATTTATGTTGCATAAAAACTAAAATATCAGAAACCAATCCATTCATGAAAAATCACATTCAGAATCAGATTTCCTAGAGACTGTTATAGGAAGCACCACTATTTGTCAGCTGCTGTTCTACGTGACACTTGCTCATATGGGTTAATAGTTGATATGTGCAGTGGTTAATGAGTATATTTAAGATGTCCCTGTGAGGGTTTATTCAAATGTTATTGTAAATGTTATATACTGTCCATGTTCCCTATTTTAATGAATGCGTCAGAAGCATGCACTACTTTGGTTCGTGGTACAGACCAAACATGAAGACCACTGAGAAAACACAAATGACAATCATGGTTTGTTTTGCTCTAAAAATGCCCTTTTCAGTCTGACAGGACACGTGGAAAACATGTGACACCTGGAAGGCTAAAAATCGACAATGGACAACTTTGGGGGTCATTTATTAATCTGAAATATGCCTAAATTAAGCATATTTCAGGAGCAGATGGTGTGGTTAGTTGCGACTTTTCCCTGCTCACACCAGGTCAAGAAAGTGGATGTGGCGTGGGCATGGAAGCATCATTGGGCATCATTTTCTACACCTTTTTTAAGCGTAGAAAATGGTATAAATGTAAGACAGCTCGGAAGCTGTCTTACTTTTAGAACTGGCGCTGGATACGCTGAAGTTATGGATAGGCCAGAGCCTTTTCATAACTCCAGCGATCCACCGCCAGCACAAGGCCTTTATTAAGACCGGCGCCTAAAATGCTGGTCTTAATAAATGTGCCCCACAGACTTTGGCCTTAACGTAAAGCACCTTAGAAACATAAAGCACAGAAGTAATGTATATAATGTCTATAGTGTGAAAACGTACATTGCTTTTAAAGCTACCAGATTTTTCGCCCTAGAGCAGGGCTGGCCAACCTGCGGCTCTCCAGCTGTTGTAAAACTACAACTCCCACCATGCCCTGCTGTAGGCTGATAGCTGAAGGCAAACTGAGCATGCTGGGAGTTGTAGTTTTGCAACAGCTGGAAAGCCGCAGGTTGGCCATTCCTGCCCTAGAGGATGCACCAGCCCATAAGACACACCTAGGTTTTAGAGGACAATAAGAAAAAAATATTTTTCATTAGACTTCAGGTCAGACCACTATTCAGATCCCCAATGTTAATCAGACCTTAGCTGACAGCCCTAATCAGATCCCCAATCTTAATAAGCCCCAATAAGACCCCAGATCAGACCCCCAATCAGACCACAGCTTAGACCACAGTGTGAATGACCTCCAATCAGACCTCAGATAAGAGCCCATGCCTCTCGTCAGCCCCCATAAGCCTCATGTCAGCCCCCATGTCTGCTTCTCATCAGCCTCCATATGCCTCTTATTAGCCCCCATATGTCTGTCATCACCCCCCATGTCTCTCATCAGCCCCCCATGCCTTATATCATTCCCCATGTCCACATATCAGTGCACATGCCTCAAATGATCAGCCCCCAGCCTTTGAATCAGCCCCCATGCCACAGAGCACAAAAAATAAACACTTACCTCTCCTGCTCCGGATGCCACCACTCCTCACCTCCAGCGCTCCTTCTGCTTTTCCTGCTGCTGACAGTGCTGTGAACCGATGCGAACAGCGTGAGGTCACAGAGCACCCTCACACTGTGTGTAGCCACAGCACAGCTTGGGCCGAGGACCAGGAAGTGGTGAGTACAGAGCTGTCACCACTTCCCGGTCCTCCAGTACTAATGATTGCTTCCATAATAGAAGCGCTCATTAGTATTCACCCCATAAGATGCAGTGACATTTTCCCCGCACTTTTGGCTGAAAATATATGTCTTATGCGGTGAAAAAAATGGTATTTGGTTCTTTCATGTTTGTCACATATTTCTTATTCCCATTGCAAATAACATCTGGCCAGCAGGTAAACTTGAAGATTAGCTGGAAAAATTATGGAGAGAATGTATTAGGCCCCATCACGCCAGAACTCTGGACTCAAAAAGTCGCAGGTAGGGCTTTTACGGCATTTTGGGGTCACTTGTGCACAAATTTTGTAACCTTTTGGGTGACTTGCACAAAAATGTTCCAACCTTTTGAGCACCAGGCCTTCCTACATCACCTACAGATTTGGAATTTGGAAAATTTGGTCCGGATTTCAGAGTAGATCAATATTTTGACACATTTATGAAGTGAGACTTTTTAAAAAGCCACATAAAGTCACAACTCCACACCATGTGTCCCCTAAGATTATGTTTACTGAAATGGGAGCAACCACATTGCATTACATTTGTGCAAAATGTATTATTTCTGTGCGCCATTTTCCTAAATATGGTGCTTGTGTGCATAACAATTTCATTCTAAAAACTAACCTAAATTACACTTCCAATGGTCAGTTCTTCTCTGTATGTTTCTTTATTTAGCTCATTTACACTGTCAATTAAAATAATGTTTATTATAATTTATAATATTATAAGTTCATTATGATTGTATTCATTATACATGACCAATGTTTTGCATCTCTATTTGAAATGCTGTATGTCCAATTTTGGTCAGGCCTGATGTTTCCAAATTGAAGTCAATGAAGCACCTTAAACAGGACCTTTCACTGATCCTGATATTACAATATTAAGTTTTAGGGCATTATTAGTAGATAGTTTTAGTAGATATCGGGGTGCTTTTTTTTTTTTCTGATGCGCTGCACCGTTCCCACGATGTGCCCCCCATTCTGGTTTCCCACCCTGTATGTAAATCCATACCATCAGTTCAGGAAGAAGGAGATGGCCCAGTTTCTCAAGGAGCGCTATGCCCCTCCTCCTCCCTGTACTAATATAGAAATGGCAGATGTTTGATCTACATCTGGGTTCAATACTTTCTAGGTAATTTCTATGTCCCATACACAGTTCTCCAAGATTAATTGAAAAGGACAAAAAAAAATGCAAAGGAGGAGATTTATCAAAGTAAAGCTGGCTTACTTGTCCATAGCAACCAATAAGATTCAAACTTTAATTTTCAGAGTACGTTTGGAAAATAAAAGCTACAATCTGATTGGTTGCTATGGGGAACTAAACCAGTTTTCCTTTACACCAGTCTTGATAAATCTCCCCAATGTCTTTATTATCACACCTAAGCATGTAGACTCCCAACAATCAAATTTGTGTCTATGACATGTCAGGAGCGTTATAAAATAACAGTACATATAATGAATAAAAGAGCACGTTAGGGGTCATTTATTAAGGGCTTATGCATAGGGATGAGCGAACCCGAACTGTATAGTTCGGGTTCGTACCGAATTTTGGGGTGTTCGTGACACGGACCCGAACCCGAAAATTTACGAAAAAGTTCGGGTTCGGGTTCGTTGTTTGGCGATTTCTATGGCGCATTTTGAAAGTCTGCAAAGCAGCCAATCAACAAGCGTCATACTACTTGCCCCAAGAGGCCATCACAGCCATGCCTACTAATGGCATGGCTGTAATTGGCCAAGTGCAGCATGTGACCCAGCCTCTATTTAAACTGGAGTCACGTCGCGCCGCACGTCACTCTGCTCTGATTAGTGTAGGGCGAGATTAGGCAGGGATTAACCCAGCGAAAACACTTAATGAAGTGATCGATCTACAGCTGTGAATCATTCAACTTCTGCTAGTTAATTGCTCACTGTTTTCAGGCTGCCCAGAGAGTTTTTCTGTCACTTTTTTCTGGGGTGATCGGCAGCCATTTTGTGTCTTGTGGTGCGCCAGCACAAGCTGCCACCAAGTCAATTAATCCATCAATAGTAGGAGTTTTTTTTGCTATATCTTACATCAGGGGCTTGGCTGTGATCATGGTCACTCCTAGAAACCCAGGATAGAATTTTCTATATTTTATTGAGAAGTGAAATTCACCTCAAAAAATAGCAATCCCCTAAATCTGGTGTTCCAGCTGTGGCTAGCCAAGTGTAATACTGTCTGGCTAAGAATGTATATTTTTTTCTGTGGTGAAATTCAATTTCCAAAATAGCAATACCCTAAATCAGTGGTTTCTGCTGTGGCAGGACAAGTTTTATAGTGTCCGCAAAGGATAGCTTTTGTTCTGGGGTGAAATTCAATTGCCAAAATAGCAATACCCTAAATCAGTGGTTTCAGCTGTGGCTGGACAAGTTTCATAGTGTCCGTAAAAGTATAGCTTTTGTTCTGGGTTGAAATTCAATTACCAAAATAGCAATACCGTAAATCTTGTGTTCCAGCTGTGACTGGACAAGTTTCATAGTGTACGTCAAAGAATATATAATTTTCTGGGGTGAAATTCAGTTGCAAAAATAGAAATACAGTAAATCTGGTGTTCTAGCTGTGGCTGGACAAGTAGTTTAATAGTATCCGTCAAAGGATATATTTTGTTCTGGGGTGAAATTTAATTGCCAAAATAGAAATACCCAAAATCTTGTGTTCCAGCTGTTGCAGGCCAAGTGTAAATTTGTCCGTAAAAGGGTATATTACACTCAGCGTGCATCTCCAAGTGTTTTTCTTTCCGTAAAAGCGTATATTATATAAAGTGTTAAATTACAATTGCTGAAAGCATAATCCTTTAAATTTGCACACACTATTGTGCATCTCATAGTGTATTTCTGTCCGTAAAAGGATATATTACACTTAACTCCTTAAGGACACATGACGTATGGGTACGTCATGTGTCCAGTCCCTAAAGATGGCGCCCGCTCCTGGCCGCTGCGGGCACCATCGCTGCGGGGGTCCGGCTGATTCCTGTAGCTGACCCCCGCAGCTGATGATCGCGGTCGGCAGCGCTGCCGACCGCGATCATTTAACACCGCAGATGCCGTGATCAATCCTGATCACAGCATCTGCACGCGCTAAAACCGAAAGTAAAACTTTCGGCAGCGCTCCGGCTCCCCCTAGTGGTGATCGGGAGAATCGGAGCGCTGTAAGGGATAGCCTCAAGCCTTTCATTCAGCTTGAGGCTATCACTTACTATTTCCTATGGAGCCCTTGTTAGCAATAGGGCTTCATAGGAAAGTAGTAAATGCTCATAAACTCCAATACAAGTGTATTGGAGTTTATGATAGAAGCAATCAGGTAACTGATTTATATAGGTCCCTATGGGATCTATATAAAAGTGTAAAAAAATAAAAAAAAAAAATAAAAAAACCTAAAAATTTAAATCACCCCCTTTCCCCAAAATTAAAATAAAATAATAAAAAAATTAAAAAATACACATCATGGGTGTCGCAATGTGTGAAAACGCCCATAGTATAAAAATATAAAAATATATTTTCCATACGGTAAACAGAAAAACGGAAAAAGCGCCCAAATGGCCGATTTGCCGCTTTTGGACGCTTCATTTCCTCAAAAAATTAAATAAAAAGCGATCAAAAAGTCCTACACACCCCATAATGGTATCAACTAAAAGTTAAGATCGCCCAGCAAAAAATAAGCCCCCATACAACGCCATACACTTATATACAAATACGTTATAGCGGTCAAAACATGGCGACAAAAAAATATATATATTTTTTCCCACTTTTGAATTTTTTTTCACTATCAAAACGCAAGAAAAGCTATACATATTGGGTATCGCCGGATTCGTACTGACCTGTAGAATAAAACTAAATGGTCAGTTTTATCGCAAATCAAACGTCGTAATTTAGAAACCCGTAAAACTGTGGTGAAATTGCTTTTTTTTTGCAATTTCACCCCATTTGGAATTTTTTTCCCGCTTCCCACTACACCGTATGCATTATTAAATGATGGCGTTGGAAAGTACAACTTGTCCCGCAAAAAATAAGCCCTCATATGGCCATGTGAACGGAAAAATAAAAAAGTTATGGCTCTTGGAAGGCATAGAGCGCAAAACGAAAACGCAAAAATGTAAAAACCCTGTGTCCTTAAGGGGTTAAGGTGTAAATTCAAGTGCTGATAGGGTCATCCTCAATAACTTCACACGCTACCGTCCATCTCCTAGTGTATTTATTTCCGTTAAAGAGTATATTACAATAATTGTTAAAATACAGCATAACCCTCTATATTTGCACACACTGTTTTGCATCTCTAAGTGTATTTCACATAGTGTTAAAATACAAGTGCTGAAAGCATAATCCTATATATTTGTGTAAATCTGTCCGTAAAAGAATATCTTTCATCCAGGGCCTAAATACCAGGCCTACAATTGATATTCCCCTAAATCTGTGGTTACTGCTGTGCCTGGATTAGTGTAATACGGTACAAAAATAGATAAATAGATTCAATACAATGGGACAAAAAAAAAATTCCTATTGTGGTGAATGGTAACAATGAGGAAACATCTAGTAAGGGTCCATCACTGGTGCATGGCTGCGGGGAAATGGAGGACGATGACTATACGCTTCCCATAGAGGACTGCTTGTCCTTACCTCTGGGCAGTCTGGCACACATGAGCGACTACATGCTGCAGTGCCTGCGCAACGACAGCAGAGTTGTCCACATTTTAACGTGTGTAGACTACTGGGTTGCCACCCTGCTGGATCCCCGGTACAAAGACAATGTGCCCACCTTACTTCCTGCACTGGAGCGTGATAGGAAGATGCGCGAGTACAAGCGCACGTTGGTAGATGCGCTACTGAGAGCATTCCCAAATTTCACAGGGGAACAAGTGGAAGCCCAGGGTGAAGTAAGAGGAGGAGCAAGAGGTCGCCAACGCAGCTCTGTCACGGCCAGCTCCTCTGAGGGCAGGGTTAGCATGGCAGAGATGTAGTAAAGTTTTGTCACCATGCCACAGCTAACTGCACCACCACCTGATACGGAACGTGTTAGCAGGAGGCAGCATTTCACTAACATGGTGGAACAGTACATGTGCACACCCCTCCACATACTGACTGATGGTTCTGCCCCATTCAACTTCTGGGTCTACAAATTGTCCACGTGGCCAGAGCAAGCCTTTTATGCCTTGGAGGTGCTGGTCTGCCCAGCGGCCAGAGTTTTGACTGAACGTGTATTCAGCAGGGAAGGTGGTGTCATTACAGACAAACGCAGCCTCCTGTCCACAGCCAATGTCGACAAGCTAACATTCATAAAAATGAACCAGTCATGGATCCCACAGGAACTGTCCATCCCTTGTGCAGATTAGACATTTATAACTACCTTCTCCTTAACCATATATTCTTGGACTCCAGGGCACTTCTTCATTCAATCCTCTTTTTTTCATTTTACCATTATATTGTGGGGCAGCCCAAAGTTGAATGAACCTCTCCTCCGTCTGGGTGCCAGGGGCCTAAATATCGTGAAGTGGCCGGTTCCATTGGTGGGTGACATGAAGCCTGATTCTCTGCTATGCGACCTCTCTCCTCTGTCTTGGTGCCAGGGCCTTAATATCTGAAAGTGGCCTTTTCCATTGGTGGGTGACATAAAGCCTGATTCTCTGCTATGGGACCTATCTCCTCTCTCTGGGTGCTGGGGCCTAAATAACTGAAAGTGGCCTTTTCCATTGGTGGGTGACATGAAGCCTGATTGTCTGCTATGCCACCTCTCTCCTCTCTCTGGGTGCTGGGGCCTAAATAACTGAAAGTGACCTTTTCCATTGGTGGGTGACTTGAAGCCTGATTTTCTGCTATGGGACCTCTCTCCTCTGTCTGGGTGCTGGGGCCTCAATAAGTAAAAGTGGCATTTCCATTGGTGGGTGACATGAAGCCTGATTCACTGCTATGCCACGTCTCTCCTCTGTCCGGGTGCTTGGGCCTAAATAGCTGAAAGTGGCCTTTCCTTTGGTGGGTGACATGAAGCCTGATTCTCTGCTATGAAACCTCTCGCCTCTGTCTGGGTGCTGGAGCCTAAACAAGTAAAAGTGGCCTTCTCCATTGGTGGGTGACATGAAGCCTGATTCTCTGCTATGCCACCTCTCTCATCTGTCTGGGTGCTGGAGCCTAAATAACTGAAAGTGGACTTTTCCATTGGTGGGTGACATGAAGCCTGATTCTCTGCTATGGGACCTCTCTCCAATTGATATTGGTTATTTTTATTTATTTTACTTTATTTTAATTCATTTCCCTATCCACATTTGTTTGCAGGGGATTTACCTACATTTTGCTGCCTTTTGCAGCCCTCTAGCCCTTTCCTGGGCTATTTTACAGCCTTTTTAGTGCCCAAAAGTTCGGGTTCCCATTGACTTCGGGGTAAAGTTTGGGTCGAGTTCGGATCCCGAACCCGAACATTTTCGGGAAGTTCGGCAGAACTTCTCGAACCCGAATATCCAGGTGTTCGCTCAACTTTACTTATGCACACGACCGTTTGTATTTTGCGGTCTGCAAAAAACGGATCCCCAAAAAATACGGATGATATCCATGTGCATTTTGTATTTTGCAGAATGGAACAGCTGGCCCCTAATAGAACAGTACTATCCTTGTCAGTAATACGGACAATAATAGGACATCTTCTATTTTTTTGCAGAATGGAAATATGGACATACAGAAACGGAATGCACGCGGACTAACTTGAAATCAATGGTTACGCATACGGTGCACAAAAAAAATGCAAAAAAAACGGAATGGACACGGAAAGAAGATACGTTCGTGTGCATGAGCCCAAAGACCAATGTTTAGACGCTGGTCTTAATAATCCTAGCTGGCAATGGATGCGCCAGAGTTACGAAGAGGCGCCGGTCTAAATCCAAGATGTCTTCCTTGCTGGCTTATGTTTACACTATTTTCTATGCCTAAAACAGGCGTAGAAAATGATGAATGAGACGGGTCCGCCAGCTCGTGCACTTCCCCGCCCACATCAACTTTTTTAGACCTGGCATGATTGGAGAAAAGCCATAGATTGTGGTGCAAATAATTTCTGCCACAATCTGTGCCAGAAATATACCTAATATAGGTGTATTTTTGCATAGTAATTGACCCCTAAGACCCCCTTCACACGGGCGAGTTTTCTGCGCGGGTGCAATGCGTGAGGAGGACGCATTGCACCCGCACTGAATCCGGACCCATTCATTTCTATGGGGCTGTGCACATGAGCGGTGATAATTGACCCCCTAAGGCCCCTTTCACACGGGTGAGTTTTCCGCGCGGGTGCAATGCGTGAGGAGGACGCATTGCACCCGCACTGAATCCGGACCCATTCATTTCTATGGGGCTGTGCACATGAGCGGTGATTTTCACGCATCACTTCTGCGTTGCGTGAAAATCACAGCATGCTCTATATTGTGCGTTTTTCACGCAACGCAGGCCCCATAGAAGTGAATAGGGCTGCGGGAAAATCACAAGCATCTGCAAGCAAGTGCAGATGCGTTGCGATTTTCCCGCATGGTTGCTTAGCAACGGGACCCGATCTTTATTATTTTCCCTTATAACATGGTTATAAGGGAAAATAATAGCATTCTTAATAAAGAATGCATAGTAAAATGAAGAGAAAGGGTTTAAAAATAATAAAAGTTAACTTACCTTTGCTACTTGATCGCGTAGTTGCGATCTGTCCTCTCTTTCCCAGCATCAGCTAAGAACTAAAGGACCTGTGATGACGTCACATCACATGGTCCAATCACATGGTCCATCTTACCATGGTGATGGACCATGTGATTGGACCATGTGATATTACGTCATCACAGGTCCTTTAGTTCTTAGCTGATGCTGGGAAAGAGAGGACAGATCGCAACTACGCGATCAAGTGGCTAAGGTAAGTTAACTTTTATTATTTTTAACCCCTTCCTCTTCATTTTACTATGCATTCTTTATTAAGAATGCTATTATTTCCCCTTATAACCATGTTATAAGGGAAAATAATAAATTCTCCAGAAGACCCGAAAACGGACTTCAGTGATGAAGTCCGGCTTTCGGGTCTGGGTACCAAACATGGCGATTTTTCTCACGCGCGTGCAAAACGCATTACAAACGTCCCGTGTGAAAGAGGCCTAAGAGTTCTTGTAATAACAGTCGCAATACGTGTGGATTTATGTCCTGTACAATATTTGTAATTGCCTAATAAAGACGAGGAATCAACACTACTAAATAACGTGACTGCTAGAACTTTTTCCTTTCAATTTCTTGTAATACAGTCTTCAATGAACTTTTGCTGATTAGAATAGTTACTTAATCGGGATGTGAGGAGGAAGCAGAAATATAGGCTGTGAAATCATTTTGATTGCTCCTTGAATAGAGCCAGCATAAACAGTGTCAGCAAAGTCAATGGGATCAATATAAATACATATGTGCAACCTCTCCCTGGTGGCCGCTGTTAGCAGCTTCTGTAGGAGACTTGCTCCTCAGCAGTTCCATCCCCCCTGTTTCCAGAGACCCTAATCAATTCTGGAGCAGAAAGTAAGCAAGAAATAATATTAATACACAGAAGTAGTTTAGAATGACATTTCCAACAACAGAGATTTTTACTATTTGTGATATTATATACAGCATGATTTATAGTAATAACAAACTTATTTTTTATTTTGTTCTGATTCTTTTTTCTTTTTTTTTCTCATTTCATTGTCTTTATCGAAAGTTAGTTAGGCCCCTTTCACTCTGGCGTGATTTCCGCGCGGGTGCAATGCGTGAGGTGAATGCATTGCACCCGCACTGAATCCGGACCCATTCATTTCAATGGGGCTGTGTAGATGAGCAGTGATTTTCCCGCATCACTTTTGCGTTGCGTGAAAATTGCAGCATGTTCTATAGGCCTCATGCACACGGCCGTTGTTGTGGTCCGCGTCCGAGCCACATATTTTGCGGCTCGGGCGCGGACCCATTCACTTCAATGGGGCTGCAAAAGATGCGGACAGCACTCTGTGTGCTGTCCGCATCCGTTGCTCCTTTCCGTGCCCCCACACAAAAAAATAGAGCATGTCCTATTATTGTCCGTTTTGCGGACAAGAATAGGCATTTCTATAATAGGCCACGTTCCGTTCCGCAAATTGCGGAGCAGAATGCAGAGCAGCTTCTGTGTTTTGCGGATCCACGGTTTGCGGACCGCAACACACCAACGGTCGTGTGCATGTAGCCATATTCTGCGTTTTTCACACAACGCAGGCCCCTAGAAGTAAATGGGGCTGCGGGAAAATCGCAAGCATCCGCAAGCAAGTGCGGATGCGGTGCGATTTTCCTGCATGTTTGCTAAGAGACGATCGGGATATAACTATGTTATAAGGGAAAATAATAAAATATACAGAATACTCAACCCGAAACCGGACTTCAGTGATGAAGTCCGGCTTCGGGTCTGGGTACCAAACATGCCGATTTTTCACACGCACGTGAAAAACGCATTAAAACGCTTTGCACTTGTTTCCCGCAACGCACCTGCCTCTTATCCGGGCGTCAAACGTGACGCCCGTGTGAAAGAGGCCTTACTTTATTCTGGAAAAATAATGAATTTCTCAGTTTTAGGTATGAAATTTACTTTATGATACATATAGTTATAGATAATGCTACATGGTATATGAAGGGGGGGGGGGGAGGGGGGATTGATTGCCAGAACCAGCAGCAGTGACACCCATATGAGTGTGGCTTTCTACAATACTGAAGCTCAGCCCCGTCCTCTTCACTTGAAAGGGCTGTACCAGAAACTACAGCACTCATATGTACAGTGGGGTGCTGTGCCTAGATAACAAATTAAGTTGTTGAATATGTCCTGTGAGCATTTGCAACCCCTTTGTTTAGCTGACAGTGGGGGATCTGGGGTTAGATCAACTGAACTTTGTGGAAAATTCTATTAAACTACTCTGTAAATATGAATTTTTATTATTTGGTACTTTTCAAGGCAGATTTGCCTATAATTTGAAGTAAAACAATGTTAGGGATCATGCACACGGCCATTGCCCGGCCATATCTGTATTGCGTGTTCACTTGAATGGGGCTGTAATTCTGATGATATGGTGCGGTGAGAATGGAGGCACGGATCGGAAACACATTTTCTGTTCGTGTCTCCGCACCGCAAAAAAGTAGTGGACTGTCGGATGCGTATTGTGGACCCCATTCAAATGAATGGGTCCACTTCCGCAGACGGTAGGCACACGATTAGTGCCTGAGCTTTGCGGTCCACAATTTGTGGTCCACAACACAGGCCCAGCAGGCACGCATTCATGTGCATGAGCCCTTAGGAAAAGATTGTTTTTCTTTCTCATAAATAATATGCAAAAATAATTTAGCAGTTTACATTTTCTGTGCCGTATTAAATTACCATCCAGTGTCAAAATTGTAATCCATCATTAATGTAAATGGCTTTGTGAATGTAATTTTTTTCATACACTGCAGTGTTTTGCAATGTACTTTACAGTCTTCAGGCTGTCAAGTGGTTACAGCTTCAAAGTCAACTCACATTTTATCAAAGGGAATCATTCACAGATATCTAAAAATAAAATATATCAATTGGATTCCAATTTTTTTATTATCCTTAAAAGAGACAAACATGTTAGGGTAGACATTGAGCTGGACGGCGTTGGTCGCAGATATGCTCTAAATCTCTTCCCTCTTCACTAGAGAAAAGCTTAGAGATTACAGTGGCTATAACTTGCTGTCTATGGTAAGCTGATGGTTTCAGTAGCATCAATTAGCCAGCACTTACGTCATGAGACCTGCACCGTCAATCAGCAGCTGAGGATCCCTATTGGAAGATATCACAGTCATCATTAGGGTGCCCGTGACCAGGGTGCAATACATAGGATTTAAGGAGTGTATGAATAAAGATGTCACATCCAACAGTTAGTGAATAAACAATTCTTCATATTATGCAAATTAGAGCAATACTTGTTCTACAGTGAGATGTATATACAATCAAGTAGCTCAGAAGCACAATAAATAAGTGAAAAATAAGTAATGATACAAAGAATAAACCAGTAGTTCACTCAACTGAATCTGTCTGATTGCATGTATGAACAACCCAAGATTTCAAGGAGGTTAACATGTATATCAAGACGTCTTTTTCAAATCAGCCCTGCCTCCCTAGGAATGGACAGTCTTTGGGACTCTAGAGTTTCTTTCTTCTTTGTTTTTACTAGTGCTACATTTCCAAAAAGGTCTTGCTGTCCTTGCACACCCAAATCTTATCAGTTATGAAGTTTGTGCAACTGTCCATAGCTCTCAATCTTGGCATTTCTTTTGTTGAATATTAAGCCACACCCATTTCTGGCAAGTCATGCCACTTCCTGTGTCCCAAACACTAAGGCCCCTTTCACACAGGCGTGATTTCTGCGCGGGTCCAATGCGTGAGGTGAACACATTGCACCCGCATTGAATCTGGAGCCATTCATTTAGAGGGGGCTGTGTACACGAGCGGTGATTTTCCTGCATCACTTTTGCGTTGCGTGAAAATCGCAGCATGTTCTCTATTTTGCGTTTTTCACGCAACGCTGGCCCCATAGAAGTGAATGGGGCTGCGGGAAAATCGCAAGCATCCGCATGCAAGTGCGGATGCGGTGCGATTTTCCCGCATGGTTGCTAGGAGACGATTGGGATGGGGACTCGATCTTTATTATTTTCCCTTATAACATAGTTATAAAGGAAAATAATGGAATTCTCAAAGCACCCGCCTCTTATCCGGGCGTCAAACATAACGCCCGTGTGAAAGGGGCCTAAGGGGGTCATTTATTAAGACCGGTGTTTTAGATGATGGTCTTAACAACTCCTAGTCTAGCTTTCGATCTGCCGAAGTTATGTAGAGGCACTGGCCCGTACGTAACTTTGGTGCATCCACCACCAGTCTAAATCTATGCCAGCTTCCTTGCTGATGTAGATTTAGAACATTTTATATGGCTAAAACAGGCCTTCTGCGACCATGCCACTTTTTTAGACCTGGCGTGAGTGGGGAAAAGTCGCAGATTGCATCGCAAATAACCTAACGCTGCAGTCTGCGACAGATGTACTTATATATTTTTGCACAATTTGCACAAATTCTGGGGCATTTTTATTAGTAAATCCCTTTCTCAAACTATAAGATGCACTTGAGTATAAAACGCATTGGCAGGTTTAGACAAAAGAAAATTTTAAAAATCAGATCTTTAATTTCAGTATCTGCAGCTTAGAGTCCTAGGTTTTTTTGTTTTTTTTTTATCTCATATTCTTATCGGCACTGTATGTGCTGAACAATCATTCAGCCTCTAGATCGGTGTTGGGCAGGGAGAGAGAGAAGTTTACAGAGGCACATCTTTCATTGATCCAGCAGAGTGCTGTATAAGCACTCTGCCGGATCATTTAAGGAAGAAGTCAGGGGGTCTGCCACTGCTGCAGCACCCTGACTGTGGAGTATGAGACACAGGCACTTTTTATCAAGATTTTTTATTGCTAAAAAGTGCATCTTATAGTCTGAAAAATACAGTATTTAAGTGCAGGATTCAGCACATGGCTGACAGGAAAAAAGCCTAACAGATCCGATTGACTATAATGGGATCTGTTAGGTTCCATTAGGGATAACGTTTTTTAGCAGATAATAAATTCCTGCATGCAGGACTTTCATCTCCACTATTTTTGACAAACTCTGTGACAGAGGCTACGACACAGATGTGAATGTAGCCTAATCTGTAGAATTAGATTTTGTAGCATATTATCTATTCAAAATTCAAAACTAAATATAATGGAGTTTTCCAGTTTGCATCAATAATCTTGAACAATTTCGGTTATTTTTATATTTATTATTATTTTTTTAGACATATTAAAACCTTTTAGGGCACTACAATATGTAATCTAGCAATATCTAATATGCAAATCTGCAATTTAGATTCTTTCTCTCATATACTACTGGGATTTAATACAGTACCATATGGGAAGCTTAGAATATTCCTATTGAGCACTGCCACCTGCAGGTATCAATAGGAACCACTGCTCTTTTAGCCTGGGACTCTTCAGAGAGATCCAGGCTATTAGAGAGAATGAGTTGCGTCCAGTTCTCCACACAGGAAAGCCATTTAGGACCCAGGGAATGCCGCCTCAGATGCTGTGGTCACAAATGAGGAGGGTAAATGTCTGCCTCATGTCTGTAGCAATGGCACCCCCTGCGCTCATGGGCAGCTGCTATCTTTAAAGACCTGGCATCCACTGTACATGTAGGGAAATAGTTAAAGTAATCCTTAAAGTAGCTGCAATTTGCTCCTATCTTAATTTATTCCCTGTGATGTTATGTCCAAAGCAGCATCGGTAGCAGTGATAGGGGAGTGTCTATGTCAATGGGTAGGAGGAGCTATAAACTAGCTTATTAGGAGCATTGATAGGGGAGTGTTTATGTAACTAGCTTGGTGGGGGGAGCTATACACGAGCTTGTTAGGGGCGGTGCTGGAGCAACAGGAAATGCTACATAAAGGATGCTAAAATAACAGAGTGATTTCTGTACATGGTGTAAATGGGTCGGCAGAGTCCAAATTGAATAATATAAAGCACAAAGAAGATGCACATTTGGTATGCAACCAACATACCGTAAGCATATCTGCTAAAAACCATAGTAATCCTACTGGAAATCATGTAGCCCTGCAACAATAATCCAATGGACCCACAAAGTCGATCACATTTCTAGATTGCAGTTGTTGGTAAGCTGGAAAAGAAAATTCACCAGTTCTTTCAAATGGTCTGGTCAACTTGGGCCAAGTTTCAGAATTTCCAAACATAAGTGCTTTAACTGTATTCACAAATGCACAAGCTTAAAAGAGGTTGCTGTTAATAGGGCGGACAGCTGTGGAGGTCTATGTTAAGGGGGCGTTGCGTAAGTATATACCCATGCGAAGACGAGTCATTCTGCTGGTGATTCCATAACACGCTGCTTTTCATTTATATAAGTGCCTTAACCAATTTTTACATTTCCATTTTTCACTCCTTGATTTCTGGGGCCATAGCTTTTTATATTTTTCTGTTAACATAGCCGTATGAGGGCCTGTTGTTTGCAGGACAAGTTAAACTTTCTGATACCACCATTTAATATGGCATACGATGTGGTGGGGAGCTAGAAAAAAAAAACTCCAAATGGGGTCAGACTGGAAAAAAATGCAATTCCACCACATGAGGTTTATTTTTCCGGTGTTCCCTATGCAGTAAAACTGACCTGTTTCTTTCATTCTCCAGGTCAGTTAAAGTATGGCAATACCACAAATTGTTTTTCTTGCATTTTAAAAATGAAAAAAAAAAAACCTTGAAAAAAAATATTTTTTTTCTTTCCGTTGCCCTATTCTAACCCTATCTAACTATAACTTTTTTGTAGTTACTGTATTGTACTGTATGGAACTGTGTGAAGGCTCATTATTTGCGGGGTGATATGTACTTTTCATTGACACCATTTTGGGGTGTGTATGACTTTGAATCACTTTTTATGTATTTTCCTTTTGTGGGAGGTGACCATCTTCCAATTCTTCCTTTGCCATATGCGATAAATATTTTTATATTTTAATAGTTTTTTATTTTGGGGAATGGAGGGTGATTTAAACTTTTATGAATGTTTATATTTTTAAAAAACATTTAGGGGGTCATTTATTATTCAGAAATATACCCCATTACTTGTTACACTTTTTTATAATGTCCATAGGGAACTATAACAAGCAATCATCAGGTGGCTTCTCTCATAGAGTTCAATGCATTAGCATTGAAATCTATGAGGATTATACTATATTCGTATGGAGCCCTGCCACAGTTAGAGGCTTGATAGGAATTAATGTGCGGCAGCCTTGTATCATTCAGGAGTACAGAGGCTGCCTACACACCTGGAGGCTGCCTACACACCTGGAAGTGCGAATTTCTGGGTTTTTGCCCTCACAGATGCTGTAGGCCACGTTTGACAATGGTATGTGAAGGGGTAAAAGTATGCTATCAACGTTATTGTTGATCGCATACATTAGTGCCAGGTAAAGATGTCGCGAACATAACATTTTCCGTTCACGAACACGAATTTCCTCAAATGTTCGCGAATGGGCGAACCGGGCGAACAGCCATAGACTTCAATGGGCAGGCGAATTTTAAAACCCACAGGGACTCTTTCTAGCCACAGTAGTGATGGAAAAGTTGTTTCAAGGGGACTAACACCTGGACTGTGGCATGCCGGAGGGGGATCCATGGCAAAACTCCCATGGAAAATTACATAGTTGACGCAGAGTTGGGTTTTAATCCATAAAAGGCATAAATCACCAAACAATCCTAAATTTTTTTGAACAACGTGGTTTAAAACATCCAGTGTGTGTATACGATCAGGTATGATGTTGTATCGATCAGGTAGTGTAAGGGTTAGGCCCGCTTCACAGACATTGACAGACCAAACTCCCCTTTTAATGCACCGCAAGCAACCGCAAACAGTCCATTTGCACAACCTCAAACTCCCCATTTGCAGAAGTTGGATACCAAGCTAGCCATGTCCCGGTGATGTCATTGAAGGTTTCTTCCTCCACCCAGCCACGTACAACACCAAGGGTCCCCGAAAGGTGAATTGATTTTTCGAACGGGGAGATGGTTAAAAACACGCTTGCTCCCTCCCCTTTGTTTAATCCACGGTCACTGCATCTGCGCCGTGCAATTTACTATCACACCCGATATGAGTGGTATTTTCTGTAGTACTATTTTCATCAGTTTAATCCCTGTTACGTCCCCTATCAAGACGTGTATTGAATGGATTTTAGATAAGTGTTACTACGCGTGCTAGGTACTGTGCCACCCGGTATGAGTGTTGGGCACTAGCAGAGGCAACGTCCAGTGCCGCACGGTATGATTGATGGGCAGCACTGGAAGAGGGCACACTACAGTCTGTGGGCCTGACACACACACACTGGCCGGCAGGCAACTGAAATTAGATTAAAGTGTACAGATAAAGTGCCTAATTTTAGGCAACGTCCAGTGCCGCACGGTATGATTGATGGGCAGCACTGGCAGAGGGCACACTACAGTCTGTGGGCCTGACACACACACACTGGCCGGCAGGTAACTGAAATTAGATTAAAGTGTACAGATAAAGTGCCTTATTTTAGGCAAAGTCCTGTGCCACACGGTATGATTGATGGGCAGCACTGGCAGAGGGCACACTACAGTCTGTGGGCCTGACACACACTGGAAGGCAACTAACCTTAGGTTAAAGGGTAAAACTTAAATGCCTTTTTTTATGCAAAGTCCTGTGCCACACGGTATGAGTGGTGGGCACTGGCAGTGGGCACACTACAGTCAGCGGAAGTGGGCCTGACACACACTGGCAGCAGGCAGGCAACTGAAATTAGATTAAAGTGTAAAAATCAAATGCCTTTTTTTATGCAAAGTCCTGTGCCACACGGTATGAGTGGTGGGCACTGGCAGTGGGCACACTATAGTCAGTGGAAGTGGGCCTGACACACACTGGCAGGCAAATAACCTTAGATTAAAGTGTAAAAATCTAATGTCTTTTTTTGATGCAAAGTCCTGTGCCACCCGGTATGAGTGGTGGGCACTGGCAGTGGGCACACTACAGTTAGTGGAAGCGGGCCTGAACCCACACTGGCAGCAGGCAGGCAACTGAAATTAAATTAAAGTGTAAACATTAAATGCGTTTTTTTAGGCAAAGTCCTTTGCCACACGGTATGAGTGGTGGGCACAGGCAGTGGGCACACTACAGTCAGTGGAAGTGGACCCGACACACACTGGCAACAGGCAGGCAACTGAAATTAGATTAAAGTGTAAAAATCAAATGCCTTTTTTTATCCAAAGTCCTGTGCCGCACGGTATGAGTGTTGGGCACTGGCAGTGGTCACACTACAGTCAGCGGAAGTGGGCCTGACACACACTGGCAGCAGGTAGGCAACTAAAATTAGATTAAAGTGTAAAAATCAAATGCCTTTTTTTATGCAAAGTCCTGTGCCACCCGGTATGAGTGGTGGGCACTGGCAGTGGGCACACTACAGTCAGTGGAAGTGGGCCTGACACACACTGGCAGGCAACTATCCTTAGATTAAAGGGTAAAAATCAAATGCCTTTTTTTGATGCAAAGTCCTGTGCCACACGGTATGAGTTGTGGGCACTGGCAGTGGGCACACTACAGTCAGTGGAAGCGGGCCTGAACCCACACTGGCAGCAGGCAGGCAACTGAAATTAAATTAAAGTGTAAACATTAAATGCCTTTTTTTAGGCAAAGTCCTTTGCCACACGGTATGAGTGGTGGGCACAGGCAGTGGGCACTCTACAGTCAGTGGAAGTGGGCCTAACACACACTGGCAGGCAACTAACCTTAGATTAAAGGGTAAAAATTAAATGCCTTTTTTTGATGCAAAGTCCTGTGCCACACAGTAGGAGTGGTGGGCACTGGCAGCGGGCACACTACAGTCAGTGGAAGTGGACCTGACACACACTGGCAACAGGCAAGCAAATGAAATTGGATTAAAGTGTAAAAATCAAATGCCTTTTTTTATGCAAAGTCCTGTGCCACCCGGTATTGAGTGGTGGGCACTGGCAGTGGGCACACTACAGTCAGTGGAAGTGGGCCTGACACACACTGGCAGTCAACTAACCTTAGATTAAAGGGTAAAAATTAAATGCCTTTTTTGATGCAAAGTCCTGTGCCACACGGTATGAGTGGTGGGCACTGGCAGTGGGCACACTACAGTCAGTGGAAGTGGGCCTGACACACACTGGCAGGCAACTAACCTTAGATTAAAGGGTAAAAATGAAATGCCTTTTTTTATGCAAAGTCCTGTGCCACACGGTATGCGTGGTGGGCACTGGCAGTGGGCACACTACAGTCTGTGGGCCTGCAGCACCTCCCACACGGGCAGGCCAGGCAACTGCAATATATATATGGAGAAAAAAAAATAAACTATAAGACAGAGTTCAGACTAAGCAAATATATTTCTACACTCAGATGTGCATGACCATAAGGCAAATAAAGTTGGTTAAAAGATGGCTGCACAATACATCACAAACTAACAGAAAAATAAAAAAGGGGCTCATTCCAAAAATAGGAATGAAGGAAGCTCTTAGCGCACATTTTTGATCAAAAGTATGTCGGGCCCAAGTGCCACTTCACGGCGACTTCCGCACAAGGGTCCCTAACACTACAGATACTGCCTCTTATAGACTTACCAGTCTCCTTATTTTCAGGGCACTGCAGGAACCAGCTAAATTGCTTTTGTGCTGAGAAGTCCCAGGCACTTGGGCGTTGCTCAGTCCAAAAGAGGAGCCACCCTCAATATATACTATAAGACAGAGTTCAGACTAAGCAAATATATTTCTACACTCAGAAGTGCATGACCATAAGGCAAATAAAGTTGGTTAAAAGATGACTGCTGTGGGGAGTCGCTCTGGTAGATAGCGGTGCGGGTGCAGTACCGAGGCAAAACAAAGAGTCCAGGATGTGCAATAAACAGTGTTTTATTCACACTGACACAAAAATAAACGACAAACAGTCTCTTGGTGGTAATTCATGCACATCAGAAATAAGGAGGCAAAACAAAACAGGAGCACAGGTTCAGTCACCTGGGAGGTTTAGGTGCAGGTTCGCACCAGGCTGTCGGCCCAGCCGCAGGAGAATCCACCTTCAGGGTGCCAGGAACAACAACACCTCCTTGCTGAGCTCTTTCCTCTAAGTCAGAGAACTACACAGCCCTGTTTGCAGCTCCAGGACAATCACCACACAGCTGCTAAGGAGGCTGCCTTTTTAAAGGCCCGGATAAAGTCCGGCCTGGACCGTGGGGAGTAGGCACCCACCCAGCTCTTTGCCTACTCCCAGTAAGAGCCGGCCCGGATTAGCTTTGCAGCCAAACTAGGTAACAAAGTCAAACAGCACTAGCTGCTGCAGACACATAAAACCCGGCTCTCACCTCACCGAGGCCAGGAACCTCGGTGACACGTACCTGCCATCGACTATGATACCTTGCACCCTCTTACACACCCCCCCCCTTTGTTCAACCCTGAGGGGGTGAACACACGTGAGGCAGTGGACGCGGGACAGGGCATCTGCGTTACCCTGCAAGCGGCCTGCCCTGTGTTCCACGGAGAATTTGAAATTTTGCAGGGATAGGAACCACCTGGTGACCCGAGCATTCCTCTCCTTGGCCTGACTCATCCACTTGAGAGGGGAATGGTCGGTCACCAGACGGAACCTCCTCCCTAACAGGTAGTAGCGGAGAGATTCGAGTGCCCACTTGATAGCCAGGCACTCCTCTCCACTATACTATACCTGGACTCGGCGGGACTGAGCTTACGGCTCAGGAAGACAACGGGATGTTCTTCCCGTTGACCTCCTGAGACAGTACAGCACCGAGGCCTACCTCCGAGGCGTCGGTCTGTACGACGAACTCCTTGTTGAAGTCGGGTGTCACCAAAACCGGGGACCCACACAGGGCCGACTTCAACGCGGAGAAAGCCTCCTCCGCCTTCTCACTCCAGCTAACCCTCCCAGACTTTCGCCCCTTCAACAGATCTGTCAATGGCGCTGCTATTGTGGCAAAGTGGGGCACAAACCTCATGTAGTATCCTACAATCCCCAGGAACGACTTTACCTGCCTGGTGGTGACCGGTCGGGGCCAGTTACGAACGGCCTCTACCTTAGCTACCTGAGGTTTGATGACTCCCGCCCGATTACATATCCCAGATATTTGGTCTCTTCCAACCCAATCGCACACTTTTTTGGATTGGCGGTTAGTCCAGCTTTCCTCAGGGCATCCACTACCGCCTGCACCTTGGGTAAATGGCTTTCCCAGTCGGTGCTGTGGATGACTACATCATCTAAGTAGGCCGAGGCGTACCGACGATGTGGTCGCAGCACTATGTCCATTAACCTTTGGAAGGTGGCGGGGGCGCCATGCAGGCCAAAGGGTAACACCTTGTAGTGATAAAGGCCCTGCGGGGTAACAAACGCGGTTTTTTCCTTAGCCGACTCCGTTAAGGGTACCTGCCAGTATCCTTTAGTGAGGTCCAGCACAGTAAAATAACGGGCTTGTCCTAAATTTTCAACAAGCTCGTCTACTCGGGGCATGGGATACGCGTCAAACTTGGATACTTCATTTAACTTGCGAAAGTCGTTGCAGAACCGCAACGTCCCATCCGGCTTGGGTATTAGGACTATGGGGCTGGCCCACTCACTTTTCGACTCCTCAATGACATCGAGCTTCAACATTAACTGCACTTCCTCCGCGATGGCCCGCCGCCGAGCCTCGGGTACCCGGTATGGTTTTAACTGGACCTTGGCCTGAGGCTCAGTGACGATGTCATGTCGGATGAGAGACGTGCGGCCAGGGAGGTCCGAGAACACATCCGTGTTCCGACTGATGAACTCCCTGACTTCCTGAACTTGTTTGGAAGACAGGCTGTCTGCAATTTTACCGTGGTTACGGCTTCACAGGCCTCGAACTGTGGGGCTGGACCCTTTTCACCTAGAAGCCCTGGCCGGGGGCTGTGGTCGCCGGCCGTGTCCCTATCTCTCCACGGCTTAAGTAAATTCACGTGGTACACCTGCTCCGGCTTGCGCCGCCCTGGCTGGTGTACTTTGTAATTTACTTCCCCTACCTTCTCGATCACCTCATAGGGGCCCTGCCACCTAGCTAGGAATTTGCTGTCAAGGGTGGGTACCAGAACCAAAACCCGATCTCCCGGATTGAAGTCCCGCACTCGAGCCTGACGATTGTACACCCTACTCTGGGCTTGTTGTGCTGCCTCCATATGCTCCCGGACCAAGGGCAACACCCTTTCCATCCGTTCCTGCATCTGGGCGACATACTCAATGACACTTTTGTGGGGGACAGGCTGTTGTTCCCATGCTTCCTTGGCGATATCCAACAGGCCCCGAGGGTGTCTGCCATAAAGCAGTTCGAAGGGCGAGAACCCAGTAGAGGCCTGGGGCACCTCTCGCACTGCGAACATGAGATAGGGCAGAAGCAGATCCCAGTCCTTCCCATCTCTAGACACCACCCTCTTTAACATATTTTTTAGAGTTTGGTTAAACCTCTCCACAAGACCGTCTGTTTGCGGATGGTAAACGGACGTCCGTAACTGCTTTATACGCAACAATTTACACAGTTCCCTCATTACTTTGGACATAAAAGGGGTCCCTTGGTCTGTCAGAACCTCTTTTGGCAGGCCCACACGGGAAAACATTTCCAATAACTCCTTGGCAATGAGCTTAGCTGAGGTATGTCGCAGAGGCACCGCCTCCGGATACCGAGTGGCATAGTCGAGAACTACCAGAATGTGTTGGTGGCCCCTGGCAGACTTTGGTACAGGCCCAATTAAATCCATAGCGATTCGCTCAAACGGTACTTCAATAATTGGCAGAGGTACCAGAGGACTACGGAAATGAGGCTGGGGGCTAGTTATCTGACAGGTTGGACAGGACTTACAATAATTTTCTACCTCCTTGAACACACTGGGCCAATAAAACCGCTGCAGAATGCGGTCCTGGGTTTTCTGCCACCCCAGGTGTCCCCCAAGAACATGTTGGTGGGCAAGCTCCATGACAAGCTTGCGATACGCTGTGGGCACCACCAACTGTTCAACAGGTTCACCTCGGATTTGGTTCACCCGATACAACATATCCTGCAGAACAATAAATCGTGGGAACATTAATTCAGCCCCTGGTTTCTGGGGTTTACCATCAATTTCCAGCACATTCTCCCAGGCCCTGGTTAGGGTTTGGTCCCGGTGTTGTGCGGTCCCAAAATTTTCCCCGGAGACATTGAGGTCTGCCAACTCAGGTCCCGGTGGCAAGTCCTCCGTGTCTCCCACCATTACACTCAGTGGGGTTGTCTCCCCACTACCGCTGCAGCAGTGGTCACCCCTACCGCTGGCCCTTCAGACTCGGGCTCCCAGGGTTCTGGCCTTCCAGTGGTATCAGGCCACTCTGCTAGGGTTACCCCTGTCTCAGGGCTATTAGACACTTTCACCTCAGGCCACAGTGACGGAAAACCAGGGAAGTCTCTCCCAATTATCAGTTCATAGGGTAGCTTTGTGGAGATCGCCACTTCACAAGTCCAGGTGCCGGCCGCCGTGGACAGAGACATTACAGCAGTGGGATAGTCCTTTAAGTCTCCGTGAATGCACACCACACCCACTTTCCGGCCCGTATACTGGGTGGGCTGTACCAGGGCAGCACTTATCAGGGTTACCAGGCTCCCTGAGTCCAACAGCGCCACTGCCAGGTTATCCCCGACTTGCACCTGGCACAGATGACGATTGTCTATTGTCTCGGGGTGCCGGTCGCACACAGTCTCCGGGCGTACAAGGAGTGGCGACTCCCGTAGTTCACCTCCATCGGCTCATCCCGATGCGGACAGTCGGCCCTGATGTGGCCTGGCTCCTGACACCTCCAGCATACCACGGAGGCGGACTCGCAGGGGGTATATTCCGTGCAGGCCGCTCTGTCGCCGGACGTCGGAACTGGGGCAGAGGCCTCCGGGTTTGACTGACCCCTTCCCAGCAAGACTCCCTGCAGGTTTCTGGTGGCCTCGTAACGCTCCACCAGGTCGACCATCTCCAGGGCATTGGTGGGCGATACCTGGCCGATCCAGTGCTGGAGGGGATAAGGCAGGGCCCTCCAAAAGATGTCCGCCAACAGTCGATCCAGCATGGCAGTGGGACTTAGTAGCTCGGGCTGCAGCCACTTTTGCAGCCTGTGCAGCAGGTCGTAGTACTGCGGCCTAGCGGGATCAGTCGCTTTAAAGTCCCACTGGTGGACTCTTTGGGCGCGGACCAGCACGTTCACCCCCAGTCTGGCTAGGATCTCTCCTTTCACGGTAGGATAGTCAGCAGCCTGGTCATCTGCTAAATCAAAAAACTTGCTGGGGTCCGGATGCCAGGAACGGAGCAACCACCTCGGCCCACTGGTCACGGGGTAACTTTTCCCTCACGGCGACCTTCTCAAAGACCGCCAGGTATGTCTCAACGCCGTCTGCGGGGGTCATTTTTGGGATCGCCGCACGGACCGCTTCCGGGCATCATGGACGTGGTGGGACGCCTCCTGCCGCCTGTAACGCCATCACATGTTGTAGCAGTAGCTGGTTGGTCTCCCGCTGCTGCACGTTAGCCTCTATGAGAGCCTTCACAGCAGCCTCCATGTTGCCAGAAATTCCTGCTTGCAACTTTGCTGGCTTAATAAATTCCATGCACTTTAGCAAAAACTTCGGCGTTCACGCCAGCCTCACTGCGCATGCCCGCATCCGACACCAAATGTGGGGAGTCGCTCTGGTAGATAGCGGTGCAGGTGCAGTACCGAGGCAAAACAAGGAGTCCAGAATGTGCAACAAACAGTGTTTTATTCACACTGACACAAAAATAAACGACAAACAGTCTCTTGGTGGTAATTCATGCACATCAGAAATAAGGAGGCAAAACAAAACAGGAGCACAGGTTCAGTCACCTGGGAGGTTTAGGTGCAGGTTCGCACCAGGCTGTCGGCCCAGCCGCAGGAGAATCCACCTTCAGGGTGCCAGGAACAACAACACCTCCTTGCTGAGCTCTTTCCTCTAAGTCAGAGAACTCCACAGCCCTGTTTGCAGCTCCAGGACAATCACCACACAGCTGCTAAGGAAGCTGCCTTTTTAAAGGCCCGGATAAAGTCCGGCCTGGACCGTGGGGAGTAGGCACCCACCCAGCTCTTTGCCTACTCCCAGTAAGAGCCGGCCCGGATTAGCTTTGCAGCCAAACTAGGTAACAAAGTCAAACAGCACTAGCTGCTGCAGACACATAAAACCCGGCTCTCACCTCACCGAGGCCAGGAACCTCGGTGACACGTACCTGCCATCGACTATGATACCTTGCACCCTCTTACACTGCACAATACATCACAAATTAACAGAAAAATAAAAAAGGGGCTCATTCCAAAAATAGGAATGAAGGAAGCTCTTAGCGCACATTTTTGATCAAAAGTTTGTCGGGCCCAAGTGCCACTTCACGGCGACTTCCGCACAAGGGTCCCTAACACTACAGATACTGCCTCTTATAGATTTACCAGTCTCCTTTTTTTTCAGGGCACTGCAGGAACCAGCTAAATTGCTTTTGTGCTGAGAATTCCGAGGCACTTGGGCGTTGCTCAGTCCAAAAGAGGAGCCACCCTCAATATATACTATAAGACAGAGTTCAGACTAAGCAAATATATTTCTACACTCAGAAGTGCATGACCATAAGGCAAATAAAGTTGGTTAAAAGATGGCTGCACAATACATCACAAACTAACAGAAAAATAAAAAAGGGGCTCATTCCAAAAATAGGAATGAAGGAAGCTCTTAGCGCACATTTTTGATCAAAAGTATGTCGGGCCCAAGTGCCACTTCACGGCGACTTCCGCACAAGGGTCCCTAACACTACAAATACTGCCTCTTATAGACTTACCAGTCTCCTTATTTTCAGGGCACTGCAGGAACCAGCTAAATTGCTTTTGTGCTGAGAAGTCCCAGGTACTTGGGCGTTGTTCAGTCCAAAAGAGGCGCCACCCTCAATATATACTATAAGACAGAGTTCAGACTAAGCAAATATATTTCTACACTCAGAAGTGCATGACCATAAGGCAAATAAAGTTGGTTAAAAGATGGCTGCACAATACATCACAAACTAACAGAAAAATAAAAAGGGGCTCATTCCAAAAATAGGAATGAAGGAAGCTCTTAGCGCACATTTTTGATCAAAAGTATGTCGGGCCCAAGTGCCACTTCACGGCGACTTCCGCACAAGGGTCCCTAACACTACAGATACTGCCTCTTATAGACTTACCAGTCTCCTTATTTTCAGGGCACTGCAGGAACCAGCTAAATTGCTTTTGTGCTGAGAAGTCCCAGGTACTTGGGCGTTGCTCAGTCCAAAAGAGGCGCCACCCTCAATATATACTATAAGACAGAGTTCAGACTAAGCAAATATATTTCTACACTCAGAAGTGCATGACCATAAGGCAAATAAAGTTGGTTAAAAGATGGCTGCACAATACATCACAAACTAACAGAAAAATAAAAAGGGGCTCATTCCAAAAATAGGAATGAAGGAAGCTCTTAGCGCACATTTTTGATCAAAAGTATGTCGGGCCCAAGTGCCACTTCACGGCGACTTCCGCACAAGGGTCCCTAACACTACAGATACTGCCTCTTATAGACTTACCAGTCTCCTTATTTTCAGGGCACTGCAGGAACCAGCTAAATTGCTTTTGTGCTGAGAAGTCCCAGGTACTTGGGCGTTGCTCAGTCCAAAAGAGGCGCCACCCTCAATATATACTATAAGACAGAGTTCAGACTAAGCAAATATATTTCTACACTCAGAAGTGCATGACCATAAGGCAAATAAAGTTGGTTAAAAGATGGCTGCACAATACATCACAAACTAACAGAAAAATAAAAAAAGGGGCTCATTCCAAAACTAGGAATGAAGGAAGCTCTTAGCGCACATTTTTGATCAAAAGTATGTCGGGCCCAAGTGCCACTTCACGGCGACTTCCGCACAAGGGTCCCTAACACTACAGACACTGCCTCTTATAGACTTACCAGTCTCCTTATTTTCAGGGCACTGCAGGAACCAGCGAAAAAAAAATAAAAGCAGACTAATGTAGCAGCCCTAAAAAAGGCTTTTTGGGGTGCCATGACGCTGTCCTTACAGCAGATGAGTTTGTAGACACAGAACACTGGCCTAGCTAACTCTTTCCCTATGAATTCAGAATCATCAGGTTCAGACTGAATCTAAAATGGCTGCCTTTTTCATAGGAGATGGTAAGGTGTGGGAGGGAGGGTTCTGATTGGCTGGAATGTGTCTGCTTACTGTGAGGTACAGGGTCAAAGTTTTCTCAATGATGATGTATAGGGGGCGGACCGAACATCACATATGTTCACCCGCCGTGGCGAACTCGAACAAGCTATGTTCGCTGAGAAATGTTCGCCGGCGAATAGTTCGGGACATCTCTAGTGCCAGGTATTTGCTGTTTAAAGCAGAAGGTACCTGACTCTTTTGGCACCTGCTGCACTAGTGATCAGGCACCATTTTTACGATGCTGGTTAGGATTGGAAGGGGTTTGAAGTGGCAATTTGGCACATGGTAACATCCCCTTTGGCAAGTATCACAGCTTGTAAACTCTTCTTGTAGTCAGCTAAGAGTTAGTTGTTGTTGGTGGGATTCCATTCTTCCTTGCAAAAGTCTTCCAGTTCTGTGAGATTCCTGGACTGTCTTGCATGCACTGCTCTTTTGAGGTCTAGCCACAGATTTTCAATGATGTTCAGATCAGGGGGGTAGTGAGGGCCATGGTAAAACCATCTGCTTGTTTCTTCTGAGGTAGTTTCAGGTTGCCATTTACTCAGTTTGAAATGTAATTAAGAAACAGCAGTTAACAAGAACAGTGGAGGTCAAGAGAAGTACTGGAAGACAATGAAAATTTCAGAGACAGCTGCTCATATAACTACAAATCCGAATCCCTGCTTGACTGCAAAAGACTTTCAGGAAGATTTAACAGACTTTGGAGTTTGTTGTTCTACCGATCAGCAACACCTGCACAAATATGGCCTTCAGAATAAAACCTCTCCTGCACCCTCACCACAAAATTCAGCATCAACAGTTTGAATAAGAGTATCAAAAGAAACCTGATGCATTTTGGAAACACGTCCGGTGGACCGATGAGGTTAAAATATAACTCGTAGGCCACAATGAACAAAGGTGTGTTTGGAGAAAAAAAGAGCACTGAATTTCATGAAAAGATCACCTCTCCAGCCATTAAGCATGTGGGATGGATCAATCTTGCTTTGGGATTGTGTTTCAGCCAATGGCATGGGGAACATTTCATGGGAAGAGGGAAGAATGGGTTCAATGAAATTCCAACAAATTATGGAAGCAAACATAGTGTCATCTAAAGTTCCCCCATAACATCCACAGTTACTCATAACAGTATCATCCACAGTGGCCCATAACTGTGGCATTCACAGTGTTCATATAACAGTGTAAGCCACCGTGCTTCATAACAGTGACATCTACCACTCCCCCATAGCAGTGACATGTACAGTGCCCCCATATCAGTGAGATCCCCAGTACCCGATAACTGTAACAGCCACAATGCCCCTATAACAGTGACATAAACTGCACCCCATAAGAGTAACATCCACAGTGCCCCATAACTGTTCAATGTACTGTGCTCCATGATTGACATCCACAGTGTCCCAATATCAGTGTTATCTAAAGTGCCCCCATAACAGTGACATCAACATTGCCCCATAACAGTGACATTCACAGTGCTCCCATAACAGTGTCAGCCACTGTGCTTCATAACATTGACATCTACCAGTCCCCCATAGCAGTGACATGTACAGTGTCCCCATAACAATGAGATCCACAGTACCCGATAACTGTAACAGCCACAATGCCCCCATAGTAGTGACATCTACAGCACCCCATAAGAGTAACATCCACAGTGCCCCATAATGGTTGAATGTACAGTGTCTCATAAGATTGACAACCACAATGTCCCAATAATAGTGTCATCTAAACTGCATCATAACAGTGATATCCACAATGCCCCATAAAAGTGTCACCCACAGTGCCCTATAACTGAAATCCACAATGCCCCCATAATAGTGACATCCACAGTGGCTCAACTTGAATGGGTCCCTGATCCGTCCACACCACAATGGACAGAAACCCCATGAAAGCACCAACCTTCCAGATTGCGGACCCATTCAAGTGAATGCGGGCCGCAATACAGGCACGACCGAACAACGGCTGTGTGAAGGAGCCCTAACAGTGAGATCCACAGTACCTGATAACTGGAACATCCACAATGCTCTTAGAACAATGACATTTAGAACGCCCCACAAGAGTGATATCTATAGGGCTCCATAAGATTGACATCCACAGTGTCCCAATAATAGTGTCATCTAAAGTGCTCCCATAACTGTGAAATCCCAAACGCCCCCATATAAATGATATCCACGGCACCAACATAACAGTGACATCCACGGTGCCTCCGTAATAGTGATATCTACAGTGTCCCTAAAACATTGAAAAAAATGATAGGGCTGTTAAAAAAACCTGGGGTAAAACTGTATGTCAATGAGGAAAAAGTATGTCAGTGAGAAGAAGAGTTTATGACCTGCAAACCTATTTTGGTTAATACTTGTTATAAGTGTTTGGGTTGTTATGGAAACCTGGTGTACAACTGTGTATGTCAGCGAGACTATGAGTGAAGGAGATGCAAACTTCTATTGGCCAATAGTGGTAATGGGACTGTGTGTATGTCAGTCAATCAATGAAGGACCTGTTACCTTCTATTGGTCATACTGATCATGTATTTATATATATACTAGCAGAAGGACCTGGCTTTGCACGAGTATATTTCATCTATTACATATAATGTTTGTGTGTGTCATTAAAAGATATTGACAGTATCCCCTGTGAAGCAATGACAGGCCTCATAGCTGCTAGGAGAGATTTAGGGCAGGAGTTCCCATGTCTTCCTTGTCAATCGGCAGGTCAGAAGCCGCACCAGGTGTCACAATCAGTCTGGGATAAGAGCCCAGCCCAGACTGTCAGTCAAGAGAGCGTTTGGAACAGAGGCCTGGGACGGCTCTGTGTGTGTGGTCCCAGCCGGGCCAGGCTGAGGGGCCACGAGGCTAGATGTTAGCCTGGACTTGGGGGGACAAAATGACGCCGTGGAGGGTCGCAGGGTCCTAGTCAGGTGGACTAATGAGCCCGAATCGCCCAAGCGACTTTGTTTTTGCACAGCCTGGGGGGTTGGAGGACAGTAAGGCCCTTTTCACACTGGCGAGTTTTCCGCGCGGGTGCAATGCGTGAGGAGGACGCATTGCACCCGCACTGAATCCTTACCCATTCATTTCAATGGGTCTGTGTACATGAGCGTTTTTTTTCACGCATCACTTGTGCGTTGCGTGAAAATCGCAGCATGTTCTATATTCTGTGTTTTTCACGCAGCCCTAGCCCCATAGAAGTGAATGGGACTGCGTGAAAAACGCATTGCATCCGCAAGCACGTGAGGATGCGTTGCGTTTTTCACTGATGGTTGCTAGGAGATGTTGTTTGTAAACCTTCAGTTTTTTATCAGGCGCGTGAAAAACGCATCAAAACGCATTGCACCAGCGCGGAAAAAACTGAACAACTGAACGCAATCGCAGGCAAAACTGAATGGCACAGTTTTCTGACGCACTGCACGCATCGGATCTACCGACACGCTGCGTGAAAGAGGCCTAAGGCCCCTTTCACACGAGCGTGTCCGGATTAGGTCCGGATGCGTATGGATGCGTTCAGTGAAAACTGTAGCGATTTCACAGGCAAAGCCATTCAGTTTTGCCTGCGATTGCGTTCAGTTGTTCAGTTTTTTCCGCGCGGGTGCAATGCGTTTTGATGCGTTTTTCACGCGCGTGATAAAAAACTGAAGGCTTACAAACAACATCTCCTTGCTTGCGGATGCAATGCGTTTTTCACGCAGCCCCATTCACTTCTATGGGGCTAGGGCTGCGTGAGAAACGCAGAATATAGAACATGCTGCGATTTTCACGCAACGCACAAGTGATGCGTGAAAAAAAACGCTCATGTACACAGACCCATTGAAATGAATGGGTCAGGATTCAGTGCGGGTGCTATGCGTTCACATCACGCATTGCACCCACGTGGAAAACTCGCCCGTGTGAAAGGGGCCTAAGGCTGGGAAAAGCCACACCGGGTACCAGGTATGAACTGTGTCTACTAGCTGAGTTAGGCCTCTTTCACACGAGCGTGTCCGGATTAGGTCCGGATGCGTTGCGGATGCGTTCAGTGAAAACTGTGTGATTTCACAGGCAAAGCCATTCAGTTTTGCCTGCGATTGCGTTCAGTTGTTCAGTTTTTTCCGCGCGGGTGCAATGCGTTTTGATGCGTTTTTCACGCGCGTGATAAAAAACTGAAGGTTTACAAACAACATCTCCTAACAACCATCAGTGAAAAACACAACGCACCCGCACTTGCTTGCGGATGCAATGCGTTTTTCCATCAGCCCCATTTACTTTTATGGGGCTAGGGCTGCGTGAAAAACGCAGAATATAGAACATGCTGTGATTTTCACGCAACGCACAAGTGATGCGTGAAAAAAAACGCTCATGTACACAGACCCATTGAAATGAATGGGTCAGGATTCAGTGCGGATGCTATGCTTTCACGTCAAGCATTGCACCCGCGCGGAAAACTCACTCGTGTGAAAGGGGCCTTAGGGACACCTTGTTTATGTTTAGGTACAGCCCAGATGGGTAATGTGTTTATTGTTTTTGTTGTTTATGTTCTGCTAGTGCCAAATAAATGCACAGTTTGGATAGTGAAACCGTGTATGGTGAAGAGTCTTGGGAGACTGACCCCCAAAGTCAAGCGATCCCATACACCCCCATAATAGGGACCTCTGAAGCACCCTGCCCCCTTAACAGTGACCTCCATAGCACCTTACCCCTTAACACTGACCCCCCCAAGGTGCCCCACCTCCTTAAAATGGGACCTCCACAGCAGCCCACCCCCTTAACTTTGACCTTCACAGCAGCCTGCCCCTTTAACAGTGAGTTCCACAGCACCCAACCCCTTGACAGTGACCTCCACAGTGGCCTCTACAGCACCCTGCCTCTTAACAGCGACCTCCATAGGGGACAATCCCCTTAACTGTGACCTCCACCATTCTCTGGCCCCTTAACAGAGACCCCCACAGTGCCTACCCCTTTAACAGTGACTGTCACAATACCCCTCTCCCTTACATACATACATACATACACTCAGCTTTATATATTAGATATAGTCAGTTTCTCAGGAATGGTATGTCCTAGAGAGCTGAAATCTAGTATAAAACCTTTCTAAGCAAATGATTTCTAATTTACCTATATGCCAAATTTGGCACAGATTGGTCCAGTTATTTAGCTGTGCATAAGGAGCAGACAGACAGAATGTATATATAGAAGTTTCAATGAACAACAAACATATTGACTTCATAGCTTCTCTTCTAAAGTAGTACTTTGCAGCAATGTACAGCTTCTATTAGGTATTTATTAAAATATGAATGTGTGCCTTGCTATGGGAATATAATATGAATCTGTACATTACATACCTTTTCTCTTGGAGTCAATGCAACTGAGCTGTGGTTTATAAATGAGCTCTACATCTTGGGATGGTTCAGGTATAAATAGTCTTATGGAGAGGTCTGCTTTTGATAAAGGAAATCATTTTCATTCCATCCATGTGCATCAGCATGCATTAGATTCTGTTTCCTTGAAATTCACAATTCTTATGATTGCTATCTATAAGCGTATCACTGCAACCAACTTACGTCAGGAAGCCTTCTTCCAAGAGGATGTTTGAGAAAACCAATTTATTAAATGAATTTTGTCCACTGACATGGCTTATTACTTTGCTGTCAGATGCTCCTTTTGAATTTGCACTTCTTTAAAGTGATGATTTAACTAAAATAAAAAAAATTATCAGATGAATCACAACTGTGAAATTCAACATGTGGAATCTTTATTTCCCCCAAATGGGAGATGCTGACCCAGCCCTACAGAGAAATAACGTTATAGAAATGGTGATATCTAACAAGTGAAATCCGATGTCTATGTACAGTGCTACCCAGATTGAGCAGTTATGATGAATCCATAAACTGTACAAACATTACTAGAATGAAAACTGATATCTGACTTTTGCCATCAGTACATGACATGGGAAATCTCTCATTGGACTAGTGCCCCAACAGTTTCCAATACTGTGCCCGCTGTGCTCATCAATGTGCCCAGATACTATACTGCAGAAATAACAATGCCATAGAGATAGTCCCCCCCCCCCCATATAGCAATATATAAGTCCCACCAATAACAGCGCCCTTAGTCATGGCATAAAATATAAAATAAATAGTAAGTTTATATACAAGACAAAACGAGGCCTGCATGGAAAACAGCATTAGGGAAAAGCCGACTGTGCAAGTATAAAGCATACAAAGTGCATAGGACTGCAGCAGAAGAAAAATACAACCACATACAACAGCCTAGCAATCAATAACAATCCATTAGTAAAATGAAACCAGATCCGTTTTGAGATTTAAACCATTTGGATGCCGCCTGTCCATGGTTAAATACCAATAGGCTTCACAAAGGGGGAGAGCCCAACTCTGGTCTCCTCCACGTTTAGGCCCCATTCACACATCCGCAAATCTGCGGAACGGGTGCGGACCCATTTATTTTGAATGGGGATGTGATGGATGCGGAGAGCACACACTGTGCTCTCCGCATTTGCTGAGCGCGCCGCCCATCTTCCGGCCGGCGGCTCCGCAATAATATAAAGCATGTCCTATTCTTGCCCGCAATTGCGGACAAGTATAGGCATCTCTATCGGGCTGGCGGCAAGGTGTGTTGTGGATCCGCAACACACTACAGACGTGTGAATGGGGCCTTAGGGGGATACACCCTTTAAATTACCTTCACCTGAAGTGAACTCATGTCTTTTTGGTGTATGTTCACAAAGTGCATTGCAGCATCAGATATTTTTTTTTGTTCACGATTAATCATAATGTTTAAATGTTCACCAATTCTGTTTTTTAGGTTATGTGTTTTACATCCTGTGCACTGGTGGTTGCATTTCTTACAGTCAATAATATAAACAACATATTGTTGCCATTTATGAATGAACCTAAAGCATTCTTGTGATTATTATGGGTAGATATACTGTAGCTTAATAGGCGTGACATATTTACATATGCAACATTTATTTGAAATGCATTTTTTAATAAAACCTCCAAGAGAAGAGAGCAGGAATTTTTATCTGTGAAGAATATACAGTATGGATGGTGCAGCTAGGTTACCTAGGGTAATGCCATGGGATAATATATTTTTTACTTGGGAATCATTTTCTAGTACAGGTAAGTATTTAGTAATAAGTGCAGTAATCTGAAAAATTAGTTCAGATAGGGCTTATTATGCTATTGCAATCGTAAAATATTCTGCATATATTACAGTGCAGTACATAAATAAGACATATGATGTGGTTGTATTTAACTTATTTTTTTTTTCAACATGTTGATACTAGAGAAACTTGTTAGATTTTGCGCAGCAAATGTGTAATTATCACATTACGCTTATGAAGCTGTTTTGGCCAGTAAATTATTGAAAATATATGTGTTTGATATTTTTTCTCTGCAAGCATTTTGCCAGATTGTGTTTGCTGAGTAATGATACTACAAGTACTGTAGCTGTGTCTGCTTTCTAATCTACTATGTGCTTAGCATTTCTCTAAAGACTTCTTGATGTATGTGAAATTCATAATAGCATATTGCACGAGTCAACCTTGAATTGTTGGTTCTACAGCAGATACTGAAAAAGGAACTGAGGGAGCGGCAAGATGAAACACTATCAGCACTAGGAAATTGCCTTTGGAAAAAATATAAGGCTCCCAATGGCATCGGTAGCTTAAGTTCATGCAGCATAATCCTGAATAAGTTCATACAAATAATACCTTTGTTATACTTGGCCCACTTTATGTCATTTTGCTTTCAATTTGAAAGGCTTTATTTTATCAACCTGGAAATAAAGAGGTTGTGCAGTGCAAAGATTTTGATGACCTAGCCATAGGATAGGTCATCAATATCAGATCAGCAGGGGTCCAACTCCAAGCACCTCCACCTTGAATGGGTAACAGTGCTTGTGCAAGCACAACTTCCACTTTAAAATGAACTACATCAAGATAGGTCATTAATATCTTTGCACATAACCCCTTTGACCAATTAACATTTTTTGGGAAAGGACATACAGTTTGAAAAGTCTTCAGAGCCTTTCACTTTTTTCATATTTTATGTAGACTAGTGCTAACATAAAATAAAAAAAAATCACGTTTTTACCATCAATTTGCACCCAGTAAAAATGAGTGTATGAGAATATGACAAGAGAATATGGGAAATTATTGCAAATGTGGTAAAAAGGAAATACTAACATTTCAACTAGACATAAGTATTCAGATCCTTTGCTATGACACTTGAAATTTAGCTCTCTTAATTGTCTTAGAGATGTTCCTACAGTACACATCTCAAAGTGTCCATCTATAATAAATTCTATTGATTGGACATGATTTTAAGGACACACCCCTGTCTATATAAGGTCTCACAGCTAAAAATGCATATCAGTGCAAAAACCAAGCCATGAGGAGGAAAGAACTACCTGCAGAGCTCAGAGACAGGATTGTATGGAGGCACATATCTGGAGAAGGGTACAAAGAAAAATTCTGCCTCATTGGAAGTTCCCAATAGCACAGTGGCCTCCATAACTTTTAATTGGAAGAAGTTAACAACTAGTAATGTCGCGAACATAAAATTTTCTGTTCACAAACGGTGAATACGAACATCCGCAAGTGTTCGCGAACCGGGCGAATCGCCATAGACTTCAATAGGCAGGCGAATTTTAAAACCCACAGAGACTCTTTCTGGCCACAATAGTGATGGGAAAGTTGTTTCAAGGGGACTAACACCTGGACTGTGGCATGCCGGAGGGGGATCCATGGCAAAACTCCCATGGAAAATTACGTAGTTGATGCAGAGTCGGGTTTTAATTCATAAAGGGCATAAATCACCTAACATTCCTAAATTGTTTGGAATAACATGCTTTAAAACATCCAGTGTATGTATACGATCAGGTATGATGTTGTATCGATCAGGTAGTGTAAGGGTTACACCCGCTTCACAGTGACAGACCAAACTCTGACAGACCAAACACCACATATGGGGTGTTTCTGCAAACTACAGAATCAGGGAAATAAATATTGAGTTTTGTTTGGCTGTTAACCCTTGCTTTGTTACTGGAAAAATTGATTAAAATGGAAAAATTGTAAAAAAATGGCTGTTTTGGGACCGTTTTTATTTTTTTGTTATTTACATTGTTCATCTGAAAGGTTAGATTGTGTGCTATTTCTATACAGCATGTTGTTACGGATGCAACAATACCAAAAATGACTACTTTTAGTTTTTTTTGTTTTAGTTTTTCATAACAAAGCATTTTTCCGAAAAATATTATTTTTAGTGTCTCCACATATTTCAAGCTATATTTTTAATTTTAATTTTTAGGGCGACTGTCTTATGTAGGGGCTCATTTTTTGTGGGATGAGATGACGTTTGATTGGCACTATCTTGGGGTGCATATGACATTTTGGTCCCTTGCTATTATACTTTTTGTGATGTAAGGTGACAAAAATGACTTTTGACACACTATTTATATTATTATTTTTTTCTCTGTGTTCACCAGAGGGGTTAGGTCATGTGTTATTTTTATAGAGCAGTTTGTTACGGATGCGGCAATACTTAATATGTATACTTTTTTATTTATTTAAGTTTTACACAATTATATTATTTTTGAAACAAAAAAATCATGTTTTAATGTCTCCATAGTCTGAGAGCCTTTCATTTTTTTTTTTTTTTGTCGATTGTCCTATGTAGGGTATCATTTTTTGTGGGATGAGATGACAGTTTGATTGGCACTATTTTTTGGTGCATATAATTTTTTAATCGCTTGCTAGTATAGTTTTTGAGATGTGAGGTAACAAAGATGTTTTTTTTTTACATTGTTTTTATTTTTTATTTTTTACCTTATTTACCTGAGGGGTTAGATCATGTGATATTATTATAGAGCAGGTTTTTACGGACGTGGCGATACATAATAGGTATACTTTTTTAAATTTATTTTACTTTAACACAATAACAGCACTTTTGAAAAAAAAATAATAATGTTTTAGTGTCTCAATAGTCTGAGAGCCATATTTTTTTATTTTTGTGGGACATTGTCCTATGTAGGGGCTCATTTTTTGCGGGATGAGATGGCGGTTGCGGGATGAGATGGCGGTTTGATCTCTACTATTTTGAGAGGCAGACGCCTTTTTAATCGCTTGGTATTACACTTTGTGTGATGTAAGGTGACAAAAAATGGCTTTTTTTAAACCATTTTTTTTTGTTACGGTATTTACTTGAGGGGTTAGGTCATGTGATATTTATATAGAGCAGGTTTTTACGGATGCGGCGATACATAATATGTGTAGTGTATTTTATTTTTTTAATTTTTATTCAGTGTAATTTTATTTTATTTTTTTACTTTTTTCACTTTTTTACTTTCTTTTTGACCCAGACCCACTTGGTACTTGTAGATCCAGTGGATCTGGTGTCTATATAATACAGTACAGTACACTATATAGTGTACTGTACTGTATTTTTTTTACTTTACATAGTCTAATCAGACTTCTACCTTTAGCAGAAGTCTAATTAGACTTTCAGTACCATGGAGAGCAGGATGCCTCTGAAGGCGTCCTGCTGCCATGGTAACCATCACCCGCTGCCAGAACACATCAGTTGATGTGGAGGGAGGGGAGCTCCCTCCCTCTGTGATCCCATCCTGTCGGTGGGCTGCAAAGGCACAGCAGCGCTCCCTCCCTGTTAACCCCTTCCATACAGCGGTCCATACGGACCGTGGCATGGAAGGGGTTAAAACTGATGACATCTGCAGCACAGATGTCAGCAGTTTTAGCAGAGTGTCGGCAATGTGCTAACACTCTGCTAAAACCACTAGCCACCAGGAAAACTTTACAGAGGAGCCCGGCGGGGGATCGCTATTGCGATCCCGCCTGCTGCACCGTCCGCCTCCCGCACCACCCGCAACCACCCCCCGTGCACCCCCGCAGCCACAATATGATTGGGGGCTGCAGGGGGGGGTTAAATTCTAACACTGTGGGAACATTTAGTCTCTGAAAGCTCTGCAAACCGCAGGTCTGAATTGGGGGGGGGGGTCGCAGGACCCCCCTGGGCATTGTAACAAGGTACCTGCTGAATGATTTCAGCAGGTACCTTGTTTCCGATCACTGCCGGCTGAGCAGCAGTGATCGGAAATACTCATGATGTACCGGTACGTCATGGGTCCTTAAGGACTCGGGAATCATGCCATACCGGTACGTCATAAGTCCTTAAGGGGTTAGCAGAGACCTCCACAGCGACTGCCCCTTTAACAGGGACTGCCACAGTACCCCGCTCCCTTAACAGTGACCTCACAATACCCCGCTGCATTAACAGTGACCTCACAGTACCCCGCTGCCCCTTTAATAGTGGCCTCCACAGTCCCCTCCTCCCTTAACAGTGACCTCCACAGTGCCCACCCCTTTAACATTGACTTGCACAGTGGCCGCCCCTTTAATAGTGACCTCTACAGTACCCCGTCTTCTTAACATTGATTTATTCAACAGCCGCCCCCTTCACAGAGCTCTGTTCCCTTTAAATTTGACCTCCACAACACCCCACCCCCTTAACAGTGACCTCTATAGCATCCCGCCCCTTAACACTTACCTCCATAGTGGAACATCCCCTTAACTATGACTTTCACCGTTCCCTGCCCTCTTAATAGAGACCTCCACAGCACCCACCCCTTTAGCAGTGACTTCCACAGCATCCTGTCCCCTTAACAGTGACCTCCACAGCGACCCACCCCTTGAACAGTGTCTTCCACAATCACCCTGCCCCTTTAAAGGAAATCTGTCACCAGGAAAATCGCTATTGAAGTAAAGCCATATTCTAATAGCATTTAGTACCTTATTTCAAGATGTGCCTTTGTTTCAGCAATAGATGTTTTCTATCTTCTGAAAATCCAGTTTATTTGGTATACAAAGGAGCCAGTAAGGTGCCCATAGGCGCATCACTCTTGCAGGAATTAGCCCAGGCTTGCCTCCTGCTAGTGCCCAAGCCTGCCTTCATGCTGGGATCAGGGAAAAGGGGGGCAGAGTTATGGCTTGAATGTGATGAAGGAGGGATGGGTGGACACATTGTGGCAGGAGCCGTACCTGGGCTTCTTCCTGCAAGAATTACGCCCCTCTGGGCATCTTACTGGCTCATTTGCATACCAAATTAATTGGATTTTCAGAGGATAAAAAACATCTATCGCTGGAACAAAGGGACATCTGGAAATAAGGTACTAAGTGCTATTAGGCTATGACTTTACTTCAATAGTGATTATCCTGTTAACAGATTTCTTTTAAAGCTGACCTACAGCAGTGAAGAAAAATGGCTGGGTTGTTATGGAAACCTGGTGTAAAACTGTGTGTATGTGGAAACTAAGGGCCTTCGAGCTTCTATTGGCTGATAAGGGTCATGTGGCCAGGTTTCTATTGGCTACATTTTTTTTTTTTTTTGTAATATCTCAGGAATGGTACGTGCTAGAGAGCTGAGACCTAGTGTAAAAGCTTCCCCCCATCTGATGTACCTGTGTGCCAAATTTCGTGATTGTAAATGCAAAAGAGCAGATTCCATTGGCAGACATACGTACATACATTCAGCTTTATATATTAGATAGTCAATGTTCAGTAGTTCATAATTAGAAACTTTGTGTTTACACTTATTAAAAGTCATTATATCCCCAGATATATTCCAGAAATAATGTTAGAATAGTGCCACCTGTTGTGTCTATTGAACAGCTTTTTTGTGTCCACCTCAGTAACTGTGCTGAGGTGGACACGCAAGCTCTGTCTTACCTCTCTCTCTGCTCCAACAGGTGTGAAGGGGGATCCCTGATGAGGTAAGCTGGGTACAGTACTTCCGAAGTTGTGGTGTCTTCTCTGCTTCTCAAAGGAGAAGATGTGTCAAGAGCAGCTGGTTCACCACATCGGGGATCAGAGAGAGAATGGCAGGACTGAGCATAAATACTTTTTTCTGGCACAACCTTTAAGCTTCAGTTTTTAGTTTTAGTATGTTTTTTTATAATCCAAATTAGTAAACGTAAGTTTCTGACACTATTTAACTGTACATCTGTACACTGAGAATCCTTGGCCAGATTACTAATTTCCCTTTATAATTTGTGAATGTACAAAGAAGTCTGTAATTCTAGGCACAATAATATCCATACTGAGCAAGTAATACTCTTATTTAATCTGACAATGCAGAACTTGATTTTCAAAATTAGAAGTAATTGTATCCAAACACTACTGACACATCTTCCTGCTCTGCACAGTCTAATTATTACATTGCCGTTTTGAGGATGTGTTCTTTTATGTCTTCTCGTTCAAGAAATATAGAAGACAAAGTCAAAATAAGGCTTTTAGAAAAGCCTGTAGGTTAATATAATGTAAAGTTTTTTGTTTGATTGACTGTGTTGCTGTGTCTTAAAATTGTAATTCTGTGATAACATTGATTTCATGAATACTTTGTATTTTACACTGCATAAACCTCATCAGTCATAGTACCATTAAATTCAGGTTAAATCCTGAATTAAGAAAGTCAATATAAAGGTTATTGTGTGTACAAGTGGACATGGATGACAAAAATATTCTAGATTTCAGCCATTTAAATACTTAACTGGCTAGTGTATATTACTTAAAGCATACCTGTTGTTTCAGTTTATTTTTAACCACATCAGCCCTCCTAGCTTAACCACTTCAGCCCCCCTAGCTTAAACACCCTTAAAGACCAGGCCACTTTTTACAATTCCGCACTACACTACTTTACCCGTTTATTGCTCCGTCATGCAACTTACCACCCAAATGAATTTTACCTCCTTTTCTTCTCACTAATAGAGATTTCATTTGGTGGTATTTCATTGCTGCTGACATTTTTACTTTTTTTGCTATTAATCAAAAATTACCAAAATTTTTACAAAAAAATGACATTTTTCACTTTCTGTTGTAAATTTTTTTTAAAAAAAACTACATTTCTATATAAATTTTTCTCTAAATTTATTGTTCTACATGTCTTTGATAAAAAAAAGTCCAATAAGTGTATATTTATTGGTTTGGGTAAAAGTTATAGCGTTTACAAACTATGGTGCAAAAGTGAATTTCGGCATTTTGAAGCAGCTCTGACTTTCTGAGCGCCTGTCATGTTTCTTCAGGTGCTAGAATGTCAGGATGGTATAAATACCCCCAAATCACACCATTTTAGAAAGAAGACACCCCAAAGTATTCGCGGGGGGCATGGTGAGTTCATGTATCATTTCATTTTTTTCACAAGTTAGCGGAAAATGACACTTTCTGAGAAAAAAAATAAATAAAAAGTTTCAATTTCTGCTAACTTCTGGCAAAAAAAAAAGAAATCTCAGACGGACTCACTATGCCCCTCAGTGAATACCTCAGGGTGTCTACTTTCCGAAAAGGGGTCATTTGTGGGGTGTGTTTACTGTTCTGGCATTTTGGGCGGGGCTAAATTGTGAGCCGCCATGTAAAATCTAAAGGTACTCGTTGAATTTGGGCCCTTATGCACCCAGGCTGCAAAAGTGTCACACATGTGGTATCGCCGTACTCAGGAGAAGTAGGGCAATGTGTTTTGGGGTGTATTTTTACATATACCCATGTTGGGTGAGAGAAATATCTCTGTAAACTGACAACTTTGTATAAAATTTTTTAAAAGTTGTCGTTTACAGAGATATTTTTCACACACAGTATAGGTATATATAAAAATACACCCCAAAACACATTGCCCTACTTCTCCTGAGTACGGCGATACCACATGTGTGCCACTTTTGCAGCCTGGGTGCGCAAAGGGCCCTAAAAACCAATGAGTACCTTTAGGATTTCACAGGGCATTTTTACGCATTTGGATTCCAGACTTCTTCTCACGCTTTAGGGGCCCCTAAAATGCCAGGACAGTATAAATACCCACATGTGACCCCATTTTGGAAAGAAGACACCCCAAGGTATTCTGTGAGGGGTATGGTGAGTTCATGTAAAATTTTATTTTTTGTCACAAGTTAGTGGAATATGAGACTTTGTAAAAAACAAAATAAAAAAAAAATTAAAAAAAATATTTCCGCTGACTGTGGACTCACCATGCCCCTCACGGAATACCTTGGGGTGTCTTCTTTCCAAAATGGGGTCACATGTGGGGTATTTATACTCACCTGGCATTTTAGGGGCCCCTAAAGTGTGAGAATCCAAATGCATAAAAATGCCCTGTGAAATCCTAAAGGTACTCATTGGTTTTAGGGCCCTTTGCGCATCTTGGCTGCAAAAGTGTCACTCATGTGGTATCGCCGTACTCAGGAGAAGTAGGGCAATGTGTTTGGGTGTATTTTTACATATACCCATGCTGCGTGTGAGAAATATCGCTGTAAACGACAACTTTTTACATTTTTTTATTCAAAGTTGTCAGTTTACAGAGATATTTCTCTCACCCAGCATGGGTATATGTAAAAATACACCCTAAAAACACATTGCCCTACTTCTCCTGAGCACGGCGATACCACATGTGTGACACTTTTTGCAGCCAAGATGCGTAAAGGGGCCCAAATTCCAATGAGTACCTTTTAGGAGGGCATTTTTACGCATTTTTCTTCTCACGCTTTAGGGCCCCTAAATGCCAGGGCAGTATAAATACCCCACATGTGACCCCATTTTGGAAAGAAGACACCCCAAGGTATTCCATGAGGGGCATGGCGAGTTCATAGAATATTTTTTTTTTGGCACAAGTTAGTGGAAATTGATTTTTATTGTTTTTTCTCACAAAGTCTCCCTTTCCGCTAACTTTTGACAAAAGTTTAATTTTTCATGAACTCATTATGCCCTCAGCGAATACCTTGGGGTGTCTTCTTTCCAAAATGGGGTGACATGTGGGGTATTTATACTGCCCTGGCATTTTAGGGGCCCTAAAGCGTGAGAAGAAAAATGCGTAAAATACTCTCCTAAAAGGTACTCGTTGGAATTTAGGCCCTTTGCATTTGGCTGCAAAGTGTCACTCATGTGGTAGCATGCCAGGAAAGTAGGACGATGTGTTTAGGGTGTATTTTTACATATACCCATGCTGGTGAGAGAAATATCTCTGTATATTGACAACTTTGAATAAAAAATGTAAAAAGTTGTCGTTTACAGCGATATTTCTCACACCCAGCATGGGTATATGTAAAAATACACCCCAAAACACATTGCCCTACTTCTCCTGAGTACGGCGATACCACATGAGTGACACTTTTTGCAGCCAAGATGCGCAAAGGGCCCTAAAACCAATGAGTACCTTTAGGATTTTACAGGCCATTTTTACGCATTTGGATTCTCACGCTTTAGCACTCCTAAAATGCCAGGGCAGTATAAATACCCACATGTGACCCCATTGTGGAAAGAAGACACCCCAAGGTATTCCGTGAGGGGCATGGCGAGTTCACAGAAAAAAAAATTTGGCACAAGTTAGCGGAAATTGTTTTTTTTTTTTTTTTTTTACAGTCTCATATTCCACTAACTTGTGACAAAAATAAAATTTTGCATGAACTCACCATACCCTCACGGAATACCTTGGGGTGTCTTCTTTTAAAATGGGGTCACATGTGGGGTTTTTGTACTGCTCTGGCATTTGAGGGTCTCCGCAATCATTACACGTATGGCCAGCATTAGGAGTTTCTGCGATTCTCCGTATATTGAGCATACGGGTAATGAGATTTTTTTTTTCCGTTCAGCCTCTGCGCTGAAAAAAAAAAAAAAATGAACGGCACAGATTTCTTCATTCGCATCGATCAATGTGGATGAATAAATCTCTGCCAAAATCAGTGACTGCGGTGCGGTGGGCTGGGCGCTAGCTACCTAACAAGTAGCTAACTAACTGGTGGTGATAGGGGACCCTTATGCCCCATTCACACGTCCGCAATTCTGTTTGCGGAACGGAATTGCGGACCTATTCATTTCTATGGGGACTGACTTTGTCCCGCTCGGATCCGGAATTACGGATCCGCAATTCCGGGTATGCACTTCCGTTCCGCAAAAATATAGAACATGTCCTATTCCTGTCCGCAATTGCGGACAAGAAAAAGCATTTTCTATATAGTTCTGGCAATGTGCGGATCTGCAAAATGCGGAAAGCACATTGCCGGTGTCCGTGTTTTGAGGATCTGCGGATCGGATCCGCGGATCGATCCGCGGATCGGATCCGCGGATCCGTGAATCCACGGATCTGTGAATCCACGGATCCGCAAAACACATATGGACGCCTGAATGGAGCCTTACAAGGGGTGTGATCAATGACAGGGGGTGATCAGGGGTCTAGATGGGGTGATCAAGGGGTTAATAGGTGAGGGGGTGGGGGGTTAGTGTAGTGTTTGGTGCAACTTTATTGTAGTTACCTGGTCCTCTGGTGGTCGATCCCAGAAAATGGGACCACCAGAGGACCAGGTAGCAGCTATATCAGACGCTGTTCATAAAACAGCGTCTGATATAGCTGTTTGATGCGATTTATATCGCATCTACAGCCTGCCAGCGATTGATCATCGCTGGCAGGCTGTAGTACAACTCTTCAGACGCCAGACGCTGTGAACGCGCGCGCGCCCGCGCGCGCGTTCACAGGAAGTCTCGCGTCTCGCGAGATGACGCCCCGGCGCGTCCGATCAGAAGAACAGGACCGCCCGCAGGACGCAATCCTGCGTACGGCGGTCCTGAAGCGGTTAAACACCCTTACTTACCAGGCCACTTTTTACAATTCTGCACTACACTACTTTCACGGTTTATTGCTTGGTCATACAACTTACCACCCAAATGAATTTTACCTCCTTTTCTTCTCACTAATAGAGCTTTCATTTGGTGGTATTTCATTGCTGATGACATTTTTACTTTTTTTGCTATTAATCAAAAATGATCGAAATATTTGCAAAAAAATGACATTTTTCACTTTCTGTTGTAATTTTTTTTTTTTTAACTACATTTCTATGTAAATTTTTCTCAAAATTTATTGTTCTACATGTCTTTGATAAAAAAAAATCCAATAAGTGTATATTTATTGGTTTGGGTAAAAATTATAGAGTTTACAAACTATGGTGCAAAAAAGTAAATTTCTGCATTTTGAAGCAGCTCTGACTTTCTGAGCACCTGTCATGTTTCTTCAGGTGCTAGAATGTCAGGATAGTATAAATACCCCCCAAATGACACCATTTTAGAAAGAAGACACCCCAAAGTATTCGCGGAGGGGCATGGTGAGTTCATGTATGATTTCATTTTTTTTCACAAGTTAGCGGAAAATGACACTTTCTGAGGAAAAAAATAATAATAAAGTTTCCATTTCTGCTAATTTCTGGCAAAAAAAAAATAAAAAATCTCCCACGGACTCACTATGCCCCTCAGTGAATACCTTGGGGTGTCTACTTTCCGAAATGGGGTCATTTGTGGGGTGTGTTTACTGTTCTGACATTTTGGGCAGGCTAAATTGTGAGCAGTCATGTAAAACCAAAAGGTACTCGTTGGAATTTGGGCCCCTTTGCGCACCTAGGCTGCAAATAAATATCACTCATGTGGTATCGCCGTACTCAGAAGAAGTAGGGCAATGTGTTTTGGGGTGTATTTTTACATATACCCATGCTGGGTCAGAGAAATATCTCTGTAAATTGTCAACTTTGTATAAAAAAAATTAAAAAGTTGTCATTTACAGAGATATTTCTCTCACCCAGCATGAGTATATGTAAAAATACACCCCAAAGCACATTGCCCTACTTCTCCTGAGTACGGCGATACCACATGTGTGACAATTTTTTGCAGCCAAGATGCGCAAAGGGGCCCAAATTCCAATGAGTACCTTTTAAGAGGGCATTTTTACGCATTTGGATTCCAGACTTCTTCTCACGCTTTAGGATCCCTAAAATGCCAGGGCAGTATAAATACCCCACATGTGACCCTATTTTGGAAAGAAGACACCCCAAGGTATTCCGTGAGGGGCATGGCGAGTTCATAGAAGATTTTTTTTTTTGGCACAAGTTAGCGGAAATTGACTTTTTTTCTTTTTTACAAAGTCTCATATTCCACTAACTTGTGACAAAAAATAAAATTTTACATGACCTCACCATAACCCTTACGGAATACGTTGGGGTGTCTACTTTCTAAAATGGGGTCACATGTGGGGTGTTTGTACTGCCCTGGCATTTGAGGGTCTCCGCAATCATTACACGTATTGCCAGAATTAGGAGTTTCTGCCATTCTTATATTGAGCATACGGGTAATGAGATTTTTTTTTTCCGTTCAGCCTCTGGGCTGAAAAAAAAAAATTAACGGCACAGATTTCTTCATTCGCATCAATCAATGTGGATGAAAAATTCTCTGCCAAAAAATGTGCAAAAAAAATAGAAGTAAGGCCCCATTCACACGTCACAAAAATGTCCGCATCTATTCCGCAATTCTGCGGAATTGATGCGGACCCATTCAGTGTGAATGGGGCTGGCGGTGATGCGGAGAGCACACTATGTGCTCGCCGCATCAGCCTTTGCGGAGCTGCGGCCGCGAACTTCCGGGTTTCTGCCCCCAAACATCTGGCCGCAGCTCCGCAAAAGATAGAGCATGTCCTATTCTTGTCCGCACTGGCGGACAAGAAAAGGCATTTTCTATACAGTTCTGGGAATGTGCGGATCTGCTAAATGCGGAAAGCACATTGCCGGTGTCCGTGTTTCGCGGATCTGCGGATCCATGGACTTACACATGTTTCCTTTGGTGGTGCCAAGCAAAAGGGACCACCAGAGGAGCAAGCAGCAGGCATATGAGATGCTGTTAACAAAACAGATTCTGATATACAATTTTTTTTTACTTCTACAGCCTGCCAGCGCATGATCAGCGCTGGCAGGCTGTAGTTTAACTTCTCCCCGACGTGATCCTGTGAGCACGCGCGTGCGCGTTCACAGGAAATCTCGCGAGATGACGCGCGGATGCGTCCAGGAGGAATAAACCTGCCAGATGGGGATGGAATGGGGATGTGTAAGGATGGGGATATTAAACATTTTTTCAATATACTTTTTTAGATGTTTCTGTGTATGAGAAAACAGGGTGTAAAATGTCTTTTTAGCCAAGCTTTAAAGGATATCTGTCAGTAGATTTGTACCTAGCAAACTGGCTGACCTGTTGCTTGTGTATTTGGCAGCTAAAGGCATTTGTAATGGTTACTAGTTCATATGTGCCTGCATTGAAAATATGTAAATAAGCCCCTAGGAGCAATTTTAGCATTGCCGTTTCACCTGGAGGCTCTCTTCTCTCTGCCCTGCCTTTACCACTTGACAGGGCCAAGTATTATGACATTTGTGATGTCAAGTTTCCCATGGACTTCTGGATAGCAGGCTGGTACAGTAGTCCTAACTGGCCTGGTATGCGCTCTCTCTGCTCTCTTTTACCCATCCTCCTGCGTCATGTCAGGGATGGTTTTATTGCCATAGGCAGCGTAATAACACCCAAAGTTAGCCTAACCCAAGTTATCATCCTCCAGTGTACAAAACACCAATTTTGTCAAAATGAAATGCCCATGGATCCGGGAGTTTTTTCCCACTCTTCCGGCTGAATAAATCTGGCCTTGCTGATGGTGCTCCATTTTGCCACTGCTGCTGTATGCCTGCCTTATTATCATGCTGCATACCTACCATCATGTTCTGTTCCAGATTCAACATTTAGTGAACTGAAGTCTTCTCACATTTCTCCAATATCTAGGCCTCATCAAATGTTGTATTGCAGATTTATTTTCCCCTAAAAACATTATCTTTTGCTTTAAGATGTCAAATGAGTATGAGAATGCCTTAGCTGGAGGAAGTCTATCACGTCATTTTCACCTCTGCTGTATAACTAACAGTATTGCCCTGCAGAAGACTGCAAACACATTCCAAATATACCTGTAGGTACTTTGTATCTTTATTTCATGTCCAGGAAAAGCAGTTTTATTCTGCTGAAAAATGGCTCCCAATTGCCCAGCTGGGTGGGCTTTGCTGTTCCAAGTGCCCACGCTGGGTCAGCATTGCTGTTTAACTTGCTCAAGCCCGCCGCTTTTCCTACCTTTTGTCTCCTCCCCTAACTTCCCAGAGATCCCTGCTATCTGCAGCACAGAGTGTGTGCATAAGATTTTGAGACGCTGTGCCGTGACACTAGAAAGGTATGAAGAAATTCACAATTCCTTTTCAAAGAAGAGTGTCCCTGCACAGTCTGACACTGTGAGCCCTGATTGGAAAATGGCAAACTGTGTAGAGAAACACTCTAACTGATAGCAACCAATTGTATTTATACACTTGTAGGAGGAATAACACAGAATAACACATATAAATACTAGTGATGTGCGAGCATGCTCAGCCGAATATCTGTTTGGCTCGAGCATCGCTATGCTCGGCAAATTGTGGTCCTCGTTCGAGTGCCACATGTGCTCGAGCGTAATGCTCGAGTCTCCACCCCGCACGTTTTGAGGGTTTTAAGCAGCCAATAAAGGTTCAGGTAAGTACAGCCCTCACTTTAATGCCGGTAGCCATGTTATCTGCTGGCATTACAGTGATTGGCTGGCCAGAACACGTCATCGGAGGTTATATAGCACCCGATGACGCATGTTCGGCTCAGACATAGTCAGGGAGAGCATCGGTTAGGAAGGGAAAGACAGAGCAGGGAGCGAATTTCAGCGATTTTAGTTAGAGAAAGCTTTTCAAAGATCCAAAAGTCCTTTTAAGGACTACTGTGTGCAGGGCCAGTGCAAGGATTTTTGCCACCCTAGGCAAAAGAAAAGTTTGCTGCCCCTGACCCCCTTGTGACATTACAATGCCCCACCCATATGATCTGCCATATTAACTAACGCCAGTGCTGCAGAGCCGCCATGTTTACATTAAAAAGCCTACAGGGACAGGCTATAAAGACCGGAGCCACTACATTAAGTTGCAGTGGTTCTGGGGACTATAGTGTCCCTTTAATGTGAGTTAAATTAGAGACTAGTGCCACAAATAATATACTAGATTGCCTACTTTCAACCAGATGAGGATGATGATGGGCTCTAGCTGCAGTCTGGCTCCACTGGTCTTGTGTAGAACATGCTCTCTGGAGGCTGTTTGTAACTGAGGTCACAAAAATCTATGTTCTGGGAGAACAGCAGCTCCATTTTTTGGGGCCCTTTACACAGCTCAAGGTCTGGGCCCCAGGGCCTGATGGTGAGTATGCCCATAGGGCCACCCAAAAGTCCACCTACATGTTCCGCCCATGAGTTTGTTAACAGTGGGTGAAGTGTGTAGGGCATGTGTTAAATATTGGTTTTTCACCTTCCGTATCGGTATCGAGGGTCTCCTGACTCATGGCTTACCACGCCAATCAGTGTCTGCCTGTGTATGCCGTAGGCCTGCCCACTGCTTCCGTTCGCGCAGATAAAGTTGCGCTGGTGTCTTTCCTCTGCTGTCAGGTGCTGTCGGCAATCAGGGGGTCTCATCCACGGGGGGATTGCAAACTACAAAACGCGTTTCGGGGCTAAGCATTGGCCCCTTCCTCAGTGGTTAGTGGTAAGGCCCACTCTCTTCTCCCCCTCCCAAAATCGGAGGGTTTTTGTATCCAATACTGAACAGCATCTGAAAACACTGTGTATATTACAACTTCCATTAATCTGGGCCTAGTGTAGTGGTCAGATATCCACCTTCTTAGCTGTGAGTAGTTTGGGCTCTTTTCTCCTGCTCCATTGTATCCATACCTAGTATGAAAGAAAATACCAAAATGCTCTAGTGTTCGCAATTCCAATATTGACCAGGTATACTAATTCTAAAATATAACTTTTACTAGATAAGCCATAAAACAATTCAAAATGTTAAAAAACACCACAGATCAGTGAGCAGACGAGAGGACTGAACCTCTACCAACACATTCCACTTGATATTCTACCATCTAGTAGTCTGATGGTTAGAAAGAAAAATACAATCCTACCAGTTTCAGACGTGTAGATTGTGAATAGTTATTCGGTGTGTACTAGAAAAATATCCTTCACTGCAGTGGCCGAGGATTGTTACAAAGCATTCGTCCCCAATATCCTCGGCCACTGCAGTGAAGGATATTGTTCTAGTACATTGGAATTGCGAATACATTTAGGAGTGTGACCATACATCCTGGCACATATACATGCACACAGGTGTTGGATTAGTTTTTGTCCTAGTGTAGTGTCTATCGGTGTGTTTTTGTATCCACTACTGTCCTGCCTCGGAAAACACTGAGCATATTACAACTTCCATTTATCTGGACCTAGTGTAGTATCCAAAATCTGTGGGTTTTTGTAACCAATACTGAACAGCATGTGAAAACACTGTGTATATTACAACTTCCATTAATTAGTGTCCAAAATCTGTGGTGTTCTGTAACCAATACTGTCCTGCATCAGAAAACGATGTCTTTAGTGGACAGTAAAACAATCTGCGCCACATCTACAGACAAAACCATTAATATGAAGAAGGCGGACAGGGAAGTGGAAGTGATGCTGATAGAGCAAGCAGAGGCCGTGGCCCTGGTCACATAGAAACTGTGCCTGCTGCCACTGCACTAGAAAAACAAAAAAATCTACCTTACCCAGCTTCATGTCCAACTTAGCTGGGCGGCGAAGGACAACACTGTCCAAGTCAGACCAGTGCGAAAAGGTGGTCGGTTGGATTGCTGAAGATAATGTTTCCAGTCGGTTAAGCACCACCCTCTCTTCCACTAAGTCCAGTCTCTGTAGCCAAGAGTCTGGTCAATCGAATCCTCATTCTGATCATCCTTCCTCCCACCATGTCGAGTCTGGCCAAACAAGTGATCCCACACTCGGATATTCACATGACCTCTTTTCATCTCCAGTACTTGGTTTGGCTCGCCCGCACACTTGAAGAGGTACCTGAGATATTGTGCCCTGATTCCCAACCTCTTGAGCCTTCACAGTCTCAAGAAGATGATGGTGGAGAACGGCAATCATTCGTTGATGAGGTGGATGATGATGAGACACAGTTGTCAATCACTGAGGTTGTGGTTAGGTCAAGTCAGGAGGAAGAGCAGAGTGAGGAAGTGGAAGAGGAGGTGGTGGACGATGAGGCCACTGAACCAACATGGGAAGGTGAAAAGCCGAGCGAGGACAGCAGTACAGAAAGGGAGGGATCTGCAGCACCGCAACAGTCTGGAAGAGGCAGTGGGGTTGGAAAAGGGAGAAGTCGGCCCACACCAAACAGGCCCGCATGCGTTACACCGAGCACCCTCATGCGTAAATCGACGTTTCCAAGGGGTAGGATTTCGGCAGTATGGCGCTTTCTTGAGGAAAGTGCAGATGACAAAAGTTTGTAACCTGTTCTGTAGCAAAATGAGCCGGGGTATGAACACTAGAAACCTCACCACCACAGGCATGATATGCCACATGGCATCCAAGCACCCTAATAAGTGGGCCTAACGCCGGGGTCCACAATCTGGGTCTGCGGGTCACACCACACCTCCTCTTCCCCTGTGTTACGCACTGCTGGCCGACCCCCTGTCGAAGGCGCAGGCCGGGATGCCCCTCGGCCTGCACCTGGACCTTTACATGAACCATCAGCAACAACATCCACTTCCCTGTCCCAGCACAGCGTCCAAATGTCAATAAGACAGGCAGTGCAAAACCTACCCCAATTTTCAAGAGCTACTAGTGAAGGCACGCTGTGTGTGTGCCCATTTCCACAAGTCGTCCACAGTTTCAGTCAACGCTGCAGCAGCACTTGCAGCTTCCAGCTCACCTACTGTTTTGCAACGTGAGCATGCGCTAGAACTCTATGTTCTACATGTTGGCCAGGCTTTGTGAGCAGCAGAGGGCAGCTGTGGAATACCAACTGCAACATGGTGGTCGCCTGTCCAGTCAACTGCCACTATTCACAAGCGTAAGTGGGCATTGCTGTCAGACCTCTGTGAGGTTTTAAAAAACTTTGATGAATCAACACAGATGGTTAGTGGCGATAACGCTATTAACAGCGTAACCATCCCACTGCTGTGTATACTCAAACTATTGCTGCTCACAATTAAGGACAACGGGCTGAATATGGCCGACGAGAAAATGGGGATGAAGATTATGCAGGGTAAAAGCCAGACCACCCACAGTTCGTCTTCTCAGCGCAAATTTGGCCATAACATAGTAACATAGTACATAAGGCAGAAAAAAGATATCTGTCCATCCAGTGGTCTGTCATCCTGCTAGTTGATCCAGAGGAAAGGAGTACTCCCTGGACCAACGACCCATCTCTAGTAGCTATAGCCTGTAATATTATTGCACTCCAGGAATACATCCAGGCCCCTCTTGAATTCCTTTATTGTACTCACCATCACCACCTCCTCAAGCAGAGAGTTCCATAGTCTCACTGCTCTTACCGTAAAGAATCATCTTCTATGTTTGTGTACAAACCTTCTTTCCTCCAGACGCAGAGGATGTCCCCTTGTCTCAGTGACAGTCCTGGGGATAAATAGATGATGGGAGAGATCTCTGTACTGACCCCTGATATATTTATACATAGTTATTAGATCTCCCCTCAGTCGTCTTTTTTCTAAAGTAAATAACCCTAATTTTGATAACCTTTCAGGGTACTGTAGTTGCCCCATTCCAGTTATTACTTTAGTTGCCCTCCTCTGAACCCTCTCCAGCTCTGCTATGTCCGCCTTGTTCACAGGAGCACAGAACTGTACACAGTACTCCATGTGTGGTCTGACTAGCGATTTGTAAAGTGGTAGGACTATGTTCTCATCACGGGCATCTATGCTCCTTTTGATGCAATCCATTATCTTATTGGCTTGGCGGCAGTTGCCTGCCACTGGTTTTTGCAGCTTAGTTTGCTGTTTATTAAAATTCCTAGATCCTTTTCCATGTCAGTGTTACAGAGTGTTTTACCATTTAGTATGTATGGGTGACTTGCATTATTCCTTCCCATGTGCATAACTTTACATTTGTCAGTGTTAAACCTCATCCGCCACTTCTCTGCCCAAGCCTCCAATCTATCCAGATCCCTCTGTAGCAGTATATTGTCCTCTTCAGTGTTAATTACTTTACACAGTTTAGTGTCATCTGCAAAAATTGATATTTTACTGTGCAAGCCTTCTACAAGATCATTAATAAATATATTGAAAAGAATAGGGCCCAGTACTGACCCCTGAGGTACCCCACTATTGACAGTTGCCCAATCTTAGTGTGTACAGTTAATAACCACCCTCTGTTTTTTGTCACTCAGCCAGTTACTTACCCACTTACAAACATTTTCTCCCAGTCCAAGCATCCTCATTTTATATACTAACCATTTATGTGGTACAGTGTCAAATGCTTTGGAGAAGTCCAGATATACGACATCCATTGATTCGCTGCTGTCAAGTCTAGAATTTACCTCCTCATAGAAATGGATTAAATTCGTTTGGCATGACCGATCCCTCATGAAGTCATGCTGATATGGCGTTATTTGCTTATTTCCATTGAGATCCTCTAAGATAGCATCTCTCAGAAAACCTTCAAACATTTTCCCCACAACAGATGTTAAACTTACCGGCCTATAGTTTCCGGGCTCTGTTTTTGGACCCTTTTTGAATATTGGCACCACATTTGCTATGCGCCAATCCTGTGGGACATTCCCTGTCAGTATAGAGTCCGCAAATATCAAAAATAAGAGTCTGGTTATGACATTACATAAAGAGGAGGAGGAGAAGGAGGTGGAGACAGTATCCTCTGCTATAGAGGGTAGTACCCATGGAACTTTAATTTCATCTTTTCAGCGTGGATGAGCAGAAGAGGAGGAGGAGGAGGATGAGGGGATGGAGAGTCATCCTGATTAGTGATGAGCTGAAGGGGCAATATTCAAATTTGCGATATTTTATGAATATTTGGGTGAATATTTGTGATTTCTAGTCATTATTTTCTTGATTGCGAAAATTCGCAATAACTGGTATTTTAAAAAAGCGATTATTCGCAATTACAAATATATTTTGCGATATTTTAAATATTCGCAAATTCTCGAAGTGCCGTTATTCGCGATTAAAATTCACAATTCGAATATTCGTGATCAACACTAATCCTGATGTTGACATCGACATCTTGCCTGTTGGTACTCTGCCACACATGGCTGACTTCAGGTTAGGCCGCCTTTCCCGCGACCCTCGCATTATACGCATTTTAGATAACACAGATTACTGGGTGTTCACCCTTCTTGACCCCGGCCACAAAGAGAACTTCTCATCTCTCATTCCTATGGTGGAGAGAATGAGTAAAACCAGAAGGTACTTGTTGAGAGATTGCTCCAAAATTTTTCATCTGACAATGCGGCTGGCAGAGTCCGTACTTCTTTAGGCAACCGAGGAAGGGAGACAAGGGGAACACACAGCAGTTCCAACAAAGGCAGTGCAACACTCTGTATGGCATGGGACACTTTCAACCTCACCCTGAAGCACGGCCTAGTGGCACAAGGAGGGAAAAGTTTTGGAAGATGGTGAAGGAATACATCGCAGACCGTGTCAGCGTCCTAAATGTTCCTTCAGTGCCTTACAACTATTGGGTGTCCAAGCTGGACACGTGGCACAAACTTGCGCTCTACGCCTTTGAGGTGCTAGCCAGCCCTTCTGCCAGCGCTTTGTCTGAGCGTGTATTTAGTGCTGCTGGTGGTATTATAACTGATAAGCGTATCCGCTTGTCCACTGACAACGCTGACCGGTTGAATCAGACAAAAATGAACAAGACCTGGATTGCCCCTGACATCTCAACTTCACCAGAGGAGAAACAACAAACCGAAATCTAGCATTGGGATAATGCCCAAAATGTCCGGAATCCCATACACATATATACACCAATTTACCACACCGGAATTCAAAAAGAATCACTTTATTATTACCATGATAAAAAACAATTCATATTAAAATATCATAAAGTCTTGGTCAACATAATGGGTGGTACAGATAACAGTTAGGAAACCTTCACACAGGGGTATCTGTGCATAAGTATAACAGTAATGATATCAAGATTAAGGCTGACAACATACGCACATACGTAATTATAAGGCACCCTATGGTATTGGGCCTCAGATGCACTACTAACACAAACAATGGACGTTGGTGTGTACATCCTGTAAGAGAGTGTCTGGAGTGGTAGTGGGTGGAAGATACGTTCCACCGGGGGTCGTGGCCCCGGTGGAGTAAGAGCCGGGTCTTTTGTGTTTTGTCAGCAGTGAGTGCTGTCACACAGCGGTCCGGGCCGGCTCTTACTGGGAACAGGCAAAGAGCAGGGTGGGTGTCTGTTCCCCACGGACCACAACGGCTGGACGGGATTCGGTTGTTGGTGTCAGTCTACACTGATCCTGGCAGGTTGGTTATCTCTGGCCTTAGTTGGGTAGGGAAGGAGTTAATCCTTCACTATGCTCGGTGGGTGTGGTCCTCCTGCTACACCCAGGGCTGTGAATATAAGTTTGATGCTCACTGACTGTGGGGTGATGAAGTGTGCTCTCCTGTCTCTCTGCAGGAGGCTGATCGCATGGTCGGGCTGAGCTCTGTAGTCCGCTCTGCTAACAAAGACTGCCCAGTTGCTGCAGGCTCCGGGAAGGGCCAAAAGAAGGGATCCTGTGGCCGGAGCCATTCCCTTGTCCAGGCCGACACATGGCCTGTCTAACTTGCACGAACTTGGACAAACCCGCCCCACGACAAGGTGTAGTACTGATCACGGATGTGAGAGACTGTGTGAACAGGCACCAAGACGCCGGCAGCGTTTGGGACTTCGTTGTGGGAGGTGGGGTTTATGAACTTTGCTGTGGTGTGAATTGCACAGTTTTGATGTGATACACTGGCGTGAATAAAAGAGCACGGTGTGGACACAAAGCCTGTCTCCTGAGCCTCTATACTGCCACCGCTACCATCTGCCTACCAGAGCAAACCCCCACAATCCATAGAGGGAAGGTACCAATAAAGTGCTAATAATAGTGCAATTGAACAATGCATGTGTACATGTACCTGAATGCGCACTGTGTATCAGCGTCACCCCCGCGTCCCGACGCGTGTTTCGCCTGCTCGGCTTTCTCAGGGAAAGGTAAGTCCCCAATGACCCATGAGCCCCTCCTTTTATAGGTCATATCTATAAATATTTGAACTCACCTGAAGCTAAATATGTACACGCTATAGGCCAAAGTGAGCGGCCCGGAACTGCCCAATGTGCATGCGCTATTTTGCCGTAAGTTGTCATATGCACTCCAAGGTGGAACGCATGCCTCTTTCACACCCGGAAGTTGTTATGTGCGCTCCAGAGTGGGGCGTATACTTCCTCCAACACTCGCATCTAAAATCCCATATTAAGTATGGATTGATATGAGAGTCACCCAGTTATTATCACATCGGGAAAACCTCAACATATGTTCCATCACTAAATCATTAATTATATACCCGTCACTAACATAGGGATTAATCAATAGCTAAAAATGTAATGCAGGATTAATAATTAGTGATGAGCGGCAGGTGCCATATTCGATTTCGACGAAATTCGCGAATATTCGAATGAATATTCGTTTCATATTCGTCGAAATCGAATATTCGTCATTTTTTCTAGTTATCGCGATTAACATGCGATTTAAATAATCGCATATTGCGATTTGTACTTAAGGCTACTTTCCTATTGGTTTCATATCTAGAATTAGCGAGGATGACTTAATATGACGAATGTATTCGTCTATTCTCAAAACGAAGATAACGAGTATTCTACATCTTCGTTTAGCTACCTATTCGTCAACCTCGCTAATTCTAGCAATCAAATAGGAAGGTTGACTATAGAGACAGTTGTAGCTTAACTCGCTATGCGTTATTTTTTTTTAATAAATAGAATAATTATAATAATTATATCAAGTAATATAATTATTCTATTAAAAAAAAAAAAAATCGCATAGCGAATTCTAACACAGCTGTCTCTATAGTCAACCTTCCTATTTGATTGCTAGAATTAGCGAGGTTGATGACTAATAGGTTGCTAAAACGAAGATGTAGAATACTGCTATCTTCGTTTTTGAGGAATATGACGAATACATTCGTCATATTCGCTATTCGCTAATTCTACCAAGCCAACCATAACTTCTGTGCTCATGGAGCGTCCCCATCACCATGGGAACGTCTCCATATACTAAAATGTACTGTCGGATTTGAGGAATTACGTTGAAATCGCAATGCGATTAATTCAAGTTATATTAATCGCATTGCGATTTCAACTTAGAGCTGGGTTTATAATGGGTCAGCTTGCTAGAATGAACGAAGTTAACGAATATGGAATATAGCAGCACTGCTAAGTTGAATTCGCAATGCGATTAATTTAATCTTGAAGTAATCGCATTGCGATTTCAACTTAGCACTGCTTTCTTACATAGGCTAGAATTAACGAATATGGAATATAGCACTAGCAGTGCCAAGTTGAAATCGCAATGCGATTACTTCAAGTTAAATTAATCGCATTGCGAATTCAACTTAGCAGTGCTGCTATATTCCAAATTCGCTAACTTCGCTCATTCTAGCAAGCTGACCCATTATAAACTCAGCTCTAAGTTAAAATCGCAATGCGATTAATATAACTTGAATTAATCGCATTGCGATTTCAACGTAATTCCTCAAATCCGACAGTACATTTTAGTATATGTAGATTCTCCCATGGATGGGGACGCTCCATGAGCACGGAAGTCGGCAGAAGCGGCAATGGGCACTGACTAGAGCAGCCAGGAAGCCAGGAATCCTCAGGACAGGTAAGAACTACTGTTGGGAAGAGGGAAAGAAAAAAATATAACTAAAAAAAAAAAAAAAAAAAAACGAATATTCGAAATAGCGAATTTATAGCGCTATATTCGAAATATTCGCGAATTAGCGAAGTGCCGATATTCGCTAAAAAAATTCGCTTTTCGAATATTCGCGCTCAACACTATTAATAATGTGACAGAGAATATAATGCAGGACCAATAATAAATTCATATATACAAATTATATCAAGACGTGAGTATATGATAAGATATGATGAAAAAATAATAAAAAAATATATAAATAAATTATGAAGTGCAAAGACGGCTTAGAAAAAGGAGTGTAAGGTGACAGTGCAAATGTGCAAGTGCTCAGTGCCCAAATCAAAGTGCCAGTGAGAAGTGTATATCAATTCATATTAAAATCCATTTTAAATAAATAAATAAAATTATTAGATATTAACATTAGTAAGAACATGTATCATAATAATCAATGAATTATAAATCACAAACACACAGTGTATGGTGTTTAAAATCCACATTGGATGATAAAGAAGAAAGAGGAGAGCTGAGCTGATGATGAACATAACGGCAATTTCAATGTATTCTTTATAATGTACTCAGTCTACTGTAGTGTATTCCCATTTACCTTCTCCACCACAAAAAAAGTGTATATGGTTGAATCTTGTTTTCTCCTCCTCCTCCTCCTCCTCCTCCTCGTCATCCAGATTGTATATCTTCCCTCCACTACAATTTTTAAAGAGGTCACCAGCAGGCCCTCTACCATAATGTTTCAGAGGGTCAGCTCACCAGCAAGCACTCAGCCATAATGTTTTAGAGGGTCAGCTCACCAGCAGGCCCTCACCCCTAATGTTTTACAGCAGGGATGTCAAACTCGTGGCCCTCCAGCTGTTGCAAAACTACAACTCCCATCATGCCTGGACATCCTACAGCAATCAAGGCATGCTGGAAGTTGTAGTTTTGCAACAGCTGGAGGGCCACGAGCTTGACATCCGTGTTTTACAGGGTCAGCTCACCAGCAGCCCCTCACCCCTAATGTTTTAGAGGGTCAACTCAGCATCAGGCCCTCAAACATAATGTTTTAGAGTGTCAGCCCACCAGCAGGCCCTCGCCCCTAATGTTTTAGAGGGTCACCAGCAGGCCCTTGCTCTAAATTTTTTTGAGGGTCACCAGCAGGCCACCAATTATAGTTTTTCAAGGGTGTGTATGATGCTCTCCTTTGTGTGTAATAAAGTGTGTATTGTAGTGCCTGTTCCGTGTAATTTTTGGCAACCCCTTCACTTAGTGCATAGGCTTTATGAGTGTAGGAGTCCCACTACATGAACAATTATATAGGCTGTTCCGGAGTGCCTTTTGCTTCTAATTTGTGGCAGCACTTGCACTTTATATACAACTTGAATATACAGGAAAGAATGTTTATTTTATTTATTTTTTTTTTATTTTTTTTATTTTTTTGGGGGGGCATATTTTTGTCAGTCTGTAAAATTGGCATACTACTCGGACAACATGGTTCTCAGCAGCGACCTGGGAGTCCAAGATGCATCCAGACATCATCCCCATGCTGTTTCTGATCCTTTTTGGTGGTGTTTCGGTCACTTTCAGACCTTTTCCAAAGAACCAGGCACCATCCCCTCTTCAGAGCAGGGGGTGCCTGGTTGTTTCCCATTGACTTCAATTATACTCGGGTGCTCGGCCGACCACATGAACATAGCTATGTATTCGGCCCGAACACCCGAAAACTTTGGTGCTCGCTCATCACTAATAAATACAGTACTTATCTTCATCGACATTACCTACCAGCACACTGATCAAAACACTATCCTTTTACTTAGTCATGGTTTACAAATAAATTGGTTTGCAGAGATATTTTTCCATGTACATGTCTTTTTTCATTTGAGGCTATTGTGCTTTTATTATTGTACACATTTTTTAACTTGGATTGTTATCCAGTAAGGAGTTATTGACATGTAATATCCTGCTACTGCCCATATATTCCAGTATATTTGGAAAGTTCACCATGTATCTGAAGAAGGAAGCAAAATGCTTCTGTAACACAATGTACTTTACTGTAATTTTTATCTACACTTTTTATTAAATTTTACACTAGTTAAGAATTTCCTTTTTATTTATCCTATATAGAGATGAGCGAATCGAAGCTGACGAAGTGGAACTCGATTCACAACGAATATGAATTATCTTGCGCTTCGTGGTAACGAATCATAATTTTTCCTAACATGGCGGCTACACATTTGAGAACATGGGGCAAGGAACTCTGGGAAGGCGATATGACCCATAATGCCATGCATGCAGCCAATCAGCAGCCAGCCCCATGATGTCACAGCCCTTTAAATACCGCAAACATCTTAGATTCTGCCATTCAGTAACATACTTTGTTCTGGGACCACCTCCATACTCTGTCATTGTGCCACTCTCTGGCCTATTTATGCTGCTGCCACCTCCAGACTCTGTCACTGCGTCGCTCTGTGGTATCCTCATGCTGCTGCCACCTCAAGACTCTGTCATTGTGCCACTCTCTGGCTTCCCCATGCTGCCACCACCTTCAGACTCGGTCATTGTGCCACTCAGTGGCCTCCTCATACTGCTTCCTTCTCACCACTATGTCATAAGTCCACTCTGTGGGCTTCTCCTGCTGTTCCCACCCTCCCTACTTCATGACTGGTCCATTATTGTGGCTTTCGGTCTGGCTGACATCATCATTTATTTGACACTTCTTTGGATCTGTCAGAAGGAAGGAAAAACGAGATGCACTACGGATCCTGTCTGTGTAGCAGCTTTAAGGCCTGTATGGTGCCATCAGAAATGAAATCCACTCCTGTTTTTATTGGTATTAGAAATTCTGAGCAAATGCTGACCGAGTGAATGCGTATGCTCCACAGACAGGATCCGTTTTTTGTGGGTCATTGTTCTGACGGTTTAGAGGAAGGCCAAAATAATCGGTGACATCAACACAAACTTACTGGTGACACCCTCTCCACTCTATCACGGGGGCTCTACTTTTATAAGCATTTAATAGAGCAACTTCTGATCTATGTGGAATCATCTGATGAGGGTGTAAAAGGAGTAAGCTTCTTCTTGACGCTAACATCTACCTGTAAGGCTGAGTTGATACTTGAGTTATTTGGTCCGTTTTGGCCCTGTGACCGCCCAAAAAAGTAAAGTTTGCAGTGATTCTAAGAGCAACCCCTGTCATCTGCATGTCATACGGACTCAAAGTATTATTTCACTACCAAAGCAGACTCCCTATGCGTGTTACTGCAAAGCACAGTGTTCTACACCACTATGAAGGCTCTCAGCTGCCAGGAAATAGCCTCTTTTAACATAATTCACCACAAATATTTTCTGATCGAACCGAATTTTCCTGGAAAACTTTGGCGACCCGGCGAATCAAATTTTTGAAAAATTCACTCATCTCTAATCCTATACTGTTCAAGACAGTAGTTTAGTCTCAAGGGAGAAAAGCTACAGCTATTCTGACCCAGTACTGGGCTCCACAGCTTTGTCTACACTAGAGCTGAGCCTGTTGATGAGCAACTACAGGTATTTCTGGTAAGAACATGCGCTAGCTGTGTGTCTCCTTATATCACTTGAGTTTTACACTAGGGAGCACAATTGTGTTTCTTCTATTTACAGGGAGGAATAACAGAGTAACCCTACAATACAGAGTTATGACAAAAGATGGCCCAGAATGGTTATTTTATAGGGAATACACATATTTACCACAACAGACATGTCAGGACTCAGGAAAGCTAACAAATCTTCTAAATCTTCTAATATATAGCTAAAAGTACCAATACAAACCTCTCAATCATCGGATTCAGGTTGTTCATTCAGTCCCATTGCAAAAGCTGTACTAAATCCGACCTCTAGCCATACAGTCTGCCTTTACAAACATTTGTAATGTAAGTGATTGTCTAAAGAGCTTGCTGAATTCAAGTGTGGTACTGTTATAGGATTCCACCCTTTTAACAAGTCAGTATGTGAAATTCCTTCCATCCTAGTTATTCCACCTTCAACTGTGAGTGGTATTATTGCAAATATGAAGCATTTATGAACCACAGCTACTCAGCAATAAAGTGTTAAACCAAGTAATAAAAATATTAATAATAATAACTGCAAATTTCCAAACCTCATCTGGCATTAACATCAGCAGAAAAACTGTGTAGCTAGAGTTACCAGTGATGGGTTTCCTTGGCTGAACAGCTGCATGCAAGCCTTACATCACCAAGCACAATGCCAACTGTCGGATGGAGTGGTGTAACGCACACCACCACTGGACGATGGAGCAGTGGAAACATGTCCTGTGGAGTGATGAATCATGCTTTTCTATCTATAAGTCTGGTTTATGAGTCTGGGTTTGGAGAATTCCAGGGAAACATTAGCTGCCTAACTGCTTTGTGACAACTGTAAAGTTGGTGGAAGAGAGATAATGCTATGGGATAATTTTTCAGTGGTTGGCCTAGGCCACTAATTCCAGTGAAGGTAAATCTTAATTCTTCAGCATAAGAAGTCATTTTGGATAATTGCATGCTTCTTACTTTGTGTGAACAGTGATTGTGCCCCAGTTTGCAAAGCAATGTCCATAGAGACATAGTTAGGTGAGTTTTCTGCGGAAGAACTTGTACGGCAAATAGAGAACCCTGACCTCAACCTCATTAGATATCTATGGGATGAACTAGAAAAGATATTGCAAGCCAGGTCCTTTTGTCTAACCATCATCAGTGTCTGAAGCTCTTTTAGAAGAAGGGGCAAAAATTCCAACAAAACGCTCCAAAATCTTGTAGAAAGTCTTCCCAGACTTTCTATTGCCTATCGATTTAGAATGTGATGTTATAAAATCTCCTCTAGATGTACTGTGTAGGTGTCTCAATACCATTGTCCATATAGTGTATGTATGCATAGAAACTGGATTATGCACTTATGAGTATGCTCATTGGGAAAGTGCAACACAGAGATTGTCACAAGATGTCAGGTTTGATATTTACAGAGAGTATGAATGATTATAACATCTACAACACTGTTTCTTAACTTGCGGTACACCCTTTTGGTATGTGCTACAGGGTAAGGGGGTATGTGGGATTGCCTAGCATCCAGCAATGTTTTATTGATGGCTGCTAGTGCCTCTCCACATTCAACTTTGTCGCGGTCCTCAGGATATTAAAGGGTGTAATCAGGGAAGAGAGTTCCAGGAAGGATTCAAGACATTTTATTTCACCTCTTTCTTTAAAATACTGAAAAAGTACTTGCAGTCTTGATAGTACTTTTAATAATATGTGTACCAAACCCAAAACTTTTCTTTTATAGCACTGTGATAGTCAGTCTTGCAAGCTCACCCCCAAGTAGGGGGAATAGTCAGGCTTTTAAGCACAAGGAGGACTCAGGAGACACTAATGCATTTTAACTGGCAGCCTGCCGCTTTTATTTCCACAGGTTGCATAAAACAAAACCATAAACACAACACCTAGCCTAATCCAGGCTCTAACTAAACAGTAGGTCCCTCTCTAAGACGTGGCTGAGCTACCTCAGTCCACCCAACATAAACCTGTCTAAAGTCTGAAGTTACAGCAACCTGTGATACTTGTGGTTTTCCTTGCACTGGACCTTCAGGGTCTCTCAGAGAGATATGGCTTCTCTCCCTCTCAGGGAGTTCTAAGCAAGTGTGCTGCCAGCCTGGTTATCTAGTAACTCACCAGGTGCAGCTCATCAGGACCCAGGATTAGGTTTTTTAACCCTTTCCTAAATTGCTTTCCTCAGCATATGTTAGGAACCTGGGAGACACATACCCACCCTCAATTACTTCCCCATGTGAGACACCACATATCCCCCCACTTTGTTCAAGCCCATAGGGGTGAACACTAGCATCAAATGCAGATCCTTGTTAAAGGGCATCGACCTGACCTACAGTCTTCCCCTTATTCTGCCAGACCCAGGACAAGAGTGCTTGGTTGGTCATAAACACTGACTTTCTACCCAGTAGAAACTGCCTAAGGGTCTTCTGTGCCCGACTAATGGCTAGATACTCTCTTTCTACTGTTTTCTGGGTGACGATAACAGGCGTTCGTCCTCTTTGATTCTTCATTTTATCAAAAGATCGCGTCTCTCTTTTTCATTTACTTCCCGAGTTTTGATCTTGTCTTCTGGAATTCTTTTCAGAATAAAGTTGCAAGAAAAAGTATGTGAACCCTTTAGAAGGATATGGATTTCTGCAGAAATTGGTCATACAATGTGATCTAAGTCACAACAATCACAGTTTGCTTAAACTAATAACATACAAAGAATCAAATGTTACCATGTTTTTATTGAACACACAATGTAAATATTCACAGTGCAGGTGGAAAAAGTATGTGAACCCCTAGACTAAAGACATATCCAAGAGCTAATTGGAGTGAGGTGTAAGCCAACTGGAGTCCAATCAATGAGATAAGATTGGAGGTGTTGGTTACAGCTGCCCTGCCCTATAAAAAACACACACCAGTTCTGGGTTTGCTTTTCCCAAGAAGCATTGCCTGATGCGTGAATGATGCCTCGCACAAAACACCTCTCAGAAGACTTACGATTAAGAATTGTTAACTTGCATAAAGCTGGAAAGGGTTATAAAAGTATCTCCAAAAGCCTTGCTGTTCATCAGTCCACGGTAAGACAAATAGTCTATAAATGGAGAAAGTTCAGCACTGCTGCTACTCTCCCTAGGATTGGCCGTTCTGTAAAGATGACTGCAAGAGCATAGTGCAGACTGTTCAATGAGGTGAAGAAGATTCCTAAAGTGTCAGCTAAAGACTTACAAAAGTCTCTGGCATATGCTGACATCCCTGTTAGCAAATCTACGATGCGTAAAACACTAAACAAGAATGGATTTCATAGGAGGATACCACAGAGGAAGCCACTGCTGTCCAAAAAAAAACATTGCTGCACGTTTACAGTTTGCACAAGAGCACCTGGATGTTCCACAGCAGTACTGGCAAAATATTCTGAGGACAGGTAAAATCAAAGTTGAGTTGTTTGGAAGAAACACACAACACTATGTGTGGAGAAAAAGAAGTACACCAACATCAAAACCTCATCCCAACTGTAAAGTATGGTGGTGGGGGCATCATGGTTTGGGGCTGCTTTGATGCATCAGGACCTGGACGGATTGCTATCATCAAAGGAAAAATGAATTCCCAAGTTTATCAAGACATTTTGCAGGAGAACTTAAGGCCATCTGTCCACCAGCTCAACAGAAGATGGGTGTTGCAACAGGACAACAACCCAAAGCATAGAAGTAAATCAACAACAGAATGGCTTAAACAGAAGAAAATACGCCCTCTGGAGTGGCCCAGTCAGAGTCCAGACCTCAACCCGATTGAGATGCTGTGGCATGACCACAAGAAAGCGATTCACACCAGACATCCCAAGAATATTTCTGAACTGAAACAGTTCTCTAAAGAGGAATGATCAAGAATTACTCCTGACCGTTGTGCACGTCTGATCTGCAACTACAGCAAACGTTTGGTTGAAGTTATTGCTGCCAAAAGATGGTTCAACCAGTTATTAAATCCAAGGGTTCACATACTTTTTCCACCTGCATTGTGAATGTTTACATGGTGTGTTCAATAAAAACATGGTAACATTCAATTTTCTGTGTGTTATTAGTTTAACCAGTCCCGGACCGCCGTACGCAGGATTGCGTCCTGCGGGCGGCCGGGATCTTCTGAGTGGACGCATCGGCGCGTCCTCTCGCGAGACCCATGAGTTCCTGTGAACGCGCTCACAGGGGCGCGCGTCTGGAGAGTTAAACTACAGCCTGCCAGCGATGATCAATCGCTGGCAGGCTGTAGATGCGATATAAATCGCATCAAACATGTATACCAGACGCTGTTTTGTGAACAGCGTCTGGTATACCTGCTACCTGGTCCTCTGGTGGTCCCATTTGCTGGGATCGACCACCAGAGGACCAGGTAACACAGTAAAGTTGCACCAAACACTACACTAACCCCCCCCACCACCCCCTCACCTATTAACCCCTTGATCACCCTATCTAGACCCCCTGATCACCCCCCTGTCATTGATCACACCCCTTGTAAGGCTCCATTCAGACGTCCATATGTGTTTTGCGGATCCGTGGATTCACGGATCCGTGGATTCACGGATCCGCGGATCCGATCCGCGGATCCGATCCGCAGATCCTCAAAACACGGACACCGGCAATGTGCTTTCCGCATTTTGCAGATCCGCACATTGCCAGAACTATATAGAAAATGCTTTTTCTTGTCCGCAATTGCGGACAAGAATAGGACATGGTCTATATTTTTGCGGAACGGAAGTGCAGACCCGGAAGCGCGGATCCGTAATTCCAGATCCGAGCGGGACAAAGTCTGTCCCCATAGAAATGAATAGGTCCGCAATTCCGTTCCGCAAACAGAATTGCGGACGTGTGAATGGGGCATAAGGGTCCCTTATCACCGCCAGTTAGTTAGCTACTTGTTAGGTAGCTAGCGCCCAGCCCACCGCACCGCAGTCACTGATTTTGGCAGAGATTTTTTCATCCACATTGACCGATGCGAATGAAAAAATCTGTGCCGTTCATTTTTTTTTTTTTTCAGCGCAGAGGCTGAACGGAAAAAAAAAATCTCATTACCCGTATGCTCAATATACGGAGAATCGCAGAAACTCCTAATGCTGGCCATACGTGTAATGATTGCGGAGACCCTCAAATGCCAGGGCAGTACAAAAACCCCACATGTGACCCCATTTTAGAAAGAAGACACCCCAAGGTATTCCGTGAGGGGTATGGTGAGTTCATGCAAAATTTTATTTTTGTCACAAGTTAGTGGAATATGAGACTGTAAAAAAAAAAAAAAAATCAATTTCCGCTAACTTGTGCCAATTTTTTTTTTTCTGTGAACTCGCCATGCCCCTCACAGAATACCTTGGGGTGTCTTCTTTCCACAATGGGGTCACATGTGGGTATTTATACTGCCCTGGCATTTTAGGGGTCCTAAAGCGTGAGAATCCAAATGCGTAAAAATGGCCTGTGAAATCCTAAAGGTACTCATTGGTTTTAGGGCCCCTTTGCGCATCTTGGCTGCAAAAAGTGTCACTCATGTGGTATCGTTGTACTCAGGAGAAGTAGGGCAATGTGTTTTGGGGTGTATTTTACATATACCCATGCTGGGTGTGAGAAATATCGCTGTAAACAACAACTTTTAAATAATTTTATTCAAAGTTGTCAATTTACAGAGATATTTCTCTCACCCAGCATGGGTATATGTAAAATACACCCCAAACACATCTCCCTACTTCTCCTGAGTACGGCGATGCCACATGTGTGACACTTTTTGCAGCCAAGATGCGCAAGGCCCAAATTCCAACGAGTACCTTTAGAAGGCATTTTACGCATTTTCTCTCACGCTTAGGGCCCTAAATGCCAGGGCAGTATAAATACCCACATGTGACTCCATTTTGGAAAGAAGACACCCCAAGGTATTCGCTGAGGGGCATAATGAGTCCATGAAAATTAAACTTTTTGTCAAAAGTTAGCGGAAAGGGAGACTTTGTGAGAAAAACAATAAAAATCAATTTCCACTAACTTGTGCCAAAAAAATCTTCTATGAACTCGCCATGCCCTCATGGAATACCTTGGGGTGTCTTCTTTCCAAAATGGGGTCACATGTGGGTATTTCTACTGCCCTGGCATTTAGAGGCCCTAAAGCTTGAGAAGAAAATGCGTAAAAATGCCCTCCTAAAAGGTACTCATTGGAATTTGGGTCCCTTGCGCATCTTGGCTGCAAAAGTGTCACTCATGTGGTATCGCCGTACTCAGGAGAAGTAGGCAATGTGTTTTAGGGTGTATTTTACATATACCCATGCTGGGTGAGAGAAATATCTCTGTAAATTGACAACTTTGAATAAAAAAATGTAAAAAGTTGTCGTTTACAGCGATAGTTCTCACACGCAGCATGGGTATATGTAAAAATACACCCCAAAACACATTGCCCTACTTCTCCTGAGTACGGCGATACCACATAAGTGACACTTTTTTGCAGCCTGGGTGCGCAAAGGGGCCCTAAAACCAATGAGTACCTTTAGGATTTCACAGGCCATTGACTGGACTGTTTCCACAGTTGCTTCCACTCATGGTCGTGTTCAGACACTTTCTCCTTAGTTTTGCTACTCACTGTCATAAGTCTCTTGACTTCTGCCTCCACATCAGCTTAAGAAGAAACTTCTTCCATCTTCTCTGCTTCGGCCAGCACCGGAGTGCCACCATCTCCAGACCCATTCTTAACAGGCTCTGACTTCTTGGCATTAGAATGGAGCGGACACCTGGAAGTTCGGGTTCGACTGTTTCGGCCAAACTTCGTCAATGGGGACCCAAACTTTTGGGCACTAAAATGGTTGTAAAAAAAGTCCTGGAAAGGGCTAGAGGGCTGAAAAAGGCAGCAAAATGTGGGTAAGTGCCCTGCAAACAAATGTGGATAGGGAAATGACTTAAAGTAAATAAAATAAATATAAATCAAAAAATCTAAATCTTGATCTAGGAGGAGGAAATGGACGTGGAGTAAGAGGTTGAGGAGGCATCAGGTGGGAATGCCATCAGCAGCGCGTCTACCAGCGTGTGTTTGTAGTTATGCATCTTTCGATCATTAACAGACGTTTTTACCAAATTTGGTTCCCAGTCAGCAATGCAATGCACACGATGTAAAACGGGGTTCATATCACCCACCAATGGAACAGATTATTTTTAAAAATGTAGGCCCCTCGCACCCAGGCAGGAGGGGTTAATTCATGGCAAAACAGGGTTCATGTCACCCACCAATGGAACAGACGATATTTTAAAATGTAGGCACCTGGCACCCAGGCAGAGGAGGGGTTTATTCACTGCAAAATGGGGTTCATGTGACCCACCAATGGAACAGGCGATTTTTTTAATGTAGGTTCCTGGCACCCAGGTAGGAGGGGTTAATTCACTGGCAAAACTGGGTTGATGTCACCCACCAATGGGACAGATGATTTTTAAAAATGTAGGCCCCTGGCACCCAGGCAGAGGAGGGGTTTATTCACTGCAAAAGCGGGGTTCATGTCACCCACCAATGGAACAGGCGGTTTTTTAAAATGTAGGTCCCTGGCATCCAGGCAGAGCAGGGGTTTATTCACGGCAAAACGGGGTTCATGTCACCCACCAATGGAACAGGCGATTTTTAGAAATGTAGCCCCCTGGCATCCAGGCACAGCAGGGGGTTTTCACCGGCAAAACTGGTTTGATGTCACCCACCAATGGAACAGACAATTTTTTAAATGTAGGCCCCTGGCACTCAGGCAAAGGAGGGATTTATTCACGGCAAAATGAGGTTCATGTCACCCACCAATGGAACAGGCGATTTTTTAGAAATGTAGCCCCCTGGCATCCAGGCACAGCAGGGGTTTTTCACCGGCAAAACTGGGTTGATGTCACCCACCAATGGAACAGACAATTTTTTTAAATGTAGGCCCCTGGCACCCAGGCAGAGGAGGCATTTATTCATTGCAAAATGGGGTTCATGTGACCCACCAATGGAACAGGCGATTTTTTTAAATGTAGGCTCCTGGCACCCCGGCAAAGGAGGGGTTAATTCATGGAAAAACTGGGTTGATGTCACCCACCAATGGAACAGGCGATTTTCAAAAATGTAGGTCCCTGGCATCCAGGCAGAGCAGGGGTATATTCACCGCAAAACGGGGTTCATGTCACCCACCAATGGAACAGGCGATTTTTAGAAATGTAGCCCCCTGGCACCCAGGCAGAGGAGGGGTTTATTCACGGCAAAACGGGGTTCATGTCACCCACCAATGGAACAGGCGATTTTTTAAAATGGAAGCCCCTGGCACCCAGGCAGAGGAGGGGTTATTTCATGACACAATGGGGTTCATGTCACCCACCAATGGAACAGACGATTTTTAAAAATGTAGGTCCCTGGCATCCAGGCAGAGCAGGGGTTTTTCACCGGCAAAACTGGGTTCATGTCACCCACCCACCAATGGAACAGACGATTTTTTTTTAAATGTAGGCCCCTGGCACCAAGGCAGAGGAGGGGTTTATTCATGGCAAAAATTGTAATATTGCACCCAACAATTTTTAAAGAAGATTTTTTAAATTTTCGGTCCCTGTCACCTATGCAGAGCAAGGGTTTTGTACCCGGCAAAAATGATAATATTTCCCCCAACAATTTAAAAGAAGATTTTCCGCATTTTCGGTCACTGTCACCTATGCAGAGCAGGGGTTTGTACCTGGCAAAAATGGTAAATTTGCACCCAACAATTTAAAAGAAGATTTTTCAAATTTTTGGTTCTTGTCACCTATGCAGTGTAGGGTTACTTGACAGAAAAAAATTGGAATATATCAACCCCTGAACTTCCAGACGGATTAACTATATTATTGTCCCCGTCACATATGCAGAGCAGGCCGCAAAGGTAATTCCTGGCCTTAAAAAATTTGATTTCTTAACCACCCATGAATAACATTGATTCAAGTGGTATATTTTGGGGTGTACGACCTCATTGTTCTCAACATCATCTTCCACCCAGTCTTCACCCCTGCACTTATGTCATGGATGGGTTGAAAAACCTTTTAAAAACATTTATAGCCCCTAAAGTACTTTATATTTTTTCCCTATATGCTTACCAAACAGCTTGCTCTTGACTGTCCGCAGACTTGTATCACAATTTGTGTGAAAACATACTACACCTCAAATTGCCTACACTACTCTTTGCTTGCCCAAATTACTGGAGGGCTTTGGTCTTCCGGACATGAAAGCCTATTATAAAGTAATACAGTTAAGACTTCATTCTGAGCTACTATTTTCTGATAGCAAAAAGTTAGGATGCCAAATAGCCTCTGCTCTGCTGACTGCCCCAGACTATGCTAACCTATGGCAAGCAAACGCATCCCTGTCTGCGACCCATTTTCTTTCTACCTCTCTTAAGAGAGTGTTCCATAACTGGTATTCACTGGGCTCTTCAATGGCACTGTGGCACACACCCTCTTAATTCACGGCAGTATATCTTATTCCCTATGTGGTTGACCCGACATATGTAGATGATTTGGGGATTTGGATAGGGTTGGGAAACATCCCTGTGGGAGACCTGTTAAAAGGGAGGAAGATTCCTACATTATCTGAATTATGTAAAACCCTCAAGGTAAAGAACTGGACCCAGTTGCACTACTCTATCTTTAGCAGGTTAAAAGGGCTGTTCTTGTGAGATGTTAAGGCAGATCACACTCCTACTAGGTATGAAACTATGGCTATGACTACATCACCCTGCAAAGACTTGATCTCTCTCATTTACATTAAAATATTGGAGAAGAATGCTCCATTGAAACCTTCATATATACTGCAATGGGAAAAAGAACTTGATAGGACCTTCTTTGCGACCGAGGTCTCCCATATTTTACTACGTTCCCATGGCACCTCCAGATGCTTCCTCATACAAGAAAATTCCTATAAGCTTATTACTAGGTGGTATAGTACCCCTTTCTGGGAAAAGGTCAGTGATGCCATCAATCAGATCTGTTCCTCCTCTATCACTCTCACTCCCACCCTTGTGCACCTCAACCTGCCTGTCAACTCCTGTCCGATATCCAAATATTGCTTACCTCCTTTTCTCCTTTTATGGCTGCCAAACTCCTTATACCTCTCTATTGGCTAAGCACAGCCACTTCCTCTTTGGGATAATGGGTGAGAAATGTACAGGAAATGTTCAGACTGAAGGAACTTTCCAGCTGGGAAACACCCACGACAAGTTTCATAATCTTTGGTCTCCATGGATCTCCTCTCTTGATATTCGCAAAGGCCTTTCCACTACAACCTCAGACGCTGCTGGAGGCTCAACACCAAGATTAACACCTTCACCCTCATGAGTCATCCTGCCGTTATGTAGAACCCCTTCCCTCTCGCACTCCACATGGTTTAATTTTGTATGTAAGATGTCTTACTCACCTTAGATATACCGCTTGCAATATGTTGTAATCTGGAGGATATGTAATTGCTGTATGGATCTGTATACCTATTACAATGTGCACATGACCTTGTTGGTCTTTAAGCCACAGTTTTTTTTTTTACAATTTTGAACCATTCTGATAACTGTAACTGATGGGAAAATTAAAAATAAAGATTTTCAAATTGCTGGCGGTACAACCCCTGCTGTACCACTTAGTAGTGTCTGAGGCCTTTTGAGAGCTGATGGAGTGCACCTGGCCATGCTAGAAGATACCTATCTGGCAATATTTCCCCAAAAACTCTATCTCTGCCTTGAACTCTCATGTGGAGGAGAATGTGGCCACTCTTTTTGCACGCCACTGTGGACACCTGAAGCAGCTGTTGTGGAGAAGGACAGTAGCCGTCTTTCACGGCCCACTGGGTCATTGTTTTTCATGGTGAGGCAGCACTGCAGCAAGAAGGCCAGGTTCTATTAACACCTCCATTCTTATGTTGGTCTAGTTGCCAGCAACAGATTGGTCTGCCATTATACTGCTTAATCTGTAACTTACCAACTCACTGGAATTCCACCTTGTACGTGCTAGAACGTCTGTACGAGTAGAGTAAAGGGGTGAATAATTCTGTCATGCACCAGACTGCCTCAGCAGGGTGCATGTATTGATTGAAGGTCAGGCAATGGCAGCTCATCTGAGACTCCTGTCGCATACTGAAGACTTTCGAAGAGGCAACAAAGTTTGTCAATACTGCAGCATAAATTATGTCATCCCTCTAATAACGACAGAAAAATAACTGTAGTACCAGGAAACACTGTGTATGCAGATTGCCAAAGTTTTTGGTGAGCAGATGCCTGCCACCAGCATGTCTGAGGCCCCTCTCCACCCCTGCAGAGTCACCCACCTCCCGTCATCTCCTCTACCACAAGCATCAGGCAGTTCAGTATTATCAACATGATGGAGAAATTTTTCAATGTGCCATGCCAGACTGAGGCAAACAGAGATGGTACACTTCAACACCCAGGTTTAATCCTACTTGAACTCTGGCCTTAATCCAGCACATACACAGGATTCTCTCTGTGTTCTTGCTTTCCCAGCCTCAGTTGTCATCTCACAGAGGGTTTTCAGCATGGCAAGGGGCATTGTTACACCTAAACAAAGTTGTCCTTTGCTATTGAACAAAACATCACTTTTGTCAAAATAAAAAAGCATGGATCCATGAGGATTTTCACACTCCTCCAGCTGAGGCCGATGAATAAATCTGTTCTACCTAATGGTGCCCCATCATGCCACTGCTGCTGTCTGCCTGCCTACCATCATTTTCCATATCATACAGCTGGTGGTGCTGCTGACATCTTACCACCACTGCTATTGGCTTGTCTATCATATTCCGTACCATATGGCTACTGCTGACACCACCACTACATCTGTTATGCCCTGCTGCTAATCTACTACTGCCAATTCCATTAACCCCACTGTCACCACCATTATTGCTACACAGTCACCACTTCTACTACTACTGGTACTATCTGTTCTGCACACACTTATACTGCCTTGTTTGTTACATGCTGTGCTGCTACTGATGCCGCTACTATTGCAACAGCATGTCACTATAACTCTACCCTTTCTACTCCCTTAAACAAGTATTTTTCCAGGCTAATTAAAAACAAGCCACTTTTTCTTCTGAAAATTAACACTTGTGTGTATATTAGTACAGGAAGGAATTTTTCCACCGTTAATGCATAATTTTTGGACCCATGTGTATAACAAGCAAATATTTTTTTGTGACAATTAACATTTGTGCATGTATAAATATGGGAGGACATTCTGCCTCCATTAAGGCATCATTTTAGGATGCTTTTGCAGAACAAGCCACTCTTCTGACAATTAACACTTTTGGGCAAGCATTCTATCCCTGTTAATATAGAATTTTTGATACTTGTACAGAGCGAGCCACTCTTTCTTCTAACATTAAATTATGTGTGTATAAACATGGGCAGGTATCTGACCCTGCTGAGGCATAAGTTTTGTATCCCAACAAGCCAATGTCTTTTTCCCTTGACACTGTGTGTTTTTAAACACCATCTGACCCCGATAAGGAACAATTTTTGGATGCCTTCTAATACAAAAAAACATAAAAGATGCGCTAGCGCAGTGTGTTTTTAACCATTCTTTTTGTCAACACCTTGAAACATGCATGTACATATAGCTATATATGTCAGTGTCCCTCTGACATTATTTGCTATTGTTGTTCAACAGCTTAATGGGGCACAGGGGGGAGAAAGAGCAACAATTCATAAAAAGATTAAAAAAGTAACAGAGATAAAATCTTTTAGTCCTACGAGACTAGAGGGTGTTATATACCAATTTAAAGACAATTAGAGCAACTTCAATATGTGTTAAGGCCGATTCATTGGCCTGTGTTTGTGGGAGGGGCGATGATGACTATATCTGGCTGGGCGTTTCCTCCCACAGTGAACGTCGTCTCCAGTGTATGGTGTGGGAGCTCTACATACCGTCCTCAGGGAGCTACAAGGGTGCAGCGCTACACGGCAGTTCCAGGCCCTGACTTTCTACGGTCCAGATAAGTAGCTGCCTCATCCAGCAGCATCGTTGCCTTAAGTCCGGCCGGTGGTGTGTCAGCTCACTTGGTAAGGGGGAGCAGCACCGCACCGGAGCGGTCTGCCAGGGAGACACGCTCTTCTCCCCACGCGGCATGACACGTAGGGTGCAGGGCACAGCGTGTGCCCGCTCGATAAAGTATTGCACAGGCCGCTGTGCTGTTAGACAGGCAGGGGGGGGGAGGGGCGGACAAATTAGGCTTCAGCATGTTGTTTCTATCCAGGGGGTGCACAGGTGAATTCACTCAGCAAGGGGGAGTAGTAGGTTCAGGAAGAGTGTGTGTTTTAAAAAAAAAAAAGAGGGTGTGTGACTTGTGTGTGACTAATGAAATGTAAAAAAAAAAACAAAAACAAAAAAAAACATACATTTATTATGGGGAAGGGACATTGAGTCTAGTGTTCTAGTCAGGGTATGTCAGGCTTCTTAATATGGCTTTAGTGTGAGATTACACTATGTGGAAAGCACGTCACAGGAGCCGCTTACAGAGGTCACTCGACCATGTATTCAGCTCTGCTCTGCAGCCGGCTGTCATGTGTTTTCCTCATGCAGAGCTACTAGTGAGGTGGGGTGCATAGCATGTACGGTGTCTGTTTTAGTCAGTCTCTCCTCCCGCACTATTCGGGCGTGCACTCACCTCTTCCCCTCGCTCTGCTCTGCAGCCGGCTGTCATATGTTTTCCTCATGCAGAGCTACTAGTAAGGTGGGGTGCATAGCATGCATGGTGTCTGTTTTAGTCAGTCTCTCCTCCCGCACTATTCAGCGTGCACTCACCTCTGCCCCTCGCTCTGATCTGCTGGCTGGGTTCCACAGACACGCATAGTTGTGGCTCTGGCATGTGGCCACAGCTGGAAGTGCGGGGCAGAGTGTGAGTTCAGGCTCCAGTGTTAGTTTAAAAAAAATAAAAAAAAAACATATATATATATATGTGTGTATAGTTTATATGTATATATACATATGTATAGGGGCACTGTTAGGATGTTGGTCCGCACTGCGGATTCGGCGCCAGATTCTGAATAGGGTTACGCTTGACGCACTTTTTTACGCATACGTATTCGACTCGTTATTTCGTCAGTTCGCCATGATACCACATTAGTGGCATTGGTAAAGATTAAAGGGTTTCTTGCGTTTATCTCTCCAGGATCAAGTGTTTATATGTGCCTTGATGTTCAGGCGATTGCTGATTTTCCATGTGTGACCACTTTCTCAGGCATTGGTACAGTATTTCTCTTTTATTCCAGAGGTATACAGTAAGTCTCCTAGTTTCCTGAGGTCACATTATCAGGCATTGGTACGGTATTTCTCTTTAATTCCAGAGGTATACAGTAAGTCTCCTAGTTTCCTGAGGTCACGTCGAGCTCGGGTTTTGCTGCCCTTTTTTGGCCCCCACTGGCTAGCTGATGGGTGGCTGAGTGAGGTTGGTTGATCCCGGGTTCCACAGATTTCAGCGTTGGTTGAACTTTATCCTATAATGGCGGCTGTGCATGCAGGGGGTCGGGAATAGGCTGGTTACATGATGTTAATGTCAATGTCGCGATCATGGAGATTTGATGAACGGCTTGGTCCTACTGATATCTTTTGTTAGGTGTCAGTTGCTTCGCTCGTTACTACACCAAATTCATTACACACATTCATGTACCCGAATCCAAAATATAGCTGCCGATGCCCTGTCCCGAGCTAATTCTCTTTCACAAGTTTCCCGAAGCGGACGTCTACGGTGCCACAATGCCTCGGTACGCTTCACTACTTCCGATCCCATTACCCTGGCTGCAGCTCGCTCGTTGGCAGCGAAATCGCAATAGGAGGTTGTGATAAAGCTCTTTGATCGCGTTTGTGTCCTTTTTGGCCCCCTTCAGGCGTCCCTTCAGCGTCACGATTCCGGCATAATTCTAACCGCTTTTAGGTATCCAGTAGGTAGGGGTCATTCCTTCAAATTAAGCCCCGACCACAAGTGTTAAGGCCGATTTATTGGCCTGTGTTTGTGGGAGGGGCGATGATGACTATATCTGGCTGGGCGTTTCCTCCCACAGTGAACGTCGTCTCCAGTGTACCCACCCTACCCACCCTTACTTTCACTATCTCACACCAGGGGATGCCCCCCTTCAGGCGTCCCTTCAGCGTCACGGTTCCGGCATAATTCTAACCGCTTTTAGGTATCCAGTAGGTAGGGGTCATTCCTTCATATTAAGCCCCGACCACAAATATATATATATATATATATATATATATATATATATATATTTATTTATTTATTTATTTATTTTCTCAGTAATGGTAGGCAAAATGGGATCAAATGCAAGTCCATTTCAAATAGAGCTTTGTCTGCATGCTCTTTATTCTCTAGCACAAAATTAACATATAACCTTTACATTCAGGCCCAAAACACAAATCAAACACTGCTTGTTTAAACTCTAACTAAATATATACGTATCTATGACTATACAAGTGGCTTTGTACCCACCACTCGAACAAAGTTACATTTACGTGTGTACCTCACACCAGGAGTAAATGTCCAGTCTAAAGCTAGCAATTTCAGTTGTAGTCTCTCCAGACAGGTTCTTTCTCCTCAGATGACTTTCTCTCTCTATTGCACACCCTGAGCCTAAATAGCTCAGTGATGAGCAGGACTTATGTTAATAAAAAATGTTACTAGCCAAGAAAGAAAGGATAGGCCCCACTACCAACCTGCACATCATTCCATAAATATTCAGTTCAGAAAACAGTACTTACCAAAGCCTTAGGAAAACTACACTTAGCTAAGGATATTCAGTGGTCTCATGGATTCTTTATGTCCCATTCTGCTTTCCCTGAAGAGATATATACCTCCTGGAGCCTCAACGACATATGAGAGGAATCGTGGAGAAATATAATGATCCTTAATCTCTTTTTCTGGCACTATGGGTGAGATGGATAAGGTAAAAGAGTCCAGGGAAGTTGGGTACTTTTAGCAAAGTGAAGTTTGCTGAGGCACTTTTCTCTAATGTTTTTTATGATCCTGGATATTTATCGAATTACATATATGGTTGGTATTGGTTTTGGGTTTGGTATTGGGTTTGGTAGTGGGGCATATCAATTCCTCCCCAACTCTAGTACAACACTTCCCCCTAGCCTGAGGCAAACCCAGGTGTGGCTGCTGGGCTCATTACTGTGGGGATAAATAAGGGGTTGAAATTTTGAAATTCTCATTCAGGGTTTGAAGCCTGAAAGCTACATAAACTGTTGGCTTTGTAAAGCCTAGTCTCCCGTGTTATGCTGAGAGCATAGGGGAGAAAAAAAAACACTGTTTAGTTAGCACCCAAATGGGTATGGACTTTGTTTTGTTGTTTAGGTTCTATTTTGGTACCATGGATTAACTCAGGTTATTGTATAACTTGGATAGCAAATAAACAGCATTGGACTTTTAAAGTACTGAATCCTGTGAAATATGTAGTTGCCAACTGCTGATTAGAAGCCACCTTGCCGCTTGGTAGACGGGCCTGACATATTTCTTAGTGCATTCAGCAGTGTGCTGCTATTCCTCCAAACATAGTTGCTGGAGCATTTATTTGTTAAAGTTCAAGGGCTTGATTTGTTTTGGCTGGGAAGGTAGGTTTGGTAGTGGGATCTCCCGCAGTCCAGCCCCATTCCAGGGCATGTTTTCCCCTAGCCTAAGGGATCCCCAGGTGTAATCCAGCTAGGGGGAAATAAAAGCACATCCCAGGCTGTCAGTCTGAGAAGGAGTTATGCCTAGAAAAAGCCTAGGAAGCTGGCTGCCTTGCTAGCTAGAGAAGCCTGATTATCCATGTGTGACCTGCGCTCAATAGGTGAGCTAGAAACAAATTTGTATTAGCTAGAGCCCCGATGGACAGGAGTTTATTTTGTTTGTTTATGTTTGGGTGATGCTGGAACATTATCTTACCCAGTGATTTATAACTGGGTTCACCTGTAATTGCCGAAGTGCCATAAAATAAAGCATTATTTGGACTTTAATCCTGCTGTCTGCGAAGGAATCTGTCATCGCCACCCTGCTTGAGAGAGCAATCCCTTACTATATATATATATATATATATATATATATATATATATATATATATAATATTGGCAGCACAGCCTTAATATTAGTGTCATGTAATCATTACAACGTACAAAGCCTTTTAACTCATTGTGTAATCAATCAATAAATACATGATTGTGAAAATTCATATAGTGAATGAATTCATATAGTCCATACATCCAAACCCTCATGATTGATAAAATTATTATCAATCATGAGGGTTTGGATGTATGGACTATATTAATTGATTCACTATATGAATTTTCACAATCATGTATTTATGAGATATGCACTTGATTTTGATGTGAATCATGTTTACTTGTATACACTTGTTTAAAAATTATTGGATGCTTTGTATGTCGTAGTGATCACATGACACTATTATGTAATCTATGTTTGGGTATTTATACCCTTCACTTTGTCCATGTTATTTGCTTGAGGAAGGCTCCAGTATAGAGCCGAAACGTCGCCTTTGCCATACGTGTGAATAAACTTTTTCTTTATTTTTAATTAAGCTTTTGTGGAGTGCTGCCCCTTTTTTCATGTATATATCATATGTAATTCTCCCAGGAAAAGAATGGACCAGCCCACCAAGCCCTTTACATTTCAAAATTGCTTGATATGAATTACTTTGGTACAGTTACAGTTCAGTGGTCTCTACAGTTCTTTGTGTGAAAAAGTAATTTTCAACTTCTAGAATAGTTTCTACATGAAACAGTTTCTACTTTTTGAGTGTTTAGCTGATTACTAGAGATAAGCAAATTTTTCAAAAATTAGATTCGCCAGTTCACTGAATTTTTCATGAATAATTTGGTTCGATCCGAATATATTCACGACGAATTACGTAAAAAAAACGGCTATTTCCTGGCTTCAGAGAGCCTTCATAGTGCTGTAGAACACTGTAGTAACATGCATAGGGAGTCTTCTTTGGTAGTGAAATAATACTGTGAGTGCGTATGACATGCAGACAGGTGTCGCTCCTAGAATCACTGCACACTTCACTTATTTGGGCAACCACGGGGCCAAAACTGACCAAGTAACTCATGTACAAACTCAGCCTTACAGGTCAATGTTATTGTCAAGAAGAAGTGCACTTCTTTTACACCGTCGTCATCTGATGCCACATAGATGTAAACAGAACCTGTTCTATTAAACACTTATAAAAGTAGAGCCCCCCCACCAGAGTGGAGAGGGTGTCAGTAGTAAGTTTGTGTTGACATCACTAATTATTTTGCCCTTCCTCTGATCCGTCAGAACAATAACCCCCCAAAAAATTGATCCTGTCTGTTGAGCATTTGCCTTCACTCGGTCAGTATTTGGTCAATAATCCATCAGTATTGCTAATGCATAAAACAAGCCAATTCTGATGGGACCATACAAGCCTTACAGCTACTACACAGAGAGGATCCGTTGTGCGTCTCATTTTTCCTTACTTCTGACAGATCAGAAAAAGGGTCAAATAAAAGATGATGTCAGCCAAGCCAAAAAGGCTAAATAGTGGCCCAGTCATGAAGTGAGGAGAGTGGGAACAGCATGAGAAGTCCCCAGAGTCGCCCTATGACATAGTAGTGAAGTAGAAGCAGCATAAGGAGACCACAGAGTGGCCCAATGACAGACTCTGGAGGTGGTAGCAGCATGAGGAGGCCACAGAGTGGCACGACGACGAGATATTGCGCAGGTATCAGCAGCATCAGGAGGCCACAGAGTGGCATGATGTTGAGAGATTGCGGAGCTGGCAGCAGCATCAGGAGACCACAGAGTGGCATGACGACGAGAGATTGCGGAGGTGGCAGCAGCATGAGGTAGCCACAGAGGGGCACGATGACGAGAGATTGCAGAGGTGGCAGCAGCATGAGAAGGCCACAGAGTTGCACGACGACGAGAGATTGTGGAGGTGGTGGCAGCATACACAATTTTTAAGAGTTAAAAGGATAGTTTCAGAAGAATGTGACGTTGAAAGAAGATTACAACAGGTGGGTAAAAAGTTCGAGGACAGAGGTTACCCAGTGAAACTGACAAATAAACATCTAGACAGGGCACAACAGAAAGATAGGAGAGAGCTTTTGACAAAAACAGGTGGAGATAAAAAGGTAAATAAAAAAATACCGTTTGTGTCAATGTATTCTAAAGTAAGTAATAATATTCTCTGGTATACTTAAAAGAAATTAGCATATTTTGACACAAACATTCCCGGAAATAAAAGAGTTCCAGGTCCCACCCTTAATGTCATTTAGGAGCCGCAGAAGCTGGGGGATGATCTAACAGGAGCAGATATAAAAAGAAAAGAACCAAAAGGGAAAATAAAAGGGTGTTACCCTTGACTGGGTTGCTGCAATTGCGGCAACCTAGTTAAGGGAGACACATTTAGTCGTCCTAGAACAGGAAAGAGATATAAAATACAAGATTTTTATACTTGTGCATTGGATTATGTTATTAATGTCCTGCAGTGCCCGTGTGGTCTCTTCTATGTTGGGGAGACCACTCAGCCCTGCAGGAATAGAATTAATCAACACAGATATACCATTCGTAAACTGTTGTTGGGAAAACAAGAACAAGGAATGGAGGAAGATACACAATTGCCAGTACCAGAACACATTTTGAAATGTAAGCACAACATTTCACAACTGAGATTTCAGGTTATAGATGGTGTTCAAATGATAAGAAGAGGGGGCAATAGAGAGAGGCAACTAAAAAGGAAAGAATTGAGGTGGCTCTACGAGTTAGATACCATGGAGCCAAAAGCCTTAAATAGAGAGTTCAAAGTAGGTTCTCTGTTCTGAACCCATAATGCTGTACATTAAGATGAGTAGCCTGGCAATGCCGAGATGATTTTATATCATTTTTAAGTATTTCTGCTCTACTCCATTAGGTTACCATACTCTGGCTGAAGGAACTCACTATGGATTTGAAAGAGAGTATCTAGGACTGGGGAGTACTTCAATTTGTGAATAGAAGAAGGGGTAAGTTGCCTGGTCTCCTGTTGTGCCTTGGAACATGTGATAGGAGAGCAGCAGAGAAAGAAAAATATATATAAAATGGGGACTCAACAGACAAGGGGTAAGTAAGGAATTCAGTCAAAAACTGAGGGTTTGTGTGGTTGAAGAGTGTAGGCACTCCATGGCAGAATTGAGTGGAGATTGGACCTGGTGGCCACGCACATTGAGTGAGATCACCGGAGAATCGATCTCCATATAGAAATTAAAAATTAAACTATACTGGCCGATATGGCAGGTTGCTCCATAAGGTTTCCAACTGGAACGCTCTGCCAGGCTTGAATGTGAGATGTTTCTTTTGAATTGAGCTGTGGTATGTAGTGCCGAGAATGATTGAAGGTGTGAGACCCTAAAAGGGACCTCATTTTGCCCCTTAGTCAAATTAACTTCATTCCTTTTTTTCATGAGGTGTTGCTCTCCGATCCACCTAGAAGAGGTATGGCTAGGGGGCTGAACAATGCCTCGTTTCATAAAGCAGCATGGGAAGACCACAGAGTGGCCAAATGACAGAGTCTGGAGGTGGTAGCAGCATGAGGAGGCCACAGAGTGGCACGACGATGAGATATTGCGGAGGTAGCAGCAGCATCAGGAGGCCACAGAGTGGCATGACGTTGAGAGATTGCGGAGGTGGCAGCAGCATCAGGAGACCACAGAGTGGCATGACGACGAGAGATTGCGGAGGTGGCAGCAGCATGAGGTAGCCACAGAGGGGCACGACGATGAGAGATTGCAGAGGTGGCAGCAGCATGAGAAGGCCACAGAGTTGCACGACGATGAGAGATTGTGGAGGTTGCAGCAGCATACACAATTTTTAAGAGCTAAAAGGATAGTTTAGAGGAATGTGACTTTGAAAGAAGATTACAACAGGTGGGTAAAAAGTCCTTGTAATGACTTATCTGTGTTTAACCCTCCCAGAAAGGCCGTTATGGGGCAGTGAACAACTGTTTTTAGTCTTTCCCCAATTACTCAATATAGTGTTGTCTAAGACAGAAGGGAATTAGCCAGTCTTCTGGTTATTCGAGAACATAGTTGCGATGGAGAAAGCATTCCAAAAAACTATTTCTCACCACCTGGAGACAAATCCTTTCAAAATTGATGCAAGTGCGGTATCAGCTGCTCATCGACCCAGATACTTCTGGGGGAACCTGCCTGGCATGAACAGGCCTCTAGTAGCTACAGACAATAAGAAGACAAAGCTTCAAGATTGCGTAGAGCCGGGAAGAGTTGCAACGTTCATCAAGATTCAAACCATAACTACCAACCCCTGGTCTCTTTGACAGGGAAAAGATCAAGAGTTCCCAGTAATCATGGATGGGAAGGAAAACATCCTGTGGTGCATGGAGATGGAGAGGGTCTTCGGATTCCCCCATACTATACGGACGTCTCAGAAATGAACCACTGCTCCCGACAGCAGCTCCTGGGAAGGTCATGGAGCGTCCCGGTCATCCGGCATCTATTCGCCCCGCTGAAGGATTATTTTGAAAGTGTGTGGAAGCCACACAGGGCCCCCAAGCTGCAGATCTATCATGGAGACAACAGATTTTTGAATATTACATTATTATATAAAGAACAAAATAATAAATGAAGCCCCTTCGTCACCTGGCTCCCAAGTGTGATCAGCTACATCATTATCATCGTGTACTGTCTGCACGTCACTGATGTCCTCCTCAACCGTCTCTGGATCAGGAGCCTGACAGCTTGCAACACCAGCTCCCACAGCACTCTCCTCATCACTACTTGCCCGCCTAGTGGAGGAAAGGACAGACGGAGGTTGAGGACATGTGAGGACATAGGGCCTGCTCCCGGGCCATGCCAACTAAGGGTTGTGTCTGACGAACCTATTGACTCTTGAATAGGGGTGTCTGATGTCACTTGCCGCAAAGTCGCAGATCGAGTCAACAATTCAAGAACCGCTGGGTTGCTGGTCACGACACGATCGCTAGGTGACACTGGGAACTCAGGCCTCTCGAAGTGACCCCTGCTGCCATGGACTTTTACTCTGCTGCGACCTCTGCCTGTGCCAGAAACATTTAAGCCTCTGCCACTCTCCTGTGCAGGGCCTTGCACTTCTCAGTCTGACATACTATTAGATTAAATAATCAAATGTCAAATATTTTTTATTTCGCCACTAATACTAGACTGGGTTTTAGAATATATCAATGCAGCGCAGAACGGCAATTAGGCCCTAATTTTTTTCAACTTTTATACAAAAGGCTTTTCAAAAGATGACTGCAATGCTGAACGGCCACTAATTATTTTGCCACTAATACACAGCGAAGAGGGCTTCAGAATATATCACTGCACCGTAGAACGTAATTTAGGCCCAAACTTTTTTCTACTTTTACACAAAAGGCTTTTCAACAGTTATATGCAACGCTGGACAGGGAATATATTTTTATTTTGCCACTAATACACGGCATACAGGGTTTCCGAATATATCACTGAACCGCTAAGCTGCAAATTCATTTTTTCTTTTTCCACTAGTACAATGAAAAAAGGGCTTTAGAACAGAAAACTGCACCGCTGAGCGGCAAGTATTTTTTTTTTCATTTTCCACTAATACACACTAAAAAGGGCTTTAAACAGATAACTGCACAGCTGAGAGGCAAATATTTTTTTTCATTTCCCACTAATACATGAAAGAAAGGGCTTTAAAACCGATAACTGCACCGCAGGGCGGCAAATATGTATTCTCCTTTTTCCACTAATACACGCAAAAAAGGGCTTTCAAACAGATAACTGCACCGCTGAGCGGCAAATATTTTTTTCTTTTTCCACAAATACACATAAAAAAGGGCTTTAATACAGATAACTGCACCGCTGAGTGGAAAATATATTTTACTTTTGCCACTAATACATGACAAAAAGGGATTTAATTTTCACCCTTCACCACACACCAGCTAATAAGCCCCTTTTTCCCACTAATACAAGCCAAAAAATGCTTTAGAACATATAACTGCACCGCACAAGGGAAAAAAAAAAAAATGGAAATATTTCCTTGTAATAAACCCTGTTAATGCCTGTATCAAACAGCACTTGCATCCTAATAAGACAGGTTTGCTGGAATTACAGAGCTGTATAATGGCAATTTGGATCCCCAGTATGTGCAGCAAGGTGTAATGTTTTCCTATTACCCAGGCTGTCACCTCCCCGACTGAGCGCTGTTCAACACAAATGTTGGTGGAATGATTACTCCCTATCCTTTCCCGACACCTCGTCTTTCCTATAACTGACCCTAGCGCCTGCAGATACATAAGCACGCTGGTGAAGGGCAGAATCTAAGATGGCTGCCGTATTTACAGGACTGTGACATCACAGGGATGGCTGGCTGCTGATTGGCTGCATGTAAATCAGTATGGGTGATCCTGCTTTACCAGAGTTCCTTGCCACGTGTAGCAGCCATTTTATGAGTTACCACAAATCGCGAGGAAATACGCATTCGGTGCGAATCGCTTTGTCAGCTTCAATACGCTCATCTCTACTGCTTACCTTTGAAATAGCTCAGTCTACATCTAAAGATTAATAACAGAAGTGGATAAGACTGGCAATGTGTTTCTTTCACAGAGTCCACATTGATTACATACAGGCTAGAAAACATCCAAGATTCCACACTGAAGGAAGGTGATAAAAATACATTGATGATCCACCAAAATACTAATTCCATGTTATAGCATTATTAAGGTAGTACATTTAAAGGCTTTTGATATTAATAAAATTAATATTCGGAAACTTCCTTTTTTGAAAGGTAAATTAAAACAGAGTTTCACTTGACCTGTCACGTTCACTTCTCACAGATCTAATCTTCTATTTTACATCTATTGTTACTATTATTTCCAGTGCCCAATAATAGTGAATTGTCAGGTGGACAGCCCCAGTGCTCAGTTTCAATGGTTATTATTATAGAACAAATTTTTTAAAAAATTTGATTTGGTCGCTTTGCGGAATTTTCCCCAAAAATTTGATTTGATACAAATAAATTTGTCACAAAGTACATTAAATCAGGTCTGCAGTTAAGCTTTAGAGAGAATCTATTCTGGTGTACATCACTGTGCAGAGCAGTTACATGCATAGCTAGTCCTTTCTGGTAGAGAAACAGTTACTGTGCGACTGAATGACAGGCAGGTCACGTATATGGCAGTGCACATCATCACGCAGGCCACTAACATTCCTACTTAACCCCTAGCTAAACAAAAAAAAGCATACAGCATCCTTCAGTAAAGCATACAAAAATAAATAAATAAATGCTGCAAACTCCTGCAGGTGTCAAAAGCACCAATTAAGTAGTGGGAAAAAAAAGTACTTTTATTCCATGTTATGGCAGTGCAAACATATGTGTTTGAATCCATACTGTTAGATGTGGAATGACTGTGCGTCACTTTTAGGCTAAGTTTACACTTCACTTATTTGGTCTGTAATTTTCAGCCCAAAGCAGGAACTTTGAATGACAGAACAGGTGCAGATCCTTTTTTGATACATAATCAGAGAGTAGGCTTGGCTCCTGAATTTGTTTCACAATAAGGGCTCATTCAGATAGCCATATGAATGAGTCCGGATCAGTTCCACAATTTTGTGGAACGGGGGCGGATCTATTCATTTCAATTGGGCCACCAAATATGCGGAGAGCACAACATGTGCTGTCCACATCTGTGGTTCTGTTATGCAGCCTTGCAAAAAAAAAAAAAAGCATAGACATTTTCTATTATCGTTGTGGCCATGTGCAGCAGACAAATTGTGGAACGCACACGGACGGTATCTATGTTTTGCGGATCCGCAATTTGCGGACCCACAAAATACTATGGTCGTGTGAATGCACCCTAAGTGATGGAAATAACTGACCAAATAAAAGAAGTGGGAACTCAAACTTACAGGTCAATGTTAGCGTCAGGTCCAATTTATCAGCGTGGACTTAACCGTGCAGTGGACCAAAATTCAAAGAGTGGCCCCATGAAAGTGGGGAGGATGTCAGCAGTAAGGTTGTGTCACTGTTTATTTTTCTGTTCTTCTGATGTGTTAGTAGAACAGCCCAAAAGAGCAGATCCTTTAGTTTAAGCATTCACCTTCACACCATCAGTACTTGGTCAGCATTTGATCAGTACTGATAAGGCAAAAACAGGAGTGGGTACAAAACGGAGATAACATGTAATTGAAATACTTGCATGTCTTCTGTGTTTTGGACCCATTCCTGCTTTTAGCTTTCAAATTATGATCAAATCCTGACACAAAATGCTGACCTTCTGGATGCTCAAACGAGAGGACCCTTTTGGCCCCTTACCTAGGGTTGAGCGCGAATATTCACATAGCAAATTTTTTTAGCGAATATCGGCACTTTGTTAATTCGCGAATATTGCGAATATAGCGCTATATATTCGCTATTTCGAATATTCACTTTTTTTAGTTTTTTTATTGTTATATTTTTTTCTTTCCCACTTCCCAAAAGTAGTTCTTCATAATACATTCGTCAATCGTCATCATCTTCTACCAAGCCAACCATAGTAAACCAGGTTTAAGTTTAAATCACAATGCGATTAATTCAAGTTATATTAATCGCATTGCGATTACAACTTAGCACTGCTATATTACATATTTGGCTTGAATTAACGAATATGGAATATAGCAGTGCTAAGTTGAAATCGCAATGCGATTACTTCAAGTTATATTAATCGCATTGCGATTTCAACTTAACACTGCTATATTCCATATTCGTTAATTCTAGCCTAATATGTAATATAGCAGTGCTAAGTTGTAATTGCAATGCGATTAATATAACTTGAATTAATCACATTGCGATTTCTACTTAGACCTGGTTTACTATGGTTGGCTTGGTAGAATTAGCGAATATGACGAATGTATTTGTAATATTCCTCAAAACGAAGATAACAAAGTATTCTCCATCTTCGTTTTATCTACCTATTCGTCAACTTCACTAATTCTAGCAATCAAATAAGAAGGTTGACTATAGAGACAGCTGTATTTAATTCGCTATGTGATTATATTACTTTGCTTTTTTTTTTAAATAAATAGAATAATTATAATACTTGATAATTATTATAATTATTCTATTTATAAAAAAATTATAATAATATAATCGCATAGTGAATTAAACACAGCTGTCTCTATCGTCAACTTTCCTATTTGATTGCTAGAATTAGCGAAGTTGACGAATAGGTGGAGAATACTTTGTTATCTTCGTTTTGAGGAATATGACGAATACATTCGTCATATTCGCTAATTCTAGATATCAAACCAATAGAAGAGTAGCCTTAAGTTACAATCGCAATACACAATTATTTAAATCGCATCGAATATTCACGAATTTTGTCGAAATCGAATATGGCACCTGCCGCTCATCACTACCCATAACAGAATGGTGAGTGTGGCAATAGCATCAAGAGTCACAGTAGTGGCCCCATAGCAGAGTGGTGAGGGAGGCAACAGTATGAAGAGTCACAATAATGGCCTCGTAACAGAGTGGGGAGGGGGAAACAACAGCAGTGGCGGAAACAGCGCAAGATGGTGGCAGATGTTAGCAGAGGCAGCAGATGTGTGGCATCAGGAGGGTTACAGCATGAGAATAGGACGTGGGCAGAAGTAACAGGCAATTTGTCACAATGTTCTGGTGTGGCAGTACAGTACAGTCAGATTATTGGTGCCAGAATAATCTTCTCGTTGTCTGGAAATCCTTAATAACCAGGCCTGATTCATCTTTATAAAGGTTAGTCGCTCAACATTTTAGGTTGAAAGCCCAGTTCTCTTTGGGTTAACTATGCCCATTGCTGCACTAAACACCCACTCTGATGCCACACTACTGGCCAGGCAGGAAAGCTTGTCCAGGGCAAACTCAGCCAGTTGCAGCCACAATTCAATTTAGCTGCCCAGTAGTCCAGGGAACCTTGGATCTGGGTTGACAGGTTGCAGTCCAAGTATGCCACCACTTGCTGATTTAGGTTCTGCTCCATGTCCTGCTGCTGCTGGGTGGTTTCTTCAGTAGGCAGGTGCTCATTAGTGACTCTAGACTTAAGTTGCTGCTGATGGAGCTTGTGCTGCTCCAGTCCCCGCCCCCCACCCTCGTCCAGCGGTCACGGCAGTGGAGCCTGAGCTCTAGTTCCCCCAGTTAGACCTTCATGAGGACAGGCGATGGAGCACAGCAGCAGCGAAAAACCAACTAAAAAGAATGTCTCAACAATAGTTGAGTTTTTCATCCCTCTCAGAAGGTGCAGCTTTGGCCTATTGCTGAGGATGCTTCTACCACCACCCCTTCTTCTGCTGCAATTTTTGCCGGCTACAGCAACATTTTTGCAACTGTCCATTGATTTTGAGGGCCAAGGCAACTGTCTGTTGCCCATAGTGTACAGTAACTGAATCGGTAATGTAACAGACGATGAAGGGTGCAGCAGATAGACGTGCTTATCACACCGCCTATTGACAATAAGTCTGATGCATCATACGTATAACTGAAATAATGAATTATTAATGGTGCAGCAGACGAATTAGGTACATGCGCCTATATATCAAACCAGCTGTTGAGACTATGGGCTAATGCACACGACCGTATGTAATTTGCGATCCGCAAAAAACGAATCTGCAAAAAATACGGATGATGTCCGTGTGCATTCTGTATTTTACAGAATGGAACAGCTGGCCCCTAATAGAACAGTACTATCCTTGTTTATATTGCGGACAATAGGACATGTTCTACAGAAACAGAATGCACATGGAATAACTTCCTTTTTTGAAATGAATGGTTCCACATACGGTCCACAAAGAAAACGGAACGGACACTGTATGAAAATATGTTCGTGTGCATGAGCCCTAAGTCTGTGACAATGAATGTCACAGCAGTGGAACAAGATGCACAGGGCAATTACACAGAGCCTGCACTGACCCTGTACTGTCCCTGCAGTCTCCCAATGCTCTCATTTAGTTCTCTGCACTGTCCAAATACAAGATTCTACAATTAAAGTTGTATTAAACTCTGTCCCTGGCACTTACCACATCACAATAAAATGGCAGAGAGCGGGCAGGATTAGACTTTTTATAGGACTGTGACACCCCAGGGGATGGCTATTTGCTGATTGGCTGGCTGCACGGCGTTATGGGTCATATTTCCTTCTTGGGCTACTAACTTTCACTTTGTAACACGTGTAGCCACCATTTTCGGAAAAATAGATTAGTTACAACAAAGTGAGAGGACATTCGTATTCGGTGTGAATCAACATTTTCCTGAAATTCAGATCGAATTCAATAGTTTAACTTTGATTCGGTCAACACAAGTTGTTATAACTAGTTGGTGTGCAGCCCTCTCTGCTATATAATAATATTAAGAAGACACCAGTATTACTATATGGCACATGGGAAACTGTTATAGATTTTGCAAATCAGCCCCCAAATTTATACAGAGTCATCCTGCTGCTACCCCCAATACTGTGCTCACTGTGCTCCCGCATGCCCACAAACACTATAAAGTTAGAAATAACAGTGCCAAACAGATAGCCCCCCCCCCCCCGTAGTTCCAGCACCCTGTAGTGCTAGTATATATATATATATATAGCTGATGTCTGTAGTACCAGTATATAATGCTCCTCCATTCCTCCTCTTGTTCCTGTATATAATGTTCCCTGTACAGCCAGTATATAATGCACTCCCCAGTGCCAGTATAATATGTGTGCCCCCCGTACTGCCAGTATATAATACACTCCCTAGTGGCAGTGTATAATGCCCACCCAGTGCCAGTAAATAATGCGTGCCCCATACAGCCAGCAGATAATTAAATAATGTCCCCCCAGTGCCAGTATATAATGCTGCCCCCACCCTAGTGTCAGTATATAATGCTCTCCACCACCCTAGTGCCACTATATAATGCTCCCCAACCCTAGTGCTAGTGTATAATGCTCCCCCTGCCCTAGTGCCAGTATATAATGCTCCCCCTGCTTACATAGCACTGTAGCATAACTATAGATCCGTCAAATTGTACCTTTGTCTTTTTGTTTGGATGTTCACCAGGTGCAAAAACAGTTTTATTCATATGTAAATGAGGGCTCGCAAGTGCTGAGGGGAGGCTCTTCCTGCTTCTCACATAACCCCTCCCCAGCCTGTTGCTTGGCCTGTCCTGTAAGACTCTTACATCATCCCTCTATTAATGAATTATAGTCTATAGGGGTCATTAAAAACATTTCAGCTACATTTGATTGCTCCTTCCTGTCTTCATACAAACATTTGTCAATTGCTGTTTCCAAATATCTGCAAAGATATAAATATAAGAAACGACCATACATTAGCTGTCATCCAATATGCTAATAAACAGTATAGCCATAAAATGTGTTTTGGTTTTTTAGCACAACAAATTTAAGCCTACATCAGTTCACCAGATACGTCATAAAATTGCAAAAAATAAAATGCTTCAAATTTGATGCATTTTTAATACATGACATTTCTAACAGAGTCGGTGTAGAATGGAAGAGGTGACATTGTGTGAGCCTCCCATTGTACATTGCTAAGGTTATTTGAGAGTAATAAGTAACTCACATTTATCATTATTGTTAATCAATAGATTGCAAATGACTATTAGAACATACAAAGATCAAGTGTTTTCTTGGACTTTGACTGAAAAAGAAAATGCCCAAAAGTTGTGTTGCTTTTTTGTTTTACCATTATGCTGCTGATATGACGGTGGCTTTGAAATGTCCCATGATAACATTTTGTGTGCAATACAATGCTCTAAAATTGATTCAAAGGAATTGTATTCTCTGCTTTCATTGCTCTATTCACAACTCATTTCACAATACTTTAAAAAAAAAAAATTCCCCATTCCCCAAGAATTTCACCCAGGCAGCCCTCCTGACAAGAGCATCGGAGCATTTTATGCTCCGATGCTCTGCTTAGCCCTGCGCTGAATCACGCAGGACAAATGAATTTTCAGGAGTTACGGTGATGAACTGGGCTCTCCTTAGGGCTGCCAGGCAGAGGCTTCAGCCTAGCAGTGATCCCGGTGATGTCACCAGCATTAATGGGTGGGCTTCAGCGCTGCACTAGCCTGTAAAACAACTGCTGTGCAGGTCACTTTTAAGGCAGCAGGGTACTGGGAGGTCACTGTTAGGGGAGCAGGGTACTGTGAAGTCACTGTTAAGGGAGCGGGGTACTGTGAAGGTCACTGTTAGGGAGCGGGCCCCTGAGGATGTCACTGTCAAGGGAGTGGGGTGCTGTGAAACTCACTGTTAAAGGGGCAGGCTCCTGTGAAGGTCAAAGTTAAGAGGATGGGCTGCTGTGGAAGTCCCATTTTAAAGTGACTGGGCACTTGGGGGGAGTCAGTGTTAAGGGGTGGGGGACTGTGGAGTTCAGTGTTAAAGGGGTGGGGTGCTGTAGAGATCACTGTTATGGGGGATACTGTCAATATCTTTTAACGACACACAAAAACCATTAACCGCATAAGGACCCATGACGTACATGTACGTCATATCTGGCAGGGACTTAAGGACCAGTGACATACATGTACGTCATGCTGATCAAGCGGGTGCAGCAGCTGCGCCCGCCCGATCAGCGGCAGGGGTCCGGCAGTCACTTATAGCCGGACCCCTGCTGTATGCGCCGGCAGGATCCTGCAGGGTGCAGGGTGGCCATTCCTTAGGCATCGTGGCTGCCTTCCATGACAGCCTGTGAGATCCAGCCCCCTGGATCTGACAGGCAGAAAGCTGTAAGTGTATTACAGTCCAAGAGTGGGACAAAAAATAAAGTGAAAAAAGAAGTTAAATAAAAAAAGTTTTACAACAAAAATATAAAAGTGTCCCTTTTCCAAAATAAAGTAAAAAAAAAAAATAAAATAAAATAGACATATTAGATATTGTCGTGTCCGTATCGACCGGCTCTATAAAGATATCACATTACCTAACCCCTCAGGTGAACACAATCAAAAAAATAAAATAAAAACTGTGCTAAAAAACATTTTTCTTTCACCTTACATCACTAAAAGTGCAACACCAATCGATCAAAATGGCGTATGCCCCCCAAAATAGTACTAATCTAACCATCACCTCATCCCGCAAAGAATGATTTCCTACCAAAGAATATTGCCCAAAAAATAAAAAAACTATGGCTTTCAGACTATGGAGACACTAGTCAAAAAATGCTTTTATTGTGTTAAATGTAAAAAAAAAAAAAAAAATTGACATATTAGGTATTGACGCATCTGTAACAACTTGTTCTATAAAAATGCCACATGACCTAACCCCTCAGGTGAACACCGTAAAAATAAATAAAATAAGAACGGTGTCAAAAAAGCCATTTTTTGTCACCTTACATCTCAAAAAGTGTAATAGCAAGCGATTGAAAAGTCAAATGAACCCCAAAATAGTGCCAATTAAACCTTCATCTCATCCTGCAAAAATGATACCCTATCTAAGACAATGGCCTAAAAATAAAAAAAAACTATGGCTCTAAGACTATGGAGAAATTAAAACATGATTTTGTTTCAAAAATGTCATTGAGTAAAACTTTAATTAAAAAAAGTATACATATTAGGTATTGCCACATCCGAAACGACCTTCTCTATAAAAATATCACATGACCTAACCCCTCAGGTGAACATCGTAAAAAAATAAAAATAAAAATGATGTAAAAAAAAAGCCTTTTTTTTGTCAACTTAATCACAAAAAGCACCCCAAAATCATGCCAAACCTTCTGCCGAATGGTGACAATTCGGCTGTCACTACACAAGCAAGTGAGTATGCATCGGGCCATTTGTGCAAGTGTCTCGGACGGACTCCCTGCCTCCATCTCCACTGCATACTGCCACGGTGTGTCAGGGTCCTCTACCTTATCTTCCTCATAGCTTCTCTGGCTGCTCCTGCTCTTCCTCTCCTATGACCTGTGTAGAAAAACCATCCATTTTGGTACACATTGCTTGTGCTCCAATCCTATAGTAACATAGTAACATAGTACATAAGGCCGAAAAAAGACATCTGTCCATCCAGTTCGGCCTGTCATCCTGCTAGTTGATCCAGTGGAAGGCAAAAAATAAAACTGTGAGGTAGAAGCCAATTTTCCCCACTTAAGGGGAATAGAAAATTCCTTCCCGACTCCAATCAGACAATCAGAAGAACTCCCTGGATCAACGACCCATCTCTAGTAGCTATAGCCTGTAATATTATTACACTCCAGAAATACATCCAGGCCCCTCTTGAATTCCTTTATTGTACTCACCATCACCACCTCCGCAGGCAGAGTTCCATAGTCTCACTGCTCTTACCATAAAGAATCCTCTGCTATGTTTGTGTACAAACATTCATTTCCTCCAGACGCAGAGGATGTCCCCTCGTTATAGTCACAGTCACAGTCCTGTGGATAAATAGATGATGGGAGAGATCTCTGTACTGACCTCTGATATATTTATACATAGTACAACCCCCACAGGACTCATGTGGCCATGAGATCTAGGCGCCACATCTCCAATCCCCTGACCAGCCAGATTTACCAGCATTTGTCCTAGGACTTGAAGAAGTGGAATGACGTTGTTCATCCTGTAGTCCTGGCGACTGACAAATAACATGGCCTCCTCAAAGGGAATGAGCAAACAACATGTGTTAGGCATGAGCTGCCACTGGCTGACATTGAAGTTACACAGGGGAGCACTCCTGTACGCTGGGATCATCAATAAATCGTTTATGGCCTCTCTTTGTTTGTATAGTCGGTACAACATATGGAGTGGGGAATTCCAACACGTGGAAACGTCGCATATCAGCCTATATTGGGGGATGCCAGTCTGCTGCTGCTGCTCAAGGAGGGAGTGCTTTGCGGTGTACGAGTGCCTGAAGTGCATGCAAAGTTTCCTGGCCATTTTTAGGATGTCTTGCAGATGGGTGGAAGACTTCATAAACCGCTTGACAACCAGATTGAACACGTGTGCCTTGTAGTGATGAGTGGCAGGTGCCATATTCGATTTCAACGAAATTCTCAAATATTCGAAAGAATATTCGTTTCATATTCGTCGAAATCGAATATTTGTCATTATTCTAGTTATCGCGATTAATATGCGATTTAAATAATCGCGTATTGCGATTTTAACTTAGGCTACTTTCCTATTGGTTTCATATCTAGAATTGCGAAGATGACGAATATGACGAATGTATTCGTCATATTCCTCAAAACGAAGATAACGAAGTATTCTACATCTTCGTTTTAGCAACCTATTCGTCAACTTCGCTAATTCTAGCAATCAAATAGGAAGGTTGACTATAGAGACAACTGTGTTTAATTCGCTATGCGATTATATATATATTTTTTTTAATAAATAGAATAATTATAATAATTATCAAGTAATATAATTATTCTATTAAAAAAAATAATAATCGCATAGCGAATTTAACACAGCTGTCTCTATAGTCAACCTTCCTATTTGATTGCTAGAATTAGCGAAGTTGACGAATAGGTTGCTAAAACGAAGATGTAGAATACTTCGTTATCTTCGTTTTGAGGAATATGACGAATACATTCGTCATATTCGCTAATACTACCAAGCCAACCATAGTAAACCAGGTCTAAGTAGTGTGGTAAGGTGCAGGGTGCCGTCGTGGACGGCAGGTACGTGTCACCGAGGTTCATAGCCTCGGTGAGGTAAGAGTCATTTTTGTTGATGTCAGCAGCAGGTAGTGCTACTGACATAGTTGCTAAATAGCATGGCTGCAAAGCCAATCCGGGCCGGCTCTTACTGGGAGTAGGCAAAGAGTTGGGTGGGTGCCTACTCCCCACGGTCCAGGCCGGACTTTATCCAGGCCTTTAAAAGGCAGCCTCCTCAGCAGCTGAGGGGGTGATTATCCTGGAGCTGCTGTTAGGCTGGGGATTCATTTCAGTTTGGAAGTTCTCTGGGCAGGAAGAAAGAGCCCAGCAAGGAGGAGTGCAGACGGCCTGGAAGCCTGACGTTGCTTGTCTTGCGGCTGGACTGACAGCCAGGTGTGAACCTGCATCTAAAAACCTCCCAAGTGACTGGAGCCTGTTTTGGACTGTCTTGTTTTTCCGCTTGATTTCTTATGTGTGTGAATTAACACCAAGAGACTGTTTTATTTTGTGCAAGTGTGAATAAAACACTGTTTATTGCACTATATGGACTCCCTGTTTTGCCTCTATACTGCACCCGCACTGCTATCTACCAGAGCGACTCCCCACATTTGGTGGAGGATGCGGGCACAAAAAACTTGAAAGGGGGTGTTGTTGGGAGGGGGCCGGTCAAACCCCGGAGGTCTCCCATCCAGTCCCGACGACTGGTACCCGAGAAACCTGCTCGGGGTGTACCCCCTGTAGACCCGGCCCCGATAGTCTGCTGGCGGTGTCACGAGCCTGGCCACGTAAGGGCCGACTGTCCACAGTGGGGAGAACCCATGGAGACTAATTATGGGTACCGGGCTTTCATGTATGCCCGGAGACTGTGTGCAACCGGCACCCCTGAGACAATGGACAATCGTCACCTGTGCCAGGTGCAAGTGGGTGATAATCTGGCAGTGGCGCTGCTGGACTCAGAGAGTCTAGTAACCCTGGTAAGTGCTGCCCTGGTACAGCCCACCCAGTATACGGGCCGGAAAGTTGGTGTGGTGTGCATACATGGAGACTTAAAGGAATATCCCACTGCTGTAATGTCTCTGTCCACGGTGGCCGGCACATGGACTTGTGAAGTGGCGATCTCCACAAAGCTACCTTATGAAATAATAATTGGGAGAGACTTCCCTGGTTTTCCGTCCCTATGGCCTGAAATGAAAATGACTAATAACCATGAGGCAGGGGTTACCCAAGCAGAGTGGCCTGGGTCCAGTGGGAGGCCAGAGCCCTGGGAGCCCGAGTCCGAAGGGCCTGCCGTAGGGGTGACCACCACTTCTGTGATAGAGGGGGAGACACCCCCGCTGAGTGTAATGGTGGGAGACATGGAGGACGTGCCACCAGGACCTGAGTTGGCAGACCTCCACGTCTCCGGAGACAATTTTGGGACCGCCCAACACCGGGACCAAACCCTAACCAGGGCCTGGGAGAATGTGGTGGAAATTGATGGTAAACCCCAGAAGCCAGGGGCTGAGTTAATATTTCCCCGCTTTGTCGTTTACCAAGAAATGTTATATCGGGTGAACCAAATCCGGGGTGAACCTGTTGAACAGTTGGTGGTGCCCACAGCGTATCGCAAGCTTGTCATGGAGCTTGCCCACCAACATGTTCTTGGGGGACACTTGGGGTGGCAGAAAACTCAAGACCGCATACTACAGCGGTTTTATTGGCCTGGTGTGTTTAAGGAGGTAGAAGAATATTGTAAATCTTGTCCAACCTGTCAGGTAAATAGCCCCCAACCACATTTCCGTAGTCCCCTTGTGCCTCTTCCAATCATTGAGGTCCCGTTTGAGCGTATCACTATGGATCTAATCGGGCCTGTACCAAAGTCTGCCAGGGGCCACCAACACATTCTGGTAGTTCTCGACTATGCCACTCGGTATCCGGAGGCGGTGCCTCTGCGACATTCCTCTGCTAAGCTCATTGCCAAAGAGTTAATGGAAATGTTTTCCCGTGTGGGCCTGCCAAAAGAGATTCTGACAGACCAAGGGACCCCTTTTATGTCCAAAGTTATGAGGGAACTGTGTAAATTATTGCGTATAAAGCAATTGTGGATCGCCCATTTACCATCCGCAAACGGACGGTCTTGTCGAAAGGTTTAACCAAACTCTAAAAAATATGTTAAAAAGGGTGGTGTCTAGAGATGGGAAGGACTGGGACCTGCTTCTGCCCTATCTCATGTTCGCAGTGCGAGAGGTGCCCCAGGCCTCTACTGGGTTCTCGCCCTTCGAACTGCTTTATGGCAGAAACCCTCGGGGCCTGTTGGATATCGCCAAGGAAGCGTGGGAACAACAGCCTGTCCCCCACAAAAGTGTCATTGAGTATGTCACCCAGATGCAGGAACGGATGGAAAGGGTGTTGCCGCTGGTCCGGGGAGCATATGGAGGCAGCGCAACAAGCCCAGAGTAGGGTGTATAATCGTCAGGCTCGGGTACGGGACTTCAATCCGGGAGATCGGGTTTTGGTTCTGGTACCCACCCTTGACAGCAAGTTCCTAGCTAGGTGGCAGGGCCCCTATGAGGTGATCGAGAAGGTAGGGAAGTAATTACAAGGTACACCAGCCAGGCGGCGCAAGCCGGAGCAGGTGTACCACGTGAATTTACTAAAGCCGTGGAAGGATAGGAACACGGCCGACGACAACAGCCCCCGGCCAGGGCTTCTAGGTGAGAAGGGTCCAGCCCCACAGCTCGAGGCCTGCGAAGCGGTAGCCACGGTAAAAATTGCAGACAGCCTGTCTTCCAAACAAGTTCAGGAAGTCAGGGAGTTCATCAGTCGGAACACGGATGTGTTCTCGGACCTCCCTGGCCGCACGTCTCTCATCCAACATGACATCGTCACTGAGCCTCAGGCTAAGATCCGGTTAAAACCATACCGGGTACCCGAGGCTCGGCGACGGGCCATCATGGAGGAAGTGCAATTAATGTTGAAGCTCGATGTCATTGAGGATTTGAAAAGTGAGTGGGCCAGTCCCATACTCCTAATACCCAAACCGGATGGGACGTTGCGGTTCTGCAACGATTTTCGCAAGTTAAATGAAGTGTCCAAGTTTGATGCGTATCCCATGCCCCGGGTAGACGAGCTTGTTGAGAATTTAGGGCAAGCCCGTTATTTTTCTGTGCTAGACCTCACTAAAGGGTACTGGCAGGTACCCTTAACGGAGTCGGCCAAGGAAAAAACCGCTTTGTTACCCGCAGGGCCTGTATCATTACAAGGTGTTACCATTTGGCCTGCATGGTGCCCCCGCCACCTTCCAAAGGTTAATGGATATTGTGCTGCGACCTCATCGTCGGTACGCCTCGGCCTACTTAGATGATGTAATCATCCACAGCACCGACTGGGAAAGCCATTTGCCCAAAGTGCAGGCGGTAGTGGATGCCCTGAGGAAAGCTGGACTAACCGCCAATCCAAAGAAGTGTGCGATTGGGTTGGAAGAGACCAAATATCTGGGATATGTCATTGGGCGGGAGTCATCAAGCCTCAGGTAAATAAGGTAGAGGCAATACGGAGTTGGCCCCGACCGGTCACCACCAGGCAGGTAAAGTCATTCCTGGGAATTGTGGGGTATTACATGAGGTTTGTGCCCCACTTTGCCACTATCGCTTCACCATTGACAGAATTATTAAAGGGGCGTAAGACAGGGACGGTCCGCTGGAATGAGCAGGCGGAATAGGCTTTCTCCGCCTTGAAATCGGCCCTGTGTGGGTCCCCGGTTTTGGTGACACCCGATTTCAGGAAAGAGTTCGTAGTCCAGACCGACGCCTCTGAGGTTGGCCTTGGTGCGGTACAGGTACAGTATAGTGGAGAGAGAGTGCCTGGCCATCAAGTGGGCACTCGAGGCCCTCCGTTATTACCTCTTGGGCAGAAGCTTCCGCCTGGTGACCGACCACTCCCCACTCAAGTGGATGAGCCAGGCCAAAGAGAGGAATGCCCGGGTCACGAGGTGGTTTCTGTCGCTACAGAATTATAAATTCATGGTGGAGCACAGAGCGGGCCGGTTGTTGAGAAATGCAGATGCCCTCTCCCGGGTACACTGTTTTTCGTGTGTCCACCCCCTCAGGGTTGAACAAAGGGGGGGGGGGTATGTGGTAAGGTGCAGGGTGCCGTCGTGGACGGCAGGTACGTGTCACCGAGGTTCATAGCCTCGGTGAGGTAAGAGTCATTTTTGTTGATGTCAGCAGCAGGTAGTGCTACTGACATAGTTGCTAAATAGCATGGCTGCAAAGCAAATCCGGGCCGGCTCTTACTGGGAGTAGGCAAAGAGATGGGTGGGTGCCTACTCCCCACGGTCCAGGCCGAACTTTATCCAGGCCTTTAAAAGGCAGCCTCCTCAGCAGCTGAGGGGGTGATTATCCTGGAGCTGCTGTTAGGCTGGGGATTCATTTCAGTTTGGAAGTTCTCTGGGCAGGAAGCAAGAGCCCAGCAAGGAGGAGTGCAGACGGCCTGGAAGCCTGACGTCGCTTGTCTTGCGGCTGGACTGACAGCCAGGTGTGAACCTGCATCTAAAAACCTCCCAGGTGACTGGAGCCTGTTTTGGACTGTTTTGTTTTTCCGCTTGATTTCTTATGTGTGTGAATTAACACCAAGAGACTGTTTTATTTTGTGCAAGTGTGAATAAAACACTGTTTATTGCACTGGACTCCCTGTTTTGCCTCTATACTGCACCCGCACTGCTATCTACCAGAGCGACTCCCCACAGTAGAAATCGCAATGCGATTAATTTAAGTTATATTAAGCGCATTGCGATTTCAACTTAGAGCTGGGTTTATAATGGGTCAGCTTACTAGAATTAACGAAGTTAACGAATATGGAATATAGCAGCAGTGCTAAGTTGAAATCGCAATGCGATTAATTTAACTTGAATTAATCGCATTGCGATTTCAACTTAGCACTGCTAGTGCTATATTCCATATTCGTTAATTCTAGCCAATGTTAGATAGCAGTGCTAAGTTGTAATCGCAATGCGATTATTATAACTTGAATTAATTGCATTGCGATTTCAACGTAATTCCTCAAATCCGACAGTACATTTTAGTATATGGAGACGTTCCCATGGTGATGGGGACGCTCCATGAGTACGGAAGTCGGCAGAAGAGGCAACGGGCACTGACTAGAGCAGCCAGGAAGCCAGGAATCCTCAGGACAGGTAAGAACTACTTTTGGGAAGTGGGAAAGAAAAAAATATAAAAAAAAAAAAAAAAAAAGAAAAACGAATATTCGAAATAGCGAATTTATAGCGCTATATTCGAAATATTCGCAAATTAGCGAAGTGCTGATATTCGCTAAAAAAAGTCGCTATTCGAATATTCGCGCTCAACACTAGTGCCTTGCAGGGCGCATGGCTCAGACCTCCTTGACGCAGTGCCGATACCATGTTCTTCCCGTTGTCGGTCACCATGATTTCGATTTTGAGTTGTCACAGAGAAAGCCAGGATTTGATTTCTTGATGAAAGACACAGAGTAGTTCTTCCCCTGTGTGACGCCATTCACCCAGGCAAACGGGGTCCACAACAGCATGACAATGCCGTACCCTGCACAGGTGGTATGCTGGAGGGGCACTGTGATTTTTCCCTGCAGTTGAGGCTGAGGACATGGATGAGGAGGCAGAGGCGGACAGTGTTGTTGTGGAAACATATATGAAATGTATACTTGCTTGTATTATAACTAACAGTTGCCTAAACAAAATGGCCCCTGAAGCAGAAGCCAACTCCCTTACTAATGTCTTACTAATAATTTTTTATGATAATGATGACTTCAGCTATTCTAACATCGGCTGATGTGATACGTGTCCATTTGACTTTGATAATGTGACAATGAGATAATGCTGCCGAGTCATTAAGTTCCCCTTTTATCTTCTATATAAACCCATGTATGACGTGTAATAAATAGAGCATCTAGCATTGACTTCATTTTGACGGTCTGTGTGTGATTTCTCTCGGCGTACGCCTAATACCTGAATACCAATTCGGAGCGGTACATCAACTCAGCCTGACCATTGCAGCAGGACCAGAACAATTGGCGCCCAAAGTGGGGCTCGAGGATTGGACCCCCTGCTGGAGCACCCCCAGAGACTGGACAAGGAGAGACGAGCCAACGGACACCGGGACCAGCCGGCCCGTAATAAGAGGTGAGAAAATAAATCATCTTACCAATTTGTGTTCCTTGGCCTAGTCTATCCGCATACGTTCTAGGGAGGGGTGCACCGGCAGTCTGGGGCATCCACGGGGGCATGAGAGTAAGAACCCCATTGTATTGATAAGAATAAGACTTGATGTACTGTGTTTTATTATTTTTATGTGTGCGGTTGGTTTCTCTGTGAGGAGAAGCATAGACTGACAGAACAACAGAAGTAAGTCCCCCTAAGTGCCTAAATTGAGGGGTAACCCTGGTGTGTGACCCCAAGAAATAGTAGAAGGGAGGGAGACGGCTTGCTGACGACCCAGAGTGTGTTAGTCTCAAGCTCAAGGTGTTTGTTTGTCAGTGTCTGTGCTATCCAAGTATCAGAGACAGTAAGTGAAGGCTCCAGGACGTGTTTTACAAAATGAGTAACCAGAAAAGTGTACCGAAGGGCTACTGTTCACCTGGACAGTACGTGGCGGACCGGAGAGGAAAAAGTCATGTTAAAGGATTAAGCAAGTTAGAGAAGAATTATGATATAGCAAAAGGTGGAATACTGCGTTCAGCTACATGGCAGACATTGTTAACTGAAAAGAGAGGCAGATTGCAAGATGACAAGTTAATAGATACAGTCAGGGTGTGGCTAGACTGTAGCAGAGAATTTGAACAGACAAAAGGAGATGCAATGTTTGATGAAAAGTCAGGACGCCATTACTATCGGCCTGGCCCAGTATTATCACGAGAACAGCCACCGCCCTATAATGGCGCCGCTGAGAGAAAAAGGGGAAGTTGGATTTGTACAGTGTGTGATCAACAGAACCCTGCCTCCCGTGATACATGCTTGGCCTGTGGTGCTCCACGCCCACATGACCACACACTTTTAGCTCCCCAGCCCGTCCCACCAGTCTTGGCCACGGCGCCATCTTGTCCTAAGCCAACGCCCAAGGCTGGACGTATAATTTCCCCAAAACCTACCCCTTCTGTTATGCCCCAAGTCACTACCATATACCCCATGATAAATCCGGATGGCACTTACATGCCAACCAGTCAACCCGTAGTGCCTGCTCACATAATGATGCATGGTGGAGGTCACTCAGGACAGGAAGATGAGGGGGGAGAGGACCACAAAGAACCCCCAGGGGAACAGTCAGAGGACACGGTGGAATATGCAGCTAATACAGCTGGTGCAGGACCAACCCCTGAACGTAGGATGCCTCCTCTTACTCATTGGTCTGATATTACCTCACATAGTCAGGGTACAGGAATAACAAATGAGTTTTTTCAACATCAACTTGCACAGTTGTGAAGTGACATGCATAGCTTGGAGCAGGGCAACCTTACAGTTCTAAAGGAGGCATTGTTAAATACCCACCCTGTAGGACCTCCTAAGTATGTGTCTTTCACCCCCCAGCAGTTATTAACCATATTGAATCTCATGCCAGACCCAGACACTCACCCTATGCCCTTTTTCAGGAAGTTGTCTCAAGTGTATCAAACATATGGGTGTACATGGTCTGACCTACAGAGTATTGTAGAAAATAAGACTGGTGAATACTCTTCACTTATAATGGATCATATAAAACAACCAGAGCTCCAAGGAGCAAATTTTGACATCCGTGATTCAGAATCCGGGGACTATTTCATTCAACAATTGTATAAATGGGCAAATGACAGATTAGCAGAACAATCCACTACCTTGCAGGATATGGTACAGGACAAGGCAGAGTCAGTGGAGAAATTTGCCCAAAGGGTTAAACAAAATTATAAAGATATGGGATTCAGTCCAAATGAACCGGTGCGCCTGAGACTTCTGGCTCGATCATTTGTAGATGGCCTTAGGCCAGATCTGAACAAAGCTCTTGTCACCTGCCGCCCAGAGTGGAAATCATTAACCTTAGAAGTCTTAGAACAAGTTGCAAAGGGACTGGAGAGCAATACCAAAAGAACCCGCACAGCAGTTATGGCTGTCATGACAGGGGAAGAACGGGAAGAAAGACCCCGCCCCGTGTCTGTTTTGGGTGCGGCAAGCCTGGACACATAAAAAGGAATTGCCGTTCCAAACATTTGTGGCCAGTGAACCAAGGCCAAGGAGGAACACCTTCTTCTTGGTCAGCCACACCCCACTAGGATATTGGCAAGCCAGTGTTGCTGGGAGGGGACACCTCATGTATGGCAGTCTCTGCCCCTCCAGCTGGCCCCGCCCCTCGAATCACTCTCGATGTGGCGGGGAAGGAACTCTCATTCCTTGTAGACACTGCCATACTCCCTTCCTGGCTCACAAATATCCATTTACCCTGCTCTGGCTTGGAAGGAGTTACACAGCACAACCCTGTTACTAAACCTCTCTTGATTACTCCATCCACTAAGTCCCGAAGCCAATTCCCACAATTGCATCTACCCACTGGAGTAATGTCACAATTTGTTGTAAGCCAGACTTGTCCTTTTAATCTATTAGGTTCGGATTTTCTTCAGAAAATACGGGCCAACATTCAATTCAGGGAGGATGGAACTTGGGTACAGACCTGTGCCCAGACCTGTGCCCAGAGGAAACTTGTCTCCTGATGGCATTAACGGCCCAGCCTTCTGAATCACCCGAGCAAGGGGATACGCTGCAAAGCATTTTGCACCTCATCCCCGATACCCTATGGGCCAAAGGTCCCCAAGACATAGGGCGTCTCAAGGTCCCACCAGTCACTGTTACCTTGAAGAATCCCAACCTACTACCATACAAAGCACAATACCCTCTCTCCATTTCCCAGAGAGATGCTATCACTCTCCAGATACAGACTCTTCTTGCCAATGGGGCTATCAAAATTACCACCTCCCCCTGTAACGCGCCCCTATACCCAGTTAGGAAACAAAGGGAGAAAGGACAGCCTCCTGTGTATCGCATGGTCCAAGACCTCAGAGCAATCAATGAGGCTACAGTCTTCGAGACCCCTATTGTTCCAAATCCTCATAATTTGCTTGCTAGCATTCCACCTACGGCTTCTATCTTCACAGTCATTGATCTGGCAAATGCTTTTTTCTCTGTCCCACTGCATGAGGACTCTCAATTTCTCTTTGCATTTACACATGATGGGAAACAGTACACCTGGACTGTTTTGCCTCAAGGAGCTCAGAATAGCCCCTCCTGTTTCAGTAAAGCTATGGCATCCATCTTACAACCATGGCAAGCAGATCACCCTGAGGTGGAACTCTTACAATATGTGGATGATTTACTCCTCTGTGCCGACTCATATCCCACCTGCCTACACTCAACTACCTCACTTCTCCAATTTCTGGCAGATGCTGGGTGTAAAGCTTCGCAGTCCAAACTACAGTTGTGTCTTCCCAAAGTTGTTTTTCTAGGCCACTGTATCTCACAAGGCAGCAAACATCTTACGGATGCCAGAAAGAAAGCAGTCTCAGACATCTCACTCCCAGACACTCCTCATCAACTGCAAACCTTTCTGGGACTTATTTCTTATTGTAGGCCATGGATTCCTGATGCGTCAGTCCTGATGCAGCCCCTCTATGACTGCATACCACGTGTGGCCACTGTTTCTTTTCAGATGACATCAGAAGCCATAGAAGCATTTGAAACTCTAAAAAAGGCCATTATCACTGCCCCAGCTCTTGGCATCCCTAACTACAAACTTCCCTTCCGGCTTTATGTCATGGAGCGTCAGGGTCATGCTACAGGAGTTCTCACCCAGAGCCATGGGGGCCGTAATAGACCCCTAGGCTACTTCTCAAAACGTCTTGACCCTGTAGCCAGAGCCACTCCTTCTTGTGTCAGGGCCGTTCATGCTGCTAGTTCCCTTCTGGACGCTACCTCTGACATTGTCCTAGGACACCCCCTCACCATCATGGCTCCTCATGACATTTCTGCCATCCTTCAACAGACACAACCTAAACATCTTACTGCACAGCGCCACCTCAGACTTCAGTGTAGTCTGCTTCTACCAGATAATGTCACCATTCAGAGATGCCACATCCTCAACCCGGCTGCACTCCTTCCTCTCCCAAGGGGGGAGTATACTACAGAATCTGTGGATTTTATTGATTTACAGGCAGAAGAGGATCTCCAGGAAGAGGAATTATGGACAGCTACTGACTCTCCTGATAAGGAACCAGACCATGATTGCATTACAATGATGGAAGCTGAAGTAGGAACACCACCATCAATACAAGACACTCCCTTTCAAAACCCAAAATGGACACTCTTTGTGGACGGTTCAAGGTATGCCGATGACAAAGGGAAATTCCATACTGGCATGGCAGTTACTAGTGAGTATGAAGTGCTGTGTGCAAGGCAATTGCGCCCAGACAAGTCAGCACAAGAAGCTGAACTCATAGCTCTTACTGAGGCCTGCCTCATAGCAAAAGACTCCACTGCCAACATCTATACAGACTCCAGATATGCCTTTGGAGTAGTCCATGACTTTGGAACAATATGGAAAGCTAGGGATTACATTACAGCCGCAGGAACCCCAATTAAACATGCTTCAGCAGTAGAGGCTTTAATGGCTGCAGTACTCCTGCCCACCGAAGTGGCAGTAATCAAAGTAAAGACACATGCCCGTGCTGACACACCAGAAGCCAAAGGAAATGCTCTGGCTGATCAAGCAGCCAAAAAGGCAGCAATGGAAGAGGAAAGAGCACAGCCAGATAAAATCATGCTGGCACAAGAAGATCTCAAACAACAAGAAGTATCATGGGATCTGCTGAAACAGATGCAGAAGCAAGCCACTCGCTCAGAGAAGGAAACCTGGCTGAAGGAGTCAGCCCTTGAAGAAGAAACCGGACTCTGGACACAAGGAAAGAAGGTGTGCTTGCCCAGAGCACTCTATCCCTTAATTGCCTCTGTGGCCCATGGACCCACTCACCAATCTAAGACAATAATGAAAGAGCTCATTGATAAAATATGGGTAGCCCCAGGAATCACCCCTGTTTTGGTGAGGTATGTCCAGTCATGTCTAATCTGTGCCCAATGCAACCCCGGTAGGACTGAGCCCACGCCCAAAAGATGCCTCCCAAAAGCCTTATACCCCTTCCAGAGGATCCAGATTGATCATATCCAGATGCCAATGTGCCAAGGGTTTCAATACGTGTTAGTAGTGGTAGACATGTTCTCTGGGTGGCCAGAAGCCTACCCCGTCAGGAATCAGACAGCAACAACTACTGCTAAGAAATTGATACAGGAAACTGTCTGTAGGTACGGGGTACCTGAGGTCATTGAGAGTGATCAGGGCCCAGCATTCACTGCTAACCTAACCCAAGAAGTCTGGAAGATGATAGGGTCACACCTGGCGTTTCACACCCCTACAGACCCCAAAGTAGCGGCAAGGTTGAGAGACTGAACGGGGTATTAAAGTCAAAAATGTTGAAAATGACTAGGGAGACAGGGCTAAACTGGGTCCAGTGTTTACCTATAGCACTCTTTGCAGTCAGGCACACTCCAAAACCTCCCCACAAGCTGACTCCACATGAGATATTGTTTGGGTCAGGACCCCGGATGGGGCTGTACTTCCCACAACAACTGCAAATGCATTATGAATCCATTGCAAAGTATGTGATAGCTTTGAGCAAACAGTTATCTAACATCCATGCACAAGTCTTTTCTTCCATTCCAGATCCCGACTCCCTAGAGGGAAGCCACACTCTGAAACCAGGAGAGTGGGTGGTGGTCAAGAAACACGTCAGAAGTACCCTGGAACCACGTTTCGAGGGGCCTTACCAAGTACTACTGACCACACCAACTTCCGTAAAGCTCGAAGGGAGACCCACCTGGATTCACGCCTCTCATTGCAAAAGGATAAGATGCCCGCCAGATCCAGAGCTAATAAAATGATTTTCTTTTGACTACTGGCACCCTTAACGCTTGCCAGTGCATATGTACTTCCCCCAGAAAAGGATGATGGGTGGGACAATAAGTTTGTCAAACATCATCAGGTGTTGTATGAGAGCCTGAAGGAAGGTGACTCAGACTCCACCCCTTCACTAAAAGATTGTTGGATATGTACACATGGCCCAGTAAATGCTAGAACTATGCCTTACATAGCGGTGCCCCTAACCCTTCTAGAGTTAAGGGAACTGGCAGGATCAGCTATTTTCCTTTCAAGTATAGAAGAGGTCAATTCTAAAGATGGCAACAGAAAAGCTTCCCTAACCGTAGTAGCATGGGATGGGTCCCCATGGCTAATGATAAACAGATCAGGACCCTCATCTGAGTATAGCAACATGCCCTGGAATGACTACATGTGGACCAATGTATCTTGCTTTCCAAATTGGACCCACTGTCACTGTCTACAGGTGCAGACCCAAGGTATGGTTTTTAGTCCCCATAACAAATCAGGCTGTAATGATTCCAACCCGGACAGCCCAGTGCAGTGCATAGGTATATATGCTGGAGCAAGTGGTGATCTAGCCTGCACCGGCCGCACTATAAGTGACCTAATAACAGGGATAACTAGTAACACAACGGAGGGCCAAAAAGAGGGGATGAAACTAGCAGAAGGTGCCTTGTTAGCCAAATTAATCACTAGATTGTTCAATAGCACAGTGGTTTTTATCCCAGAGAACATATACATAGTATGTGGACACAAAGCATATAAATGGCTTCCTACAGACTTCAATGGTTTATGTACAATTGCTAGACTCACGCCAGCCATCTTTATACTGCCTCATGGGAACCTAGATGTCAATGCTATCCCCAAACATACCTTATACAGGAGAGCTGCAGATAACACCCCTAGACCAAATGGAAAACCCCATCTTGTGGAAATGAGTATTCCCAACAAAATCTTCAGCACCCTGTTTATCTATCCCATGATTATGCAAATGTATGACAAACTGGTAATGGCCACTGACTATCTAGATGATCAGATTTGGGAGATAATGAAACTGATGAACACAACTAATATTGTCCAGAACCAGCTAATCATAGTCACTAATCAACACACTCTGGTATTAGACTACTTGACTGCAAAGGAAGGAGGAATGTGTCAGATAATAGGCACCGCATGCTGCCATTATATTGATCCACGTGGTAATCTACAAGTGAAAGTGGGTTTGGAAAAGATAAGTGAGATATGTGATTAATGGTTGGACGCACATAGAGCAGACAAATCAACATGGTGGTCTGACACTTTCTCATTCCTTAATCCCAGCAACTGGTTCAAAGGAATTGGAGGATGGGTAATGGGAATAATTCATGGAATATTGCAGATAGCCCTAATATTGTTGATAAGTTACATACTGATCAAACTTGTTGTTTCATGGATCAACCGCATCACCAAGAGGAAGAAGACTGTTGAAGAACCAATAATGCTCCTCTACGAGCACATGGCTAGTACAATCGATGTGGATGTTATCCCGACACCTCCCCCGTCGCCAACTCCAGCTGATGAAGCTCCTCCACCAAGGACTGAAGACCCAAGAACTGAGAACTAGGGACAGATGAATCCCAGGGTATTACCAGAAGTCCGTTTAACCGGGAGCCTATCCACAAGGGATAGGTTGTCGCCACTGTCGGTGAAGAGGATGCGAAAGGTATTCACTGTGGATTCGTTAGGCTTAGGGAAAGTCTACAATCAAGTCTACAAGGGGGGACTGTTGTGGAAACATATATGAAATGTATACTTGCTTGTATTATAACTAACAGTTGCCTAAACAAAATGGCCCCTGAAGCAGAAGCCAACTCCCTTACTAATGTCTTACTAATCATTTTTATGATAATGATGACTTCAGCTATTCTAACATCGGCTGATGTGATACGTGTCCATTTGACTTTGATAATGTGACAATGAGATAATGCTGCCGAGTCATTAAGTTCCCCTTTTATCTTCTATATAAACCCATGTATGACGTGTAATAAATAGAGCATCTAGCATTGACTTCATTGTGACGGTCTGTGTGTGATTTCTCTCGGCGTACGCCTAATACCTGAATACCAATTCGGAGCGGTACATCAACTCAGCCTAATTATTGCAGCAGGACCAGAACAGTGTTGCAGGACCAACGGCGTGAGAACGTGGAGGCGGAAGCGACATCACCTGGCCAAGTTGCTGGTGTGGCTGTGCAGTAACCACAATCACCCAGTGGGCCATAAAGGACATGTATTATCCCTGACAGTAGTTACAGCTCCACACATCGGAGCTGCCGTACACTTTAGCAGACACGGACAGGCTCAAGGACTGGCCCGCCTTCTATTCTAGATGTGTGTGCAGGAGTGGTACTGCCTTTTTGTCAAAGAAATGAAAGCTTGGGACTCTCCACCTTGGCTCGGAACAAGCCATCAGTTCTCTCAAAGGTGCAGAGTCCACCACTTGGAAAGGGAGGGACTGCAGCACCAGCAACTTGGACAGGAGCACGTTCAGCTTCTGCGCCGTTGTATGAGTGCACGCACACTGTTGTCTCATGGCAATCTCTTCGGTGATCGATTGCTGACAGAATAACTGACAAGGAGTAGGAGGACGAGGAGCAGGAGCATCAGGACCAGCAGATGATGGGAAGGACAGACAGCTCCCTTCGGCTGAGATGGTGGAGCCTTGACTGCCTGAAATTGGGTGCGTGCCCCTGGATGATTCAGCGGTTGCTGTGGCAGGCTGGACCACCACATCGGAGCCACGGTTCTCCTAGGCCACTTTATGGTGACGCTGCATATGTTGATGAAGGGCCGTGGTGCCAACATTGGCACCCTGGCCACGCTTCACCTTCAGCCCACAGATTCTACATATGGCCATGTTCACCTCCTAGGGCGGCTTAACAAAAAACTGCCACACCGCAGAGTAGGTGATTTTACACCCAACACTCTGTATTAACTGACTGCTACCGCCGCTGCCTCCGTGAACCCGTGCATTGCTACTTCCCGGGCAAGTAGGCTCCTGCGAAGCGGGTGGTCTACCCCGGGCACGTTTGGCTCCCGACCTACCACTGCTGCCAAGCTGCTGATTCCCGGGGCCATGCTAGCGACTTGCTGGCTCCACTGCTGCCTTGTGAGCAAGCTCTTCTCCCGATGATGATGAAGCCGCTAATTCACCAGGCCACCAATTGCAATCCGCTACATCATCATCATTGAGTACTGTCTGCACGTCACTGATGTCCTCCTCAATGGACTCTGGGTTAGGAGCCTCACCGCTCGCAACACAAGCTCCCACGCCACTCTTCTCATCACTACTTACCCAACTAGCGAAGGAAGTGGCGGATGTCTCACATCTTGGCTGGCCAGTAGCTGCTGATTGTCCTCTAGTAGCTCGCCCTCACTGTATAGTGGGCAGAGCCCAAAGAAAATAATACATCTTTGGCTGAGGGAACAAAAAAGGACAGAGGCAGGTGAGAGCACAGGGCCTGCTCCTGGGCCATGCCAACTAATGGTTGTGTCTGACAAACCCAACGACTCTTGGCTGGGGGTGTCTGATGCGACTTGCGACGAAGTTGAAGATCGAGTCAACCATTCAAGAACTGCTGGGTTGTTGGTCAAGACACGACCACTAGCTGACACTGGGAGCTCAGGCCTCTCGAAGTGACCCCTGCTGCCACAGCCCCTTACTCTGCTGCGACCTCTGCCTGCGCCAGAAACATTTAGGCCCCTGCCACTCCCCTGTGCAGGGCCTGGCATTTCTCTGTCTGACATACTGTTAGATCAAATAAATAAATAAAAAGGAAATTAAAACTCTAATAAGAATTTTTTCCCCCACTAACACACACAAAAAAGGCTTTTATAACATAACTGCACGGCTGAATGGCAAATATATTTTGTTTGCCACTAATACATGCCAGAAAAGGCTTTAGAACATATAACTGCACTGCTGAATTTCAAATATATTTTTCTTTCCACTTATACACGCCACAAAAGGCTTTATAACATATAACTGCACCACTGAACAGCAAATATATTTTACTTTTGCTACTAATACACAACAAAAAGGGCTTTAGAACATATAACTGCACCGCTGAACGGCAAATATATTTTTCTTTTGCCACTAATGCACAACAAAAAGGGCTGTATTTTTCGCACTTCACCGCACAACGGCTAATAAGCCCTTATTTCCCCACTAACACAAGCCAAGAAATGTTTTAGAACTTATAACTGCACTGCACAAGGGCAAATATTTCCTTGTAATAAACCCTATTAATGGCTGTACCTCAATAACAAGAGTGGTATGCTGGAATTACAGAGCTGTATAATGGCAATTTGGGTGCCCAGTCAGTGCAGCAAGGTTTAATAGGATTGTTCCTATTATCCAGGCTGTAACCTCCCCTACTGAACCCTGTTCAACATAAATGCTGCGGAATGATTCCTCCCTATCCTTTCCCTACACCTCGAATAATCTTACTCTGAACTTGTAAATCGTTTTTTTTAGCACAATAAAGTTTTTTCTAGCACTGTCCCTAGCGCATGCTGACGTACCCTCCCTGCACTGGAAAATGGCAGAATCCAAGATGGCTGAGGCTATTTATAGGGCCGTCACATCACAATGCTAGCTGGCTGCTGATTGGCTGCCAGCATGGCCTTGTGGGTGATCCTGCCTTCCCAGAGTTGCTTTCTCCATGTCCTCCCACGTGCAGCAGCTATTCTAGGAAAAAATTAGATTTGTTACCACAAAGCTTGAGGAAATTCGGATTTGGTGCAAATCGAATAATTCCTGACATTTGGATTGAATTCTAGTGTTGAGCGCGAATATTCGAATAGCAAAATTTTTTTAGTGAATATTGGCACTTCGCTAATTCGCGAATATTTCGAATATAGCGCTATAAATTCGCTATTTCGAATATTCTTTTTTTTTGGTTAGATTTTTTTCTTTCCCACTTCCCAAAAGTAGTTTTTACCTGTCCTGAGGATTCCTGGTTTCCTGGCTGCTCCAGTCAGTGCCCGTTGCCGCTTCTGCTGACTTCCGTGCTCATGGAGCGTCCCCATCACCATGGGAACGTCTCCATATACTAAAATGTACTGTCGGATTTGAGGAATTACGCTGAAATCGCAATGCGATTAATTCAAGTTATATTAATCGCATTGCGATTACAACTTAGCACTGCTATCTTACATTGGCTAGAATTAACGAATATGGAATATAGCACTAGCAGTGCTAAGTTGAAATCGCAATGCGATTAATTCAAGTTAAATTAATCGCATTGCGATTTCAACTTAGCACTGCTGCTATATTCCATATTTGTTAACTTCGTTAATTCTAGCAAGCTGACCCATTATAAACCCAGCTCTAAGTTGAAATCGCAATGCGATTAATATAACTTGAATTAATCGCATTGCAATTTCTACTTAGACCTGGTTTACTATGGTTGGCTTGGTAGTATTAGCGAATATGACGAATGTATTCGTCATATTCCTCAAAACGAAGATAACGAAGTATTCTACATCTTCGTTTTAGCAACCTATTCGTCAACTTCGCTAATTCTAGCAATCAAATAGGAAGGTTGACTATAGAGACAGCTGTGTTAAATTTACTATGCAATTTTTTTTTTTTATTTTTTTTTTATAGAATAATTATATTACTTGATAATTATTATAATTATTCTATTTATTAAAAAAAATATATATATAATCGCATAGCGAATTAAACACAGTTGTCTCTATAGTCAACCTTCCTATTTGATTGCTAGAATTAGCGAAGTTGACGAATAGGTTGCTAAAACGAAGATGTAGAATACTTCGTTATCTTCGTTTTGAGGAATATGACGAATACATTCGTCATATTCGTCATCTTCGCTATAATTCTAGATATGAAACCAATAGGAAAGTAGCCTAAGTTAAAATCGCAATACGCGATTATTTAAAATTGCATATTAATCGCGATAACTAGAATAATGACGAATATTCGATTTCGACGAATATGAAACGAATATTCTTTCGAATATTCGCGAATTTCGTCGAAATCGAATATGGCACCTGCCGCTCATCACTATTGAATTCTACTTTGTTAGCTTCGATTTGCTCATGTCTAATCACAACATACAAATTGCAAGTCATAACCTTTTGAATCCTGTGATACATGCAAGCTGTGCTTCAGCAATACATTAGACATTGGAGCCCATTTATTAAACCATAATTGCTAATATACAGTCATTAATATTCATTTACATGAATGAGTATATTAACAAATGATGATGACTTTCATGTATTAAGTAATATACCCCAGTGGGTCTTGTATACAGTAATAATGCATATTTCTGTGAGGGTAATTGGCTTAAGGTAGCAAGAGGGAAGTCTGACAATAAAAATTGTGCAGTGTCCAGGATATTTGGATGTACAAACTCAGCTAATGTGAAGGGAAAAAATGAAATATGTAATGCTTTTTAATTTCCTGTAATTACATAGTCTGTGTGTGTGTGTGAGTAGGACTTAAAAATGAACCTATGTGCAATAAATACAAAAGACATAAGTAAATAATACAATAAGAGGAGTTTCAGTGCAGTTAAACCTCTTTACAAAGAGTATGTTTATAATTCCAACTTACATGAATATTTTACTATTTGTCTTTAAATTATTTACAAAGACATAACATCTGGAGAAAAGACTTTTGTGATTTCAGTTTATTTTCAGACATCTCTTTAATTGTTCCTTTGATACAATATATATATATATATATATATATATATATATATTAGTGAATGTTCCTCTTAAAAAGCATCACTAAACTTTATTTTTAACATCTTCTTAACATCTTCACAGTATTTCACTTTTTAGCTTTTTAGAGCAGCATCTTGCTCTTCAGAGCTGTTCATCCTACTATAACTAACAGACCTTAAATTTCAACCAGTGCAAACTATTCAGTCACTTAGAAGTGCAGACACTAGTTATAATTCTTCTCCTTTCTCTCACCTTCTTTACTCCTAATTGTCAATGTTGTGAATATAGTTCCTATACACACATCTTTATCTCTTTTGCCCATTAGGCTGCTTTTACACAGTCAGTGTTTGATCAGTGATTTCCATCAGTTATTCTGAGCTAAAACCAGGAACGGATCAGACAACACAGAACAGATGCAAAGCTTTCCATTATACCCCATCTCTGTACAGCATATACTTCTGGTTGTGGCTTACAATGACTGATGGAAATCACTGATCAAACACTGACTGTGTGAAAGAGGCATCAAAGGTGCTGTCTCACGTCAGCAAGTGACATGTATCATTTAGAGAAAGTTAATACAAGACACTTACTAATGTACTGAGATTTTCCATATTGTCTCCTTTGCTGGCTGGATTCATGTTTCTATCACATTATACACTTCTCGTTTCCTGGGGTTATGACCACCCTGCAGTCCAGCAGTAGTGCCTGTGCATATAGTGTGTATAGTGTGCAGCAGTGCCTGTGCCTGTACACTAGGAGCACCAACCTGTGCACCAGCCTGTGTTTTACCAGCTGCCCCGTCCACCAGAGAGGCAGGTCACCTTTTCATATAGTGTTTCATATACATATACAGTTTCCATGGTTACGGCCACTGCCACGTAACCATGGAAACAAGCAGTGTATGATAAGATGGCAAAATAAATTGACCCAGCAAAGGAGGCTACATGGACAATGACAATACATTAGTAAGTGCCTTATATTAACCTTATCTACATGATAAATACCATTTGCTGAACTGAGACAGCCACTTTAAGATGGCCGTACCGTACACATAAGATTAATGTTGGCCGGACCTGCCTATTTCAGCAAGACCGGCCAAATATCTATGCAACTCTTCACCAATGTATCCTATTCTGTTGTTCTCAGGGAGGTGTCTGGCAGCTGCTTTCTCTCCTCTCTCTATTCAGAATATATGCATGCACAGCTGAATAGAAAACAGAAAAACACTCTTCATATAACAATTCTTCAACTTCAGTTATTAATAACCTGTGTATATAATCACAGCTGTATCTAGGCTTTCCTTCCCCCAGGGAAAAAGTTCAGTTCAGTGCCTCAACTATATATCTAAATACCCTGGTCCAGGCAAAATGGCCCTACCAGCTATGTCCCTGCATATACGACTAGGAATAGGCATTAACAAAGAGAAACATCTAACTACAGGCTTTCCATAGATACAGATCAGTCATATATAAGTTGTGCTCATTTAAGGTTTACCTGTCTTTAAAGGATAACTGTCACATTTAGACCCTAATTTCAGTTTTCATATATGTAGTTACTAATATGATAATATTCCTAAATCAATAACTATTAGACTTACTTACCCCTTATTTAATAAGATTCAGCCCTTAGCAACCAGTCTGCATAAAACTGCAATTTCACTATTCTGTTAAGATGGCCGCCCTCAGCCCTGAGGCTAATCCATAGGACGCCTGCAGGGAAGTTAGTGAAGACCAGCTCTGTATAGGGGGGTCTTGCAGTGAAGTTCCCAGGTCTGGCTGAAGCTTGTAGTCCTTCCACAAGTTCTCCTCTTATCAGATAAGGCTTTCATTTATACACTGAGCAGCCCATATCTTCCCTGAGCTTTACATTCTCCAGAACTGCTAAGGGAGTGTCTGCCAAGCACAGGCATGTGGAGAAGTTTACACACACAGCCCAGCACTGTTATCTCCTGTCAGGAAGAACCTGGCTTTTTATACATTCCCTTACAATGTTGACTCACTATCAGTTCCCAGTGCATGCAGCGTCCTCATCTGGTAGACGGAAGGAGCATAGCAACCTGATTTTATCTCAGGTAACAATAGCCAATACTGGGGACTTTTAGGTGGCTTTTAAGGGTTATTTATTAAACAATCAGAAATGAAAACAGGGCCAACAAGGTGATATTAATCACCAAAATCCAATAGTAAAAAAAAAAAAAAAATTGACAGTTATCCTTAAAAAAAAAAAAAATATGCATGATGGGTGTGCTTTATTGTACAATCATAGCTGCAAAGGAGTAGGTGATTTTTTTTTTTTTCGCTTCCCTAATGTCTTCCTCAGTCACGTTATTCCCTGCTTCACCTGCACAGCAAAATTAATTTCTCTCAGAAGCAGTGGGCGTCGTACCTCTTCTGTGAAAGTCTGCCAATACTATACTGTCAGTGATTTCCATACCCTTCCTTCCCACCATGCTTGTTTTCATCTATGGAGCACATAAAGTGTCACGTCTCGCTTCTATAACGTGACACTTTGCTTATTCGCGTAAATTACAGTGTCAAAATCCAAAGCTGAATTCGGCTTCCTGCCTCATTAATAAAGCCTAGTTTAGCTTCGGATTTTGAAACTGTAATTTATGCGAGTAAACAAAGTGCCACGTCATAGAAGCGAGACAAAGCAAGTCTAGCAATATTTGCTGCAAGTTCGTAAAGACCTAAGCGGAGACCACACATTTTACAGTAGGATGGAGGCTATGATGTTAACAAAGTTATCAAACAAATAGGGTTCAGATACAGCAATCCAAACCTAATTCGCTCAACACTAATTCAAAAGATTTTAAAGACACAAAAGTAAAGAAAGCAAAAAGGTGTAATAAACTACAGAACCATTGCAATTTACCACTCACAGTAAAAATTTATCATAGAAAATTAATAAACACACTCCTAGTATTATACACAGCATACTACACAGCAAAGATTCATCTTGTACTTTCAAAATTGTATTTTCTACACAATTCTGTAGGAGCCAATAATGGAAAAATCTGGTTGAAACCAAGAGGAGAAGAGAAGATTAAGAAGAATGTTGTAAAGAAATGGAAAAATTGGTTTGTAATTTGGACTTATATTGATTTAACACAACAATTGAATGCAAGTTGGACATGTAAGATTATAGACTAAAATGTCACGCGTTCCCTGTATATATGGTATTTCATATAGGATATTTAGTATTAAGAGAGTAATGATATTTACTGCTTAAAAAGTCCGCTTATGCATTTGCGTGTAATCATAGATATTCATAAATAACAAGCCACCCCAAGCCCTGCTAATTGCATACAGGACAAATCATACTGTATATATCTAGTAGAAGCAAGAATACATTTACAGTTAACAGAAAATGTAGTGACTTCAAAATAATGACAACTGGAAATAGGTGATGACAGACAAATTCATGATTCACACACAGGAAATGGATTGCTAAGTACACCTGCAGTAACTTGTTGATCAGAAGGACATGATATGTGTTCAGTCACAAAATGCAGAATAAGAAATATGAGGGGGGTACACACATATTTTTTAGAACCCCATTCTATATACTGTATTCATTAAGATGGCAAGTGAACGAAGTACTGCCAATTTTTTTTTAATGGTATTGGTACTAAACAATTGAATGGCAGAAAATTATGCTGGAACTTCAATTCATTCTCATTACAGAAGCATAGAAACACAGAAGAATGACTATAGAATAAAAACACATGGTTTATCTTCTTTGTGTTTATATTACAACCCCAATTCCAAAAAAAGTTGGGCCGCTGTGTAAAATGTAAATAAAAACAGAATGCAAGGGTGTGTAAATCTCATAGACCCAGATTTCATTCATAATAGATCATAGAACACACATCAGATGTTGAAAGTGAGACATTTTACCATTTCATGAAGAAAATGTATTCATTAAAAACTTGATGGCAGCAACGCATCGCAAAAAAGTTGGGACAAGGCCATGCAACTTTTTTTTAAATGAAATGGTAAAATTTCTCACTTTCAACATCTGATATGCGTTGTATGATCTATTGTGAATTAAATCTGGGTCTATTAGATTTACGAATCATTGCATTGTTTTTTTATTTACGTTTATTTACATTTTATTTATTTTTTAAATTGAGTTTGCATTTCCTTTTATTTTTCTCTTTGGATAGATATATATGTTTATCTCATGTATGTTTAAAATCATTTACTAATTGATTTTCCATCCATATCTGTGGTGAGTTTGTTCCAATACTCTTTCAGTAAAATAACATTTTCTGTCATTGCTTCTGATTTCCCCCAACTAATTTCAGATTTTGCCCCCTTCTCAGGTTTAGTTTCTTATTAAAACACATCTCTACTGAACGCTCTATTCAAGTTCTCTTTTGATAAGTGTTATGGCAGGAACCACTGCGTCAACCAACAGATTTAACTTTGGGCTAATCCTAAGGGCTTTATGCTGACAGTCCCCTAGTATTTACCCTGTAACCCCTATACAGGGATCTGGACTTCACTGCAGAGGAGCCACCATGGAGGTTAGAGAGACCATTGCGGTACACCAAGTGAGTCAGGAAAAAATGTGCATAGGGACAAGTCAAGGTCAGTGAGGCAGAACACGAGCAATTCAATAAACAGTATGACGACAAGGTATGCAGCGAAGAGTAAAAGGAAAGTTAAGCATAGGTCTAGTCAGGCAGTTGAAGATTAATATCTAGGAAATGGGCAGAAGTCAGCACATGGGCAGACAAACTGATTCAGCACACCTTTGCAGGAGCTAGCAGGCCAGGTAACTATTGCTCAGGCACCATCCCACTAGGAATGGTGCCTTAAATACCCTGAAGTGGCCAGCCATAGACTGGAAAGAAGTAGGGTACTCACTGGCCCTTTCAGAGCAGGAAGGAACATGTATGTTTGCCCAATGGGCAGAAGGAAGTGGCCTATGCCAGCAAGGACCAGTCCTGCAGGAGGGGCACAGAAAAGGTGGCATTATATATAAAGGGGTTCAGACAAATCGACATTATATATAAATGGGCACAGACAAGGTGGAATTATATATAAGGGGATATAAGGGGGCATATAGGAGAGGTGCTATATATAAGGAGGCACAGTCAGAGGTACTACATATAAGGGGGCACTGTCAGAGGTACCATATATATAAAGTAGCATAGTCAGAGGTATTAAATTCATAAGGGGGCACAGTCAGAGGTACTATATATAAGGGGGCACAGTCAGAGGCACTATATATACAGTATATAAGGGGGCACAGTCAGAAGTACTATATATACAGGTACTGTATATGAGTTTCACAGAGTGTGTGGCACTATCTACATGGAGCACCAAGCATGCAGAGGGCAGAGATCTTCTGGAAATACCATGAGGGCACTGCATGTTTGATTTTATTTTCGGGGAACATATGTGACATTCAGGGGCACAGTGTATGTTGTTATTATATTCAGGTCACAGTGTGTGGCACTAAGAGGAGTATGTCTTAGTATATAGGGTACTGATGTGTTGGGAAAGAGAGAACCTGAAGAGACTTGGGTGGCAAAATCTGCAGAGACAAGTTATGGCTGGGAGAATGTATGATCATGGTCTGAATCGGATGGAGAAGAACTCTGGAGGAGACATCACCTGTAAGTCTCTAAATGGAAATGTTTTTTCTTACACTGACTGCGTCTGATCTGTGCTGTAGTGACCTGGATGATTGATATTGTAAAAGTAGAAAAAAACGCCCCAGTATTGAACTAGTCTTTTTCAGCATTCAAACTTTATCCAACACATTGCATAAACAGCTGTACGATATCAAAAACGTCCATAAATCACAAACTTGAAAAATACATGAAAACACTTGGTGTAAATTAGAATACCATCTTTTTTAACCCAATATTCACTACTTATATACATATAAAACCATACACAAAGCTGAATGAAGGTAAAAATAAACCTCTGTCAGCTGCAGGGGTGGGAGGGATGGTGACTTTCTCCCTGCAGCTCATACTATACTACTATAGCACAGTGTTGCTGTCTGAGAGTGAGCTGTTCATATGGACATCCCTGCTTCAGCCCAGGCCCCGTGCCGGACAGAGGACAGGAAGTCTGAAAGCCTGACTGTCTGGCCTAAAACCAGACCTCTGGCTACCCTAGAGGCAGGCTGCTGTGGAGGTCACAGTTAAGGGGCATATTGCTGTAGAGGCCACTGTTAAGGGGGGCAGGGTGTTGTGCAAATCACTGTTAAGGAGATGGGATACTTTGGAGGTCACTAATAAAAGGGCAGCCACTGTGGAGGTCACTGTTAAGGGGTCGGGATGCTGTGGAGGTCACTGTTAAATGGGCGCACTGTGGAGGTCTCTGTTAAGGGGGCAGGGAACAGTGGAGGTTAAAGTTAAGGGGACAGTCCACTATGGAGTAGAAACAGAAGAGTCGCAGCAGCATCTCCGGTTTTTCTCTTTATTGTGAAAACTTCACTATGGAGGTTAGTGTTAAGAGCCAGGATGCTGTAGAGGTCACTGTTAAGGGGGTGAGGTGTTGTGGAAGTCATGTGAATACTATAATAAGAGTGTGCCTTATTGGGTAAAAATTAACTTTTATTTTGAACCTTAAAAATATTTATATGGTCACTCTTACACTAAATGATCATTCCCTGTGTCTATAGGGCTATCTGAGGTGGGACCAGATGAGGTATCCAGGCTAGAGGGGGTCTTGTATTTACTAGGTCTTGGCCACTGCCAGAAACCAGATCAGGGGGAAGCGCTGCTACTGCACCAGGCGCCCCCCTGACTAACCTATATCCCTGAAGAGCCATTTCACAGTGGCGAAACGCGTCGGATACGATAACTACTATTAGGGCTTTCAGAGCTTTAAATTATAAGCGGAGGGAAAACTAGACAGAGCCGAGGTTCCAGAGGCTGTGGGTCGCCCTTTTCGGGGCGGGTGCTCCGACTACAGCCACATAGGGATTACACTATTCAGTGAGCCTTAGGGTCAGGATATAATGAGCCCCCCGAAAATACAAGACCCCCTCTAACCTGGATACCTCATCTGGTCCCACCTCAGATAGCCCTATAGACACAGGGAATGATCATTTAGTGTAAGAGTGACCATATAAATATTTTTAAGGTTCAAAATAAAAGTTAATTTTTACTCAATAAGGCACACTCTTATTATAGTATTCACAGTTTAGCTGATGAGTGTATCTGGTAGATCACAATTTCTATCTGTAGATCTCCAATTGTGACGTTGTGGAAGTCATGTTTTAAGGGAACAGAGCTCTGTGGAGGTCACTGTTAAAGGGGGGGTATTTTGGAAATTAATGTTAACAAGACAGGGTACTGTGGAGGTCACTAATAAAGCGGCGGCTGCTGTGGAGGTCACTGTTAAAGTGGAAGGGGCATATTGCTGTAGAGGACACTGTTAAGGGGGCGGGGTGTTGTGCAAATCACTGTTAAGGAGATGGGATACTTTGGAGGTCACTAATAAAAGGGCAGCCACTGTGGAGGTCACTGTTAAGGGGTCGGGATGCTGTGGAGGTCACTGTTAAATGGGCACACTGTGGAGGTCTCTGTTAAGGGGGCAGGGAACAGTGGAGGTTAAAGTTAAGGGGACAGTCCACTATGGAGTACAAACAGAAGAGTCGCAGCAGCATCTCCGGTTTTTCTCTTTATTGTGAAAACTTCACTATGGAGGTTAGTGTTAAGAGGCAGGATGCTGTAGAGGTCACTGTTAAGGGGGTGAGGTGTTGTGGAAGTCATGTTTTAAGGGAACAGAGCTCTGTGGAGGTCACTGTTAAAGGGGGGGTTATTTTGGAAGTTAATGTTAACAAGACAGGGTACTGTGGAGGTCACTAATAAAGCGGTGGCTGCTGTGGAGGTCACTGTTAAAGTGGAAGGAGCTGTGAATGTTACTGTTAAGGGGCAGGCTGTTGTGGAGGTTACTGTTAAGGGAGGAGGGTACAGTGGAGGTCACTATTAAAGGGGCAGCGGAGTACTTTGAGGTCACTGTTAAGGCAGCGGGGTACTGTGAGGTCACTATTAAGGTAGCGGGGTACAGTGGAGGTCACTGTTAAGGGAGTGGGGTACAGTGGCAGTCACTGTTGAAGGGGCAGTCGCTGTGGAGGTCTCTGTTAAGGGAGCCAGGAATGGTGGAGGTCGGTGTCAAGGGGGTGGGGTGCTGTGAAACTCACTGTTGAAGGGGCAGGCTGCTTTAAAGGTCAAAGTTAAGGGCTGCTATGGAGGTCCCATTTTAAGGAGACGGGACACTGTGGGGGGCTCAGCATTAAGGGGTTGGGGAGCTGTGGAGGTCACTGTTAAGGGGGTGGGGTGCTGTAGATGTCACTGTTATAGTGGATACTGTTAATATCTTTTAATGACAGACACAAACATTAAATGAAATAGATTAAAAAAACCTGTGCGAAGCCAGGTCCTTCAGCTACTCTTTAATAGAATTCACCTACCAACAAGTTCTTCAGAAAGCAGCCATGTCTATAAGATGGTCAATTTAAGAAACAAAATTTACCTGAAGGTTATTAACATGTAAATGTTATTATAGAAAAAATGATTACATTGTGTCATATGTTTAAGAATTAAAAATAAAATGACACATAGTTTTATATCATTTGTGACCTCTGATCCATATATCCACATTTTATGTAATTTTTATCTTCACTTCTCCAAGTATTGACCGCAATTATCTCAATTTCAGGTGCAATCGTGGACTAAATATTGTGAAAATTGTTCACCTCATGCAGAGGAACAAATTTGCACAGCAGGATGCAAATCTAGCCTTTTTTTTTTTTTTTTTAAGGACACTGAAAGGCATGGGTTACATATATTTGCTTAAATTGTTCTGTAATGAAATATCCTCAGTCAACCGGAGTGCAATGATTCAAGACAATAGCTCACCTCTAAAATTGTTCTAATGCATACACATTGAGCCTGATTCACTGTAAGCACAGAGCAGTTTAATATTATGCACAGTGCACATCGATGAACCCTGATCTGCAGCTGCTTACTTACATAAAACATTTTATGTGATATGGTTTGTGCAGGAGAGTAGAAAGGGAATTGAGAAAGAAGTAATCTGTGCCCTGTCTATATTGCACAAGGCACCAGCATTAGAAAATTAAAAGTTGCATGTGGTTGTTCTTTCCAGAAGACAAAAAAATACAAGTAGGAGACAAGTGGGAATAGATTCAATTATCTTTTCTTGAAAGGAGAAATAAAATATGAATGTCTTTCTGACTCTGTTCTAACATTGCGTATAGGTTACTTTGGAGTGTGGGATGTGTGACAAGATACTCTGCCAGAACAAAGTAGGGGGAATATTCTGATTACAGCTCCTAACAAATCAGATTATGTTTGTACAGTATGAATACAATTATAGCCTCAGCAATTGAAGCAACTAGAACCCTGAACACTTGAAATGTGTTCTGGGCCATAAATCGTTTATTACCTCAACACAATCTCGAGGGAATAGGACTGAACTGCACAGGCTTTAGCATCCTGATTGGGATTTTGCCTTTAGCTTGAACTGAAAGGCTTTTCTACACATCGGGTCTGAATGACATTGGCTGAAGGTAATCCCATCTGTCTCTGTCTAGACAGTTCTCGGCACCAGTTTGCATTGCTCCCTTACACTGCGTTGTTGGTGTTTCTTACAATATCTAGAAATTTGACAAGAAAATCGATTACTGATCACACTGCAGTTTTGTTTCTGAATGTGATTGAATGCTGCACATTACTGCTATATGTTTAGCTTGTATGGCAAAATAGAGGGAGAAAAGCTATAATGAACTGCCTGTGTATGTGCAGAGTATGAGAATCCCTCTCATTCAAGGCAAAATGAAGTGATATAGACACAAATGGGAAGGCCTGCTTACAATACACGTGAAATCATCTTAAACTGTATGACATGGTTCATCTGGCATTGAGTCTTAAAGATGTTACTTTCTTCATGTTTTTTATTGCAAATGATTAGCTTTAATAAGCCAAGCAGGATATTTTCAGCCCTTTTAACGTATCCTATTCTACAGAAGCAAATTGGCTGAGACATGTTCTGTATAAAGATGGAACAGTCACATTTATCACTATGAATAACCTGTGAGCGGAATTGAGCAAAATAGTATTTTATGTAGCATAAAAGAAAAACAATTAGAGCTTTGTAAATGAACTATATAATTGTTTTTTAAACAGTGAATATTTATTATCCAATGTGTTGCCAAATCTACATCGATTTCCATTGTTTGCTTTTCTTAATGACAAAGCAAGTTCTAAAAAAAAAAAAGAATACAGCAGGCTGTCTGTCCAGATTTCAGTCTGATATGTATTTTAGCTTGTGTTATGGACTTTATTTAAAATCTTGGTAGATAGCAGGCGGAGGCATAACATAAAGAAATAAACCCTTACCCACCTTTTCAAAGTTCCATCGCTCTCTGGTAGCCACTCTGGGCCCAAAACAATTTCAGAAAACCCCAAAACTATAGTTCCATATCGTATTGTTAATTGGCAACTTTATTGTTTTGCCTATTCTTAATGAATTACATGAGGACATGGTTTGCTTTGTACAAAGTACAGGGTAAGGCAAAAGTCTGGACACTCCCATTAACACCCTTTCATTGACTTCCAATGTGTGAAGTTATTAATTTGGAGGGAGGTTGCATTATTTGGTGGAAGAAACATTTTAGCCGCCATTTTGAAATCCACCATACTGAATTCATTTTTTTTTTCTAATGGGAAGGGGGTCATGTGATATAACTAAAGGTGATACTTCTTCACAGCACTGTAGGATATGGCATTTCAGGTGAGGCATATTGTGAAATTTAGATCATCTCAAATGCTGAAACATGTGAAAATGGGGGGCGAAATCTTTTCCACCACCAAATAATTGTACCATTTAAAAGTTTGTGTCAGGCCTCATTCTGCACTGTTTTCTATAGTTGGGTATGCTTCTTTTTTAACTGAAACCTTGTTATTGTCCCTTTTAGTTGGGGTGTTTCAGAAAAGACCATTGACTCTACAAATTTAAATGTTTTACACCAAAATTGCAGTCTGTAACTGGTGCTCTGCCCAGTTGTAGTGACAACTGACACTGTTAGAATTTTGTCGGGTCTAGGTAGTCTGGGTGATTATGTAACTAGTCAGTGGACCACAGCTACTGCCTCTATTCTATACATGTATGTGCTGAACATTGTGTCTATCATGTCTTGGGCTTTAGGGACCTGGACTGCCTGCTGTATACAGTATATGCAGTGGGCAGTCCTTCACCAGTTAAGGCTATTTGCGCACTAGTGTCAGAGATCCGATTGTCTGTTCAGAAAAGGAACAGCTTGCCGGACCTCTGCGCACTCCGAAATTGCCAGAAGTTTGTAAGGTTCCGTTTGGCCCTATTCACTATAATGGGGATCGTTGGAGACCCGGCCGCATTCTGGCAAATATGTGGAAAATCGGCTGGAAGAAAACCACCACCTCCTTTTTGCAACTCTTCTGCTGCCTCCTACTTTTTTCCAACTTCACAAGGGAAATCTTTCAGTTGGGCAATATGCTATACAATTACGCATATCAGCATGGCTTCATGAGAGATCGGTCATGTCAAAAAAACGAATTTAATCAGCTTCTATGAGGAGGTAAGTTCTAGACTTGACAGCAGCGAATCAATGGATGTCGTATATCTGGACTTCTCTAAAGCATTTGACACTGTACCTCATAAAAGGTTAGTATATAAAATGAGGATGCTCGGACTGGGAGAAAATGTCTGTATGTGGGTATGTAACTGGCTGAGTGACAGAAAACAGAGGGTGGTTATTAACAGTAGATACTTAGATTTGGTCACTGTCACTAGTGGGGTACCTCAGGGGTCAGTATTGGGCCCTATTCTTTTCAATATATTTATTAATGATCTTGTCTAGAAGGCCTGCACAGTAAAAAATCTATTTTTGCAGTTGACACTAAACTGTGTAAAGTAATCAACACTGAAGAGGACAGTTTTCTGCTACAGAGGGATCTGATTAGATTGGAGGCTTGGGCCGAGAAATGGCAGATGAGGTTTAACACTGACAAATGTAAAGTTATGCACATGGGAAGGAATAATGCAAGTCACCCGTACATATTAAATGGACACTGACATGGAAAAGGATCTAGGTATTTTAATAAACAGCAAATTAAGCTGCAAAAACCAGTGTCAGGCAGCTACTGCCAAGGCCAATAAGATAATGGGTTGCATCAAAAGGAGCATAGATGCCCATGATGAGAACATAGTCCTACCACTTTACAAATCACTAGTCAGACCACACATGGAGTACTGAGTACAGTTCTGGGCTCCTGTGAACAAGGCAGTCATAGCAGAGCTGGAGAGGGTTCAGAGGAGGGAAACTAAAGTAATAACTGGAATGGGGCAACTACAGTACCCTGAAAGGTTATCAAAATTAGGGTTATTCACTTTAGAAAAAAGACGACTGAGGGGAGATCTAATAACTATGTATAAATATATCAGGGGTCAGTACAGAGATCTGTCCTATCATCTATTTATATACAAGGAGAGAAAAGCAGGGCAGCACAGCACCAAGCACTCCAAGGGTAAAGTCCTGAGCGGCAGTGGGTGAATTGCAGTTCTAGTGGTGCCAGCCTATGTGAGATCAATGGTCAGGTATCGGTAGAGAAAAGAAAAGAAAAGAAAAAGGCGGCACTCACCACTGTGTAATCTTCATTTATTGCATGTGCTTAGAAGCAAATTCCATACAGGGCATAGGAGGACGCCTTCCACACGAGGCACGCCAAGTAGCGACGGCCGTTTCGTGCAGTCTTGCGCTTCTTCCGGCTACTATCAATGACGCCTGAAACATGCGCACCTTAAAAAGGCACGATGCGCCAAGTTGCTAAGCAATGAGGATGCCAGCTCAGGCGCAATACAGGCGTATGTAATATAGTGGTGCGCTCATATTCGCACAAACATATCAAGTGAAGGAATCAATCGTAGTGTAGAACAAAGTAGTCACATCCCTAAGGCTGATGGGAGTGCATTGTAACCCCCGGTAGCCCACCGGGGATAAAAGTGATGGACCTAATTACTGTGATCTCAGATAAAGACACTGAGGTCGTTGCGCTCATTGAGCCCCCCCAGGCCCATCGCATCAGTGCGAATGATCCAGCGTGCTTCTTGCTGGAGGAGAAAGCGGTGTCTATCCCCACCTCGAGACATTTTATGTCACCGCCATGATCCCTTTGCACATGCTCGATGAGCCTGGGGAAGCCTTTCCCAGAGCGCACTGAATTCAAATGTTCCCTGAATCGCTCAAAAAGAGGTCTGATCGTTTTTCCCAATGTAGAATGCACCACAGGTGCAGAGGACCATGTATACCACAAATTGCGTCCTGCAATTGATAAACTGTGTCACTCTGTGGCGCACTCCACATATGGAAAAGATCTTTTTGCGATAGTTATACTGACAAAAGGAACAATTTCCACATGAAAAATTACCACTAGTCTACGGCTAGTAAGCCATCGGCTGCCAATATCAGCCTCTTTATAAACACTGCTCACTAATTTGTCTTTGATAGTGCATGTTCTTTTGAAGGTGATAAGGGGTTTATTGTGAATGATAGCTCCCAAACCAGATTCTGTCCTAAGTAGGTCCCAATTATTAATAATAGTGTGTTTAATGTGATTCGCTAATCGGCTGAATTTAAAGACAAAGACAAACCTCCCCCTTCTGTTCCTTAGTACTTGTTCCGTAAAGGAGATCAGTACGTGCTCTGGATCGAGCTCTAGCATAGGCCCTGTCTACCACTTTACTAGGGTAACTCCTTTGTAGAAATCGGAATTTCAAATCAACTGCTTGTTTATCATAACCAGCATCAGTATTGTAGATGCGCCTTAGGTGTATAAATTGGCCGTAAGGGATTGCCTACTTTACGCTATGTGGATGGAAACTTTCATGGTGCAGAAGGGAATTAGACGCAGTGGGCTTAAGAAAAGTTTCCGTGATGATAGCCCCATCTGATACGGAGATCCGCACATCAAGGAATTCGAGGGTCGTTTCCCCAAAATTCAAAGTGAATAGCATGTTCATGTCATTCACGGAGTTTAGATAAGCCACAAATTCGAGACATTGTGCCTGCGTTCCCTTCCACACCATGAAGACATAATCCACATAGCGGACAAACCTGAGTATCAGATAAAGAAAAGGGTTGTTAATAGTAAGGACATATCTGTCTTCAAACTTGCTGAGATAAATATATGCAAAGGTACATGCTACGGGCGTACCCATGGACTTACCATGCAACTGCTTATACCAGGTATGGCCAAACTTGAAGGTATTGTTCATTAGGACAAAATTCAGTGCCTCTTCTATAAACTCATGGTAAACCTCGCTTTTGCCAGTGTTGCGGAGCACCTCAAGAACTGCTGCTACACCCGGACCATGCGGTATCCGGGTGTACAGGCTCTCTACATCCAATGAGACGAGACTCCAACCTTCCTGCCATTGGATATCCTCCAGGGCAACAAGGAAGTCCTTGGTGTCTCGTAAATATGTGGGGGACTTACGCAAAACTGGCTGCACCAGCCAATCCAGGTACTTGGACAAGGGCTCAGTCACCGACCCGATCCCCGCCACGATGGGTCTTCCAGGTGGTTGGGTCGGTGACTTGTGCACCTTAGGCAAGAAATACCAGGATGGCTTACGGGGGCAAGTAGGAACGAATTTATCTAGCACACTGTTAGCCAAAAAACCTGTTTTAACAAATCTCTCTAATAAGCAAATGAGTGACTTTCGCAAAGCCTCAGTGGGGTCACCGGTTAATCTCTCATAGGTACCAACATCAGACAACTGTCTGTTGGCATCACCACTACATTGCCCCCCTTGTCCGCCAGCTTGACCACGACATCAGTGCGTTTTTGTAACCAAAGTAATGCCTTCTGTTCGTCTTCAGTAATGTTGGCAGGGGCCCTAGGATACAAAAGGGCACGCATGTCACGTAACACCCTCTTATAAAAGATGTTGATGCCACTACCGGCGGGCATAGGGGGCAAAATTCGGATTTTATCCCTCCGGTGAACGCACTGTGGCCTTTCTGTGCCTGATTGGAGTCAGGAAGGAATTTTTTTCCCTTAAGTGGGGAAAATTGGCTTCTGCCTCACAGGGGTTTTTTGCCTTCCTATGGATCAACTTGTAGGAAACAGGCCGAACTGGATGGACAAATGTATTTTTTCGGTCTTATATACTATGTTACCATGTTACTATGTTACTCTGTCTTCCAAGGTGGCCTGGAAAAATGAGACTTTAGTAGCAGCATTCTGGGAGGGTCTATTATATTAAGGATGTACTTTCAGGTCTTGAAGTCACAGTTACTCTGGAGGGTTTGATTTCTCTTGCTACTTGATTTCCAGTTCTAAAATGCCAAGGCAGTCATTGAGAAAATACTTTCTCAGTTGTTGTCTTCTTTCCAGAGATCCCTAATTCCTTCTCCTTTTTCTTCACCTGCACCAGAACCCATGCAAGTGGATATAATCAAATTGTCTGAAAGGGAACATATGTGTAGGCATAAACATCTGCATAGATTTATGCTTGTATTTCAGTGTCAAGAAACTTAAATTTACAAGAAACACTATTGAGGTCATTTATCAAACTGGTGCAAAGTAGAACTGGCTTAGTTGTCCACAGCAACCAATTAGATTCCACCTTTCAATTGCTAAAGGAGCTGTCAAACATGAAAGGTGGAATCTGATTGGTTGCTATTGGCACATAAGCCAGTTCTACTTTACACCAGTTTGTAAAATGACCCAATATGTCTGCACTTGTTCTCACAAGGTGGAGCACCTGAGCATAGTAACCATAGTAGATATGGCCCTAGGTGAAGACCAGCTCTTTAAAAAATTTACTTTACCAGTATATTTGTCTTGGGGTGGTACGGTTTACCATTAAGGCATTGATGAACCAGTACTATATACCTGTTGAGCCCCTAAAAATCCCTTGGTGGGGACCTCTGAAATGCTTCAAGTGGGTGTGCTTCAATCAGAGAACATTTCCCTGTGTGCTCTACCTATGTCTAGATGTCCATTCCTGCTGGGACTGCCTTGACTCTGTTTATACAGTCTGGTTCTCAAATACAACAGTGGGCAGATAATTTATTGGGGTTCTGCCTATAACTCCTTATGCCCGACTACTGTACAGTCTGTCCAAAATCCACCTGAATCTCAACAACTGCAAGTTATGCCTTCTGCATATGCCTGTTAAATTTACTAATGATTTCATCAGGTAAAACTAGGTTTGAGCATGTCTGAGAAAATGTTAAGAGCGGTATTATAAAAAAAACTGTTGATCAAGCGGATCAGGAGGTGATGTCTCAACACATCTTCAATCCTACCAATATTGTGCTAGTGAATCCAGAATAAAGTTCCTCTTCCTGATGTACCAGCGGCTGACTCTACTGTCAATCATTTTTTTCAGATTTGGGGTGAGACTAATTCTACTCTACTACAGATCAATGCTCGTTTCAAGAGAATTGCTGAGCTATTTGTTCACGACTGTAGTTCAAGATGTTCTGCATCTGCTGTCTCTCCTATCAGCTCTGAGGGCTTGTATAAAATTTAAGGATTGCCCCATAAAATAAATTGTACAGTTTTTAAATCATACCTGGATCTAAATACTGTAATTGTATCTAATTAAAAATGTAGCATAGCCACTGGCTTATTCAATAAATTGTATCTGTACAGCACCACCTGCTGTTTGTTATTTTTTGACCTGCTCACTGAGAAGGCCACAAATGCCCATTTTCATCCTTCAACTGCCTCCTGAGTTGTGATAGGGAGAGCTGAGACAAGCCCCCTTAGCTGCAGCAGAAAAGACCCTCCCTTGAGCTTTCAGCTTGATCTAAATATAATATGCAAAATAACTTTGGAGCCCCAGTTATGGGTCTTCAACACAATGAAAGCCAAATATCCCTCAAAGGAAGAAAAACCGAGCAAAGGGGTGTCCCCATTACAGAGATCACCAAATCCAGCATATGAAGTGGCCCCTATGTCAAGATCCCACTCTTTTACAAGCTTTAAAGATGCGACGGGGAAGATATAAATCTAGCAGAGAAATGAATGGTGAGATCTCTGCAACACACCCTGCTGTATATGGGGCTATGTAGCTGTCCACCGATAAAAGTCACCATGCTAACCCCTGTCTACCACTGAAGGCCCTTAAAATGGGAATGTAGACATCCAGGTATGTTTGCATAGTCTAACTTGGAAATACACTATCGCACAAAAGTAAGTACACCCCTCACATTTTTGTAAATATTTTATTATATCTTTTTATGGGACAACACTGAACATATGACACTTTGATACAATGTAAAGTAGTCACTGTACTGTACAGCTTGTATAACTGTTAATTTGGTGTGCCCTCAAAATAACTTAACATACAGCCATTAATGTCTAAACCGCTGGCAACAAAAGTGAGTACACCCCTAAGTGAAAATGGCCAAATTGTGCCTAATTAGCCATTTTCTCTCCCCTGTGTCATGTGACTCATTAGTGTTACAAGGTCTCAGGTATGAATAGGGAGCAGGTGTGTTAAATACTGAACCCATAATCCACGCTCTCCAAATGCTGATTTTTGGATGATGAAGGGGTTGTTGTATCTGTGTGCCAGTACTACTGTTCTGTAAATTAACACATCTGGTTAGATGTGTGCTTCATAGGTCATAATTACCGTTGAGCGAATCAGCTTCTGATAAAACAACAGCGAGCGCCCTGTACAGTATTAGAATGTATTGGCTCTGATAAGCCGAAGTTGTTACTTCGAAAAGTCTTGCGAGACTTGTGTATAACTTCATAAATTTATTTCTACTGTAAAAAAAACATTTCCCGAACTCGGGTTTGGTTCGGACAAAATACATTTTTTTTTTTTTTTTTTTTTTCTTTATTTGTAGACCAAAAGAGAAAAATACGTGGAAATTCCATAGATACAAAAATACCATCTTAAAATACAAATTTCCACATATATAAAATACAATTTAGAATCCACTCTCCCACCCACCACTCACTCAAACAGGACCCCTTCCACTCTATTAACAATAGACATTCTCCAACCATCTCTTCCACAATTCTATAAAAATCTTTTTTTCCCTAACGAAAACCAAAGATAGTTTTTCACAAAAAGTACAGATTTCACTGAATTCTCCCAGAGTTTTATTGTGGGGGGATTTTTCTGCATCCAAGATTTCATGATACATCTTGGTGCCTAGAACAGCAGTTTGGAAGCTATTACACAGTGTAAATTAACCATAAATTCTGACATAATGCCATGATACTCCAACAGTTTTCTCATTACTTCTCTCCAAAATCGTATAATAAATCTACAGGTCCAAAGTAAATGCACATCATCCACTCCCTCCTCCTCACACTTTAGATAGGTAAAGGACTTGTTTTTATAATACTTCTGAAGTTTTGCTGGAGTGTAATATAGTCTATGAACAACAAAGTATTGTATTAGTTGGTGCGCCTGGTTTAGCGATACTTTAAATGCACTAACTAAAATTTCAGGCCAATTCTTCCATCTGACAGGGTTCGATAATACCTTCCCATTTTTTAAGACCTGCAGCAACGTCAATCTTTGAGTGAGTTTGATCTAAAAATAAAAACGATGTAAAAAAAGCAATTTTTTTTGTCACCTTACATCACAAAAAGTGTAATAGCAAGCGATCAAAAAGTCATCTCATCCCGCAAAAATTATACCCAACCTGAAACAATTGCCTAAAAACTGAACAAACTATGGCTCTCAGACTAAGGCCTCATGCACACGACCGTATGTGTTTTGCGGTCCGCAAATTGTGGATCCGCAAAAAAAATGGATGACGTTCCGTATGGCATCTGTTTTTTTTGCGGATCCGTTATTTTTGCGGATCCATTGTAATAATGCCTATCCTTGTCCGCAAACTAGAAAAAATAGGACATCCGCCAAAAAAACGGATGCGGATGACAAACGGATGGCTTCCATTGGTCATCCGCATTTTTTGCGGACCCATTGACTTCTAAGGGTCCGCAAACCATTTTTTGCAGACAAGAATAGGACATGCCATATTTTTTATGCGGATGTAAAATGCGGACAGCGGATGCGGACAGGCAACGGAAGAGGCATTTGCATTTTTAACGGATCCATAGAAATGAATGGGAAACCATCGGATCCGCAAAAAAAACGGAACGGAGGCCGCAAAAAAACACTGCCGTGTGCATGTAGGCTAAGGAGACACTAAAACATGATTTTTTGTTCCAAAAATGATATTATTGTGTAAAACTTAAATAAATAAAAAAGTAGACATATTATATATCGCCGCATCCGTAATGACCTGCTCTATAAAAATATCACATGACCTAACCTATCAGGTGAACACCGTAATTTTTTTTTTCTAAAACGTGTCAAAAAAGCCATTTTTTTGTCACCATACATCAGAAAAAGTGTAATACCAAGCAATCAAAAAGTCATACGCACCCCAAAATCATACCAATCAAACTGTCATCTCGTTCTGCAAAAAATGAGACCCTAAATAAGACAACCGCCCAAAGAATTTAAAAACGATGGCTCTCAGACTATGGAGACACTAAAACATGATTTTTTTTTGTTTGTTTCAAAAATGATATTTTTGTGTAAAACCTAAAAAAAAATAAAGTATACATATTGGGTATTGCCACGTCCGTAATGACCTGCTCTATAAAAATACCACATGACCTAACCCCTCAGGTGAACACCGTAAAAAAAAAAAACGGTGTCAAAAAAGCTATTTTTTGTCACCTTACATCAGAAAAAGTGTAATATTAAGCGATCAAAAAGTCATACACACCCCAAAATCATACCATTCAAACCATCATCTCATTCTGCAAAGAATGAGACCCTAACTAAGACAATTACACAAAAACTATAAAAACTATGGCTCTCAGAATATGAATAGACAAAAACATGATTTTTTTACAGAAATGCTTTATTATGTAAAACTGAAACAAACAACAACAAAAAAGTACACATATTTGGCATTGTCGCATCCGCAACAACCTGCTCTATAAAAGTACTACATTATCTAACCTGTCAGATGAACACTGTAAATAACAAAAAATAAAAATAGTGCCAAAACAGCTATTTTTTGTTACCTTGTCTCACAAAAAGTGTAATACAGAGCAACCAAAAATCATATGTACCCTAAAATAGTAGCAATAAAACTGCCACCTTATCATGTAGATTCCAACATGGGGTCATTTTTTTGGAGTTTCTACTTTAGGGGTGCATCAGGGGGGCTTCAAATGGGACATGGTGTTAAAAAAACAATCCAGCAAAATCTGCCTTTAAAAACTGTATGGCATTCCCTTCCTTCTGCCTTGTTCCCATACAGCAGTTTACGACCACATATAGGGTGTTTCTGTAAACGATAGAATCAGGGCAATAAATATTGAGTTATGTTTGGCTGTTATCCCTTGCTTTGTTACTGAAAAATAATTATTAAGATGGAAAATCTGACAAAAAAGTGAAATTCTGAAATATCATCTCCATGTTCCATTAATTCTTGTGGAACACCTAAAGGGTTAACAAAGCTTGTAAAATCAGTTTTGAATACCTTGATGGGTGTAGTTTCTAAAAGGGTCACTTTTGGGTGGTTTCTATTATGTAAGCTCCACAAAGTCACTTCAGACCTGAACTGATCCTTAAAAAGTGGGTTTTGGAAATTGTCTGAAAAATCTCAAAATTTGCTTCTAAACTTCTAAGCCTTCTAACATCCCCAAAAAATAAAATAGCATTCCCAATATGATCAAAACATGAAGTAGACATATGGGGAATGTAAAGTAATAATTATTTTTGGAGTTATTACCATCTATTATAAAAGTAGAGTAATTAAAATCTGCTAATTTGCTAATGTTTCCAAATTTGTGGTAAATTTGGTATTTTTTTATAAATAAAAATTACATTTTTTGACTCAGTGTTACCACTGTCATAAAGTACAATATGTGACGAAAAAACAGTCTCAGAATGGCCTGGATAAGTAAAAGTTTTTAAAGTTATTATTACATATAGTGACACATGTCAGATTTGCTAAAAATGGCCTGGTCCTCAAGGTGAGAAATAGCTGGGTCCTTAAGGGGTTAATTACCCTGCCAAACTATAAATCCTAAGATGTGGAATAGATAAACCACTCGATTCTCAGGGTATTTCAGCTGCTGATATCTCATTCTAGGTTTTCGACCTCTCCATATCAGGTCAGACAGCGAACTTTCAAGTATCCTAAAAACTCTATCCGGAATTACAACCGGAGCATTTCATAATATATCATTTATAATAGGTAATAAACACATTTTAATCAAAGCAATCCGACCTGACATGGAGAGAGGCAGTTTTTTCCATACAGAGCAAATACATTCTAATACTGTACAGAGCGCTCGCTCTGTTCAGGATTGAAACAAGGTTTTATGCAAATCAACTTTGGATGTTTCACCCAAAGTCGATCCGTTCATACCTAGTCATAATGTATTGTAATGAGCTCAAACGTCTGTTGATGATAATCTTCTGTGGCCTATTGCAATACACAGTATACATGCAATCTGTGTTACACCATGATCACACTAAATCAAGTGTACGCTCACACACAACACTACTGCCCTCCACAAAAACTATCACTGATGGGGCGTGGTCTTCTGACCGAGGAAGATGGCTACGTGAGTCCTGAGTCCTGCACCCGATCAGCGACAAAGCTAAAGCACAGAATCTGCTTTTAACTAATTTTCACCTGCTTAGCCTAATAACCCATCTAATTGATGATCAGAGGCAAGCGGTCTATCTGGAAGCAAGGGAAGCTTCACTTCTTTTTTGAAAGGGGTAAAGAGCAAGATGGCGCTCATCCACCCGCTCCTCAGGCTGGAGCCCTCAAGCCTCGTCGCCGGGGACGGTAAGCCCTATGGATCCCTCCCAAAGCTGCCAACTTCCTACCACAAAGCCTCCTTCTCACTGGAATCTCCTCTCAAGAAGCCCTCCGCCTCTTCGCCTACACCACGCGGTTCTCTGCCAGCACCAGGCCGCCATGATTCCTCACTAGGTGCTTCTTCGTCTGCGAGCCATACGAAGCAGAGGCCCAGACTGCAGCCACCGACAGTTCCTGCAGCGGAGGTGAGAGACCATAATGTTCCCTCCCTATATGACTTTCCTACCACGGACCAACCTGCGTCCGGTAAACTTATTAAAGAAATGCTGGTCCTCTTTAGCCACTCTATGCACCGGGAGCTTATAGCTGATACTGAAGTCTACAAACGGCTGTCACATGTTAAGACAAAAATGGGGGACTTTGCTGAGTCCCATAACCAGCTCATAGATGCCCATAATGACCTGGCTTCAGAAATAGAGCACCTGAAATCCAAAGTGGTGGACCTGGAGGATCGGTCCCACCGAAATAATGTAAAGTTCAGGGTAATCACGGAGGACATCCACCCCAAAGATCTACGCACCTTTATTCAAGACCTCATAAAACTCCTCATTCCTGCTATCTCAGAACATGATAGAGTCCATAGAGTGGCACACCCGAAACACCTCTCAGAATCTACACCTCGAGATGTTCTGGCCAGGGTGCACTTTTTCTATATTAAGGAATCAATGATGATGGCTGCCAGAAAGAGAGACACCCTTCCTGCCCCTTATGATGGGGTTAAAATGTTTGATGACCTCTCAGCTTCTACCCTGCAACAGCGCCGTTCAATGACCCCCTTTACCACCGCATTGAGGGATTATAACATACCCTACCGCTGGGGGTTTCCGATTAAAGTACTCATTTATCATCAAGGTACTTTGCATGCTATTTGCTCCTTAGAAGCTCTGAAGCGCCTTCTCCAATCCTGGAACATCTCTATGCCGGACTTCTGTGCGATCACCGACTCTCTGCCTCAATATATCTCTTCCGAGTGGCAGGTGGGGACAATGGGACGATTTGTGTTCCAGTTATGCTAATTTCTGAAATATGGGTGCAATGGGGCCTACCCTAGGTCCTAAACCGCTCATTATGCCCGTTCTGAGTAGCCTGCCAGCCAGACAGGCTATTTTTTCTTTATTTGACTTTTTTGTTTTTCTATTGTTGTTATCTCTGTATAGTGTTGGTTTCCTCAGAGGCTCAAGATGGATCTGCTACTGGGGTCTCGGACGAGACGCCATTCAATTGGCCAAGGGTCTGTGGGATAGTTTTCCCCCTCCTGTCATTCAAGGTATGATGTTCTAAACCTTCCTTATTCCTTACAATGGTTCTTACAATAGCTTCCTTGAATATTAAGGGACTAAAAAGTCCCTTTAAGAGATCAATGATATGGAAGGAAGCTAAGGCTTTAAAATGCAATATCTTTTGTCCCACTGAAACGCATCTCTTAGAGGCGGCTAGCCATAGAGTTCGCCACCCCCAGTTCCCTCTTATCCTTCAATCTCACTACTCAAAGAAGCAGAGAGGAGTGTTGGTTGCTGTAAAGAACACAGTGGCCTTTTCTTTGAAGACCTCGGTTGTGGACCCCGGTGGCAGATTCATCATCATTGTAGGCTCAGTGAACAATGTGGACTACACTATGGTCCTTATATATGCCTCTAACAGACACCAGGTATCCTTTTTACGCAAACTGGCCCCTAAGGTAAAAAAAGTGAAGACTAGCCATGTTATCTGGGGAGGTGATTTTAACTCTATCTTAGACCCTTCCACAGATACCACTGCACCCTCAAGGGAGTGCCAGCCAGCCCTTTCTTCCCTACCTCTGCAGGAAGACTTGTATGATATGTGGAGGCTCCAAAATAGTGGTGAAAGGGACTATTCCTTCTTTTCTGCAGCCAGCAAAACCTTCTCTAGGATTGATGTGTTCTTACAACACCAATGTAACCACAAAGAGGGATAAAGATTATCCCCACAAGCATACAATATAAGTCAAACCTATGGTAGAACAAGAATATGCACAGCCTACAAAGAACTACCAGACCGTTTATGATAGTAAACAAATTAATTAGATAGAAAAAGGTGGGGGGTTCAGTCCGCACAACCCTATATGCAGGTGCACATTGCTATATATAGTGGGCTGAGCATGCATGTTTGTACTTGCATCCCTGGATCTGATTGAAGCTGTTATGGAACCAGACGGGGTTACAAGCAGAGTGTACCTGGCATGCATGCTGCACCTGCACTCCCTGGATTTTATGTGGCTGTCATGGCCCATAACAGGTAGGAACTAGTGTTAGGGTCCACTCATGGAGGTGACCTTGACGTGGTGAGTGGCTTATTACGCTTTGGCCAAAATGTACACTAATGCCTCATTCAACATCCAGCATGGAGGCAGGGCAGAGTGCTGGTTGCAGAGTGCCATTGCATTTTGGTTTTTGCATTTTTAAATTTATTAGATAGTCGATTTATTAACACCATGATTAGCATACATCAAAAACAGAACATAACATAAGGGACATGAGTACAAGAAAAAGGCATCACCTGGAGGGAAGACACAGCATGAGACAGCTCCAAACAACAATTATAATAAGACAATAAAGTGCAAGTGCATAATATGGGCAAAAAGGCTAGTGATTAACAATTGGAACAGTTACCCATGCTGAGCTTCCTCCAGGATGATGCCAACCCCAACGCACGTTTCAGAGTACCTTATGTTATCTTCTGTTTTTGATGTATGCTAATCATGGTGTTATTAAATTGACTATCTAATAAATTTGTTTACTATCATAAACGTTCTGGTAGTTCTTTGTAGGCTGTGCTGATCTGTTCTTAGTCAGCAGATCAGTGATAGGTAACACCCTATCATCTTCCATAGGGATTATTACCTGGTCCGACCATGCCCCAAACACTTTGACACTGCTGGAGGCACATGCAAGCCGGCAATACACACCATGGCGCAACACATTCCTGATAGAACACCCTAAGTATTCCTCTGAATTGTCCTCCGCCCTGACAGAGTACTTCTAGATCAATGAGTGGTTTCTGACCTCTTTTCGCTCTGGTGTGCCCACAAAGTCTTTATGAGAGGCATGTTTATTAAACTGGGGTGCAGAACCAAAAAAGAGAGAAATAAGAGAATAGATGATATATTGAAGGAAATAAGAGCTCTGGAATCCCTTTCTCAGACACATTTAGAAAGATTGAAAAGATCCAAACTAGAGATGAACAAATTTCTCAAAAATGTGATTAGACAGATTCAGCGAATTTTTTCCAAAAAATTTGCTACAAACCAAATTTATTCGTGGTGAATCGCGTTAAGAAATGGCTATTTCCTGGCTGCAGAGAGCCTTTATAGTGGTGTAGAACACTGTGCCTTGCAGTAGCACGCATAGGGAGTCTTCTTGGTAGTGAAATAATACTGTGAGTAAGTATGACATGCAGATGACAGGTGTCGCTCTTAAGATCACTGCACATTTCACTTATTTGGGCAGTTATGGGGCCAAAACTGACCAAATAACTCAAGTGTGAACTCAGCCTTACAGGTCAATGTTAGCGTAAAGAAGTAGTGCACTCCTTTTACACCGTCAAAAGCAGATTCCACATAGATGTTTACGGAACCTGTTCTATTAAAAGCTTATACAAGTAGAGCAGCCTCCCCGGCAGAGTAGAGAGAGTGTCAGCAGTAAGTTTGTGTTGACGTCACTGATCATTTTGCCCTTCCCCTAATCCATCACAACAATAACCTCCAAAAAATGGATCCTGTCTGTGGAGCATCCGCCTTCACTCATTAAGCATTTGGTCAGTAATCCATCAACATTGCTACAGCCAAAAAAACAGGAGTGGATCCAAAACAGAGATGCCATATGAATGGGATATTTGCATGTCTTTTGTGTTTTGTACCCACTACTGCTTTTGGCTACCAAATCATGAGCCAATTCTGATGCAAAATAGGGATGTCATACAGGCCTTACAGCTGTTACATAGACAGGATGTGTGTCTAATTCTTCCTTCCTTCTGACAGATCAGAAGAAGGGTCAAATAAATGATGATGTTAGCCAGGCCGAAAGGCAAAATAGTGGCCCAGTCATGATGTGGGGAGGATGGGACTAGCATGAGAAGTCCACAGAGTGGCCATATGACATAGTGGTGAGGTGGAAGCAGCAAGGGGAGGCCACAGAGTGACACAATAAAAGTGTGGAGGTGGCAGCAGCAGCATCAGGAGGCCACAGAGTGGCGCAATGACAGAGTGTGGAGGTGGTGGCAGCAGCAGCATCAGGTGGAGGCCACAGGGTGGCAAACTAACAGTTTGGAGGTGGCAGCAGCAGAATCAAGAGGCCACAGAGTGGCGCAATGACAGAGTGTGGAGGTGGTGGCAGTAGCATCAGGAGTAGGCCACAGAGTGGTACAATAACAGTTTGGAGGTGGCAGCAGCAGCAGGAGGCCACAGGGTGGCACAATGACAGAATGTGGAGGTGGGGGCAGCAGCAGCAGGTGGAGGCCACAGGGTGGCACAATGACATTGTGGAGGTGGCAGCAGCATCAGGAGGCCACAGAGTGGCAACATTACAGAGAGTGGAGGTGGCGGCAGCAGCAGTATAAAGAGGAGGCCACAGGGTGGCACAATGACAGTGTGGAAGTGGCAGCAGCATCAGATCACAGAGTGGCACAATGACAGAGTGAGGAGGTGGAGGCAGCAGCATCAGGAGGAGACCACAGGGTTGCACAATAACAGTGTGAAAGTGGCAGCAGAAGCAACATGAGGTGACCACAGAGTGGAACAATGACAGAGTGTGGAGGTGGCAGTAGCATCAGAAGGAGGCCACAGGGTAGCCCATTGACAGTGTGGAGGTGGCAGTAGCATCAGCAGGCCACAGAGCGGCAACGTTACATAGTTTTGAGGTAGCAGCAACATCAGGAGACCACAGAGTGGAAAGGTGACATAGTGTGGAGGTGGCAGCAAAATCAGGAGACCACAGAGTGGCAAGGTAACATAGTGTGGAGGTGGAAGCAGCTTTAAGAGACCACAGAGTGGCAAGGTGACATAGTGTAGAGGTGGCAGCAGCATCAGGAGACCACTGAGTGGCAAGGCGACAAAGTATGGCGGTGACAGCAGCATCAGGAGACCACAGAGTGGAAAGGTGACATAGTGTGGAGGTGCAGCAACATCAGGAGACCACAGAGTGACCCGGTAACAGAGTGGGGAGGTGGGCGGCAATACCAGTACCAGCTGAAGATAGTGGGTGAAAGAAGGAGCACCTGGCATCAGATGTGTGGCATCAGGCGGGTGGCAGCATCAGAATAGTAGCTGAGACAGGTAGGCAGAAGAAACCTGTCTCTTTTGTCAAAGTGCTGGTGTGGCATTATGGATGATCTAGTCTGATGCATCAAGGATTGGTGGGTGGAAATCCTGGCTGATCCACATCCGATTCATCTTGACAAAAGTCAGTCTCTCCACATTTTGGGTGGACAGGCGAGTTCTCCTTGAGGTAACTATGGCCCTCGCCGCACTAAACACCTGCTCTGATGCCACACTACTGGCCGGGCAAGACAGCTTTTCCAGGGCAAACTCGGCCAGTTGCGGCCACAAATCCAGTTTGGCTGCCAAGTAGTCCAGCGGATCTTCAATGTGGGGTGGCAGGGTGCTGTCCATTTATGCCACCACCTACTGGTTCAGGATCTGCTCCAGGTCTAGCTACTGCTGGTGAGTAGTTTCTTCACTAGGCGGGTGAAGAAAGCTGCTTATCAGCAACTCTAGACTCAAGTTGTTGCTAATGGAGCTGAAACTGCTCATACCCCCCCACCCTGCCACAGCAGCTATGACACAGGAATGTGAACGCAGAGGGCCCCCCAGGTCAGACCTGTGAGAGGATGGACAATGGTGCAGATAGGCAGCAGCCAACTGACTACATAGGATGTCTCTATAGTAGGTCGGTTTGTCCTTCCTTTCAAAAAGTAGGGCCACCATTTTGGACCGATAGCGAGGTTCCAACAAGGTGGAGAGCCAGAAGTCATCCCTCTACCGAATGGTGACAATTTGGCTGTCACTACGCAAGCAAGTGAGCATGCATCGGGCCATTTGTGCAAGTGACTCGGTGGGACTTCCTGCCTCCGTCTCCACTGCATACTACCACAGTGTGCCTGGGTCCTCTGCCTCGTCTTCCTCATAGCCCTGTAGATCCTCTGGCTAATCCTGGTCCTCCTCTCCTGTCATCTCTGTAGAAAAACCACCCATTTAGCTACACATTGCTATTGCTCCAATATCCTCCCCCTCCTCCTCCAGTTCAGCCCCCACAGTTCTCATATGGCTGTGAGATCTAGGCGCCACGTCTCCAGTCCCCTGACCAGCCAGATTTACCAGTATCTGTTCCAGGACATGAAGCAGTGAAATGACGTTGTTCATCCTGTTGACCTGGCGACTGTCAAATAACATGTCCTACTCAAAGGGCCTGAGCAAACAGCAGGTGTTATGCATGAGCTGCCACTGCCTGACATCCAAGTTACACAGGGGAGCACTCCTGTACGCTTGGATCATCAAGAAATCGTTTATGGCTTTTCTTTGTTCGTATAGTCAGTCCAACATATGGAGGGTGGAATTCCAACAGGTGGAAACGTTGCATATCAGCCTATGTTGGGGGATCCTGTTCTGCCGCTGCAAAACAGCTCAAGGAGGGTGTGCTTTGTGGCGTATGAGTGGCTGAATTGCATGCAAAGTTTCCTTGCCATTTTTAGGATGTCTTGCAGATGGGTGGAAGACTTCAGGGACCACTTGACAACCAGATTTAACACGTTGCCCAAGCAAACGAGGTGCAGAACAGCGTGACACCGCCATGCCCTGCACATGTGGTTTGTTGGAGGGGCACTATGAATTTTCCCTTTAGTGGAGACAGAGGACATGGTGGAGGATGAGAAGGCAGAGGCGGACATTTTCACAGGACCAATGGAGTGAAAGCATGGTGGCAGAAGCGGCGTCACCTGGCCAAGTTGCTGGTGTGCTGTGCAGGAACCACATTCACCCATTGGGCCTTAAAGGACATGTATTATCCCTGACTGTAGTTACAACTCCACACGTCGGTGCTGCCATGCACTTTGGCAGACACTTACAGGCCCAAGGACTGGCCCACCTTTTTCTCTACATAAGTGTACATGGCTGGTACTGCCTTTTTGACAAAGAAATGACGGCTTGGGACTCTCCCCCTAAACTTAGCACAAACCATCATTTTCCACATTCTGTGGGATTGCCCGCTTCTCAGATCACTGTTTATTGTTATAGACGGCATACCCCTCAGAAGTCGATTGGTTATCATTCATGTTTTCCCTTCCACCAAAATGGCTATCACTTCTAACTGGAAGAGTGCTACTGTTCCCCCACTTGCTGATGTTATAGCCAGAGTGAAATTAACGTTCCTCTATGAACAAATAATGGTCCTAGCTTAACACTCCTACCCCAAATTTGAGAGGATGTGGCACACATGGAAGGCCTCTAAGTACATGGCTTCTTCGGCCTCATCCTTAGCTCTGCGTATACTTGCTGCCCTTATAAGAAACAGTTATGTTGTTGTCTCCTTATGTATGTTATTGTTTCTCTTGTTTCACTTTTATTATATGCAGTTATCTATACTATTTTATGACATCTACTGTTTGTCTGTACACTGCTTGATGTCTGAAAACTAAAAAAAATGTATTGATTAAAAAAAAAAGTATCACTGATTGGCAGGGAATGATACATTTCTTAAACTGCTCTGCAAAGCTGAGCTCCTATTGGTTACTATGGGCAAAAAAAGACTGCTTTAAGGGAAACCAGGTTTTGTTTTTCATGGTCTACCCTGTAGCTTTGATGACAATTTGCACATATGTCTAAAGTAACAGCATACACTGTAATGTCATTGCCATGGATAGTGTCACATCCTTGATTCAGTTGATTAAGACTTATTCCATGAAAAAAATTATTCTAGCAAGTAAATTGCATTGAAAAACCATGCAGATAGAGGCATTTTTTTTGTGACTTCAGTGCTACTTTTATGTAGATGTGCCAAGGCTTCCATCAACACTCAGAAATACACAAGCCAAGAATGATACTTCTGCAGCGTGACATACACGTGTGCCAAAGTGTTCCATGCTAAGTGATGAATAATGGAACTGCGCTGCCAATGACATATTCTGAATGGAAGATTACATAAAATGTAATTAAATAAATGGGAAATGCCTACAGGGTAAAGAACAGTCTTTATTTCCATGTAATAGGTAGTAGTTCAAGCTGTTGCTTGCAGAACTGGGGTCCAGAGTCTGAAGCTGACCAAGAGTAACATATCTATAGTTGATTATAGACTGGCATTCCTCATGTGTACATTATCTGCGTAAATAATTACTGTTAAAACTATACGGTAATTCAGTATAAGCAGTAAAAAGAAATGTATTAAGACGTCATTAATTGAACTTGCCATACATAGATAAGGGGCATTCCTTTTGACTGCTATATGCCAATACCTTGGTCATGTTTTATTTATTCTTTATATTTTATTGTATATTTTTAGGTTGATGCTGTACTTAGATTTTTACTTCATTTTTATTGTTTACACTGAATGTGGTTTATGACTGTAAACAAATAAATTACCGTATAGTTTTAACAGTATTTTTTTACGCAGATAATGTACACATGAGGAGTGCCAGTCTATTATCAACTATAGAAATTTTTCAGTTCTGAAAGGGTCAATCAGTTTAAGACTAGAGCACCCATTCCCTGTTTGAGAGGGAGTGAGCTATTCTCATTGACTGTTGTTTTTTCAATAGTAGCATATGCCTAGAGCTCTCTCCAGGTTTGCATTTTCCTCTCATAATCAAAAAACATACTTATAGGTTAATCTGTTTTTTGCAAAGTGGACCAAAATATGTGAGACAGGGAAAAATAGGTGGTGAGACCAACTGTGGACAGCGACCATATGTTCCATATAGGAGGAAGAAAATATTATTCACTTTATCCTATGCATTTTGAAAGGCGTAACCTTTAGAAGACAATTTTTTTCACTGTCGAATGGTCATTTCCAAGAGGATTCACTGTATAATACTCTGCATGCATGAGGGCCACCCTCTCTTCACTAAGACTTCTTCCAGTTCATAGTTCTATTTCCCCAACTCTACTACTACTTCAGCCCTGAATTCACTGAATAAGTCACTGATATGCAGAAGAATGATACATAGCCTTCACTGAAGTGTCAATAAGCCAAGAAGACTCGCAATGGGCAGCTGTCTGTAAACCATACAAGACCATTTTCTAAATGTCTTTATACTCATGCAAATATTGTAGCCATAAATGATATCAATCCATCCAATTGAATAAAGAAAACAGTGCAAGACAGTAAGATAGAATCTGACACTGAGTTTCATGTTTTTACTGATTCCACTTTTATTTCTGTTTTCCATATATCATGTGAACTCCCTGAATTCGAGGAATCTGTATATGAATTTTAACTTGACATACTGATGAAGAATGTCTATATGACCAAAACGTCTCATTCCATTTAGGCCTACATGTATACTTTCCTTCTTTGAAATTAATATTGAGCCTGGAAATTAAAGACTAACATTTAACTGCATCTCATGGGGAGTGCTCTTTAGTTTTTGTTATATTGTATGGGACTGACACTTGTTCTTCATAAGCACCCCAGATCTGCATTCACAGTGTGAGGGATTCAATTTATTTTGAAGATCAAAATCGGTAGGGGTCTGACACCCTGTGCCCCTGCTGATCAGACGTTTCAGAAAAGCTCCGATGCCAGAAGTATATAGCTCCACTGTGTAGCAAATGGAGCTGGTTACTGCAGCACTGTTCCCATTTAAATGAGTGTGTGCAGTACTGCAGTAAGCAGCTCTATCCACTACACAACTGTAGTACCAATTTCTGGCACTAGAGCTACACTGAAAAAGTGATCGGCAGGGAAGCAGAATGTCAGACCAATCTGCCAATCAGATATTGATAGTGAAGATCCTGAAATAACCCTTTAACTTCTTTTTAATGGAATACTTAAAGTGGTTGTCCCACAATTACATGTCATATTCATTTTATAGATAAAAAAAAATTAAGCATACAGTGTTATGAAAAAGGATGATGTACTTAAAAAAGTATATAAAAAGTATATATATATATATATATATATATTGTGGTAAGGTGCAAGGTGTCATATGTGATGGCAGGTACGTGTCACCGAGGTTGCTGGCCTCGGTGAGGTGAGAGCCGGGTTTTTGTCTGCAGCAGCTAGTGCTGTTTGGCTTTGTTAAATAGCATGGCTGCAAAGCCGATCCGGGCCGGCTCTTACTGGGAGCAGCTAAAGAGTAGGGTGGGTGGCTGCTCCCCACGGTCCAGTCCATGTTTTGGGCTGGATATAAAACGCAGCCAGCAGCTGTGTCTGGGGAGTGTGATTATCCTGGAGCTGCTAACAGGGCTGGGAGTTCTCTGTCCAGGAGGAAAGAGCTCAGCAAGGAGGTATTTTGTTCCTGGCTACCTGAAGCTGGATTCTCCTGCGGCTGGGCCGACAGCGTGGTGCGAACCTGCACCTACACCTCCCAGGTGACTGAACCTGTGTTGGACTGTTTTTGTTTGGCTACGTTATTTCCGTTGTGTGTGAACTGTCACCAAGAGACTGTTTTTCATTTTGTGTGCAAGTGTGAATAAAACACTGTTTGTTGCACAATCTGGACTCCTTGTTTTGCCTCTAAACTGCACCCGCACCGCTGTCTACCAGAGCGACTCCCCACATTTGGTGTCGGATGCGGGCATGCGTAGTGAGGCTGGCGTGAACGCCGAAGTTTTGTTTTTCTAAAGTGTATGGAATATATTAAGCCAGCAAAGCTGCAAGCAGGAGTTTCTGGCAACATGGAGGCTGCTGTGAAGGCTCTCATAGAGGCTAACGTGCAGCAGCGGGAGACCAACCAACTACTGCTACAACATGTGATGGCATTACAGGCGGCAGGAGCGTCCCACCACGTCCAAGATGCCCGAAAGCGGTCCGTGCGGCGATCCCAAAAATGACCCCCGCAGACGACGTTGAGACGCACCTGGCGGTTTTTGAGAAGGTCGCCGTGAGGGAAAAGTTACCCCGTGACCAGTGGGCTGAGGTGGTCGCTCCGTTCCTGGCTTCCGGACCCCAGCAGGTGTTTTTCGACTTGTCGGATGACCAAGCGGCAGATTATGACACTGTGAAAGGAGAGGTCCTAGCCAGACTGGGCGTGAACGTGCTGGTCCGCGCCCAAAGAGTCCACCAGTGGGACTTTAAAACGACTGAACCCGCTAGGCCGCAGTTCTACGATCTGCTGCACAGGCTGCAAAAGTGGCTGCAGCCCGATCTACTAAGTCCCACTGCCATGCTGGATCGACTGTTGGCGGACATCTTTGGAGGGCCCTGCCTTATCCCCTCCAGCACTGGATCGGCCAGGTATCGCCCACCAATGCCCTGGAGATGGTCGACCTGGTGGAGCGCTACGAGGCCACCAGAAACCTGCAGGGGACTCTTGCGGGAAGGGGTCAGTCAAACCCCGGAGGCCTCTGCCCCAGTTCCGACGTCCGCGACAGAGCGGCCTGCCCGAATATACCCCTGCGAGTCCGCCTCCCGTGGTATGCTGGAGGTGTCAGGAGCCAGGCCACATCAGGGCCGACTGTCCGCATCGGGATGAGCCGATGGATATGAACTACGGGGTCGTCACTCCCTGTATGCACGGAAGCTGTGCGCAACTGGCACCCGTGAGGTGCAGGACCATAACCACCTGTGTCAGGTAGAGGTGGGAGACTCTCTGGCGGTGGCTCTGCTGGACTCCGGGAGTTTAGTCTCCTGGTAAGGGCTGCACTTGTACGGCCTGCGGAGTATACTGGCCGTAAAGTCGGGGTCCTGTGCATCCACGGAGACCTGAAAGACTATCCCACTGCACTAGTGACTTTGTCCACAGCGGCTGGTAGGTGGACCCACGAGGTGGCTGTCGCTACTAAACTCCCACACGAACTAATACTTGGGAGGGACTTCCTCGGTTTTCCGGCGCTGTGGCCGGCAATAAAGGTATCTGAGGGACCCGAGACAGGGGTGACCCTAGTAGAGTGGCCTGATACCGCTGGAAGGCCAGAACCCTGGGAGCCCGAGTCTGAAGGGCCGGGCGGTAGGGGTGACCACTGCTCCAGCGGTAGAGGGGGAGACAACCCCACTGAGTGTAATGGTGGGAGACACGGAGGACTTGCCACCGGGACCTGAGTTGGCAGACCTCAATGTCTCCGGGAAAATTTTGGGACCGCACAACACCGGGACCAAACCCTAACCAGGGCCTGGGAGAATGTGCTGGAAATTGATGGGAAACCCCAGAAACCAGGGGCTGAATTAATGTTCCCACGGTTTATTGTTCTGCAGGATATGTTGTATCGGGTGAACCAAATCCGAGGCGAACCTGTTGAACAGTTGGTGGTGCCCACAGCGTATCGCAAGCTTGTCATGGAGCTTGCCCACCAACATGTTCTTGGGGGACACCTGGGGTGGCAGAAAACCCAGGACCGCATACTGCAGCGATTTTATTGGCCCAGTGTGTTCAAGGAGGTAGAGAATTATTGTAAGTCCTGTCCGACCTGTCAGATAACTAGCCCCCAGCCACATTTCCGTAGTCCCCTGGTACCTCTGCCAATTATTGAAGTACCGCTTGAGCGAATCGCGATGGATTTAATTGGGCCTGTACCAAAGTCCGCCAGGGGCCACCAACACATTCTGGTAGTTCTCGACTATGCCACTCGGTATCCGGAGGCGGTGCCTCTGCGACATACCTCAGCTAAGCTCATTGCCAAAGAGTTAATGGAGATGTTTTCCCGTGTGGGCCTGCCAAAAGAGGTTCTGACAGACCAAGGGACCCCTTTTATGTCCAAAGTAATGAGGGAACTGTGTAAATTGTTGCGTATAAAGCAGTTACGGACGTCCGCTTACCATCCGCAAACAGACGGTCTTGTGGAGAGGTTTAACCAAACTCTAAAAAATATGTTAAAGAGGGTGGTGTCTAGAGATGGGAAGGACTGGGATCTGCTTCTGCCCTATCTCATGTTCGCAGTGCGAGAGGTGCCCCAGGCCTCTACTGGGTTCTCGCCCTTCGAACTGCTTTATGGCAGACACCCTCGGGGCCTGTTGGATATCGCCAAGGAAGCGTGGGAACAACAGCCTGTCCCCACAAAAGTGTCATTGAGTATGTCGCCCAAATGCAGGACCGGATGGAAAGGGTGTTGCCCTTGGTCCGGGAGCATATGGAGGCAGCGCAACAAGCCCAGAGTAGGGTGTACAATCGTCAGGCTCGGGTACGGGACTTCAATCCGGGAGATCGGGTTTTGGTTCTGGTACCCACCCTTGACAGCAAATTCCTAGCTAGGTGGCAGGGCCCCTATGAGGTGATCGAGAAGGTAGGGGAAGTAATTACAAAGTACACCAGCCAGGCGGCGCAAGCCGGAGCAGGTGTACCACGTGAATTTACTTAAGCCGTGGAAAGATAGGGACACAGCCGACGACCACAGCCCCCGGCCAGGGCTTCTAGGTGAAAAGGGTCCAGCCCCACAGTTCGAGGCCTGTGAAGCAGTAACCACGGTAAAATTGCAGACAGCCTGTCTTCCAAACAAGTTCAGGAAGTCAGGAGTTCATCAGTCGGAACACGGATGTGTTCTCGACCTCCCTGGCCGCACGCCTCTCATCCAACATGACATCGTCACTGAGCCTCAGGCCAAGATCCGGTTAAAACCATACCGGGTACCCGAGGCTCGGCGACGGGCCATCGCGGAGGAAGTACAGTTAATGTTGAAGCTCGAGGTCATTGAGGAGTCGAAAAGTGAGTGGGCCAGTCCCATAGTCCTAATACCTAAGCCGGATGGGACGTTGCGGTTCTGCAACGACTTTCGCAAGTTAAATGAAGTATCCAAGTTTGACGCGTATCCCATGCCCCGAGTAGACGAGCTGGTTGAAAGTTTAGGACAAGCCCGTTATTTTTCTGTGCTGGACCTCACTAAAGGGTACTGGCAGGTACCCTTAACGGAGTCGGCTAAGGAAAAACCGCATTTGTTACTCCGCAGGGCCTGTATCACTACAAGGTGTTACCCTTTGGCCTGCATGGCGCCCCGCCACTTTCCAAAGGTTAATGGACATAGTGCTGCGACCACATCGCCGGTACGCCTCGGCCTACTTGGATGATGTAGTCATCCACAGCACCGACTGGGAAAGCCATTTACCCAAGGTGCAGGCGGTAGTGGATGCCCTGAGGAAAGCCGGACTGACCGCTAACCCAAAGAAGTGCTCCATAGGGTTAGAGGAGACAAAATATCTGGGATATGTAATTGGGCGGGAGTCATCAAACCTCAGGTAACTAAGGTAGAGGCCATTCGTAACTGGCCCCGACCGGTCACCACCAGGCAGGTAAAGTCGTTCCTGGGGATTGTAGGTTACTACATGAGGTTTGTGCCCCACTTTGCCACAATAGCAGCGCCATTGACAGACCTGTTGAAGGGGCGAAAGTCTGGGAGGGTTAGCTGGAGTGAGAAGGCGGAGGAGGCTTTCTCCGCGTTGAAGTCGGCCCTGTGTGGGTCCCCGGTTTTGGTGACACCCGACTTCAACAAGGAGTTTGTCGTACAGACCGACGCCTCGGAGGTAGGCCTCGGTGCGGTACTGTCGCAGGAGGTCAACGGGGAAGAACATCCCGTTGTCTTCCTGAGCCGTAAGCTCAGTCCCGCCGAGTCCAGGTATAGTATAGTGGAGAGGGAGTGCCTGGCTATCAAGTGGGCACTCGAATCTCTCCGCTACTACCTGTTAGGGAGGAGGTTCTGTCTGGTGACCGACCATTCCCCTCAAATGGATGAGTCAGGCCAAGGAGAGGAATGCTCGGTCACCAGGTGGTTCCTATCTCTTCAAAATTTCAAGTTTTCCGTGGAACACAGGGCAGGCCGCTTGCAGGGCAACGCAGATGCCCTGTCCCGCGTCCACTGCCTCACGTGTGTTCACCCCTCAGGGTTGAACAAAGGGGGGTATGTGGTAAGGTGCAAGGTGTCATATGTGATGGCAGGTACGTGTCACCGAGGTTGCTGGCCTCGGTGAGGTGAGAGCCGGGTTTTTGTCTGCAGCAGCTAGTGCTGTTTGGCTTTGTTAAATAGCATGGCTGCAAAGCCGATCCGGGCCGGCTCTTACTGGGAGCAGCTAAAGAGTAGGGTGGGTGGCTGCTCCCACGGTCCAGTCCATGTTTTGGGCTGGATATAAAACGCAGCCAGCAGCTGTGTCTGGGGAGTGTGATTATCCTGGAGCTGCTAACAGGGCTGGGAGTTCTCTGTCCAGGAGGAAAGAGCTCAGCAAGGAGGTATTTTGTTCCTGGCTACCTGAAGCTGGATTCTCCTGCGGCTGGGCCGACAGCGTGGTGCGAACCTGCACCTACACCTCCCAGGTGACTGAACCTGTGTTGGACTGTTTTTGTTTGGCTACGTTATTTCCGTTGTGTGTGAACTGTCACCAAGAGACTGTTTTTCATTTTGTGTGCAAGTGTGAATAAAACACTGTTTGTTGCACAATCTGGACTCCTTGTTTTGCCTCTAAACTGCACCCGCACCGCTGTCTACCAGAGCGACTCCCCACAATATATATATATTGTTTGTACTAGCTACAAAAAGCAGACATATCCTCAAATCTGTATATGCTGATGAAATAAATAAGTAATGTCATTATAATAATCAATGAGATTACAATTTACGATTGTTACATCCTTGAAGCATACCTAATGTGGTGATGTATACAGTATAAGTGCTGGGAGGCGTGTATATCCCACCCAGATACCTCAGCTGGGTGAGATAACTGAAATCTAGAAAGCTGCAGTGGTTTCAGCAAAGTGTAGTTTGCTGAGACAGTTTTGTCTAGATGTTGTTCTGGGCTGGATTTCATGTGGACGAGGAGATAGGTTTGGTAGTGGGATCTGCCAGTCCACACCCTTCCACTACATGTATTGTCTTTTGCCAGAGGTGATCGCAGGTGAGGCCTGCTGCTGTAATCACGGAGGGAAAAAACAACCGTCTGTGTATGACTTGCAGGGGGAAAGGCTGAGGGAGCCTGAGAGAGAGGAGAGCCTGAGAGTCTGTGTGGTCTCAGCCAGGAGGGCTGAGGGGCCACAAGGCTTTGTAAAGCCTGAAGTTTGGGAGGGACCAGCAACACCTACGGAAAGAGGGTCGCACGGTCAGAATTGGCAGGACTTTTGGACCATCTCCCCCCAAGGGTGCTGGTGTGGTCACAGCCTGGAGGCTGCTGGACCGTATATGGCTGAGGTAGCCGGATCTAATACCGTGTGTGAACAGCCCTCTATAGGTGAGGTAGAGACAGTATATGTATTAGACAGAGCCCAATTGGGCAGGTGTTTATTTTCGATGTTTATGTGTGTGCTGGTGCTGAAGTGCCAAAATAAAGCACCTTTTGGACTTGAACCCCGTTGTCAGAGGAGAAGTCTGTGATTGCGACCCCCTTACACTAAACTTTTAGAAAACATTTTAGAATAAGATGCCAGGTGTGTTTACATAAGTAATAGCACTATGTCTGACCATCATATGACTTGGATCTGGCATTTTTTGCAGTTTTCCCCTCTGCAGGCTCCATCTATAATTCTCAGTTGTCTCTAAGCTGGTGGAGACAAGCTGCTCATCATGTCTGTTCATAGAAAAGACATAGAGACAGATAATTTAGCTCCCAAACTCTCTCGTACACACTCTGAATAAATCAGAAGCACTACATGGGATATTATAGAGAAGTAGAGAGCAGTACAGATGTGAATAAAGAAGTTGGGGTAAGATAGAAGACATACTATTAGCTGCTACATCATTTCAGTGTAGTCTGCTCTCTGTTTCCGCCTCCTCTTCCCCCCTCCCTACTCCATAGACTTCTATGGGATGATCTAATCCTTCAGGGAACAGGCATACTATCAGAGACAAAGCTGGCTTAGAGAAAGGGGGGAAACAGCTGATAATTCTAGAACAAGACATTTTTCTCTGATTATATTACAAAGTTTTGTATATTCTCCTGTACTACTGATTTATGCAAAGTTGTCTGAAAGTACAGTGACCATTCAAGCACTATAAATTGGTATGATGAGCTTTTTTATGGGGAGCAGTTAGAACTTGTGCTTCAAGCATTTTAAAGCATGGCAATTTATGGATTGAGATGTAGTATTTATACTGTTTAGAGGACAACATTGGAAGAACCTTGAAGAAGGTCACTCCATAATTAAATACACTTACTCCTAGCTTGGAAGATTGAAATTGACTAGAATTTACACAGTGTTAACTATGAAAGTGTTATATTCTACATACTTGGAAATAAAGCTGGTCATACACATAATATTATGATCAGCCAGGAAGTGGGTGATCAATCGACAAGATTTGGCCGATCATATCATACATTTGTGGTTTCAGTTGACCACAGCCAAAAAATCCAGGCAGGCTGATACATTTCTAACAGATAACAATAATCAGTCATTTGTGTAAATTTCTCTGAAAGTGATCAGTCAATATCATCTATTTCGGTCACCAAGTATCTAAAGTATAGGTGCAGCTATATGTTTAGAGAAAATACTCAAGTAACCACATAATCTCACATTGATTAAAAGTCCTATAGTCATGGACCTCAACAAACCGCTTGTAAGGGTTTTTGAGTATATCCTTATTATTCCATTCTATTCCATCATGGCAATACTATAGACTTCATGTATTGTATACAAAGTTCAGTCCTTTTGCTAAAGTGTCTCCTGTCTAGTGGATGGAAAAGATCCTGAGAACATTATAGTACAACATACTGCATAATGATGTGGCTTCCCATTGCCTTGACTGGCATTTCCAAATATTTCAGTCTTAAAGGGAACCTGTCACCAGGATTTAGTGTATAGAGCTGGGGACATGGGCTGCTAGATGGCCGCTAGCACATCCGCAGTACCCAGTCCCCATAGCTCTATGTGCCTTCATTGCGTCAAAAAAAGGATTTTTGTGATATGTAAATTAGCCTGATATGAGTCCTGTGTCCGGAGATGAGTCAAACTTCCTGAGCGCAGCACCGCCCCGCGTCCTCGGAATCTCCTCCTTACTGGCCGACGTCACATAGCTGGAGCGCCGAAATCTCGCGATGCGCGAGCTAGCGCATGCGTAGTTTGTTCCCTGTGCTGATGCCAGCACAGGATAGGAACATGATGCCGACACTGCGCATGCGCTAGCTCGCGCATCGCGAGATTTCGGCACTCCAGCTATAGGGAGTGAGCTGTACAAGGAAAGGTAATTGGTAATTACCGTATTTTTTCAGGCACGTGAAGTCAGTAAGTCACGCTGCCGTCCGCCCAGCCGGCATTATTTGTAAGCTCTTACTATGTACTAGGTAACTACAGTAATAAGTGAGGGGCATGTTTTATTGAATGAGGGGACATTTTATGAATGAGGGGACATTTTATAACTTTATAGTGCAGGACTGTGAGTGGCAGGATGGGGGGATCTGTGGATGGCACTGTTATGGGGTGGGGGTCTGTGGATGACACAACAGTGCCATCCACAAATCCCCCATAACAGTGCCATCCACAGATCCCCCATCACAGTGCCATCCACAGATCCCCCATCACAGTGCCATCCACATATCCCACATCACAGTGCCATCCTCAGATCCCCCATCACAGTGCCATCCACAGATCCACCATCACAGTGCCATCCACAGAACCCCCATAACAGTGCCATTCACAGATCCCCCATCACAGTGCCATCCACAGATTCCCCCTCACAGTGCCATCCACAGATCCCCCATCACAGTGCCATCCACAGATCCCCCATAACAGTGCCATTCACAGATCCCCCATCACAGTGCCATCCACAGATCCCCCATAACAGTGTCATCCCCAGATCCCCCATAACAGTGTCCGTCACAGATCCCCCCATAACAGTGCCATCCACAGATTCCCCATAACAGTGTCATCCCCAGATCCTCCATAACAGTGCCATCCACAGATCTCCAGTAATAGTGTCATGCACAGACCACCATTAGTTCCAAACCCACCAATAACACACCTTTTGGTTAAAAATATTTTTTTTCTTATTTTCTTCCCTAAAAATCTAGGTGCGTCTTATGGGCCGATGCGTCTTATAGGGCGAAAAATACGGTAACTTATGGCTGATATAAATGTATTTCTTAAGGCCCCTTTACACATCAGTGGAGGTGATGGCTGCATTTACATTCAGAGATCTCCTCCACAGTACACAGATCACTTATGCCACTGTTCATCCCCATACAGAATGATTGCTTGCTGGTAGCAGAGTGCGGCACGATATACTGCCGGCTAACAATGATTAAGCTGACCGCATGAAAACCTATTATCCGATGAACAAGCCTTTTGCTCATTCATTGGGTAATCAGGGACACCTTTATACCAGCAGATCATTGCTACCAAGAAGTCATACATTCATTTGTTAACGATAATCTGCCGGAATATCATGCAGTATATAAGGAGCTTTAGTGTGGGAAAAGCTAGAGAAAGCCAGAAATCAGCATCACAGACAGCTCATATGCAACAGTGGCCTGATCATTAACATTGGGGGGCCGCTGTCCCTGCCCTCAACATGCCCCGTTCTTGGGAAAGTGGTGATGGTATAGAAACACCACTTGAGCATAAATTTAGGCACAATAGCCACAAACACAAAATTTGCAACTTTTATATGCCAGAATACTGATGAGCAATGCTCACGTTCGAGTATAAAAAGGATAGCACTCAGAATAAAACCAATGGGCTAATTCACATGCCTGACTTTCACAGTCCATGCACAGAAATCACAATTCCCATTCAACCCAATGGGTCAGTGAAAAATATGGAAAGCGTATGGACGCCAACTGTGTCCACTGGATAGAAAAAACAAAGGTAACACAATTTCAGAAATACTCATTCCATACAAATGGAAAATTGTACGTTGTTAGTGGATAGAGCATAGTTTTATCACGCTCATCTGAGTAAGCCCTATGGAGGCATACTTGCCCCATATAAGTGAATGGTGGCGGAAATGCAGGAACATGGACCTCTATCACCATATGTGCAATAGAAAATACAGTTCAGGCCCTTTCACTTTTTTGACCATCTGTTATGTTGTGGCCTTGTGCTAAATAAACAAAAATCTAGTTTTTTCCCATAATGATAAAGTGAAAACAATATTTGAAAACTTTGCTAATTTATTAAAAATGAAAAACTAAAGTATTGCCTATTCAGGCCCTTTACTCAGTACTTAAGTTTAAACATATTTGGCAGCGACTACAGCCTCCACTCTTTTTGGGTATACAGCAAAAAGGTTCGCACACATGGATTTGGGGATTTCTTCTATTCTTCTCTTAAGATCCTCCCAAGCTCTGTCAGATTGGATAAGGATTGTCGGTGGACAGTCATTTTCTATTGAGTTCAAGTCAGGGCTCTGGCCAATCAAAGGCATTCACAGAGTTGTCTCTAAGCCAACTGTGCTTAGAGTCACTGTCTTGTTGAAAAGTGAACCTTCAACCCAGTCTAAGGTCCAGTGGACACTGGATCAGGTTCTCATTTTGAATATATCTGCATTTTGCTCCATTAGCTATCCTCTTAACCCTGACCAGTCGATCTGTCCTTGATGCTGAAAAACACCTCACAGCCTGCTGCTGCTGCCCCCACCATGCTTCATGGTAGGGATGGTATTGGGCAGTGCCTGGTTTTCTCTAGGCACAGTGCTTAGAATTGAGGAGAAAACGTTCAATCTTGGGTTCATCAGACTAGAGAATCATGTTTTTCACAGTCTGAAAGTTATTTAAGGTGCATTTTTTTACAAACTCCATGTTGAGATTGGTGGAGTGCTGCAGTGATGGTTGACCTTCTGAAGTTTCTCCCCTATACACAGAGGATCTTTGGAGCTCAATCAGAGTGGCAATTGGTTTCTTGATCATCTGTCTTACCAAAGTCCTTCTCCCCCAATTACTTGGTTTGGTGGGGTGGCTTGATCTAGGAAGATTCCTGGTTGTTCCAAACTTTCCCCATTTTATAATTATTGATGTACTGTGACATAGGAACTTTCAGTGCAGAGGATTGTTGTACCCTTCTCCAGATATGTGCCTCCACACAATCCTTTCTCTGAGCTCTAGGGGCAGTTCTTTCCTCCCCATGGCTTGTTTTTTACTCTGATATGCATTGTCAGCAGACCTTATATAGACATGGGTGTGTGTTTCCAAATCATGTCCAATCAACTGAATGTATCAAAGGTAGACTCCAATTAAAGAGGCCCTCAGAACTAAAAATTTCAATTGTCATTGTAAAGGGTCTGAATACTTATGTCCATGTAAAACTTTTGTTTTTCCTTTTTAATAGATTTGTAAAGACTTCTAATATTCTGTTCTCAGTTTCTCTTTTTGTGCAGATTGATGGGGGAAACTTTATTTATTTTTACTTTAGGCTACAACATAAAATGCAAAAAAGTGAAAGGAAAGAAGAAAAGAGAGAAAGAAAGAAAAAGAGAACAAAAGAAAGCTATGAGATAAGTAACTAAATAAACATGGAAATCAAGAGACAGGGTAAATTAATAAGGCACATTGTGCAGTAAGTAAAGTTTCAGGAGGCACGACTAATAAAAGACGACTGTTTGGGGAAATAACATCAATTTACAGCAAGCAAATAACAATTAGAATGACATCAGGCCGTGGAAACACTTTTCAGACAAATTCTATCCCTACAGGCCATAAGGTGTTTGATGACCTGACATCTAAGACTGCTGAATTTCCATCTCCCTTGCTTCTTGTTGCTCAATTGCCCCTTCATGATTTAATGAGATGCAAAGTATTTCTATAGTGTTCTGTTTCACAAGGGTTTAGTGTACAATCTTCCGAATCCCCAATCTAATACAGAGGGAAAAAGCCTAACATCGAGTGCACAGGGCAAAGTCTGTAAAGCAAGCCCGGCCGGTAACATTTCCAGGCGTTCAGCACTGACATTTCCCTTACTTGTGTGTGCCCGTTTAGTTTATTCTATAGGTAAAAGAACACAAGCCAATTTGTTCTATATTTAACACTGTGGCGTCTTTTGTGACATAAGCCTTAATGGGTTGACACAGTGAAGCTAGCATTATCTCACCCAACATGTGATTAGACAATGGTGCGTACTGTTCTAGGGAAACAGGCTTGACTTCATACAGGACTGGGATCAGACTGGAGAGCTGATGGGTATTGTTGTCCTACGGTAATACAATTGCGAGGACTGAGGAAACGCCGGCCGCTGACAAAGTGATATTTTTGTAGAAGCAAATGAAAAGGCATGGCTATTAACTCATTAGCTGCTCAACAGAAACACGCTATCATTATGTGTGGAGGACCTAAGTAGGATTCCTCTCGCTGGCTTCAGTACGGCCAGTTGCATTATTGCCAGGCAGACAGCAACTGAACCAAGGACAGATCAATTGAAGGAGTGCAGGATACCAGAGATCAGCACAGCAGACAGCTCTGACCCTCTGTGATGATGACTGCGGCCGATGATCAGCACCGAGTAGTGGGTGCTCAGCACCAGGGATGGGTACCATCTGAGAGTAGCAGCACAGGTACCATCTGAGAGTAGCAGCACAGGGTGCTCAGCACCAGGGACAGGTACCATCTGAGAGAGGCAGCACAGGGTGCTCAGCACCAGGGACAGGTACCATCTGAGAGTAGCAGCACAGGGTGCTCAGCACCAGGGACAGGTACCATCTGAGAGTAGCAGCACAGGGTGCTCAGCACCAGGGACAGGTACCATCTGAGAGAGGCAGCACAGGGTGCTCAGCACCAGGGACAGGTACCATCTGAGAGTAGCAGCACAGCGTGCTCAGCACCAGGGACAGGTACCATCTGAGAGTAGCAGCACAGGGTGCTCAGCACCAGGGACAGGTACCATCTGAGAGTAGCAGCACAGCGTGCTCAGCACCAGGGACAGGTACCATCTGAGAGTAGCAGCACAGGGTGCTCAGCACCAGGGACAGGTACCATCTGAGAGTAGCAGAACAGGGTGCTCAGCACCAGGGACAGGTACCATCTGAGAGTAGCAGCACAGGGTGGTCAGCACCAGGGACAGGTACCATCCGAGAGTAGCAGCACAGGGTGCTCAGCACCAGGGACAGGTACCATCTGAGAGTAGCAGCATAAGGTACTCAGCACCAGGGACAGGTACCATCTGAGAGTAGCAGCACAAGGTCATCAGCCCCAGGGACAGGTACCATCTGAGAGTAGCAGCACAGGGTGCTCAGCAGAAGGGACAGGTACCATCTGAGAGTAGCAACACGGGGTGCTCAGCCCCAGGGACAGGTGGCAAAGGGTATCAGCACCAGGGACATGTGGCACAGGGTGCTCAGCACCAGGGACAGGTGGCAAAGGGTATCAGCACCAGGGACATGTGGCAGAGGGTGCTCAGCACCAGGGACAGGTGGCAGAGGGTGGTGGGTCAGCACCAGGACCAGTTACAATATCCACTAGTAGCACCACAGGGTGGTCAGCACCAGGGACAGTTACAATATCCACTAGTAGCAGCAGAGGGTGGTCAGCACCAGGGACAGGTGGCAGAGGGTGGTCAGCACCAGGGACAGGTGGCAGAGGGTGGTCAGCACCAGGGACAGGTGGCAGAGGGTGGTAAGCACCAGGGACAGTTACAATATCCACTAGTAGCACCACAGGGTGGTCAGCACCAGGGACAGGTGGCAGAGGGTGGTGGGTCAGCACCAGGGACAGTTACAATATCCACTAGTAGCACCACAGGGTGGTCAGCACCAGGGACAGGTGGCAGAGGGTGGTGGGTCAGCACCAGGGACAGTTACAATATCCACTAGTAGCACCACAGGGTGGTCAGCACCGGGGACAGGTGGCAGAGGGTGGTCAGCACCGGGGACAGGTGGCAGAGGGTGGTAAGCACCAGGGACAGGTGGCAGAGGGTGGTAAGCACCAGGGACAGGTGGCAGAGGGTGGTAAGCACCAGGGACAGGTGGCAAATGGGTGGTGGGTCAGCACCAGGGACAGTTACAATATCCACTAGTAGCACCACAGGGTGGTCAGCACCAGGGACAGGTACCAGGATGTAGTGAAGCTCTCCTCCCTCCAGTGATGCAGGGCTCTGATGAATCAGTGCATGGCAGCAGGGTGTGCGGCCGCACAAGGAGCTGGCTTCAGTCAATCCTTACAAACACTCATCTGTTTCTCAGACGTCTACACCCACCTCTCCTCCTCAGCAGCCTGGAAAAGCCACAATCCTGACTGGGCAGCACACTCAAAGAAAATCATTTTTCTTGCCCAAGGCACACTGGCCTTTTAATGGATTTCATTGCCCTTCACAACCCTTTCCTCCTTACGGATTGATTACTGGCCCAGGGGTCTTGTTTGTGGGGGCGTGCAGGGGGGGGGGGGGGATGGATGATGAGGCGGAGGATTAGCGATTGTGAATCTTTTCATACTGCATTGTAGATACTGCCTCGTGTAAGTAACTAGTCAAAGTGTCTGTGCCAGAAGTAAAGCAGGGGTGCCGCATCCTGAGAGAATAAGGACTAATGAGGACTAATAAGGATCTGTCTACACCCCGGAGCTAAGCACCCGCTCCCTGCCCACCCTGACTAAAAGTGTTTCATATAAGGAACAAGTGCTGTGTGTGTGTGAAGCATACCGTGCAGAGCTGTGTGTGTGTGAAGCATACCGTGCAGAGCTGTGTGTGAAGCTTACAGTGCAGAGCTGTGTGTGTGTGTGTGAAGCATACTGTGCAGAGCTGTGTGTGTGTGAAGCATACCGTGCAGAGCTGTGTGTGTGTGAAGCATGCAATGCAGAGCTGTGTGTGTTTGTGAAGCTTACAGTGCAGAGCTGTGTGTGTGTGTGAAACATACCATGCAGGGCTGTGTGTGTGTGTGTGAAACATACCGTGCAGAGCTGTGTGTGTGTGAAGCATACCGTGCAGAGCTGTGTGTGTGTGAAGCATACCGTGCAGAGCTGTGTGTATGCATATGATGAATTGCAGAGCTGTGTGTGTGCATATGATGAAGTGCAGAGCTGTATGCATGTATAGGATGAAGTGCTGTGTGTGTGAAGCAAACAATGCATAGCTGTGAGAGTGTGGGAAGGGTACAGTGCAGAGCTGTGTGTGTGCATAGCATGCAGTGCAAAACTGCATGTATAGGATGAAGTGCAGAGCTGTGTGTGTGCGTACACAAAGCAGTGAACTGCTGTATATGTATGTATGTGTACAGGATGCAGTAAATATTTCCATGTATTTATGGATACCGTGCAGAGTTGTATATGTACAGGATACAATGAAGAGGTGTGTGTGTGTACAGTATGCGGTGTAGTGCTGTGTGTGTACAGGATGCAGAGCTGAGTGTGTACAGGACGTGGTGTAGACTGTGTGTGTGTACAGGACGTGGTGTAGAGCTGTGTGTGTGTACAGGACTCAGTGCAGAGCTGTGTGTGTGTACAGGATGCAGGCTGTGTGTGTATAGGATGTGGTGTAGAGCTGTGTGTGTGTACAGGATGCAGGCTGTGTGTGTATAGGATGTGGTGTAGAGCTGTGTGTGTGTACAGGACTCAGTGCAAAGCTGTGTGTGTGTGTCTGTGTACAGGATGCAGAGCTGTGTGTGTGTGTGTGTACAGGATGCAGAGCTGTGTGTGTACAGGATGCAGAGCTGTGTGTGTACAGGATGCAGAGCTGTGTTTGTACAGGACGCGGTGCAGAGCTGTGTGTGTGCACGGGATGCAGAGCTGTGTGTGAGTGTGTGTACAGGATGCAGAGCTGTGTGTGCACAGGATCCAGAGCTGTGTGTGTGCACAGGATGCAGAGCTGTGTGTGTACAGGATGCAGAGCTGTGTGTGTGTGTGCACAGGATTTAGAGCTGTGTGTGTGTGCACAGGATGCAGAGCTGTGTGTGTACAGGATGCGGTGCAGAGCTGTGTTTGTGCAAAGGATGCAGAGCTGTGTGTGCACAGGATCCAGAGCTGTGTGTGTGCACAGGATCCAGAGCTGTGTGTGTGCACAGGATGCAGAGCTGTGTGTGCACAGGATGCAGAGCTGTGTGTGTGTGTGTGCACAGGATGCAGAGCTGTGTGTGCACAGGATCCAGAGCTGTGTGTGTGCACAGGATCCAGAGCCGTGTGTGTGCACAGGATGCAGAGCTGTGTGAGTACAAGACGCGGTGCAGAGCTGTGTGTGTGTGTGCACAGGATGCAGAGCTGTGTGTGTGTGTGCACAGGATTTAGAGCTGTGTGTGTGTGTGTGCACAGGATGCAGAGCTGTGTGTGTACAGGATGCGGTGCAGAGCTGTGTTTGTGCAAAGGATGCAGAGCTGTGTGTGCACAGGATCCAGAGCTGTGTGTGTGCACAGGATGCAGAGCTGTGTGTGCACAGGATGCAGAGCTGTGTGTGTGCACAGGATGCAGAGCTGTGTGTGCACAGGATCCAGAGCTGTGTGTGTGCACAGGATGCAGAGCTGTGTGTGTACAAGACGCGGTGCAGAGCTGTGTGTGTGTGTGCACAGGATGCAGAGCTGTGTGTGTACAAGACGCGGTGCAGAGCTCTGTGTGTGTGTGTACAGGATGCAGAGCTGTGTGTGTGCACACAATGCAGAGCTGTGTGTGTGTGTGCACAGGATGCATAGCTGTGTGTGTACAAGACGCGGTGCAGAGCTGTGTGTGTAGGGTGCCCAGGTGTGTGCAGGCAGCAGAGCGGTCCGTTCCCAGGGCTCCCAGCACAAGGACTCGTCCGCACAATCCAGCCAGAACAGACACGAGCTCCTCGGCAGCACAGCGCGGTCCACAGCCTATCCCCACACACGTGACCGATCACATGCTCATGACATCATCAAAGCTCTTTAGCATCCCCGAGCCACATACTCCCAGACAGCCAATCCCCGCGCAGTGGGCGTGGCCAGGCGGAAACCACCCCCGTCCCTTCGGATTTATTGAGAGTTATATGAAGAAATCCAGCTCAGAGGGAAAGGGAATGAGGGAGGGCGGTGAGCGCGAGGAGCCAAGTATCTCCAGCCGCATCATCCCGACTCTGACACCTTCCAAGTTCACGACTATCGCGACAGACGGAAATAGCTGATGGCACCTGGACGTGGCTTCATTCATCTGAGTGGATTTACCAGCATGGAGCACCTGACCGCCGGCGGAGCCTGCTGCGGAGAGAAGGATTCCCCGTCACACTGACTGGAGTTGCTCCATCCCATTTCCAGGGGGCTTTGTGCGGCGCGACCCCCGAAGTGCTCCTGGCGGAGGTTTAGCATGGTCGCCTGTGATTCGGTGCTGGTGTGAGGGCGCCTGCTGCAGCCTACCTGCTGGAACTAATCGCCTTCCATGTCATCCAGCCCGGCAGCCCCCGGACTTTACTTGCGTTATTAGCTGAAAGTCCCACCACTGCGTTTATTTTTCCAGCCCCAAGCAGCATCCATGTCCTGATGACATCTGGCACCTGGACTGAGGATCCCTTGGCTTGTAAGTTCTTAAAGCTTTCTCAGTAGTCAAGGAAGGGCTTCCCAAGACTTGGCAGTAAGATGCAGGGATGCTGAGTGGCTGCTGCAGCTATCACAGCACTGGAGGGAATGGGCTGAGATAAGGGGCAGGGGCACTGTATCTGGCAGCTGGCAGTGCCCTCACATAGATGCATGATGTGAGGATAGGGGATGAGGGGAAGTAGTGATTGCCTTCAGTCTGCACCTCCAGAATGACAGGGCTGATCCATAAGACACCTTGTATTTTGCAGATGGGAGTAGTTATGCCCAGAGCAGGCACTAATGTAATGATTGGCATGAGACGGCATGTATGCACTTACATTTTCTGGAATTTTACAAATTTGATTGTTTGTGTGATTGTGTTGACAGCTGCTGGCTCCAATTAGAAATGAGATGTAAGGCATCTTGCAGTCCATGCACGCCTCCTCTTGCAAATCGGCACCGTTCCTCAGTGACAGCCCTTTAAATCCTAAAATCCGAGAAAACAAAGGAAGCACATTATCATGGACCTAAGGGATTTTTACCTGTTGGCCGCTCTTATTGCCTGCTTAAGGCTGGATTCTGCCATTGCCCAAGAACTTATCTACACCATAAGAGAGGAACTGCCTGAAAATGTACCAATTGGAAACATACCAAAGGACCTGAATATCTCCCATATCAATGCTGCCACTGGGACCAGCAGCAGCCTTGTATACAGACTGGTTTCCAAAGCCGGTGACTCTCCTCTGGTCAAAGTGTCCAGTAGCACTGGAGAGATCTTCACGACCTCCACCAGGATAGACAGAGAAAAAATCTGCGCCGGAGCATCTCTTGCCGATGAAAATGAATGTTTCTTTGAACTCGAAGTTGTCATTCTCCCCAATGACTTTTTCAGACTTATCAAGATTAAAATAATAGTCACGGATACCAATGATAACGCTCCTATGTTCCCATCAACTGTGATTAACATCTCCATTCCTGAGAATACTCTAATAAACAGCCGATTCCCAATTCCATCAGCCGTGGACCCAGACACCGGTTTCAACGGAGTGCAACACTATGGACTTTTGAATGGACAAAGCGTCTTCGGACTGGACATAGTGGAGACGCCAGAGGGGGAGAAGTGGCCACAACTCATAGTGCAGCAGGTCTTGGACAGAGAGCAGAAAGATACCTATGTCATGAAAATTAAAGTGGAGGATGGCGGAAACCCTCAAAAATCCAGCACTGCCATCCTTCAAGTGACAGTAAGTGACGTGAATGACAACAAACCGGTGTTTAAAGAAAGTCAAATAGAGGTTCACATTCCTGAAAATGCTCCCATAGGGACCTCTGTAGTTCAGCTGCATGCAACAGATGCCGATATAGGGACGAACGCTGAAATCAAATATATTTACGGTGCCCAAGTCACATCTGCTACCAAAAGACTCTTCGCTTTAAACAACACGACCGGATTGATTACAGTTCAGAGACTGTTAGACAGGGAAGACACCGCCGTTCACAAGTTAACCGTCCTAGCTACAGATGGCAGCTCCACACCTGCAAGGGCAACGGTCACCATCAATGTGACAGATGTGAATGACAACCCGCCCAATATTGATCTCAGGTACATTATCAGCCCCATCAATGGAACCGTGTATTTATCAGAGAAAGACCCGACCAACACAAAGATAGCGCTAATAACCGTGTCGGACAAAGACACAGATGTCAACAGCAAGGTCATCTGCTTTATTGAAAGAGAGGTCCCCTTTCACTTAAAAGCTGTCTATGATAACCAGTACCTTCTAGAGACCTCTTCCTTGTTGGACTATGAGGGCACCAAAGATTACAGTTTTAAAATAGTGGCTGCTGACACTGGAAAGCCAAGTCTCAACCAGACAGCCCTGGTGAGAGTGGAGCTAGAGGATGAGAATGACAATCCTCCAATCTTTACCCAGCCTGTAATTGAGCTATCTGTGTCTGAAAACAACCGCAGAGGTCTATACTTAACTACTATCAGTGCCACCGATGAAGACAGTGGGAAGAACGCAGACATTGTTTATCAGCTTGGCCCTAATGCTTCCTTCTTCGATCTGGACCGGAAGACAGGAGTTTTGACAGCCTCCCGAGTTTTCGATAGAGAGGAACAGGAACGTTTCATTTTTACTGTCACAGCCAGGGACAATGGTACTCCCCCACTGCAGAGCCAAGCCGCTGTCATTGTGACTGTCCTAGATGAAAATGACAACAGTCCCAAGTTTACGCACAACCACTTTCAGTTCTTTGTATCTGAGAACCTACCAAAGTACAGTACAGTCGGCGTGATAACAGCCACAGACTCGGATGCAGGAGAAAACAAAGCTGTCACACTTTCAATACTCAACGACAATGAGAATTTTGTCCTGGATCCATATTCTGGTTTGATCAAGTCTAATGTGTCCTTTGACAGAGAGCAGCAAAGTTCCTACACGTTTGATGTCAAAGCCGTAGATGGAGGACAGACTCCACGTTCCTCCACGGCCAAAGTAACAATCAATATAATGGATGCTAATGATAATAGCCCTGTAGTTATCTACCCTCCATCCAATACATCATTTAAGCTGGTGCCTCTTTCAGCCATTCCAGGCTCGGTGGTCGCTGAGGTCTTCGCTGTTGATATTGACACTGGGATGAACGCTGAATTAAAATACACTATTGTCAGTGGAAACAATAAAGGTCTGTTTCGAATAGACCCAGTGACAGGCAACATTACTCTAGAAGAAAAGCCTTCTACAACAGATATAGGCCTGCACCGCCTGGTGGTCAATATAAGTGACTTAGGATATCCCAAGCCTTTGCACACTCTGGTACTTGTGTTTTTATATGTCAACGAGACCGCTGGGAATGCTTCCTACATTTACGATTTGATTCGCAGGACTATGGAAACGCCTTTGGACAGAAATATTGGGGATAGCAGTCAACCCTACCAAAATGAGGATTATCTGACAATTATGATCGCCATAGTGGCAGGAGCCATGGTGGTGATCGTAGTCATCTTTGTGACTGTTCTTGTTCGATGCCGGCACGCGTCAAGGTTTAAAGCTGCCCAGAGGAGCAAGCAAGGGGCAGAGTGGATGTCACCAAATCAGGAAAGCAAGCAGAATAAGAAAAAGAAAAGGAAGAAAAGGAAATCTCCTAAAAGTTCTCTGCTGAACTTTGTAACGATTGAGGAATCTAAACCTGATGATACTGTTCATGAACCTATCAACGGGACAATTAGTCTTCCAGCCGAGCTGGAAGAACAAGGGATTGGACGCTTTGATTGGGGTACAGCTCCTCCAACCACCTTTAAGCCTAACAGCCCTGACCTAGCTAAGCATTACAAATCTGCCTCTCCGCAGTCTGCTTTTCATCTAAAAGCAGATACTCCGGTGTCGGTGAAAAAGCATCATGTGATTCAGGAACTCCCTTTGGACAACACCTTTGTTGGGGGTTGTGACACCCTCTCCAAACGCTCTTCCACTAGTTCAGATCACTTCAGTGCCTCAGAGTGCAGCTCCCAGGGAGGCTTCAAGACAAAAGGTCCCTTACACAACAGACAGGTAAACGAGCACTTTTACTGGTCTATAAGTACTGCATACAAGTGCCCAATCAACCAGTATTAAAGTGCCAGTATGTCTTCATACCGTCTTCTTTGGCTTGCTCATGTTACCCAGAGGGAAAAAAAATCAACCCCTTTAACTTTATTTTATTTTGACTGAGTCTTGGCTGACTTTGAGGGACTCAGAGATCTGGAATATATATGCATATATATGTGTATGCATATATAATTATGTATATTCTTGATTGTACTGTACCATATATGTGCATGTGAAATCTCACAATCCCACTGTAACATCTACACAGTAATGATAACAAATAAATAAATTATATATATATATATATCTCTAAAGAAAAATTACCCCGGACTTGCTAGCCTCACAATACATACGTCACCTTTGTTTCACCGTGCAGCCTTCAGAGGACTGGTTTTAAAAATTTTATTTCATGGACATAAATAATATGGTCTAAAAAAAAAAAGGGGTTAACTTTTTTTTTACTCTTGCTGGAAAATTTGTTGATATATTGTTGTATTTTACAAACAAAGAATTGTGAGAAGATGCATGACTGGGTGCAATTCACATCTCGAGTGTTTTTTTATTTTTTTTATTTTAGTTTTTTTTATATATATACGTCAGCAAAGCTAATAGCATGCTAGTGAACACATGCTTGCGGCGAAGTCACGGTTCTGTGTGCATTGATACGTCGTGTGCCTTTGCTAGTATCCCTAGCTGCACAGTAGCTTCCATAGGTACAGGGCCTACAAGTATGTTTCCGGATGACAGAATTCTATCATTTGTCCTTAACCCACGTTATTTTTTGAGATGTCTGTCGAAGTCCTTATTACCATAGGCTGTAAATTAGAGTGCACTAGAAGAGTTCTCTTTGAATGTATGAGCACACAGGGTCATAGATATGAATTGCCCCCCCATGTTCCCCATATGTCATCCCGAAAAGTTTCCTGAAACTGCCCCTCGAAGGGCGTAGGTTCTGCCACCACCGAGGATTTGCCGTATTATGCCCGCTCCTATAAAGCCAACGTATACTTTGAGGGAATGGATTTATTCCAATAATTAGAGCAAAATTATGCAGAACCAAATCAATCCATTGTAAATATTTCTTCATCTAAGCAAAGGCAAAGCAATCTGTCAAAGCTCATTTTAGCTGTGAAATTTGCCATCTAAAGAGGGATTAGTGAGCAGGGAAACTCATATTTTACAAAATCCAGCATTAGCTTTCAGTCCAATAATTCCCTACTAATAAAGATTTAAACGCAGAGCTGTCTAATTTATTTCATTGAGACTTGTCTGTTGCCTGTAAATGAGAGGGACAGAACGGCCTGTAGATGGCAGTAAGGCTCTATGTGGATCGTGCTGGCTCGGCGCCAGGCCTGCAGTATATTAGAGATGGGGGGGGGGGGGAGATAGATCAGACTGACTCTACAGCCAAAGAAACCTTTTATTTAATGACAGTTGCACTGGAGCGACCAGTCCTTGAGTTTGTAAAGCAGATCCAGAATGGATAGGGTGTACTGCACCAACTTCCTAATCTTCATTTCATATCCCCGATAAGTAATGGAACTCCTGGCATTAGGCCTCAAGAATTGTGAATGCAATCGTCGGTAGAGATGAAAGCAAATAGCACAGTGCTTCTCATGCAGTCTTGCCGTATCCATATATATATATATATATATATATTTATTTCATATGATATATATTGTTGGTTTGAATATTGACGACTTAACGGTTCCATTGTCCTTTACAGTATTTAAAGTAATATTCTTCAAGTGGCAAACACGCTGCCGGCGTATACACAGGCAGATTTTCCCTTCAATCTGAACTGTGCACTTACACATAGGCTCGGGTACTCACCTGGCACAAGGAGAAGGGCCTGAAATATTGATGCCGCCTTGTGTCTGCCGCACAGAGGAGATGAAGTTCTTTAAGCCACTTTCGGATCCATTTGGCATCCTTTCATTCGCCGTGTACACAGGGCAGACAGATCTATTTTCCCAGATAACATTACCATATCAGGCTTGCTTTATTGACAGGCGTTTTATTGTAGCTGGAGGCTTTACAGGGAGCCGTTCCTTCCCATGCCCTAAGTCAGTTGTCAGCAATTGGGGAATTAATTTCCCTGCCCCTGGAGAATATACCATAGGCATAAACAGCAGATGTTAAGTATATAAAACAGTGTATCTACGTCACGGTATAATGACCCAGGCCTGCAGGTAAAGCACGCTGCCTGGCGCTGTGTAGACTAATCCGCCTGTCAACACAGTGTGGGGTATTATCTCCGTATATCCATATTTACAGTCAAACCTCTTTGAGAAGACCACCCCTGATCCAGACCAAGCTTTCAGTTCCCTTGTATGTTATGCACATTGACTATCTTGTTTGAGAAGACCTACCCCTAGAAAACCACTTTTCAGTGCAATGGTGGGTGGTCGTCTCAAAGAGGAATCATCGTACTGTATATTATCTATCTATCTATCTATCTATCTAATATATATCTACTATCTCTATATCTATCTATCTATCTATCTATCTATCTATCTATCTATCTCTATATCTATCTATCTATCTATCTATCTATCTATCTATCTATCATCTATGTATCTATTATCTATCTATTTATCTATCTATCTCATGTCTATCTATCTATCTATCTATCTATCTATCTATCTATCTATCTATCTAATATATATCTACTATCTTACTATCTATCTATCTATCTATCTATCATCTATGTATCTATTATCTATCTATCTATCTATCTATCTATCTATCTATCTGTCTATCTACCTGTCTATCTATTGTCTATCTATTGTCTATCTATCTCATATCTATCTATCAATCAATCAATCAATAAAGCTTTATTGGCAGGTCTAAAATTATACATTAGTATTGCCAAAGCATGTGGGAAATAGGGGGTTGAGGAATGGGGACACACCCCGGGTCATGGTATGGGAGTCCATGGTATATCAGGCTCCTCTCAGTCTATCTATCTATCTATCTATCTATCTATCTATCTATCTATCTATCTCATATCTATCTATCTCATATCTATCTAATATCTATCTATCTATCTATCTATCTATCTATCAATCTATCTGTCTATCTCATATCTATCTATGTCTCTATCTATCTATCTATCTCATATCTATCTATCAAGCATTCAATTAATAAAGCTTTATTGGCAGGTTTAATATTATACATTAGTATTGCCAAATCATGTGAGAAATAGGAGGTTAAGGAATGGGGACACGCCCCGGGTCATGGTATAGGAGTCCATTGTATATAGGGTTCCTTTCAGTCTGTGTATCTCTCATATCTATCTATCTATCTATCTATCTATCTATATATCTATCTATCTATCTAATTATCTATCTAATATACACCTTTCTATTTATTATCTATCTGCCATCTATCTATCGTGGACCCTCTTTTTAGACAACCACCCACCAGTGCAATGAAAAGTCTTCTCCAAAAAGATACCCAGTGTGCATAATATACTATGTGATGGAACTGTAAATAAATAATATATATATAGTGAAGTTTGTCACTTAGCACAGATTAGTCTGTCCTTTGCTGCAGGCTCACCCTCCTGTGTAACAGTCACTTCTCTTACATATAGACATCTAGATATAAAAATGTTCTATATTTCTAATCAGATCCTCTTTAAAGGAATAAATAGCACAAGTTATTAAGTTACGTGAAAAAGAAAAAAAAGAAAACTCTAGACCTAGAATTGTTTCATTTCCTTTCAATCTGCACACAAATTCTATAAAATAGATAGAAGAGTACAAGTGACATACAATGCCCTTATTTAACCCCCCACCCCCCTTACGCCTGTCGCTACGCTATGATCGAGGGGGCGTTTACTGTGTCAAGAGATGTAAAATAAAGATTGCTTGTGTGGTAGAGCTGCATGTCATGAACTGGATTAGCATAATCCCTTCTGGGATGTCAGGCCCTTGGTATTTAGAAGGTTAACAGTTCCTGGTTATCTGAAAAATAGCAAGTTCTGTGTTACTGTCAGTAATTGTTATTTGTTGGTAGGCTGAAGTGGCAGCAGGTCCGCAGTTCACAACGCTAAAATAAATTGCCTTTTTAATACTATAATTCTATTTGTTAATGCAGGAAAATGTCATCTGTAACCGCTCTGCCCCATCCCGTTGTAAACATAGGTGACACATTGTAAATTGAATGATGAAAGCGTTTCAAATAACAATTTATTTTTGCATGCAAACTAATCTTGCTCATTATGTTTAAAAATGCTGCCATTTTAGTTCATTTTAAAGAGCATTTTCTGAAGGTAACTAGAAGGTCGCTTTACCAAGTCATTCACGTATCATTTATGGCTAATGCCCAGAACTGGACCACGGTAACCCAGTTTTTCAGTATGATGCTATTCACACAAGCATATTCCAGATGTGTTCCATCCTTATTGCTAGTGTGTGACAGGCCCGGCCGCGGAGCCTCACAGCATCGTAGGTATCTATGTCCGGCATATGCCGTGAGAAGCCCCTGAAGGCACGGCCACACATGACAGAAGTTCAGGACAAATACTGTACGTGGCAAAGTCATCCTAAAGGGGCAATTCAGCAGAGGAAAGCTGCAATTGACATATAATCTGCAAGTCAAGTTATGTGCTTATCCTGCTGCGGAAAAGTTCTGCGGCACGAGGAGGCAGCTGCTACAGTAATCCGTGGATTTACCTGTTCTACAATGACAGCAATATGAGAACACCTAAGTAGGAAATTTCCCATTCCCCACCAGTGTGCTTGGTATATGGCAGCAGACTACTGTTTATGGCACCCTGTAGTCTGCCAAAGGATCCAGGGCACAGATGGGCACGGATATAGATTTATCCTAGGTTGACTCTTTAGTGCAGCTGATCAACATGTATTGGACAACTGCCTGAAAACATCAACTACAGTCTTTAAAGCCATTTTTCAAACCTTTAAGAGGACAGAACAGGAGGCCATTAGATGAAATATCAATCATCATGAGCCATAGCGATCCTTTTCTTTTTTTGTTAAATTTAAAGGGGTTGTACGCTTACCAGAAGAAACTGGACTACACAGGAGAGCTGCCTGCAATCAGTAAGTGATCGTTACTTACGCTGCCACTTCGGTTCTCCTAGCTGGGATCTGTTGACCTGCCGGTCACTAGCCTCTAGAGCGCACCACGAAGGTGGTAGTGGTCACATGATGTCACCACTCCAGTCGGGTAAACAGATCCTGGCTGGGAGAACGGGAGCGGCAGCATAGGATCTGGCAGGTAAGGGTACTTTCACACTAGTGTTTTTATTTTCCGGCATTGAGTTCCGTCCTAGGGGCTCAATACCGGAACAGAACTGATACAGTGACCGTACAGTGACGGAACTGATGCGTCCTGATTGGATTTCTCTCCATTTAGAAAGCATTAGGAGAAAACGAATGCATTCTGAATGGAGAGAAATCCGTTCAGGATGCATCAGTTCTGTCACTTTACAGCGTTTTGGACGGAGATAATACCGCAGTATGCTGCGGCTTTATCTCCTTTCAAAACACCGGAACACTTGCCGTAATGCCGGGTATGGCATTAATTCCCATAGGAATGTATTAGTGCCGGATCCGGCATTAAAAATACCGCATTGCCGGATCCGTTCTTCGCAGACCTTTAAAAATGTGAAAAAAATACATAACCGATCTGTTTCTCTGGATGACAAATGGAGAGACGGCTCTTTTCTTGCAATGCATTTGTGAGACGGATCCGGATGCTGTCTGCTTGCATGCAGATTGCCGGATCCGGCAGGCAGTTCCAGCGACGGAACTGCTTCCCGATTTCCTCTGCCGCAAGTGTGAAAGTAGCCTAAGTAATGATCACTTTTATGTAGCAGGCGGATCCCCTGTATTGTCCTATTTCCTCCTGAAACTGGACACCTCTGTAATGAGAATAAGTAGCAAACATGAAGAAAACAGATCTTACTTTTGTGCATTGACCTTAAAGAGGTGCTCTGGTCTAAACGCCCTGATGGTAAGCTGGTCCCAGATCCATCTTGAGATTATTAGTGATGTAGGAGAAATAAAGTATTGCCTGACTTCCATTGAAACCCATGGCTGTCTGGTACTCTGGTGAGTTATATGCACCCAAGGGACAGATGCTCTTTATGACCCCTTTACAGTGGCCAACTTTCGGGCAGATTATTGCTAACAAGCGTTCGTACGGACACTCGTTAGTGATAATCTGGCAGTGTAAAGGTGCCGCCAATTACTTGATGAACTAGTGAAGCGCTTATTCATCAGGTAATAAATACATTGTTGGTGCGGTCACCTAAATCATTGTTTACCGGCAGCAGGTCTTGGTGTCTAAACAGCCTCTGCTGCCTGCAAACGAAGATTTTTTATGGGGATAAGCAATAGCATTAAAGATTGCTCCCCCCTATATTGTGAAGGAGATCGCTGCATGTAACGTGGCCTTAACAGAATGGTAATTTCAGACTTCTCGACTACGTCCACAGGGCATGATCATCTGACTGGTGTCCCACTCTCAGCAGTCCCACCAATCGTCTTATTGTGGAGCATGCATCACACCAGAACCGGGCATGGCGCCATACTCTTTGTGGTGTCTGGTTACCACAGCTCTCTCCGTTCATTTGAATGGGACTGAGCTACAGTAACCAGGCTCAGCCTCTTAAGTGGGTTCAGGTATTGCTGCCATAGTACAATTTAAAAACATAGCATTTGGCCACTTCTATAGTAAAATTGTAAGGAAAAAGGCAATTCTTTATGCATGCAGCGTTTGGCAATACAAAATACAATATTGGAGTATTATAGCAGTATAAGAATATATTCACATGTTGCAAAAATGCTGCAGATTTTTTGCATCAGAAAATCAGCTGAAAAAAATGCACCAAATGTTGTGTTTTTTTTTTGCTGATTTCATGCAGATTTTACTTTTTGCATTCACCACAGGTCAGTTTCCCCTGAAGATTTTTTTCTGCAGCACGTGAATGAGATTTGCTTAAACTCATTACTTTGCTGGTGCAGAGCTTTTGTAATTTTGCGGCAGAAAATCTGCATCATTTCCGCAACATATGAAGTACCCTTAGGGTATATGCACACAATGGGGGTCATTTTTAAAACCGGCCTTTTAGATGCCGGTCTTAATAACTCCTATATCTGGAGGTGGATCCGCCGAAGTTATGAAGAGGCGCAGGTGTAATAACTTCAGCGTATCCAGTGCCAAACTAAATGTAAGCCAGCTTCCTAGCCTAAAACAGGCGTAAAAAATGATGAATGAGACAGGCCTGCCGCCCGTCCCCTTCCCTGCCCACGTATTGCCCATTTTTTAGAACCTGGCCTAAGTAGGGAAAAGTCGCAGATTGTGGCGCCACTAAAATTTGCGCCACAATCTGTGCCAGAATTACACCTAATATAGGTGTATTTCTGGATAATAAATGACTCCCAATGTGTATTAGGTAAAGGTACATTTATTTGGATTGAGAGCAGTGTTATGGAGGTAGGCCTACTCAATCATTATAGCCCAGAAACATTGACTCATATTTAATGAGTAATGCTTAAAAGGGATTTCCGAGAGGGACTTCCGCCGATCAGCTGTTTAAGAAGGCACTGGCTCTTCCGTAAGTGCTGCGGCCTTTTCACAGCTTACTAAACACAGCGCTTTATAGCGGCTGTGCTTGATATCGCGCTCAGCCCCATTCATTTAAATAAGGCTAAGCTGCTCCTAGGCCACGTGACACGTGAACGTCTCATCATTTGCCTAGGGAAAGCAAAGCGTAGGCTGTGGCGGTCACAGGACCACCGCTGCTTTCTGAAACCGCTGATCTGCAGGATCCTGGGTGTCAGAAGATAGGTCATCAGTATAAAAAATCTCGGAAAACCCCTTTAACAGCACCAAAAAGTAATAGTGGTGACAATACCGTATGTAACGGTTGTAAAGTATTCCAGCCGGGCCAAGCAGCTGTCAAAGCTGTGTAAGAGCTATCCTAGTGAAATAACAGAATTTCAGTAAGTGGCTTTACTTTCTAAGATTTAGTCAACAGTCTGTAAAGTGCTGACACCTACACGACTGTACTCTACAGGCAGTTCAACATGGTCAGCGTTACTGGTGCTATTCTCCGAGTGGATGGATCCTCTTAGGCGTTTTCCCTTTTATTTTTATTGAAGAGGTCGTGTGCCTTGTCACCATATGGAAGTTGGGTTTTGTCGTGACGCATATGAGGGTTACTATAGCGAGTTCTTTCCTAGAGCTGTTTCTTTAAATTAAAACTCAGACCAGACCACATGTTCAGCACGTAGATTTGGCTGCAGTGTTCTCTCCTACTACCCTACGTTTCAACCTTGCCTTATGGAGATTCCCCCAAATATATTTACTGATTTTTATTAATACGCTAAGCAGGACAGTATTGATGTGACGACACTCGTTTCCGTATATGCATATGTTGTCATGCTCATTTCATTCTTCATATCATAAATGGACTTTAAGGGTATGTTAACATGTGGCAGATTTATTGCAGAAAAATCCATTCCATACATCTGAATGGGGCTGTTTCGGTAGTTTTTATATGGATTGCTGCTGGCCCTGTTCTAATGACTGTCTATGATAAATCTTCTACATGAGGTATGCTCAACCTGCGGCCTTCCAGCTGTTGAAAAACTACAACTCCAAGCATGCCCTAATAGCTGTAGGCTGCCCAGGCATGCTGGGAGTGGTAGTTCTGCAACAGCTGGAGGGCCGCAGGTTCAGCATCCCTGCCCTAAACCATCCAACAGGTGCTACTGTAAATGTTGCTGTATTGTACATTTTTGTGTAATAAGGGAAAAAATGGTATTGTAACTACAAACACGTGTATACTATTGTACATTTTGCATAAAAGTAAACTTTTATATTGGTAGTAATATCCTGAAAGTGTCTATTTATTTATTTATTTATTTGTTTGCTTTTTTTATGATTTCTGATAGAATAAAATAAAATCTAATTAAATCTCATGTATACATGGACCCTTGTGTGAATGAGTATCAAAAAACAACAAAAACATTCCTTTATGAAATCTAGACAAATTTGTCATTGGCACCAATTAACCCTCGATATACAACTTAGGCCCCATTCACACGTCCGTAGTGTGTTGCGGATCCGCAACACACCTTGCCGCCAGCCCCATAGAGATGCCTATAGTTGTCCGCCATTGCGGGCAAGAATAGGACATGCTCTATATTATTGCAGAGCCGCCAGCCGGAAGATCGGCGGCGCGCTCTGCAAATGCGGATGCGGAGAGCACAGTGTGTGCTCTCCGCATTCATCACGTCCCCATTTAAAATGAATGGGTCCACACCCGTTCCGCAGATTTGCGGAAACGGGTGTGGACGAACATTGCGGACGTGTGAATGGGGCCTTAGGGTGGGTTCACACTAGCGTTATTGCTTTCCATTATAACATGGTTATAACAGAAACTAACGGAATGCCTAGACAGAATGCAAAACGGAAGCCTTTAAAAGAAGTCTATGGACAGAAGAACGGATCCGTCCATCCGTCTTACGGATTCCTTTATTTTCAGTTATAACCATGTTATAATGCAAAGCCATAACGGAAACCCTAACGCTAGTGTGAACCCACCCTTTCTTTAAATCCATATGGTTATCAACTTACATGTTAAAAAGACTGACGGTACTTATGCAGCCAGTACATATTGATGACCTTATCCTCTGGATAGGTCATCAATATCTGATCGGTGGGTGTCCAACCCGCTGATCAGCTGTTTGAAGAGCGGGCGGCAGCACTTGTTCGAGCGCTTCTTTCTCTCCAAGATTACAGCGTGTCATCTTGCTTGCAGTGTAATTACAAGTGCTCGTCCCATTCAAGTGAGAGGAGCAGGCACTTGTAATTCTCCTGCGTCGCCGAGACTTCCAAGAAGATACACAGTGTAATATCAAAATGGAAGTATAGCTTCCACGAGCACCGCCTCCTCTTCAAAGAGCTGATCAGCGGGGTGTCAGGAGTTGGGACGCCCACCGATCAGATTTTGGTCATGCACAACCACTTTAAAAGGGGGTGTCCCAAAAAGACAACGTATCCCCTATCCACAGTGTCTGACTATCAGGGATCTGACCACAGGAAACCCCGCCGATCACGAGAAAGGGTCCCGTTCTGCTCCAATTGAATAGAGCAGCGGTCATGGGGCTGCCTGACATAGCTGAGCGCTTGTACTCTGCTTTTCCGGCATTCTCGTAGACTTTGGATGGAGCAGAACTGCACATGTATATACCACTCCATTCAGACCCATTCTAGTGATCGGTGGCAGCGCTTCTAGGAGAGAAATGGAATTCAAAAGAAAAAAAATGTGTATGTCTCTGTATGAGACTAAAGGCATAAAAAATATACCTTCATAGACTGCTATGAGTCCATTATCACCACTCTATGCAACTCAGAGGTTGTATCGAACCATAATTCACCCATAAATGACTTTTTCCCCCTGGAATTTAAATATCGATGGCCATCAATATCTGATTGTCAGAGGTCCACCATCACACCCTCAATTATCAGCTCTTTCAGAGTAGCTCCATAGCTCCATCCATTGTGGAGTGGGCAGAGCTGGTTACTGGGAGCAGCTTGGAATAGTGCTAGTTATCTGCTCTGTACACAGTGGATGCATTTATTTAGCCACTCATAAACGGCTGATCGTCGAGGGTGCTGGATGTCAGACCCCACCGATCAGATTTTGATGGCATATCCTTAGGATGGCTCATCAATATTAAAATCTTGGGAAACCCCTTTAATATACCCCGCTTGCCTAATCTGCCGCTGTGAAGCATCGATAAGGTTCATTTGTCTGCTGATCTCCATATATCACAGAGTAAGTAGCTCAGGAGAACAGCCTGGGTGTCACTGCTTTTTAGGTATCGGTGTACTATTAATATACATTTTACATTATCATGGCATGAATAATTTAATTTACCTATTACTAGCATCGTGCTTTTGGCCTATAGAATCAGTCCTATTTTTCATGTAAAATGACAGTATTAAAATGTAAAACTACACTTGTAAGGAATGAAATGAGATAAACTTACATGTTCAGGAGTCCAAAAGAAGCAAAACTACGAGCTTTAAGGTGTCCCTCTTGTTTTCAGATACTCAACATAAACTAGATTGCTGATCCGAATACGGAGTGGGCCAACCAAAGGAAGCTTGTCATCCTTGGCGCTTAATCAACGCTTGTTGTAGTCTGCATATATGGTGCCCTTTATGGCTGGTTTCATGGGTAGCGGTAATGTGTCGTGCGTCCAACTACAATGCGCCCAATGAATCCATTTTGTGATGTGGTTATTGCCGTGTGGTTTCCACAGTTGAAACATGTTAAATATTGTTTTACATGTAAAAACTCCAGGTAAAAGACACGTGGTTTTGGCTCTCAGTAACTGGCCATATGGTTGAGTAGCTACCTGTAAACCCAGACTAAATTGGGTTTAGGGACAGATCAGACATTGCACTCTACAATCTATAGAATAAAAATGTTTTTTTTTTTTTTTTCCAGTTTTGTATATTTTATAGAAAATAGCACAGAACTGGAAATATTCATACTTTGCTCAAAAATAAAAATAAAATCCCTTGTCAGTTGTGAACAATAAACCACTTGCTCAAGCCACGAAACAGAGTTACCAACATTTTATTTTTGAAGAAAGGAGAAAATGGCATCATTAACTCATGTGTAGGAATAAGCTGTTTTGAGACTATAAGACCTGATTCACACAATCGCTATCGGACCCAGTAAACTCCATCCGTGTGTTGGCTGCATCCCCCAGACTGACCCCGGCTCCTCTGACATGATGTGTTTTATGATGCAGTCAGTTCCTATATGTTCCACGGCTCTGTTGTATACCTGATGATATGAGTACAGTACAATAGACCCACGATCAGATAGGAACTGACTGCATCATAAAACTATTCAATGCAAGGTCAAGGGGGCCGACACATGGATGGTGTTACCCAGGCTTCAATCTGGCCTAAGAGTAAAACTGTTTTCAAATCCTGATATGTGCGGCCTTCTCCCCTCACCTCCGGCCTTCCCTGCTGCTGTTTCTTTTCCTGGCTGCAGCAGCGTCGTTCCGTGCACATCATGTCACCATTGCAGCTGATCACTGGCCTCAGCAGTGACGTCTCTTGCACTGCTGAGGCCAGTGATTGGCTGCAGCCATGAACACAACATCATCAGTGAGGAGGACCGGAAAGCAGTTTTGGAGGTTTTTTTTTAAACTTGGACAACGCCTATTTGGTGGACCTGTCACAGTAATAAGGCTGTCTGATTTACTGGCAGCATGTTATGGAGCAGAAGCAGCTGGGAAACATTCAGTTTAAGTTGTTATTTTACTTATTTGAGGGTTAGTAGTCCAGTGGGCGGTCCCAACCAGTGATTAACCCCTTAGTGACCACTCATACGTGTTTTTACGGCGGTCACTAAGGGGCCTCTCTGGCACAGCCTGCTGGTCAATGTTAGAATAACATTTCTATTAAAATGCAGTGCACTATAGGGATAGTGCACTGTATTTTAAAAGCAATCAAAATGCTGTCTGTTATAGTCCCCTTGTGGGACTATTAAGTGGTAAAAAAAAAAGAAAAAAAACTCATTTTTTTAAATAATACAATTCCATAAAATAAAAAATACGCTTTTTTCCATAGAAAATACGCTTTACAATGAAAAACATTGTAAAAAATTATCCCGCTACGGTGAAAAAAAAACGCCGTAAAAAAAAATAAAAAGACAGAATTGCTAATTTATCCTTAGTGGCCACCAAAAAAATGTAATAACAAGCGATCAAAAAGCGCCATTTACTCCAAAATGATACCAATGAAAAAACCCTCAAGCCCTCACACAACTTAAAAAAAGGAGTTTTATTGCAAAAAAGTAGTAAAACATAAAAAAAATATATGTATTTAGTATCACTGCTATCGTACTCACCCAGAGAATAAAGATATTATGTTATTTATACCGAAAAATGAACGGCAAAAAATGTATAATGTAAAAATGCAGTGGCAGTATTGCATTTTTTCCCATCTCCCTCCCAGAAAGAGTTAAAAAAAAGTTAACCAGAAAGTTATGTGTATTTGCATCTCCTCGCCAGACAACCCCCCGGCGCACTTCTACAGGCATTTGTGCCTAAAATATTATTACTGTGCGCCATTTCATACATTTAATGCCACCTCAAAGAGCAAAAACAGACTTAAAACTGACACCAAAACGACCACAAGAGATAAATCCCCCCTTGCGTTTGTCATTGTGATGTCCTGTATTATTACCGCACCATGTCATAATAATTCCATGTAACATTCTGTTGATGTTGTTTTTTTCCATATTCCCAAGCTGTGAAAATGCATCGTCCTCTTGTTTTTGGGAGTATTTCCTGCTGTTTATAGGGCTGCATCTTCTAGTATTTCCCATGTGAAAGCACGGAAAAGGCGTGATAAATGTTCCATTTGCACCTTACCGTGATTTGTGAAGCAGCAAGCTTTATCCCAAGTAAAGGTTCAAAAAGCCCTCGCTATGCTCAGATTTATTCCTGCCTGTGAAATGTGCAGGGTCTGTTGTACTTTCCGTTCCAGACACTGTAATATTTTATCATTTTTACTTTTGTTTCTTGGGTCAAGATGGCAATCTAGATTTAGGGTTTATATTTTCAGACAAGCACTGGAGCTGGCGCTGAAACGCGTATTGGCCTGTCACTTTAGATTTATAAATAGCCAGGGACGGAAGTTCAGGCCAAATAAAATGCTTTAGATATATATATTTCTTCACAACCACACTCAAAAATCACTGGTTAAGCAAGTGAATGTGAACTCTGGAAATGCACTGTAATCTTTCAAGCATTTGATAGGATTTAGCCTGAAATTGGAGATTTTAGCGGGCTCATTTTCATTGTCCCCTGCACAACCAATGCATTCGAGGGATAATGAAATTTAGTATCTGATTAGAAAAATGTAAAAAGGCAAGTCTCAAATATGTTACCATATTGTACAAGGGAAATAAGAGGCTCTATCTATCTATCTATCTATCTATCTATCTATCTATCTATCTATCTATCTATCTATTATCTATCTATCTATTATCTATCTATCTATTATCTATCTATCTATCTATCTATCTATCTATCTATCTACCTATTATCTATCTATCTATCTATCTATCTATCTATCTACCTATTATCTATCTATCTATCTATCTATCTATCTATCTATCTATATTCTATCTATCTAAAATCTATATGTCTATCTATCTATCTATCTGTGTATTATCTATCTATCTATCTGTCTATCTATCTATCTATCTTATATCTATCTATCTATCTATCTTATATCTATCTATCTATCTATCTATCTATCTATCTATCTATCTTATATCTATCTATCTATCTATCTATCTACCTATCTGTTATCTATCTATCTATCTATCTATCTATCTATCTATCCATCATCTATGTTCTATCTATATCATATCTATTGTATTATTCTCTTCTGTTCTATGTTACTATTATGTACAGTGACTGTCTATCCTTCTGTCTTACTATTTTTTACAGTTTCTATCCATCTATCTATCTATCTATCTATCTATCTATCTATCTATATTATTATTATGTACAGTGTATATCTGTTTATCTATCTATGCTCTATCTATCTTCTATCTATCTATCTATCTATCTATCTATCTATAATTTAGTATGTATACATTTATATATGAAATATCCAAAATGTGCATATAATCAAATGTACAAAATCGCTAAATTCCTAAGTAAACCATAATTCATTAATTAAAAACAAATGTGAATAACCCCGGGTTGTGATTAAAAACATAATTGATGTGTGGGGGGAGGAGAAAACATACCAGTCAGCATAGAAACATCATGAGAACAGCATCTCTATAGTACAAACATGTATGTCAGAGGGACCTGTGATGATCATGTGGGAGGAGCAGTCACGTGACTAAATGTCACATGATGCATCCTGATCACACGGCCACTTCCATCCAGACAGTCATGGGAAAGGTGCAGTCACATGACTGAACGTCACATGATGCATCCTGATCACACGGCCGCTTCCATCCACAGCGTCACACTATGCTGCCTTGCCTAAAGCACATGATAATAGTCACGGGATCAAACAAGATCATGTGACCGTGTATTATGCAAATGTATTATGTCTTATTCAGCTATAATAGCCGTAGTAAGAATAAGTATTCATTGAAAATTAACCTCTCTTTTTCATTCACAACTCAGTTACAAATATGTATAAAAAAAAATGTGTAAAAAATGTAAAGAAATAAGTATACAAAAAAAAACGACCGAGTACCCGCCCCTCCCCGGGATAGTCCTCTTAGTGCATGAACAATCCACAGACATCAGCAGAATCCATGGATGGCTGGACATTACAGCATCAATAAGAGTAACCAAGCCCCAATATCAAACATCAAATAATATAATACTATACGTTTAGGTGTCTTTAATGTGACATTCCAAACAAGGAACATAATGACATATTACATCTGGGTGAACTATTAGATAAACTATGGCAGAAACAGTATAATACCATGTAATGAGGAAATGTCATGTTGGTAACCCCGCTAAGGCTGCCATCCACGAGTATCCTCATGTAGTGGAAGGTAAGACATAAAATAAACTCAGCGAAGACCCCCCTGCAACTGTGGTACATAAAGGTCGCCACCAAGAGTAATGTTCAGGTAAGGCACCTCACCGTATCTACGGCAAGAGGATCCTTCCCAGGTGAATATCCATCAAAGGCATTACTCTCATGACATAGTGGCCGAACAGACGTCCCGCCTTATGTATAGAATAAAACGTGTATATTAGCTACCATTAATAAAGGCATCCCAACGTACGATGGCCTGTAACAAAGAAAAAATACAAAAACAAATAAAAAAGTCACTGAATAAAGTGAACAAAAAGAGGGGAGGATTCAATTGCTGAGGTGATACAACATTCAAGCGTACACTGTGTCGTGCTGGTAAGTTAGCTTCTTCCTCCACACACCATCAATTTACACTAAAAACTGAAGAAAATAAAAATATTAGTCTTGTAGCCTCAGTATGCACCGCATTCAAGAGGAGACACAGATCAGATACAGCTCTGTCTATGGGGGGATTCATAATCCACATTAAGTCCATTGGGTCTCACTGACTTCAGAGGGGCAATCCCATACATATCACGTTTTTTCAAGGACAAAATCCTGTTCCCTCCCCTGCGTAAAATGGGCACATGATCAATCAGAATGCATATTAACTGTCTTTCTTTATGGTTAATCTCCGTAAAATGTTCTGATACAGGAAGATCCATTCGCTTTTTGCTGTGTACCGATGTTGATTCAGTCGGGTTTTGAAGTCAAGTGAAGTTTCACCTACATACAATAGGTTGCATGGACACCAGAGAATATAGATAACAAACGAAGATTCACTAGTTAAGTTTGGTCTGAAATTGTTTATGCGTAGTAGGATGAATAAATGTTCTGCCTTTTTGTACTAATTTATCTCTTACATTGCTCGGTCTTCTATAGATATAAATAGCCAATATTTATTTATAATGTCCCTAATCCGGTTGCTATCTATAGGGACATTATAAATAAATATTGGCCGATTCTAAAAAGCGGACATAACAATATAGATGCTTTTATATCGCCTGTTCTGTTTTCCTATAGAAGACCGAGCAATGTAAGAGATAAATTAGTACAAAAAGGCAGTACAGTTATTCATCCTACTGCGCATAAACAATTTCGGATCAAACATCACTTGTGAATCTTCGTTTGTTATCTATATTCTCTGGTGTCCATGCAACCTATTGTATGTAGGTGAAACTTCACTTGACTTCAAAACCCGACTGAATCAACATCGGTACACAGCAAAAAGCGAATGGATCTTCCCGTATCAAAACATTTTACGGAGATTAACCATAAAGAAAGACAGTTAATATGCATTCTGATTGATCATGTGCCCATTTTACGCAGGGGAGGGAACAGGATTTTGTCCTTGAAAAAACGTGATATGTATGGGATTGCCCCTCTGAAGTCAGTGAGACCCAATGGACTTAATGTGGATTATGAATCCCCCCATAGACAGAGCTGTATCTGATCTGTGTCTCTCTTGAATGCGGTGCATACTGAGGCTACAAGACTAATATTTTTATTTTCTTCAGTTTTTAGTGTAAATTGATGGTGTGTGGAGGAAGAAGCTAACTTACCAGCACGACACAGTGTACGCTTGAATGTTGTATCACCTCAGCAATTGAATCCTCCCCTCTTTTTGTTCACTTTATTCAGTGACTTTTTATTTGTTTTTGTATTTTTTCTTTGTTACAGGCCATCGTACGTTGGGATGCCTTTATTAATGGTAGCTAATATACACGTTTTATTCTATACATAAGGCGGGACGTCTGTTCGGCCACTATGTCATGAGAGTAATGCCTTTGATGGATATTCACCTGGGAAGGATCCTCTTGCCGTAGATACGGTGAGGTGCCTTACCTGAACATTACTCTTGGTGGCGACCTTTATGTACCACAGTTGCAGGGGGGTCTTCGCTGAGTTTATTTTATGTCTTACCTTCCACTACATGAGGATACTCGTGGATGGCAGCCTTAGCGGGGTTACCAACATGACAGTTCCTCATTATATGGTATTATACTGTTTCTGCCATAGTTTATCTAATAGTTCACCCAGATGTAATATGTCATTATGTTCCTTGTTTGGAATGTCACATTAAAGACACCTAAACGTATAGTATTATATTATTTAATGTTTGATATTGGGGCTTGGTTACTCTTATTGATGCTGTAATGTCCAGCCATCCATGGATTCTGCTGATGTCTGTGGATTGTTCATGCACTGAGAGGACTATCCCGGGGAGGGGCGGGTACTCGGTCGTTTTTTTTAGTATACTTATTTCTTTACATTTTTTACACATTTTTTTTTATACATATTGTTTGTAACTGAGTTGTGAATGAAAAAGAGAGGTTAATTTTCAATGAATACTTATTCTTACTACGGCTATTATAGCTGAATAAGACATAATACATTTGCATAATACACGGTCACATGATCTTGTTTGATCCCGTGACTATTATCATGTGCTTTAGGCAAGGCAGCATAGTGTGACGCTGTGGATGGAAGCGGCCGTGTGATCAGGATGCATCATGTGACGTTCAGTCATGTGACTGCACCTTTCCCATGACTGTCTGGATGGAAGTGGCCGTGTGATCAGGATGCATCATGTGACGTTTAGTCATGTGACTGCACCTTTCCCATGACTGTCTGGATGGAAGTGGCCGTGTGATCAGGATGCATCATGTGACGTTCAGTCATGTGACTGCACCTTTCCCATGACTGTCTGGATGGAAGTGGCCGTGTGATCAGGATGCATCATGTGACATTTAGTCACGTGACTGCTCCTCCCACATGATCATCACAGGTCCCTCTGACATACATGTTTGTACTATAGAGACGCTGTTCTCATGGTGTTTCTATGCTGACTGGTATGTTTTCTCCTCCTCCCCCCACACATCAATTATGTTTTTAATCACAACCCGGGGTTATTCACATTTGTTTTTAATTAATGAATTATGGTTTACTTAGGAATTTAGCGATTTTGTATATACAGTATGATTATATGCACATTTTGGCTATTTCATTTATGAATGTATACATATTAAATTATACACTGTTTTATATGTATTTTAAATATTATAATCATGCACTTTTTTATTTTTGTACTTGATTGTTTTAATTATCCAATAATCAGATGTGTGGTGTAAATATATGTAATTTGCACCATGAATTTGTCACTGCTTGAAAAAGGTTCCAAAGGGAGAACCGAAACGTTGCATCTGGTGAAATAAACACGTATCTATTTTTGGGAAGTGCCGTGGAATTTCCTTTTTCATTTATGGTTTGACAGGAGGATCACAGCCGCTGACACCCCTTTTTTTCTACTTTTTTCTACTATTGTCTGCAGTGCTGCCCAGCCGCATCTATCTATCTATCTATCTATCTATCTATCTATCTATCTATCTATCTATCTATCTATCTATCTTTCTATCAGTCTGTCTGTCTGTCTATCTATTCTATCTATCTGTATCCCTATCATCTATATCTCTATCTATCTATCTATCTATCTATCTATCTATCTATCTATCTATCTATCTATATCCCTATCATCTATATCTCTATCTATCTATCTATCTATTTATCTATCTCATATCTATCTATCTATCTATCTATCTATCTATAGATGTCTTTCTATCTGTGTCTATCTATCTATCTATCTATCTATCTATCTATCTATCTATTCTATCTATCTATATCCCTATCATCTATATCTCTATCTATCTATCTATCTATCTATCTATTTATCTATCTCATATCTATCTATCTATCTATCTATCTATCTATCTATCTATCTATCTATATCCCCATCATCTATATCTCTATCTATCTATCTATTTATCTATCTCATATCTATCTATCTATCTATCTATCTATCTATAGATGTCTTTCTATCTGTGTCTATCTATCTATCTATCTATCTATCTATCTATCTATCTATCTATCTATCTATCTGTATCTATCTATCTATCTATCTATCTATCTATCTATCTATAGATGTCTTTCTATCTGTGTCTATCTATCTATCTGTATCTATCTATCTATCTATCTATCTATCTATCTATCTATCTATAGATGTCTTTCTATCTGTGTCTATCTATCTATCTATCTATCTATCTATCTATCTATGTCTATCTATCTATCTATCTATCTATCTATCTATCTCTCTCTCTCTCTCTCGCACAATGTACACATTTCAGACATGTCAGTAACCTCAAACTCATATAGCGTATGACAATAAGGACCCATAATTCCTGCTCCCTTCTACCACTGTTGTTATGCATTTGTAAAATTATAGGGTGGGCAGTGTGCTCTAAAGATGGTGATAGCAGCTCAGATCGGTTCGCTGGTAATTTTCCAGCATGATTTGCTTTACACTGAATAAATAGACAGGAAAATTGCATTACACATCCATTTTCCATTTTTAGTGGAGTCCAAAAAATCTGAACATTAATAAATGTTACAGATCTGCATTTTTTGGCTGCATTGAGATCTGTGAGAATATGAATCTGTAACATGGATATGTAATCCCCTTATAAAAGTCAAGAGGCTCTCAAATGGGTGACATTGAGTTCCTGGGTCTAAATCTGTTACTGGAGGACTACCCTAACCATCACACATTATACTACTCAGCTCTTCATATTGGGCCCCTCTCAAGCTCCAGGGTCCCGTTGCATGGGAGAGCTATGTCTCTTTATCATTATGGAGGAATATATAATTATACTGTCTCTGTTTTTGATGGTTACCGGGTAACTTGAATTTTATTATAATTATTATTATTTACTTTAAATGCATCAAATTCAAAACCTTTAAACTCCATTCGCTCATATCTAATACTTAAACATTCCTTTGGGGTGACTTTAAAACATCTATATACTGTACAGTATTGGGGAGCCTGACTGTCATAATCTTTTTTTAACTTGGGTTTAGTGTATTAAAACATCCATAAATACATATTCCCAATTTTCTGTTTTGCATTTTGTACATTATCACAATATTTAAAGTGAATGCATTAAAGGGGTTGTTCATAACGGCCACTTCAGTTCTCCCAGTCGGCTCTATGTACCTGGCTGCAGCGGTGACATGCCAACATAGGGTGACCAGATGTCCGGCTTCCTGGCTCCCTGTCCTCCATTCATTGCACGGCTGGGACAGACACTTCAGAGTCCTCCTTTTTGTGGCTCCACAGTCAGACAGCAGCGTTACTACAGCTACAGACTGACTGAGGCTTCTCTCACCACTAGAGCTGCTGACACGTCACTGACTGGACAGAGAAGCACTCTGGGACTGTGCGCAGTTCACCTCAATGTCTACCCCACTTTTTTTGTTTTTCCTCTTGCCAGGCAATGTTACAGGGAGTTGGGGGCGTTGCTTAGTGGGTGCAATTAAGCCAGTGGCCACCCTACAGCAACAACATATGACCACTGCAGCCAATCACTGGCACCAGCGGTGCACCTGATAAGGCCATATACAGGTCAAACTCGAAAAATTAGAATATTGTGCAAAAGTCCATTTATGTCAGGAATGAAAATTAAAAGGAATCATAATAATGTAGCTTAAAATTAGAATTTTGTGAAAAGGTTCAACATTCAGGGCTCAAAGTGTCACACTCTAGTCAGCTAATTAACCCATACTCCCTAAGCAAAGGGTACCTCAAAATTGTGACTTTGGGGTTTCATGAGCTGTGAGCCATAATCATCCAAATTATAACAAATAAAGGCTTGAAATATCTCGCTTTGCATGTAATGAGTCTATCTCAAATATTAGTTTCACCTTTTAAGTTGCATTACTGAAATAAATGAACTGTGTACAATATTCTAATTTTTCGAGTTTCACCTGTATAGTGTTATGATCAATTTGCTGCACTCAATAGAAATTTTGCAATTAAAGTGTCAATATACAAGGCCAGTGATTGGCTGCAGTAGTCACATTCTGCCGATGTAACATCACTGCTATAGCCGAGTAAATAGAGTCCGGATGCGAGAACTAGAGTGGCAGTGTGGGATCTGTCGGATAAGTTCCGATTTCAAGAGATGGTGGCACATATTGAGCTTTTCCCCGCAGGCCTAAGGATGCAGATACAGTTGTGGACAGACAGGGAACACATAGCTAAGAGGCATGATAATTACCGGAGCCATGCAGTGGTCAGGGCCCCTCCCTCCTTCACTGAGACCCACATCACCTAAGAATCTACAGATTTGGCCCCCGTCATAGGATGCCCCATCCCCACAGTGAGGAGTCTTCATCCAGGCCGGTACCATCTACTACAGTATCTGCATTCAGACAGTTATCACTGTGTTATCTGTGGTTTTACATAGGACTGCTGATGACATCTACTCCATTATCTGTACTCAGAGAGCTATCGCTGTGTTATCTGTGGTTTTACATAGGACTGCTGATGACATCTACTACATTATCTGTACTCAGAGAGCTATCGCTGTGTTATCTGTAGTTTTCCATAGGACTGCTGGTATCACCTACTACATTATCTGTCCTCAGAGAGTTATCATTGTGTTATCTGTGGTGTTATATAGAACTGCAGGTGACATTGAACTACATTATCTGTCCTCAGAGACTTATTAGGCCCCTTTCACATGGGCGAGAATTCCGCGCGGGTGCAATACGTGACGTGAACACATTATTTCACGCATCACTTGTGTGTTGCGTGAAAATCGCAGCATGTTCTTTATTCTGCATTTTTCACGCAACGCAAGCCCCATAGAAATTATAGGGGCAGTATGAAAATCGCAAGCATCCGCAAGCAAGTGCGGATGCAATGCGATTTTCACGCATGGCTGCTAGAAGAAGATGTTAGTAAATTGATAAAAGTCAAATTACTGTATTATTTTCCCTTATAACATGATTATAAATGAAAATAATAGCATTCTTAATACAGAATGCTTACTAAAATGTGGTTTAAGGAGTTAAAAAAAAACAAAAAACTCACCTCATCCAATTGATCGCACAGCTGGGCATCATCTTCTTTTTTGAGGACCTGCAAAAGGACCTTTGATGACGTAATTGCGCTCAGCACGTGGTGAGTGCGGTGATGTCAGAGCAGGTCCTGCTGAATGAAGATAGAGGAATCCTCCATTTTCATTCAGCAGGACCTGCGCTGACATCACCATGCTCACCATGTGCTGAGCGCGATTACGTCATCAAAGGTCCTTTTGCAGGTGTGGTTACATAGGGCTTCATGTGATATCTACTACATTATCTATAGTCGGAGAGTTATCATTCTGTTATCTGGGGTGTTACGTAGGACTGCAGGTGACACCGACCATATATAAAGCACTATACATAAAGCACTTAATAAGTGGAAAAGAATAATCACTAAATATTTAAAGTCATCCTGGCACATTGAAAATTCAGGCCACATGTTATAGGGTAAGAGGAGCTGAGCAGATTGATATATAGTTTTATGGAAAAAAAAACGTATAACTTGTTATTCATTTATTTACATTTCGAATTGTTCTAGGAGTCCAGTGGGCGGTCTTCTCAGTGTCTGAGAGCCTTCCCTGTATGAGTCTGAACCCTACGCCTAGAATGAGCATAGATGTAGATCAATAAATGATACCTTTTATTAAAGGATAACTAACCTTTTATTTTATAACTATTCTTAATGGGCCTTAAATATTTACTTTTATTTTACGCTTGTATATAGAGCTGACATATTCTGTAGCACTTTACACACTTATTATCACTTGTTGTGCCCTATCAGTGCTGTATGTCTTTGGAGTGTGGGAAGAGAGTGAAGTCCCCAGATGAGACCCACACAAACATGGGCAGACGTTGTGCTGCCCACTACCTAACAATTCATTTTTGTTAATTTACCGTATTTTTGGTGGGGGAAAAATAGCAGTGCGTCTTATGGGGCGAAAGTTGCGTTTTTGCTGTAGTTATACTAATACACCCGCCGCGATGCCGCGCGGCGGGTGTATCAGCTAAGAGGGAGGAGGAGCTGTGGCGGGCCGGCATGACAGCGGGGCCCGTGCAGTGACTGTATCCTACTACACAGGCCCCGCTCACTGTATATAAGCTTGCAATATTTGAGGACATTGTTATTATAAAGTAAAAAGCCTTAGTAAACCTTAGTTGTATTATTCTACCTACAATCGGTGGCAGAGAGGAGGGAGGAGGCAGGCCGGGAGGACGGATGCAGGCAGCGTGAGTCACTACGTCACGCGCCTGCACCGCCCAGTTTATGAATGAAGAAGGCAGCGCAGGCACGTGACGTAGTGACTCATGCTGCCTGCGCCTGTCCTCCCGGCCTGCCTCCTCCCTCCTCTCTGCCACCGATTGTAGGTAGAATAATACAACTAAGGATTACTAAGGATTTTTTACTTATAATAACAGTGGCTTCAATTATGGCAAGCTTATATACAGTGAGCGGGGTCTGTGTAGTAAGATACAGTCACTGCACGGGCCCCGCTGTCATTATAAAAGCAGATAAGACCTCTACCCCCTATAATGGGGGTCATCACAGGGACACTGTAATGGGGGGATCTGTGGATGACACATAGCATAAGATGCTATGTATCATCCACAGATCCCCCCCATAGCAGTGTAATCCACAGACCCCCATAACAGTGCACCATCTACAGATCCCCCCAAAACAGTGTCCTCCACAGACCCCCCATAACAGTGCATCATCCACAGACCCCCCATAACAGTGTCCTTCACAGACCCCCTATAACAGTGTGCCATCTACAGATCCCCCATAACAGTGTCACCCAGAGATCCCCCATAATAGTGTCATCCACACCATTAGTTCAAAACCCACCAAAAGCACACATTTTGATTCAAAATATTTTTTTTCTTATTTTTCTCCTCAAAAACCTTAGTGCGTCTTATGGGCAGGTGCATCTTATAGGGCGAAAAATACGGTACTTATTTTGCTGTTTTAGTAACCTAATAGGAATAGGAACTTGGTATCTATAGTGCTCTGGAATCCATACATGCGTTTACCTCAGACATGTCAGCAGTGTACGAATTCCACTTGATGCCTCAGTGAGCAATGTACAGGCAGGAACACACATCACTGCTGCCTGTCCCTGCTCTGCAGAGCTCCTGCTGTGCCTACTCACTTACTAAAAGCTCTGCGTAGCACATAAATATATATATATATATATATATATATATATATACACACATACATAGCTCCTTCTGCTTTTATAATATAGTATCTGCAGACCGGCTTCATTTTTCAATGTTCCCTTTTTTCATACCTCTACCTCTTCGAGAAGCATTGCATTCATAAAGCAGGTTTCCTATATGTCTGGCGCCTTGCTTGATTTACATATTGGTTGTTACCATGTGGTGAACACTATGTTAGAATACTGAACTGAGGAGATCATACATAAACAGGTATTCCCACCAATGCAGCCAGTAATGGGCATTCTGTAATAAACCATGCTGGGCTATAGGCGTGCCATCTGTGTCATCTATGGCACTTCAGCCCTGTTTACGTGAATATAGATGCATACACGAAATACAAAAAAAAAGAGCCCAAAGATAGGCGTTGTGTTGTTTCTGGAGGAAAGAGAAAAACACTTTTCCTAATCCTGGAATTAAGAATTTTTTATATATTTTATTTTTTATTTTGGGGTGGGGGGGTGGGGGGGGATATCTAGGAACAAGTCTAAAATATAAAAATGTACTGTTTAATTCACTTACAATCAGTCTGCTGTGGGCTTCATTGCTTTTTGTGTGTCTTGTTGTGTGTCAACATGTAACCACGTTATCGTTCTCCTCATTCCAGTTTTCTGGCATAAAAATGTCGCAAACCCCGTGTTTGCACCCTTTAAACGCCACTGCTAAAAACGAATGTTGCAAGTGATATTTCAACCCTCTCTCACCACTTTTCAAAAATAGAGCGTGGCAAGAGCGGGGAGGCATCGCACTAGCGGGCCCAGCATGTTTAGCCTCGTTTATAGCAGTTTTCTGGTATAAATGAAGACAGAAATCTATGGCAGCTTTCAGCTGCCGTGGATTTTAATATAGGCCCACGGACTGCAGAAGGATACACCTAATTCATTAGAAGACCTGCTCCTCATCCTCCAGTGTGTCCATAGGGACATTAGTAATGACTGCCTATCAGGCCCACAGGATATATCACTATCCCTGTGCTAAAGACATCTCCACTAGGAACACTGGGGGAGGCAGATCAGCATTGGGGGAATGAAGAAGAACAATAACATGACAATTTCTGTAAAACCCCTTTAAATGTCATCATTAGTATTATGAGTTTCACGCAACAATGTAATTATTTTGCTATTTGACACATTTAAAGTTCATCCGTCAGCAGTTTTGTACCTATGGAACTGGCTGACTTGTTGAATGTGCTCTTGGCAGCTGAAGGCATCTGTGTTGGTCCCATCTTCATATCTGCCCACATTGCTGAGAAAAATGATGGAGGTCATATATCAAACTGGTGTAAAGTAGAACTGGCTTAGTTGCCCATAGCAACCAATCAGATTCCACCTTTCATGTTTGATAACTCCTTTGGAAAATGAAAGGCAGAATCTGATTGGATACTATGGGCTACTAAGCCAGTTCTACTTTACAGAAGTTTGATAACTCTCCCCTGATGTTTTAATATATGCAAACGAGCCTCTAGGACCAATGGGGGAGTTTCCATTACGCCTAGAGATTCTGCTCTCCGTGTAACTGCTGCACCCTCTCCACTTTGATTGACAAGACCAGTCAGGTGTGATCACATTTACACACCTGCCAATCAAAGTGGAGAGGGGGCAGTAGTTACACGGAGAGCAGAGCCTCTTGTGTAATGGCAACGCCCCCATTGCTCTTAGAGGCTCATTTGAATATATTAAACCATAATTTTCCTCAGTAATACGGGCACATATGAGCATGGGACCAACACAGATGCCTTCAGCTGCCAAGCGCACATGTAACAGGTCAGCCAGTGTCATAGGCACAAATCTGCTGACAAGTGCCCTTTAAATGTTATTATTTTCATGCAATATTATACTTTTTTATTCTATTTGCTACCTTTAATAGTAATCCTATTGACTAAATGCAAAAAGAACCTAGCAGTTATCCAGTAAGTAGGAGATATGTGTTGCCCCTTTTAACTGAAAATACTAATAGAACATCATTTCTAATGCTCCTCCATCTTCTAAAGAGATGTAATAATAAATCAAGGTACAGAGGATAGTGAGTGGGTAATAGAGGGAAGAGACGTGCCCTGAGAAGTACCGAATCGCCCATTAGAAAGCCAGGCGGACCCCTGACTATGTTTACTAGGTGCTATTAATAGTAGAGGCATAATTACCGGCGCATTATTTCCTCCCCAGTTAGAGACATTTTGTGCACTCGCTGCAGCGCCTGACATTGTGCTTTTAGCAATTCAGAAGGAGAACGCTATTGTCTGTCTAGCAGAGCGGCTCTGTTAGAAATCCACAAGTCCTATTTAATGGCAGCATTTTCTGCATCATGTTCATCCATCATAGTTTTGGCTTTAACATTTTTCACTGTAATGCGAATTGGATGTGAAAATGCTTCCCTCCTTTTGTTTCTGTAACTAGTGATGCATGTCAGCAGCTTGCATGCAGTATCACATTTGAAGTGATTGAGGCAGATCGCTCAAATATATACAACATAATACCGGCAAAGTGAAATGCATGGATTTAAATCATTCATCGTGTCCCCGTGCTGGACTTATTTATTTAAGGACTGCATTCTCAGAATAGATTAATATATTTTGTCTCTCGCAAGTTACATATTTTCTAGATGGGATTTGAAAGGATGTTACCAAGAAGAAATTTTCAGGACTTATTTGTAATTTTATTTTGCCTAAATGTTGTAAAATGTAAATGAGTGCAGAGTAATGCAAAATCATCCTGTACATCAGGCTATAAAAACCAGAGCTTGTGTGTGTGTGACTTGGATATAAATGTAATTTCTTTTCATCGTTATGACTCACTGAATTTCTTTTTTTTTTCACTGCTTTAAAGAAGCATGCTCACATTTTACATGCCAGTTATTTACAAGGAATATGTAGCACATTATGGACTGGAGAGGAGACTGAGGATTACACATGATGTGTCCTATTATTAAAGGGGTTGTCTCTGCTCAATTACCCCTTTCCCCCTATTAGGAGAAGCAAAGATCAGACCTACTAACACACAGTGGCTCTTGCTCTGGTGAAACTAGTCCATTCATGTATACAATGCGTTAATGTAATATTACATTTCCACCCTAGCAGCCATTGCAAGGCAGATGAGCAAAGGATAAAATCCATCCTTGGCAAAATTAGCAGTTTTCCGGTGGTCTCAGGCGATCAGCCAGTCACCATGGCATCTCTCTGTGATGGGACAACCCCATTTCTGGTTTTCTCATATTTCCGTTATGTGTATGTGCAGGGTGGTTGTCTTTGGCATATACTGCAAGATGGTTACAGATCTCCTGATCACATAGAATATGTTCACAAAAGATTGGATCATCTATCTATCTATCTATCTATCTATCTATCCATCTATCATATGCAATCAATGGTGCACTGGTTCATATCAATGCTGAAATGGACATTCTGCAAGACAGATAGGTTGGATACATAGACTAGATAGAACTGTTTTTAGAATGGGGCCTCCACAGCGAAGGAGAGCGCACCAAACATGCACAACGTTCTCTCCATTCATTTCCATGGGAGTTCTGTAAAGAGCCGAGTGAACATAGAAGTTAATGTAAAGTGCACCATGCCAGCCCTTTGGGGAGATAGGTTTTGGTCCCAGAGGTGGGACCTGCACCTATATGGCATTAGTGGCATATTCTAGCAATATGCCACCAATCTGTGAGATGGACCAATCTTTTTAAGGCTGTCCTCCAACCCCTTACCTATGTCTTTGTAAGGGTTCACTAGTCCTATTTGTAGTGTAGCTCTTTGGCTCTGAGCTCAGGTTTTCAAATTATGCAATAGTTATAGTGTCAGTGTGCACAGGTGGAGAAGTACCTTCATCCAAAACTAGATTAGACCCCCAAACGGCTAGAATATTAAATAGGCAAATCTTATTTAGTGTAGGTTGTTTGAGATGCTTTAATTGTTTGTGTGAAATAATTTTATCGACTCTCTGGCTATACCAGCAATGCAATACAATGTGTTACCTGTACATAAGGAGGGTGGGATTTGGAGGAAAGCACTGCCTGAACTGCTTTAATAGGGTTTACAGCCTCATGCAATATTTTAGAATGCTGAGAATGCTACACAATAAAAGATGGGTAATAGTTACCGTTATGCTGCTTATCCCATGCAGGTGCCTCCCTAGTTTCTTGCGGGTCTCTGTTCACTCGGCAGTAGCAGTGTCATGACAAAACAATATAACATTTGCAATGTCACTGACCTCAGTATTGTCCTCAGTGTTGTCCTCAGCTACTGTAAGGAACCCTAGGAGGCAATGGCACAGGAGTCGTAGGACACTGGGAAAGGGAGTATAATAATTATTTTTAAGTATTGTTAGCTGTTTGTGAAACCAAAAAAATCATGGACTTGGACAACACTTTTAATTTTGCTGGCTGTTGTAACTTGATACTGTTAACAGCTCTGTCAGGACATGCAGGAGAGAGGGGAGTATGAACAGCAACTGAGAAACAAAACAGACCCTGTCCTCTGCTCACCACAGCTTCCTCTCCACAGCTGGAATGTGTGCATATTCTGTTTGTGGGCCAATTTTTATTTCAGAAGAATTTTGGCCGCTCATAATATTTATAAGATTTCTTTGCCACTTGCAAACTTACAAATGTGATGTAAAAGTGGGTAGTTCTTCACAGTCATACTGCATCTCATTTGTATAGATTATCTACCACATTTCTTTGTATCTGAAACTGATGGCTATCCCAATTTCTTCAACAGGATATGCATCCTATCAGTAAATCTGACTGGTATGCCATTTATACCATGTGCCAGTATTAAAACATATCTTCTCATTATGTAAATGAATACTAAGCATAATATAATAAAATAAATAAGAATACTGAGTGTCTTGGGAGAAATGTACCCTGGTTAGCTGAGTGGCCTTGGTGGTACTCTTTCTCATCAGGGGGACCACCTAGTATGCATGAGGAGTATTGTAGAACAGCCAATGCTGTTCTGCATCTCTGGGAAACATATATGCAAATTATCACATCTTGCATCTGCTGGCATCAAATAGACTTTCCCCTTATTAGGAGAAGCAGAGATTGAACCTACTAACACACAGTGGCTCTTTCTCTGGTGAAACTGTTTCATTCATGTATACAATGCATTAATTTAATATTACATTTCCACTTCAGCAGTCATTTCAAGACAGATGAGCAAATGATATAAACCATCCTTGGCAAAATCAGCAGTTTTCTGGTGGTCTCATGCGATCAGCCAGTCACCATGGCATCTCTATGTGATGGGACAGCCCTAGTATATTTCTGGTTTTCTCATATTTCTGTTATGTGTATGTACTAGGTGGTTGTCTTTGGCATATACTGCAAGATGGTTACATATCTCCTGATCATATAGAATATGTCTTTGGAAGGAAAGCTAATTATCATAACTGTGGATTATTAGAAAATATATGCAAATTAGCTTTCCTTCCAAAAAGAACACTAAGTCTACCTGATGCCAGCAGATGTAGCATATGGTAGTTTGTGTATATGTTTCTAGAAACACAGTGGTGTGTTTGCTGGACTACAATACTTCTCATGCATACTGGTCTCCCTAATGAGAAAGAGCACTTACCAAAGCCACTCAGCTATACAGACAAGCATAATACTTGCACATTCACTACTCTTGGTAGGAAGAAAAACTGGCTTTCAAGTGTCACTCAAATAAGCATTATCCGTGTTTCTCTCTCTGGTCTTGTAAGACTTACATTTTTCTCTGGTTTCTGAGAGAAAATAATGAGTCCTAGAAGATATTAGAGTGATGTATACCAATTTTCAGGGCAATTGGAGTATATTTGATTTGGACAGAATTGATTTGGACCCGAATAACATTTTTTGAAAAATTCATTAAATCGAAGATAAAATGATTTTCAACAAACTTGTTCATCTCTAGAGCAGTTTAAAAGTGAATTGACTAGTAAGTCAAATTTATTGCTTCTGAAACATGGAGTCTCCCTATACTTCAAGGGTATATAAAACTTTGAGATGTCCTTGGAATTGAACAATCTAAATCAATCGGTTAACAGCCTACTGAAAGTTTACAGGGTTTAGTATCAGCCATTCAAAGTGATTAGATAATGTAGTCAAAATTCATGATTTACAATTTTGAAAACAAAATATTATATATTAGGAATGGATATGCGGTTAGTGCGATCCTAGATGCTGATTTGTGTAATACCAGTTAACTGTGTACACAGTGTTGTAAGGACACGTTCACACTGTAATTCAAGGTAGTATTGAGCAATAGCTTCACATTAATGTCAATTTATGTCAGTGTCCATGACATCCTAGGCAAAGTGAAAAGGGGTTTGTGAAAAACTATTTACAAAGTTTATTAAAAGAGTTTTGCTGTGTCCACATTTGCCAATTTTACAGTTTTGATCTTAGTCGCCAAGAGCCAATCCTGTTGTAGTAATTATCAAAATGATGTTCACTGCAGTTAGATGTGATTTTTTTGTAAGCTAAGATATGAATTTCTCATACCTGGTTTTTTCCATTCATTGACGAACAATATTTTCATGTCATTATCATAGATGACGATTTAAAGAGTGGCCCTAGAAGTGCTAAAAAGGTCCAATTGTGCCCTTGAAATTTATACAGAGTTATTTGGTTATTAATGATCCTTTATTGTAGTGGGGGACCTTACATGGAGACTATACTATTGCTATGGAGCCCTTGCTGAACTGCCCCTCCTGTTTCATGCAACTGACGGTAGGAGGAGCTCAGTGCAAAGAGATTTTACAGCTTCCATTGCAGTCAATGGTAGCTATGTAAATTCCTGTACCCTGAGCTCCCCCTAGAGATGGATTCGGTCAGTTTTATAATACACTTTATGAAAGAAGCAGCAGACATAGAGCTGTATCTGGAAATGTATCAATGTATTCATTTCAGTTGGGTGGTGCATATCCATTGAGAAATATGGTGTTCATACTTACCTCCACATTTATGAATCACCTGTTCCACTTTTTCTGTCATAGAAGTCAGATAAAGTCAGGAATGTTAAGGGCGACTTTTTTCATTTCAATTTTTTTTCTGCTTTGTAAAAAAAAATGTGTAAATTCCTCAGAATTCTGTGGCCTTGCACTTTGAGTTCCAAATTGTCTTGGAGTATTTGATACATCCATACTGGGGATCTGGGTGGGGAAGATGGGTCATTCTATATTTTGCTATGGGTCCTATGAGATCTGAGTAGCTTTTTTTCCCCATATTTTGCTGCATCATCAATGCTTCAAAACACTGGCTATGATACTTATAGCAAATGTGCCTCCATGTCCCCTCTCCAGTCTGAAAGGTCACTCTTGTCACTTGGACATTTCATTAATGTAAATCATATATCACATTAATAGGTAGAGCATTATGGTTGTTATTCCAATGGAAATCCACGTTGCCATTTCATTTATACAGTGCAGATGTTTTTCATGCAGATTTGAAATCCCTATCAGAGGTAACATCAGCAGGATAGTGGGGTAGTCACAGCTCATGAGATCTGAAGCAAGACATGTATGCCCATTTTTGGCACAATTTGAGTCAGAAATCTGGCACATCTGGAGTAAATCTGTGGTAAATCATACATGCTCTTAACAATCCTAAGGAGTGGGCCAAGCACAAAAACACACAAAATATAGAAAAATATTTATCCAGAAAAGTAGAAGGCAGTAGAACGAAGCTGCTCAATACATGTTGATATAGTGAAAATGAAAATTCAAGATAAAACACAAAGGATTTGATTTTATTGAGATAAATTTACCACAAGGATTTAGCTTCGAAAATGTGATTAAAGTCCGTGGGGAGACCTGAGATAAGAATCTAAAGAAAGATTTATTTCATTCAGTAATGCAGACAAAATGAAAAATAGCATTTTGCAGTGTTTACACATGGACATGAAATGTTCACATAGATTTTAAAGAGTTGCATAAGAAAAATAGTCTTACTGTCATGTTTTACTTTTCCTTAATGGATTATATTTTGTCTTCGTTTTACTTGTCTTTAAAGGATTGGAAAATATTGCATTGCACATTTCCATATTCCCAAGAGCCTCATTTCTCAGTTAAATAATTATTCCATTTATTTTATTTATTTAGCATTTTTGGATGCCTAGAACAAAAGGTGAAATCAAATCTTGGATTTCAAGAGTGATTTGGGTCCCTGGGCAATTAACGTCATGAACCCTTTAGCAACCTCTATAACTGCTATAGGTTGATAAAATAGTGCCCTCCTTATTAGAAGGGTCCCTTGGTAATAGGTAGATTACAATGTGTCCCCATGCTCAGACTCTCAGCAGTTAGGATTAAAATCGATGAGTTGTGTGTGTAATACAGGACAGGACAGGTTCTACAGAGCGAGAGGGGCTCTCCATTCTAGCCAAGAGATGAGGATCCCCTTTATTAACTCTTGCCTAACATGGTTTATGGACACACTGGACAACTTTTTTAATACAATAAGAAGCAGTCCATACCTAGTTGGTTTAAAATAGAGCTCAGGTATCTTCAGGTTATAAAGTACCAACCATAAACATAGGTATAAGGTTTAAATTATTCACACATTTACAAGTTCAGGACTTCAGTGCTTCGGACCACTGGGTTTTGTATGGTATTTAACGAGGGAAACCACAGAAACATGTTGGTCACGTGATGCCGGGAGACATCACTGCAGTCAATCATTGGGTAAGGTTACCCAGTCCATTGCTGGAAGTTTATGTACGGGAACTGGGGCACAGTGAATCACAGAGCTAGAAGTGAGCATCAGGGACCATCCGAGCTCCCACTGGCTGGTGGGGATATTTAAAAACTATAACTGAAGTTGCACAACCCCTGTTTTTGAGAGCATGATTTACTGAGTCCTTCAGAGCAAGTGGCAAAGAAAAGATATAGGCTATCTAACTTTTAGGCTGGATTCACACATACCGTAGCACTTTGTAACATTTTGGCAGTATTTTACTTGAAATTTTTAGCGGTTTTAAGGATAAAAACGCCACCATAAAAATATATATCCTTTGAAAAACACTTTTCATTTGACATTTTTTACAAACATTTAAACACGGACAAAATGGTTATGTGAATCCAGCCTAATGCCGCCAATTTTACTGTCCCTATCATAAAAATAAGGTTATTCATCAGGTTATTTGCCTTGATTAGAAAATAAAAGAACAATTATTTTAATGTTTTTTAGGTAAATGTCACAAAACATTCACTGTGTTTAAACTTTCTTATCGAACAAAACCTCCCAGATGCTAAACACACATTTAGGATAATAGGAAGCGTAGAACATTAGCAGGCCTTCTACAGAAAGGCTTTAAGTGTAAACATTGATCTTGGTAATAATGTTTTGGTTGTATACAAAATGATTTTAATGAACTGTTTAAAGCGTAGAAACACAAGATTTTTAAACATTTGATTTCAATATTAACATTGCAAATGTCACAACTCTTCACACTGAATATATGAAAGGACTGTGTAGTTAAGAGGCATAGCATAAATGAGAGGACATCATGCAGAGATAGCATTAGTAACAGCATACACTGGCAGAAATTACTACACTTAAAAAGTACTTAGATCTCAGATGCAAATATGTTTTCCCTACATTAAGATATGCAAATGGAAGTTGTTAACCTTTTTGTTATTTTCTTTGAAAGTTAGTTAACAAAAGTAAGAACTTTCAGAGTTAAATACCATGTAGTCCTAAATGCAGTCCCTACTAATCTGTGTTGTGTTTTGCAATATATATATATATATATCAAATATATATATATATAATTTTATTAATTTTTATTAGATAAAACTCTATGGGCGACATTTACTAAGGCCAATGATTCAGATGCTGGTCTTAGTCCTTGTCGGCTTCCTCTTGATGCGCCTAAGTCATGTAGAGACACCGGCCGTGTGACTTGCTTAAATCTACGTCAGCTCCTTTGCTTTAAGGTTTGCTTTAAGATTTAGGTCAGCTTCTACGCCAAAAACAGGTGTAGAAAATGATGAATCAGGTGGGCCTCCCGCCCCCTGCAGAGAAAAGTTGGAGAGTAGGTCATAAATGCCCTTTCTGACCAAATCTGCAGCAGAGTATGCCAAAAAGTCACATACTTCCCATAATAAATGACCCCCTACATCCTTGTACCAATATTGGGGAGAACTTGTCAAGCCTGCAGTTCAAAATTCTGACTCAAAAGAGTATCTGAAATAGGATTTAGCAAATTTTTGAATTTATTTGTGTAGAAATTTTGTGAATTTTTGTGTTTTAAAAGTAGGCCTGGTTAAGCTATAAAGCTGATTTAAAAGGCGACCAGCGGTCGAAATCATGCTTATCTGGTCCCCGCCGCTGGGCTCGGTATCTAACGCTCCCGGGTTGGTTCTTCATTTCCCTGCCACACTGAGATCAAAATCCATTGATGGAGAGGGAGGGTGGGATTAGTGGGGACACGTGACCGCTGCAGCCAATCACAGGCCGCAGCAGTGACCTGCTCCCCTTGCATCATGGGACCAGTTGTCATGATTGGCTGCAACAGTCCCTTGCCTCCCTATCGATGGATCCTGATCTCAGAGCGGCAGGGAGAGGAAGAGTCGGTCCAGGACCATTAGACAATTAACCCAGTGACCAGGTAAGTATAATGTCCACTGTGGGTCAGCTACTCTGGGAGATCTCTTACTCTTGGTTAACCCCTTTAAGCCAGATTTATCAACTGCGACTTTTTAAACAGTTAAAACTTGTCACAATTTTACTCCTGCAAAAGGGGTGACCTAGAGAGAGTGGCGTAACATCTCAAGATAGAAGTATTAGGGTACTTCACACTAGCGTTAGAAGAATCTGGCAGGCAGTTCTGTTGCCGGAACTGCCTGCCGGATCCGGAAATCCATATGCAAACGGATATCATTTATTTCCAGATCCGGATCTGTCTGAAAAATGCATTGAAATACCTTCTCTCCGGTGTCATCCAGAAAAACGGGTCTGATATTTATTTTTTTCGCATGCACAGACGGAAAACTGGGTTGGAATTACACAGAATGAACTCTTTTTATACCTCCATGTGAGATACAGTAGGGCACCATCAATCTCTATGGGTGCCCAATTTCGGCTCCATAGCAATGGATGTCATAAATCAGGGTGTACAGGAGGCTAAAATGTAAATTTTAATTAAAGTATGCCAGATATGCAAACCTCTAGTGCTGTGTTCACACATAATGGTAGTGTTGAGGCACCATTATTAATGCCAACATTTTCAAACTTTATGTAGGAAAAACCACAAGCGCGATATTACAGTGTAATACCATAACTGTGATTTTTAGGCACATTTTCTATCACATTTTTCCCTTTGAAATCACTGCTAGGAACATGAAAGGAAAAGGAAATCTGGTTTAAAAAAAGCCTCATGCCCTAAATAGCATTCTGTTCTTAACCACATTGTATGAATGGGACTTTTTAAAATCCCAATCACTACAATGTAAAAGTCAGTGGCTTTTCTGTCTGAAAATCTGCAGCAGGAAAATATACAGGGACCTGCACTGATGAAACCGATGAAAACTAGCTACTGCTTCATTGCTTGGTAGGAGATTTCTTCAGTTTCTAATCAGGAAGGCCTTTTCCTATCTAACATGAAAACAAATTATCCATCTACCTCACATTTTGCTATGAATCAGAATACTGTGTGGAAAATAGGTTACACCTGACGCACTTGTGTCTGTTAGATATAGTGCAGCTCGCCTTAACAGATTCACTTCCCGAGAAATCTTGATGAAATGGAAATTAATGTGTTCTAGAATCACTGAATCTGTGCTCATGGGTCAGGTTTTTGCTGCCGAAGCAGTGCATTGAATATGACATGTGGTGTAGAGTGCTCAGAGATACCAACCGGTAAATTCCTGGACAGTCAATAATTAGAGATGAGCGAATTTCTTGAAAATTCGATTCGGCTGATTCGCCGAATTTCACCCAGAAATTTGCTTTGTGACAAATTAACTCACCTCATCCACTTGATCGAGCAGCCGGACACTTGCTTGTGGATGCTTGCGATTTTCACGCAACCCTAGTCATTTCAATGGGGCCTGCGTGAAAAACGCAGAATATAGAACCTGCTGCGATTTTCACGCAACGCACAAGTGATGCGTGAAAATCACTGCTCATCTGCACAGTCTCGAAGTGAATGGGTCTGGATTCAGTGGGGGTGCAATGCGTTCACGTCATGCATTGCACCCGCGTGGATTACTCGCCCGTGTGAAAGGGGCCTAAGTGTTGATAATGTGTTCCATGAAAAGCATAAGAGTAGGTTCACATGGAGATTTTTGGAGGAGATTTCGAGGCAGATTTTCCTGCAGGTTTTTTCAGCCAAAGCCAGAAGTGGATTAGAAAGAAATTGGAAATATACAGATGGAAGGACTTCTTCCTTCTGGATCCACCTCTAGCTTTGGCTAAAAAATCTGCAGATAGATCAGCCTCAAAACCTACCAGCAAAAACTCTACTGTAGGCCTCTTGCACACGACCAAATGGCTTTTTCAGTATTTTGCAGTCCATTTTTAACGGTCCGTTGTTCCTTTTTTTGTTTCCATTGTGTTTCCGTTTCCGTTCCGTAGTTGCGAAAAAAATCTCCGTATGCGATCGGTTGTTTGTGGATCTCAAACAGAAACATACAATTTTTAATCATTAATGTAATGTACTGTAATGTGTTTTAACAGTAAACGCATGGGCAAAGTGGGCATGGATCCACAAAAAACGGAAGACATATGAACGTGTTCCGTATGCATTCCGTATTTTTTGCGGACCCATTGACTTGAATAGAGCCACGGATCGTTATTTGTGGGCAATAACAGGACAAATTCTATCTTTCAACGGAACGGATATACAGAAAAACGGAATGCATACGGAGTACATTATGTTTTTTTACGGAACCATTGAACTTAATGGTTCCGCATATGAACAGCAAACGGAATCCGCGAAAATGGAATGAAAACAATAAATCAGCTCTAAAAATGCCTCAAAAGAGCCTCCAATTAATTTCAATGTGAAGCAGCACATGGAAAAAAGCATGGAAAAAAGAAACAGTATGCCCTGTCTTGGGGTGGAATCTGTGCTGAATCTCCTATTGGAATGACTGGGGAGCATAAAAAATCTGCTCCATGTAAGGCTGTGCGTTTTTTGCACAAAAAAAACTCAAGCTAAAAATGCTGCTTTGTAATGAAGTGAGCACCCGAAATGTAAAAAAAACACATCGGAAACTGCATGAAAAAATTATCTGGATTCTGCTGTGATTTTTTTCAGTGAGTTTTCAAAATCCTTGGTGTGAACATCCCCATAAGGCTTACTTCTCATGCAGGTCTTCTGTGTGTGTGTTTTTTTTGTCCATAAAATACAAAAATAAAAAAAAAATAACACTCAAAAACACCTGTAAAAAAAAAACATTTTCAGGGCCCCTTCACATCTGCAAATTGTGAATCTGCAAAACACGGATATTGGTCGTGTCCCTCCCTCATCTTGTGGTCCTGCACATTCCGCCCCATGTTAGAAATGCCTATTCTTCTCCACAAACAGACAAGAATAGAACATGTTCTGCCTATTTTGCAGGGCCGCGGAATGGACATACAGTGCGCTGTCCGCATCTTTTTGGCCCCATTGAAATGAATGGGTCTGCATTCGCTCCACAAAAACTGCAGATAGGATGTGGACCGTAAATATGGTCGTGTGAATGGGGCCTTACAGGCAATTTTGAGTGTCCTTTTTTATTTACTTTTTACTTAGTCCTATAGAGAAATTTCCAGGAAAATCCACCAAAACTGAAGCATAACAGCACTACCAAAAAAAGCATTGTTTCTAGTGCATTTTATATTTCACTATTGGCTTTCAGCAAACATCTGGTCGCTGCGTGAAACCACCTCAAATAGAAGATTGATTCTTCTGTTTGGATTCACTCCTAGCCTAGGCAAAAAAAGAGCATCAAGATCTACACTGTATGAACCTGACCATACTGTTATTGAACGCCAGCAATGCTATTCTAAATCAGAGCAGCCCCGAGGTTTAAACAAAATAGTATTTGTTTCTTGCCTGCAAAATGTCTGCACCACCTGACTTCCATTGATAAGAAATAATGGTTCTAGTCTGGCCATTCTAACGTATTTAACTCTTAGAAATTCTGTTTTCTCCATAGGCTGTCAGAGTCTACACTCAGAAGCTGGCTTATCTGAATGGTATGGCCCTAAGAATAGAATACCCTTTGACAGGCAATGTGTAGCTACTTCTTACTGTACAACTGCTTCTCAAGAAAACAGCTATGTTGTGTTGATAATTATCCATTTCTAATTTTACCTACAATATAGTCTGAAAAATGACTGTTATTTCACCTTGCGGAGACCTATAATTAAGGGAGCAATCTTTTTCTTTCCCTTTGTAATTTTCTTTGTCATATGAACTGTTCTTTCTATAAAATATACTCTGTCATTCTGCTTTTAATATTTCTTTTGCAGGGAAAGTGAATTTTCTTAGCATTTCAGTAATCATATAGTTTTGTTGTGGGCAGACATTATCAAACATAGGAGGGGGATGTCTGTTGCTACAATTACATGCTGCAAAGCAATATATGGGGCAAACAGTATTCATTTAAATTACTTCCAGGCAGAAATTACTTTTTTTTTGCATTTTCCCCCCTTAACTGCAAATATATGGAGTGTAACTGCAGATAAACTAGTTTACATCTTAGAATATGAATGGAAATTTATTTTAGATTGCAAAATAAATGTAGTAGGAATGTAAATCTTAGTTGTACATTCCTAGGAGCCATATTCTATCAAATCATGGAAATAATGTATTTGTAAATTGTGTAAAATTGATTAAGTAATCCGAAACAATTCAAGCAGTTTTCGGTTCTGTAATTGTATTATTACTATATATATATATATATATATATATATATATATATACATTGACTTTTTAGAGTTATTGGTGTTGACAGCCATTTCTCCTTATTCCCCCATACACACACATGCTTGTTTTAGCTGAGTGTACGTGTTTTTAACTGGGGGCGAGGAGTAATTCGCTGCCAGACACCTCTGGTGTTGATTTATCTCTGTGGAGAACAAAAGGATTGGGCATTAACATTGAACGGTTCTGATCTTTCTCTCTTCCCAGGAGATAATGATGAGAGTCGGGAACTCCCCATACATGTTAAGGTGGATTTAGACAGGCAGATTATCAGGAACTGATAATTTCATGCGAATGCTTGTTCCCAAAAATCTGCCTGTGTAAAGGTGCTGCTGATTACCCCATGAACGAGCAAAGCGCTTGTTCATTGGGTGATGCTGTCGTTTGCGCAGGCAAATGAATTACCGTTTCTGGGAAACAGACTGTGCTGTCTAAATAGTGTGGTGCTGACCAGAAACAATGCAGCTTTATGAGGACAAACGATCACAATAGCGATCCTTGAGCCTCATACTGCACTGCATGTTAATGCAGTGCTTCACCCCCACTAAACAAGCAGCTGACTGTTGGGAAGGAACGCTTCCTTCCCGACAATTGGCTGCTGCTCGGGGCGAGTGTAAATTTGCCTTTATTCTATTGACTATTCTTGTGGAGAATGGCGGGTTGAAAAAAACAAACAAACATGATTTTCTGATAATCTGTTGGGAGACGTATATGCTATATGTGTCTACAGTGCATTCAAAAAGTCTTCAGACCCTTTCATCATTTCACAGTTTATGGAGGCCACTGTGCTTTTAGGAATTTTCAGTGCAGTAGAATTTTTTTGTGTCCTTCTCCAGATCTGTGCCTTCACACAATCCTGTCTCTGATCTTTACAGGGAGTTTTTTCCTCCTCATGGCTTGGCTATTGAAATGACATAGGGGGTAATTTACTAGCGGAAATTCGCCATTTTTGGCGCAGATTGCAGTGCAAATAACGCCTCTTTTAGGTGTAGAAAATGCTCCAAATTTAAGCCAGCAAGGAAGCTGGCGTATATTTAGTCTGGCTCTAGACTCTACATATCTTCGGCGGACCCACTGCCAGCACACAGGATTATTAAGACTGGCATCTAAAATGCCAGTCTTAATAAATGACACCCATTGTCTTTTCAAATCATGTCCGGTCAACTAAATATACCACAGGTGGGCTCCAATTAAGACAGAGAAACATCTCAAAGATGATCAAGAAATGCGAGAGCAGCTAAGGGTCTGAATACTTATGCCCATGAGAGATTTTAGTTATTTTCTTTTTTTTAAACATATGTGCAAACATTTCTAAAATTCAGATTTCCCAATCTTATTATGGGGTATTGAGTGCAGACTGATGGGAAAAACTTTTTTTTAAGCACAAGGCCACAACATAATAAAATGTGAAAAAAAGTGAAAAGGTGCATTGTATATGTATATGTGCATTGTATATGTGGCCATATTATGTTTCTGATGTAATTTACAGCCTGTTAGAGGTTTTGCTGTCATGTCATAATTGTGTATTGAATTTGTACCATGAGAAATTGGAGTTCTTGACGAAATTTGAGGAAAGTTGAGGTTGGGCACATCTGCCCCTTATTCAGTTTACAACGCAGCTTTACATTCTCCTTTTATACTGATGACTTATTCTCAGGGTAGGTCATCTGTATCTGATCGACATGTGGGACCCCAGCCAATCAGAATGAGAATGAGGCACTCGAGGGAGCACTGCTGCCTCTTCTCAGCTTACCAAGCACAGCGCCGTAGACTGTTCTTTGTATCACAGCTAAACCCCATTCTCTTTAATGGGACTGAGCTGCACCTAGGCCACATGACCGATAAATATGATGTCATATGATGTGTGGTAAGCTTCAAAAAGGTGACAGTGCTCACAGGAGTGCTGATGCCTTCACAAACAGCTAAACGCATGGGGTCCCAGGTGTTGGATCCCTTCTAACCAGATACCTGACCTATGCAGAGGAATTATTTAATTTCCTTTACAGCGTTGCCCATCTTGACTAGATGATACACTAGTTACATACACTACACTTTGGGACTTATTTCTTTGGTAGATAGAAATTCTACTGGTCTGTCAACTTTATTGTTTAGTGTATATTTAGAGTTGACAGTATGACTTTTATAAAATTACACTCAATGCTGTAGGTTTTACACAGTAATTCATTTGTCCATATTGTTTGTAGCACATGATCCCTCGTGGACATTTGTTAGGTATAGTGATTTGCTGTCTTGGTATGTCTGAGATTTGAAAATCAGTAGAGCTGTAAATTCTGATGGTAAAAAAAAAATGAAAAAAAAAAAAAGTAAAAGAAACATCTAGTAAGAAAAAGATTAAAGCCTATGTACACCTTTGGGGACATTTTTTATTATCGTATTATATTGATTTTGAGCTAAAAATCATTTTTAACTTGTTCTTTATTAAAAAATATTGAATCCTTTTTTCGGTACAGGGCTGAGCTTCTGTAGTGGCAGCCTGTGTGTTTTCTGTCTTTTCCGTCATTTAGGGAGCAGCCGTACTCCTTATCTCTTCTCTCTGACTTCATAAACACTCATCAAAGCCCAATCCTTATCTTACTGATAAGAATGTGGCTTAAATAAGTGTTTATGATCTTCTAGTAGTTTAGAGATAAGCACAAGATGAGATGACCAGCACAAAGCGAAAGTGAAAGTACCAGTCACACAGCTAGAAAAACAGTTAACCCTTTGTGACAGAACAGCTCAATATTTTTAATAAAGGCCAATTGAAAAAAAAGATTTTTCGACAAAAATGAGTAACATGCAATCATTTAAAAAATGTCTTCCGAAGGTGAACATAGCCTTTAATTTGTATTTTACACATCAGTTGTTCACAGTACAATTGTGTGTATAAAGCTACAGTGGTAAAGCTTAACAAATACACCATTGCTTGCTTTCAGAAGTAAAAACAGTAACAGTAAAAACTAATGTTGACATCCAAGTAGACAGTTGATTCTAGTACCTACAGTATGTAAAATTGCATTTTGGGGTCATGAACATACAACATGTTTATTATATTTGATGCAATGCTATTAATGTATTTTAACTTAATGCTAAAGAAAAGAATATATCAATGGTCTATCTTTTGAACAGAATGCCAATGGTCTATATGCCATGACCTTTATGCCATATTATAGGCTCAATGTGCATGGATCTGTCATGCACGGGATACCTTAGGCCTCCCACCATCATCATGTGAATACAGTGAAGCACAGTCAGGCTGCACCCGGAAACACTATGTCGCTGTGAATTTTCATCAGACGAGTTGTGGTTGGTTCGGGAGATCCGTCCGTCACATGCAGTCCGTCTAACACCATCCTTGAAATTTTGGTATAAGATATTTAAGAGGCTACCGCCTACCCTTTGGACTGTTATTTATTATAAACCATTCTGCTTGTACAAGTACTCATACTAAAACCTTAATATTATTGCACAATTTCTACTCATTACATATATATATATATATATATATATATATATATATATTTATATCAGTAAATTCTCCTTTGCTTGCAATTTCATGTCTTGCGTTATCCAATAAACTTAACATAAGACATAAACAAATGTGTATGAGCTCACTTGCTAGCAGATTTTAAAATATTATAAGCTTTCTTCCAAACTATTGCAGTCAGTATGTAAAACATAGATATACTATGGCAGAAGCTATAACAACTTCAATTTAGCAAGTAATATAATTAAATCAGTGCATATTACCAGGGCACCATAATTAAATCAGTGGATATAGATAAGGATATTGTGTATGTTATTAAAAACAGATGTTAGAACCACAGAAATGAGCAGGAATAGGTGTCAGGAGGTAAAAATAGCAATACAGAAGAAAGTAGAATCCAGACACATATCTTATCACTTATCAGTTAAATAATTAGCAAGAGAATTATCTAATTTGAAGGAAACTCCCCCTGCTGAAAAATAACGTAATAATGCTGCAAACCCATGGCCATGTTAAAATACATGCCAGTTAGCAGTCATAGCTTTGTGATTTGTTAGTCTACTTTTCCATTTTGGTGGGGGATCAACATTCAGTGCATGTGCTAGGAAATTATCCTGACATATACAGTATGTGTAGCGCACTGATATCCTACCATTACTCGTGGGTATGCCAAAACAGCGTCCTTATACGTTGGGATATTTTGGTATATTCTTTCTTTAAGGGCTCATTCAGACAAACATATTTTCTTCCCGTGTCTCTTCTGTTTTTTTTTTTTTTGTGTGGGCTGTATACGGAACCATTCATTTCAATGGGTCCGCTAAAAAAAAAAAAAACAGTTACGCAGAGTGCATTCCTTTTCTGTATGTCCATTACGCAAAAAAATAGAACATGTCCTAGTGTCCACATAACGGACACAAATGGCACTGTTCTATTAGGGGACAACTGTTCTATTCCACAAAATGCGGGATGCACATCTGTATTTTTTGCGGATCCTTGTTTTGCAGACCACAAAATACATATGGTCGTGTGCACGAGCGCTAAATGTAGAAAAGCACCTCTGAGTTTTTTTTTCAGTTGAACTACTGCTGTATTTGAAATGAGTAGTGTATGTATGTAACTATGTAGGTATGCTGTCTAATACACCTTGGGCACACATTCAACAGAACATTTGAAATAATACTGCAATGCCTGAACGCTGTGTGAACCTACCTCTACCATCTGTGACTACATACAATACAAAATGACATCATTCTGTTATCCTTTGATCTTTCATTTTATGATTAGAGGCCAGCTAAGAGGGTGCTTAAATGAGTCATATTTTCCATTACTTACATTGCAGATGACAATATGCAGTGCTCTGCACAGACTTACAAGGTGACTTCCTCAGCCAGAGATTGAAATCATCATCACGTCATTGCTCTTTCACTGATCTGCATGTTCAGTATAAGGACAATGTATGCAAAAATGTGTCATTATATCGATTTATTAAATCTGTAAGCTTAAGGCGGCTTTCACATGTACATTTTTTAAGTTGTGTCTTTGTGCACTTTTTCATTATTAGTTGTATTTTTTTACAGTTTTGGTGCACTTTTTTGCAGTAAAATTGTCAGCTGACAAATGACGACCCACCTTCTCCCACTCACACCCCTCACACTTTTTAAAAAATTGCAAAAGTCTCAGAAATAGCTAAAAAGTTGCAAATTTGATCACAAAATTTTATTTGCTTTTCTGCACAAAAAAAAACTGGTCAATACATAACCCTACTGTATGCAAAAAAAGACAGAAAAAAACACGAAAAAAACACACTTAAAAAAAACTGGTGTCAAAACAATGCTCATGCTTATACTGGCATTTTTTTTCTAATAAGAAAATGTATATGTGTAAGGAATTTTAATCAAAATTAAAAAAAAAAAAAAACATGGGCAATGTAAGAACCAGTGTATGAATATATGAGTTACTCCCAGTTATTGATTTTATTTATAAAATATATATTATATATATTATAAAATAATTTATATATTTTATAATGTTTAAAATAAAAGGAATAAAAATAACTAAATAAATAAATAAATAGATAAACAAACACAAGCAAATGACCATCTCTCTCTGCCTAGGAAAATCCTGTACCTTAGCTGGAAGTGTATTGGCATTCCAGGCTGACTAGCTGTGCTGCTGTTGAGAATGTAGCCTTCTATTTAAAACATCAATAGGCAAATTCCTCATGTATGGCAAGCTTCATCCATTGTTTATTAGTGAGAGCTAGAGGTCAAGTGCATAGGTAAAATACAAAATAAATATTTCACATACATGGCCAGTCTACAGCCTTGGCTTTCTAAAAATCCACAATTACTATGGCACATAAATATTTAAATTGGCACTTTATCATTGTGCACAAGAAATGCAGGTGGGTCATTCAATTCCACATCTTCTGTGCACAAATAAATGCTTTTTTCTTTATTTTAGTGTAAACATTCGCATTACCTATGACAGCTCAGAATATCAGGGTCATCCAGCATCTGTAGTGTTTCTAGTGTTTGCACTGAAACCCAATCTCTTATTTCAGAAATTGCAGCGGTAACCAGTTACACTAAATATTTCATTGATAAATAATGGCCCAATTTACATGGCTTCCATCCATAATTTAACATTTTTCCTCTGGCTTTACAATTAGGGAATTATGCTACATCAAAGGTTCTTTAAGATGTATGGATACCATTAGTGTTTGCATTAAGATCTACACTAAACTAAAATATACATATTTGCAAAGCATTTAGCCCTAAATTAAAATCAGATGTGGAGTCAATGATTACATTATGATTAGTTGCGTGAATGTGGGAGCAAATGTTGAAAATTTCTATTTAATGTGCCTCAGATTGCTTAAGTTTACAGTACGGTGTTTCCAAGATGTATCATTTTCACATTCTGACCCTTAAGTATTATATAATTCTTCCAGTAATATATGAGTTTCTCCCCAAATAGCTCTTTAAGTCTTTGTGGGCTAGGTTCAATTTATGGCCATTGATCACCTTCTGCGGTAAAGCGTAAAGCCCTCCACTAGTCTTATGCTCCAGATGCATGCTGTCTTCTTATGCATTTGTATATTTGTGCTATTGACTCCTACTGACAAAAAATGTATAGCACAAAGTGTACTGTATGTGTTTATGTATATAAAGATGTAGTGACTAAGCACAATGCAAACCAAACCTAAAGCTGACCACTCACTTTCAATGCTCGCTTGGCCAAGAGTGCATATGTTTGAAGTAAGCCACTGTAAGACACCTCTGGAAAATTTAAGCTTGCCCATCTTTTTTTTTTACTCAACATCTGTCATTGAGGAAATTTGGGACACAAAAACACACATTAGGTGGTGTGTCGGATAGGCCATAATTGGCTAGGCCAGCCAAAATGAATCTAAATTTTACCAATCATCAGTAAACAGTTATGTAACTATCATGTACATAAATATGTATAAGGGTTTGTATGGAGCGGGCTGCTGTGCTGAGCCTGGTCCATACATGGCAGGTGCCAGCTGTATAATTAAGCCAGCACCATGCCACAATGATGGGGATTGGCAGTGACACCGAACCCAGTCATTTAACCCCTCAGATACTGCAGCCAATAGCCATTATGGCATCTGTGTAGTTAGGCAAAGGGCTACAAAGCAGAACCCTTGGATTAAAATTTCAGGGCTCTGATCAGTTGCCATAGCAGTCTGGGGCCTTCTGAAGGTTCTTAGTCCTGTTATAATAAACTGACTGTAAAGCTGCGCACGAGACACAGCTTAGCAGGCAGAGCATCAGAATCCCCTAGGTCATAATAGTACACTATTGTGGTCAAGGGGACAAGTGATCAGAAGAATACAGGTTCTAGCCCCCTTACGGGGCTAAAAGTAAAAGAATATATATATATATATATATATATATATATATATATATATCAAAAATTTAAATCACCAACCTTTTCCAATTTCACATATAAAAATAAATAATAAATAATAAAATAACTGGTATTGCTGATTCTAAAAAGGTCTGAACTATTAAAGTATAAAAATATTTGTATGACATAATAGAAAAAAATAGTTAAAAGCATGTGATTCGCCATTTTCATCTTCTTGTCCCCCAAAAAAAGTCATAGGTCTCAAACAGCTGATCGGCGGCGGTCCTGGGTCCTGACCCCCACCGATCAGATGCTGTTATCAAAGTCACACAACCCCTTTTAAACTAGGAGTAATGAAATCAAAGGGCTGAAAAGAAACAGAGAAACCATGTGGAAACCACAAAGGGAAGGAAAAGGGGAGGGTAAAAGTGGGAAGGGGCAAAGGGTAAAAGGGTAGAAGGGACGTGATATGAGCTGACTCCATCTGCTTTAACCATACTCAGTATATTGATACATAGAGAATGAAAAAGAAATGAAAGAGAAGAAGAATCTGGATCTATATAGAATCAAATTTAGTAACCTTCCCTGTGAGCTAGTTCTAGACAATATATTTGGTCTAATCTGTATGTCCATTCCACAATAGTTGGCAGCTGATGCAACTTCCAAAATGTGCCATGGCCCAAAGGTGTCTGGCCAGGGCCAGTGTCCTAGAGGGAAAGGTCCTTGAGAAGAGGTGGATAACTAATTGGTCTCTGCCTCCAATTAAAGAGAAGTGCTATATATTCTTTTGGTAAGCTCAAGGAGATCTTTCCAAGAAAGGCACAATAACTGATCAGAACCACCTCATGTGGAGATAGGTACTCCTGTCAACCCCACAGTTACAGTTACAGCAATTATTTGTGTACATTGGGAAAAGCAGCAATTTAGGGAGGTATAAACACAGTCTGTAGATCTTGTTCCCAAGCTTTGAAAAACTACACTCTATCTTCTATTGAAGTGAAAAGGTAACAACATAAGATGTGTATTTAGGGTAGACCAAGTTGTCAACATTGTTAATTTAGGGGTACATTTTTGGGGGGTTTTGAGAAAAATAAGTCAACAGATATGCTGTTTGAATTCCATGAAACATTTTCCACTTCACTCAAGGCTATATTTGTCTCCACTTAAAGTATTGAAACTTCAGGACTTAGTGGTTTAACGTGCAACGATTCCAGCAGCAATTTGAGTTCCAATGCGTAATATTAAATCTCTATTTCATGGATTAGCTTTCATCATGACTTTAATAAATACTCAAGCACGTTGATCTAATGCAATAGCTTCTAAAACAGTACAGACACTGCTAACATTTGAACCCCAAGGTCATCACTCTGCAAGTTCTGCCAAGATTATTCAGACTCAGACCTTTTCCCAATTATATTTGCAAGAAATTCAGGATGTCTACGTTCAAAATATTAAATTCTTTTGAATTCATTTTTTAGTAGATGAGGCAAGGTATTTCAGTTACTTAATATGTATTAGATGTGCCCATCTTGCACAAATGCATCAATGCATTTTTCACACTTGACAGAAGTCCAACCTTTAAAGAGAATTTATCATAAAAATACCTTTCTGTAAAAGGACAGAATCACATACGAATAATAAGTTCATAAAGAATAAGAAATTATTTACTTTCATGTAACATTTAGGTTCATCTCACGTGGATGACTTCATGTACTATAAACTTTCTTATATTTTGTGTTAGCAACTATGAATTAAGAATAAACCAGTCTGATCTCTGGGTTATTTATATGCGCACACACAATACAATTCCTATTAAATAATGCAGCAATGGTGGTCACCCAGCAGAGTGATGCCCTATATTCAGAAATCTTTCTTAACTGCCCATCGTTCATATCCCTGACATGCCCAAATTAGCAGGCTGCTAGCAATCATTTGTTATAAATGTTTTACATCATGCAGTTTCTAAGTGGGGGTGCATTTTATTCATGAAGAAATATCAGAGCACTTGAGTATCCCGGTTTGTAATCTGAAAGTTGTAGGAGTTCTGCGCTGCGCTGTTTATGGCATAATGCACATTACATTGTTGTTAGTTTGAGCGTCATGCCTATATCTATAAATTTTATGTTCTTTCTTATCTGATCCAACAAGAATGGAAATCACATATATGTAGGACAAGGTTGAGTCCCTTTAGATTATAAATGGTGATTGGTTATGAAGTTACAATAAAGAACAGCAGAATTAGTCCATCCTTCAGTACTTACGCCTGGAATATTTAATACTGAAAACATACAGTAATAGGGCATGAATCCGAAGACCTGAGAAGTAAAACCTTTTCCAAAAAACATCTTTCTTCCCTTTTGTGAGATCAGTGAAATGCAAGCAGATAATAGAGTCACATTTCCATTGCGGCTACAGACTTTTCTATGGTTGTTGGGGTAGGTTCACACAAACTTTTTAGGAGGAGGTTTTGAAGCAGATTTTTCTGCATGTTTTTCAGCCCAAGCCAGTAGATTAGAAAAGCATAAGAAATATAATGGAATCACTTACATTTCTTCCCACTCAATCCACTAATTTCTTTGGCTGTAAAGCCTGCAGGAAAACCTGCCTCAAATCCTCCTCCAAAAAACCTCTGTGTGAACCTACCCTCAGTGGCGTAGCGTGGGTTGCCAGCACCCGGGGCAAGCCATGTATTCCGCCCCCCCCCCCAACCTGTGGGCACGCCCCTTTTTACAGATAACATAGTGGATGTCACTTGCAGTCCTATGTAACACTACAGATAATACAGTGATAGCTCTCTGAGTACAGATAATGTAGTAGATTGGTGTGAACCCCCAAAATTCAGAACACACACAGTGTGACCTGAAGTCTGGGGCCAGGATATGGCATGGTGGGCCACTGTCTTCATTAGAACGTCATGACACCTTTTATCAGCCACGTCTCGTCTCTGCAGAGTTTCACAGAAAACATTTTTAAATTCCTCACTTTACTATCATCCTCTTCTATCATTATATACAGGGGCAATTATATATCCTAATAATACAGAGGGGCCAGTATATATACTAATAATACAGAGGGGCCATTATATATACTAATAGTACAGAGAGGGCCAGTATATATACTAATAATACAGAGGGGCCAGTATATATACTAATAATACAGAGGGGCCAGTATATATACTAATAATACAGAGGGGCCATTATATATACTAATAATACAGAGGGGCCAGTATATATACTAATAATACAGAGGGGCCATTATATATACTAATAATACAGAGGGGCCAGTATATATACTAATAATACAGAGGGGCCATTATATATACTAATAATACAGAGGGGCCAGTATATATACTAATAATACAGAGGGGCCAGTATATATACTAATAATACAGAGAGGCCAGTATATATACTAATAATACAGAGGGGCCATTATATATACTAATAATACAGAGGGGCCAGTATATATACTAATAATACAGAGGGGCCATTATATATACTAATAATACAGAGGGGCCAGTATATATACTAATAATACAGAGGGGCCATTATATATACTAATAATACAGAGGGGCCATTATATATACTAATAGTACAGAGAGGGCCAGTATATATACTAATAATACAGAGGGGCCAGTATATATACTAATAATACAGAGGGGCCATTATATATACTAATAATACAGAGGGGCCAGTATATATACTAATAATACAGAGGGGCCATTATATATACTAATAATACAGAGAGGGCCAGTATATATACTAATAATACAGAGGGGCCATTATATATACTAATAATACAGAGGGGCCATTATATATACTAATAATACAGAGAGGGCCAGTATATATTCTAATAATACAGAGGGGCCATTATATATACTAATAGTACAGAGGGGCCAGTATATATACTAATAATACAGAGGGGCCAGTATATATACTAATAATACAGAGGGGCCAGTATATATACTAATAATACAGAGAGGGCCAGTATATATACTAATAATACAGAGGGGCCATTACATATCCTAATAATACAGAGGGCCATTATATATACTAATAGTACAGAGAGGGCCAGTATATATACTAATAATACAGAGGGGCCATTATATATACTAATAATACAGAGGGGCCAGTATATATCCTAATAATACAGAGGGGCCATTATATATTATAATAATAAAGAGGGGCCATTATATATCCTAATAATACAGAGGGGCCATTATATATACTAATAATACAGAGGGGCCAGTATATATACTAATAATACAGAGGGGGCCAGTATATATACTAATAATACAGAGGGGGCCAGTATATATACTAATAATACAGAGGGCCATTATATATACTAATAGTACAGAGAGGGCCAGTATATATACTAATAATACAGAGGGGCCATTATATATACTAATAGTACAGAGAGGGCCAGTATATATACTAATAATACAGAGGGGCCAGTATATATACTAATAATACAGAGGGGCCAGTATATATCCTAATAATACAGAGGGCCATTATATATACTAATAGTACAGAGAGGGCCAGTATATATACTAATAATACAGAGGGGCCATTATATATACTAATAATACAGAGGGGCCAGTATATATACTAATAATACAGAGGGGCCATTATATATACTAATAATACAGAGGGGCCATTATATATACTAATAGTACAGAGAGGGCCAGTATATATACTAATAATACAGAGGGGCCAGTATATATACTAATAATACAGAGGGGCCATTATATATACTAATAATACAGAGGGGCCAGTATATATACTAATAATACAGAGGGGCCATTATATATACTAATAGTACAGAGAGGGCCAGTATATATACTAATAATACAGAGGGGCCATTATATATACTAATAATACAGAGGGGCCATTATATATACTAATAATACAGAGAGGGCCAGTATATATTCTAATAATACAGAGGGGCCATTATATATACTAATAGTACAGAGAGGGCCAGTATATATACTAATAATACAGAGGGGCCAGTATATATACTAATAATACAGAGGGGCCAGTATATATACTAATAATACAGAGAGGGCCAGTATATATACTAATAATACAGAGGGGCCATTACATATCCTAATAATACAGAGGGCCATTATATATACTAATAGTACAGAGAGGGCCAGTATATATACTAATAATACAGAGGGGCCATTATATATACTAATAATACAGAGGGGCCAGTATATATCCTAATAATACAGAGGGGCCATTATATATTATAATAATAAAGAGGGGCCAGTATATATCCTAATAATACAGAGGGGGCCAGTATATATCCTAATAATACAGAGGGGCCATTATATACTAATAATACAGGGGGGCCATTATATATTATAATAATACAGAGGGGCCAGTATATATCCTAATAATACAGAGGGGGCCAGTATATATCCTAATAATACAGAGGGGGCCAGTATATATCCTAATAATACAGAGGGGCCAGTATATATACTAATAATACAGAGGGGGCCAGTATATATCCTAATAATACAGAGGGGCCATTATATACTAATAATACAGAGGGGCCATTATATATTATAATAATACAGAGGGGCTATTATATACTAATAATACAGGTCTCTGCTGTCCATATACCAGGCCTACCAGTATTACCCCTTAATATAGCGCCTGGTCAGGGTGACTAGGCGGTATATGAAGGGGTAATACTGGTGGTAGGCCTGGTATATGGATAGCAGAGATGGCATCCTCTGAGCAGTACTGTCTCTGGTCATCCTTTACCAGCATCCTGACTGCCACCTGCGTAGCCTTTGACACTGACTGTCACTCACTGATAGCTAAGGCTACTTTCACACTAGCGTTAGTGTGATCCGGCAGGCAGTTACGTTGTCGGAGTTGCCTGCCGGATCCGCTGTTCAGTGTGACAACTGACAGCATTTGTAGTCGGATCCGGGTGCGGATCCGTCTACAAATGCATTGCAAGAACGGATCCGTCCCTCCGCTTGTCATGCGGATGGACGGATCTGTCTTGCAGTCTTTTTCACAGTTTTCCCAGTCTGCGCGGATCCGTCCTTCAGTTGTTTCACAATGCCGGATCCGGCAATAATGCAAGTCAATGAGAATTAGTGCCGGATCCGGCATTCCGGCGACTGATCAGTGAGTGAAGTGAACGTGAGTGAGTGAACGGAACGGAACGGAAGGCATACTGATGCAAACTGAACGGATTTCTATCCATTCAGATTGCATGGGGATATGCCTGATCAGTTCTTTTCCGGCATAGAGCCAGAAAAGAGTAACGCAAGTGTGAAAGTACCCTAAGCAGCAGGCAGTGAAGTGCCATGAGAGCCAGGCTTCGCAGGTGGCAGTCAGGGTGCTGGTGAAGGATGACCAGAGACAGTACTGCCCAGAGGATGCCATCTATGCTCATCTCAACTATACCAGGCCTACCACCAGTATTACCCCTTCATATACCGCCTGGTCACCCTTACCAGATGAGCAGGTGGTGTATGAAGGGGTAATACTGGTAGGCCTGGTATATGGACACCAGTACTGTCTCTGGCCATCCTTTACCAGCACCCTGACTGCCACCTGCTTGCCCTGGCTCTCAGTGTCACAGTGTGAAGAAGTCACCCCCCACCTAACACTCAGGGAGTGATTCAGTCACACTGTGACACTGAGAGTCAGGGCAAGCAGGTGGCAGTCAGGAATCTGCTGGTGAAGGATGGCCAGAGACAGTACTGCCCAAAGGATGTCACCTCTGGTGTCCATATTCCAGGCCTACCACCAGTATAACCCTTAATATACCGCCTGCCCACCCCACACCTAACACTCTGGGAGCTGTCACACTGACTGACTGACTCACATTCAGGCTGCCTGCTGTGGAGTCCTGAAGCGACACACTGCAGCAGCCTTCTTCTTCTTCTTGCACCAGCTCCACTGTGTCTTTCCCGGCTGGAAGGTGGGCGGAGCTTCGCGCTGCTGTGGGCGGAGCTTCGCGCTGCTGTGGGCGGAGCTTCATACTTGTTCTGTTGATACTGCTCCTCACTCTGTGGGGCTGCTCTCAGTTAGCAACTTCAAAGATTTTTTTTTTTGCAAAGGGCTGCCAGCGCCCCCTGCAGTCTGGCGCCCGGGGCAACGGCCCCCCTGGCCCCCCCCTACGCTACGCCCCTGCCTACCCTTACTATGACTTGTGCATATTTTGCCCATTAGACTGCAAAGGATGAAAATCACTGCAGAAACTGGAATATATATGGTACAAGATGCAATCTTGTCCGACTGAATGTAAATAGGTTATTGTGAAACCCCATATAACTTGCCTAGAACTTTGTTTCAGCATGTCACTGCAGAACCTGAACCAAAAATACAGAACAAATATGCCATGTCTGAACATGGCCTAAAATTATAGTTTATATAAAGGTATAGATATATGGAATGATCGAGCAAGTTCCTAGTGGTTCACAGTTTGAGAGTTACATGGGAAAATCAGTGGTGAGTAGAAGTTCTTCTTGGTTCTTCTTCACTGGCTACTTCATGGGTAAAAGTAGTCCGTGAATTTTAGAAAAATTAAGATGCTTAGTTTGTGGCCTAATTCTTATAGGGGGTTGATACTGTGGAGGCGATCAGCTGGTCACTTCTGCTTTTGAAACAACCCCGACAGACAGCCACTTGTGCTTGGGGAAGCTACAGCAATGTAGCTATTTCCCTTGAAGTGGTTGCTGTCACTAATTTCTAGGATGGTTCAAGTCAACAGCGTCTGTTCTTGATGGGTGTCCATTCTGGAACATAGGACAATCCACTCTATGATATCCTTGTGCCATAGTAGAATATGTAAGTTTGTTTGCAGGTTTGGCATATTCATGTTCTGTAATTTCTTGGAGGAAGAGAATTACTGTGTAATGTACCTTGTAAGTCCATGTCCCTCTCTTAACCGAGTCTAGGTTGGACATTGACTTCTAGAGTGGCTATGTGCATTAGATGACACTAGCAAGATAGACTTCTTTCTTCTAGGAGAGAGCTAATTTGCATATTTTAACCTGTGTAGCATTTCTAATAAGACTCCATTCACAGCTCTCCTTAATGAGAATCAGTACCCCCCAAAGCTAAGACAATTTACATGTAATACACTGGAATATATCAATGACTGTGAAATGTAAGTATCATTTCCCTGACCACATATTGATGAACAAAGTATTCCATTTAATTCTAGCATTCAGACATTTCTCAGGTGTCGTATATCATCATGCAGCTTCAGGCACTGAATAAAAATCTAGATCACAAGATTTTTTTATTTTTTTCTGATAAATATAATAAATTGCATTGTTTGTTCTCTTTTGTGAGGAAGTTTCATTAATGTTTGTCGCTCATTAGGGATTAGGAGAGAAATTGTAGAAATTTCAAGGATGGATAAGTACTAAAAATAATTTACCAATAAAAATAACAACAAAAAAGTGAAATAAGGCAGCGTGAAATAATCACATTGCATAGAATACTCTAAGCTGTAAAAATCACATGACCCAGTCCACCAGACAAATGCTGTGGATATTATTTGTGAAAGAGCAATTTAATATGTGTTCTAGAAATACAAAGCAAGAAATAATTTGCTTGTGAAGGATTAAATTGAAGCTGCTGGAGGATCAGATAAATCCACAGTATGCATTGAAAAAGAAGGAATCATATATTTACAGTGTAGTAAATGTAAATTTATTTTAAAGAATAAATGCTAAAGTTTACAATGAATTCTAATAGTGGTGACTTTCTTATAAAAGTTACAGTGTTAGACTGGGTTTCCTTGGGCAGAGCAGAGGAAATGATTCCATACATGTGAATGTCCATTTTTAATTGCTTTGTGGCAGATGATTGGTTCCAAATAGAGATTAGTGAATTCATGGAAAATTTGATTCGGCCGAATTTCACAAAAAATTAATTTTGTGACAAATAACTTAGTCACAAAGCGCATTTTTTTTGTAAGTAGCGGGTGCAATGACAGGGAGCTGTGATAGCGCCGTCCCTGTCATTGTACCCCTCAGATGCCGCGTTCATACATGATTGCGGCATCTGATTGTAATTTTACACTGTTTTTAACAATAAAAAGTAATTTAAATCAAACTTACCGACTCCATTTGCTTGCACGGGCCGGCCGCCACCATCTTGCTTGAAGATCTCAGCCGAAATCCTGTGTGACGCAAGATTACATCATCACCCCGGCCGAGATCTTCAAGCAAGATGGAGGATGGCGGCCCGTCGCGAGCAAATGGAGGAGGTAAGTTAGAATTTTTTTTGTTTTTTATACTATTTCACTTTGTGAGATTCGAGTCGCTCATCTCTACTTCCAAACTCAATAGACTTTTCAGATGCATTAGTGTGTCCTCATGGTTGTTTCATCTTTGGATGCAGTATTGTGTGGATGCTTTATAAATGTATTTTTCTAAAGCAATAGTTAATAATTCCAGTATTTAAAGAGACCCTCCATCAGGTAGGAATGCAAATTGCATTGGGGACATTAATATTTCAGTGTGCCTAAAGTGGTAGTTTAAGATTAGAAAAAAAGACTACCTGATATTTTGCTCTCTAAGATGCACCTACTGTAGGAAAATAAGAAGAAAAAAAATCAGATCCCCAATCTTCATCAGACCTCAAATCAGACCCCCAATCTTCATAAGACTCCCAGTCTTTATGAGACCATTGATCAGAGCCCTAATCTTCATCAGAACTCAGATCAGACAAAAAATAAATAAAACAACTTACCTCTCCTGCTCTGTATGGCGCCGCCACTTAGGAGATCCAGCATGCTGTTCCTGCTGTGCTGCACTGTAACCTGACGTTGCACTAGGTCCTGATGCTGTATGCTGGGGAGTGGTGAGTAATAGTGGTGAGTTGTAATACCAGCACTAGCAACACTACACTCACTGTTCTCCAGTCCTACTGTACTAATGAGTGCTTCCATAAAGAAAGCTCTCATCGGTATTTGCTTAATAAGATGCATTTATATGTGTGTCTTATAAGATAAAAAATACAATACTTTTTCAAGAAACAAGGTCACTCTTGTCCATGGACTATGTTAATTTATGGTATTTTATATTGGCCTGTTGACGTGCATGAGGTTGGACAAATTAGTAAGCAAACTTTTAATGGTGGTTTCTGACCAAATACTGTACATCAGTATCCATGTACAAAATATCAATGATGGCCATCCTGATTCAAAATAATAATAGCTGTGTTGATTCTCTTTTATAGACTCATTTCATATATACAAATCTAAATGCAATGTTTCTAAGGTGTGCAAATCTATGTGAAATGCAGGATAGTTTAGCCACACAGCACCCACAGCTTATTTTTAGAGGTTAAATTGTCTATATACCCAGAGGATCTGCTCTTGTAGGCACCAATAAACAGCCTAGAAAGCTGCAACAGTACTGTTGGGCAGCCAAAACAGAATATATATAGATGTTTTAGATGTCCACAGAGAAGAAGAATGATTTGTCTATGGCCAAACTAGGTATGAGTGAATCGACTTTAGCTCATTAGCAAGAGTTCTTCACCTGTGAGGGGCTGTCCTTACAGGTGAAGAAGCACCCCTCCTTCCCGTCTCAGCCCTTGTGCTGCTACTTGGAGTAGTGGCGCAGGTGCAAAATTGTCAGGGCTGGTCAAGATGTTCAGCGCTGTCAGTCACTAGGCAGGTGGGCACTTCTTCATCTGTGGGGAGACCTCCTTACAGGCGAAGAACTCTTGGTACTCAGACAAATTGATTCACTCATCCCTAGTTTGGCCATGGGCACCAAGATGATTCAGGCTGCATAACTGATAAAATAATAGTGTATACAATACAAAAAAAAAAAAAAAAAAAATATATATATATATATATATATATATATATATATATATATATATATATATAGTTTTATCAAGGATTACTTGTGTGCAATCTTTTGGTGGTGGGGAATACTGGAATGCTGTGCTATGCATAGAGCAGATCTAGATGGGGAGATGCATGCCATATTGACTTTGTACTACCTTCCGGCCGGCACTAGGACCATTAGTGTTGCTAGAAGTGTTCCTTTAATATAATTATATTACATGAATCACTTTATGTAAGATAAGGAGCAGTTCTAGCTATGGGTTAAGGCAGTTGCTGAGTAATCAAGCTGCTCTGCCTGATGTTGGTATTTTGTCACTGGCAATAGTAATAATGCAATGCTAAATGTTTTAGATTGAAAGACATCACAGGTAAACTAATGTTTTGTTACCTTTAGTGCATTGTCTCATGCCACTTCTAAATTTATGGATCTCATGCCCCTCTCTTTAGGATTTATGCACATAATCAAATAATTTTATTTTTGCACAGCATGCTCCTAGAACTAATTTTGGCTTGTTTTGGTTGAAAATTAAGTAAAATAGAACCTCATATAGTACCAAAGGTCCTTTTAGACATCTCGATCAGGAACAAGCTTTCTTATAAAGGCTCACCTGTCCCATCATTTATCCATGTAAAAGGGCTTTAAAGGGGTATTTCCATCTGGACATTTATGCATATCAATAGGATATGCCTTAAATGTCTGATAGATGCTGGTTCCAGCTCTGGGACCCACTCCTCAAGAACGGAGCCCAGACCTGAATGAAGAGCAAGCTACACATCAAAATTTTAGGAAGTTCCATAACAGTGAATGGAGAAGACAAGATCGGAGCGAGTCCGAGTGGTGGGACTTACAGCTATCAAACATTTATGGCATATTCTATTGATATACCATAAATGTCCTGATGGGACATTTTCTTTATGCGACTAGCATTACGGTGTAAAATAAATTTTCATGTTGTTCACATGGATGAAATTAACACGCGCTTACATTTAATTTTGTCCCACTCTATGTGTTTGCTTTCTGTTGCTTTCTTTTGTCTAACTGTTGTCCCCAGACATTGGTTTTGAGATTGTGAAAGAAAAGAATTGTATATAAATATTCTCCAAACAGCAAGCTGGACTTACTCAATAAGCAATGTGTGACATGACATAATAGAAATCAATATTTTATCTAGTGCTTGGAGACCATATTGTAACATAAGCATTATATCTGCCCGAGTTATTTATATTCAGAAAGAAATCCCCTTTAAACGACATAGAGTTGCACATTGTAGTTATAGAATAGTAGCAATGAGTAATTTCATGTAATCTTCTGCTTTTGTACCCAAAAGAAGGGAACTCTCAGTTACTGCATATTGTAACTTCAAAAGTGAATGTTCGGAACAAAAAGTGATTTGTTTCCCAGTTTCTGTTTTGACAGAATTGTATGTCTTTTAGTCTACTATTATGATCATTAATAATCTGTGAAAAAGTTCTTAAATTTTTTGGTTGTTTGGGAGATGGGGTAAAATCATGGCATAACTACCTCACAGGCTTACTGACAGCCTTGCCACCATTGAAAACCATTCATTGTGTAGCTTTTAGCTTTAAAGGGGTTGTTTGACCCCCCAGGTCTTTTCAAGCAAGCCCCCAGTGTGCTGGACCTGTGTAGGGAATCATAATTAATTGATGCCTGCTGCTAGGTTCTGGCTCCTTTGCTCTCCCATACCTTTGCAGTGCTCAGGTCTCCCCATGTCAGCATCCAGTATGACACCGGTCATATGGCTGCCACAGCCAATGACTGGCTGCAATGGTGATGTGTCCTACATGCATCATAACACTGGATCATGTGATGCATGGAGGACACATGGCCACTGAGGCCTTGTGACTCACACCAAACTGGAAATGGACACAAGGAAACCTGAAAGCTGCAGAAGTATGGGAGGAGCAAAGGAGCCAGAACCCAATAGTGAAGAATCGGTCAGTATGATTCTCTCTGAAGGTTAGGCTACGCTGGGGCATCTGCCAGAAGGGCCCCCATAGGTTAACAAGATGTTAAAATAAGTTTTCTGGGAGTTCAATTTTGATGGCCTATCCTAAGTATAGGTCATCAATATCTGACTGGTGGGGGTTCAACACCTGGTACCCCTACCGATTAGCTATTTCACAAGGTTGCAGGTTCACCGCAGCAAATTAAGCATAACACTGTACATTGCATAGCGGCTGTGCTTTGTATTACAGCCATTGGCTATTCACCTGGATGGGACAGAGCTTCGCCTAGGCTATGTAACCAAAGAAAGTGACATCACTGGCCTAAGAAGAGGCTTTGACACTTGCTGTAGTGCCATGGCCTCTTCAAGCAGCTGATCGGCAAGGATACCAGGAGTTGGCCCCCACTGACCATATATTGATGACCTATCTAGAGGATAAGTCATCAATATTGAATTCCTAAAAACCCCTTTACAAAAAGTATTTTAAGGCTAATTTCACACGTGTTTTTTTCATTCAGGTGTTGTCCGAGTTTACAACGGACCGAACTCAACTGAGTACTGACCCATTCAACTAAATGGGTATCTTCTCACGTGATTTTTCACATGGACCACCAGTCATGTTGAGGAAAATATGCAATGTTCCATTCTTGTGGACGAACACAAGCTCACTCCAAAATTTGTCTATGTTCACCATCCAGAGCCTAAAAAAGTTTCTGATCATCACAGGCCTAATGAATCTGCAATTACTACGGAAAGCTGTTTTTATTATTTGTCTGCAGTTATTGAACTTTCATTAGAACATTACAAATTGCAAATATGGCTTTTCTTGTAGATTTGTCACCGCTGTGTATTTTACTGTGGCATTTAGTTTTTTAAACCTATTACATACAAAAAGGGTTTATTGCTCTAATTAAACACTGTTGTTCAGCATGTCACTTAACACAGATACTTGTGCAGCTAATTAGTCAGTGGTTCAGTATTGTAAGAGGTCACTTGGTATCCACAAATAGGTTGGATAAAAAGAATTTTTACATTATTATTATTTTCAAGTGGGAATTATTACAGGTTGCAAGTGTTCTTTTCGTTAATTTCTAATTAAAACTGAAAATTGCTTTTCTTAATTGGGACACGGGGGTTTTAGTAAATTTGCAGAAACATATCTGGAGATTAGGTGAAACAATGTGTTTATGAGGCATGGGATCTTTGGAAGGGTCCATTAATATTATGTCACTGACAAAATAATTTGTAGGGATATGTTATGAAATGTCTGATTGTTTGGAGACCTACTTTTGGTACTGTATCATGATACTGTGTGCATTAAACTTAAAGGGGCTAGCTGACTATTTGTAATTGACGACCTATCCAGAGTCATCAGATTTGATTAGTGGGTGTCTAACACCCTGGACACAATCAGCTGTTTGAGAAGGCCCGGCACTCCTGTAAGTGCTGTGGCCTTCTTGATGCTTACCCTAAGACAGTGATGTCATGAACATCAGTTATGTGACCTGGGCACATATTCACACCCCCAAGATCAGATGCTGATGACCTATACAGTGGATAGGTCATCAGTTACTAATAGTTGGATAATCATTTTACTTGGCTTATCCTGTGAAAAGTATTTAAATTAGATCACAGGAGTCCAATCAATGGGACCCCCCATCATCCTTCCTGAGAATCAGGGGTGTCCAAGTTGCCTTGCCAAATGGGGCAGTAGTAAACATGTTGGCCCAATTCTCCATTTACTGCTGTAAGAATGAAGGAGTGTTGTCTAGGTGAGCCCAGCGCCATTCAGAAACCTGAGTCTGGGACCAAGTGGTTGGACCCCCTCACAATTTGATCCTGTGGATAGGTGATAGTGTTGAGTGAATTTGATTTGGCTGCTTTGCTGAATTTCACAAATAAATCACGCCTCCCCCCTGTCATTGAACCCCTCAGATGCCACGTACATTGCTGATCGAGAGGTTAATCTTGAAAAGATAAAAAAATACTCACCTGATCCCTTTGATCACGTAGAGGCAGCCCTGGCCATCTTGATTGTGATGATGTAATCACACCGGCTGGCGTGGTGACGTCAAACGTCACAATACGTAAGATTTCGCTAAGTATTTTCAATCTAGATGGCCACAAATGGATGAGGTTTTTATTCCCTGCCATTTCAGTCAAAATTGATTTGTTACCACAAAGTGCAAGGAAACTTGGCTTTGCATCAAATTGAATTTTTCCTGGAATTTAGATTAAAGTCAATTTGTTTGACTTTGATTCGCCCATCACCAATAGGTGATAAATAATCTGAGTAATGTTTGGGGGGGCACACACACAGTAACAAATGGAGTTCGCTGGCAGTTCAACAAATACAAATGCAAAAAAAGGGCCACATGGCCCAGGTAAACTCCAATGAGGCGCATATCCACCAATAATAGAATCAATACTCAAATTTTATTAAGCTACAAAGTAATACAAACACAGTTAAAAATTGTATACAATAAACTATGTGCTGATATCCAATAAAATCAGACACATATACAATCCCCACCGATTGTCACAAATGTAGAAAAAATATGCATAGCTAAGAATGGACAATACCCAACAAAATAAAGCATAAAAAACAACCCAGGATGTATAATAAATGAGCAATAGTAATGTGGTATCAGAGCACCTAATACCTGAGTGGAATGCAAGGGTATGGAATTATTCAGGTGGGTCTGCCCCACACGTATCGCCGGTAAAAACCGGCTTCCTCAGGGGTGAAAGCCTGCATGTTTCTTAGCCCTTTATATATATTGGTAATCAAGAATAATACATGATAATAGAAGTCACCTGTGATATACATAAATCACCTGCTTTACCACTGGCGTCCCTGAGCGTGTACAGCACATGTGCATGTGTCAAAGAATTGGAAGTGTGGGATCATGTGATAAAAGTTACATGATTGTGAAACATCCCGGTCATGGAGCGCATGTGCGCTCCACGAGCAGGAAGTAAAGATTGAGCGCTCAAAGTCATGGAGAAAGACACTGCAATGTGTTAAGTAAATCATGTGATGCTCAAATAGAACGTAAATGTGTTCCAACCTGAGAATAATGCATGTTTGTGCATATATAAGACAAATTTATGCCCACAATTAAAAAGGAGAAAATGCATCTACACAGGGGCATCTTAATTGCAGTGAGGCCTCTATTAGTGCCTGTGCAACAGTACAGTCCAGAGCCCACCATTTAGGACAACATGGTCTAACAGCTTTATAGCTACAGGGGACACTATAGAGGGCTTTATTACAACTGTGGGCTTTTTAGGGTTGCTTTAAAGGTCAGCCTAATTACTACTGGAGGCTCTAAAGGGGTGCCTTATAGGGAGTCCTTGTTACTACTAGGGGCACTATAGAGGGGCCTTATTTCAGCACACCATTTCTTTTTTCTTATCTTCTCCTCTGAAACATAGGTGTGTCTTATGGTCCAATGTGCCTTATAATGTGAAAAACACAGGAGATTACTATGATGCCACAATGTTATATGCTGTGAAACACAAAATATTTCCAATAAACAAAAATAATTCTCGTTCATTTTGTAGGATACCCCAAATTCTTATGTCTCTGTTGGTTGTCATCTATCTACTATATATTTCTCTGTCTGTGAATTTCTGATATATGACTGATACTTGAGCTGATATTTCACACGTAAGCAATCTGTCTCATTTTCTGAAAATGCTGCACCATTTATAGAGGTTTATTTTTTATAATTCTAACATAAAAATGATTGATTTTCCAAACTGCTGTACGTCTCAAGGTCAATTGACTCGACTTTGGAAAAGCTGATGGATAGCTGGCAGAGATATATAGTAACCAGTGCAGACGCAGGATAAGGACAGGTTAACTATGTAAAACGCTAGGGATTCCTCCAAGAAAATGTTCTCTGTAAGATATTCATTAGTTATAAAAGGCACAGTCTAGAAGGAAAAATATACTTCATACAAATGGCATATGGCTCTGCAAAGAAAAAGTTGGCATTCCTTTGGGCAAACTTATGATTAATGAATTAGGTAGATTAGTAGGGTTGTTTAAAGTGTTCTGCCTGCAGTTCTGTGCCACAAAGTGTTAGATGGCCCACATGGGCCTAGAAAAATCTAAGAGAGATGCTGAGGATTAATGTTATACTGATGCTGTTACAGTGGAAAGAGAATTTGCAGTCATCATTCCAGATGACCTAATGTTTGACAAGGAGCATAGCAAAGCAGCCACATTACAAACTGAATCTGAAGACACCAACACAGCAGAACACTTGGGTGATGGATTCTGCTATATAGGTCGTTACGGAGCAGAAAGATCTAACTCCGGTTTTTTTTTTTTTTTTTTACAGATATAAAAAGGAACAAAAGTTAAAAATTTTTGTAGTTTCTATACTGCGGACTAGTTACAATATATTGTCCTATTTGTGTATGTTCATTTTTTGTATCATTTGTGATTTCTCAAATAAAAAAGAGAATCCCATATTGAATGAAGACACTGAAATAAAGAAAATAAAAAACTCGCAAGGTCAATATCATAAATCTGATCGGAGTGTGAGACGTTGTAACTTTATAGATAGAAACTGACTGTTTCCAGCTTTACTGCAAATGAAAAGAGGAATTAATAAGGATAGATGAATAAAAGACAGTGGCTTATTATACAGGGAAACCGGCATAACAGTAGGTGCCATGCTGTGCACCCAAGGGTATACACAGTTATAGTAGGTGTAATGCTGGAAGTCATTGCTTTCATAAAACATGCTGCAGCAAGGACTAAGATTATCATCGGATCTGTTTTTTTAATATGAGCTATAGCTGTTGTAACAGCGACTAATATCTTTACTGTAAAATAAAATATGTTCATGTTTAATTACACATGTAGCACAGCTTCATTTCTTCAAAGGGCCTGCATGAAATAATTCTGTTTTTCCAAAAAATAATGCCACTCATCTCCATGAGACATTTTTATTGTAGCATGATGAGAGTAGCTGGGCTGAATGACACACTCCATGCATATACAATAACTGAAGCAGTAAATACTGTATGATGATTTAATGCAGGCACAGATGTGTTTGTCAAATGTGCTGATACAGTCATTTGACATAATGTATGGGTATATGCTTAGAGGGTTATCAGGCAGAAAGGGGGGAATTATCAAGACTGGCTTTGTTGATACCAGTCTTCATCTTGATCTTGCTTGAAGTGGCTGGAGAAGGGGCAAAAATATTAAAAGGCGCACATTTCTTATAAATTTTGGAAAATCTCGGCAAATCCATCTCCCAGAATCTTGAATTTGTGCCAGCATGGAGGTAGATTTCAGGTGTGACTTGCTCCAGAAAGTCAATGTGTTGGTCTGCATAGACGCCAACCCCACCCACAAGCGCACTGCCCCCTTTTACAGAAATGGTGAGCGTGATGTAAAAGGGCAAAAAGTCACACATTTTGGGGCAAAATGGGACTTCTATAAAAATATGCGACTTTTTGTTACCACTATTCTGGCACAGAGTGCTTTATAACTCTCCTCTGAAGTGTGCAGATATTAGGAGATACTGTAAATGGCAAAGTACTACATTATCCAAATTATTCAGAAATTGTCTTCTTTTAAAGTAATAATAATTTGTAGGGGTCACGTATCAGGTATCACATGAGTAAATTAAGTAAATCAGTCAGGACATGGATGGGATTAGGCAACAGCTTCATGTGTGTGGGGGGCTCGTGACTCTCCCCTGAGAAGGGTCAGGCGAAATGAATGTTTTCACCCCAATCCTTTTGTTCTCCTGGGAGATATGCTACCAACAGAGGTGTCTGGTAGATGCTTTCTTCCTTTTCTGCATTAAATATACATAGATGTTCGCCTGAGCCAAACGTGAATTTGTGAGGCAGAAGGGAGACATGCTCTAACTGTTAGCCAGACATTTCGCTGGCAGCTACTGAATGTATTTGGCCACTTTAAGTTCCTACTTAGATACTACCAGCCCAGGCAACTTGAAAGGTGAAGGCAGGACCAAGTAAGTGCTGTACCTATATACCCGCTCACAATATATACAGTATACAGTCATACTAATCACAATGTGGTGGAACTCTGCCTGTAAGATCTTACAACCAGCAGTGATGTAATCCATAGCAGCCCATTAGCTTCCCAGCAATGTCAGGGTAGTGTCGGCTCCTGTCTGCTTGGTATGGGGCACATCACGCCCTTGCTGTTTACACCTTCCCTCTTAAATCCATAAAGATTAATTACAGAAATTAGCACTTGGTCCATCTGCTCTGCACTCACTCCTTCACCCTTTCATCCACTTCTTGTTATATATGCTTGGCTTTCTCTTAATCCTAGTGTAAAAAGTTAATGCTTAATTTTCATGGGAAATGCTGTCTGACTCTTCAGTCACTCTGAAGTGAAGATCATGTCCATGAAGCATAAATCCCAAATCATCCAGCAGAAATCGGATACAGCTTCTTGTTCCCCATGGTGACACAGCCCCTTGTGTATAACCTACTGCAGTTAATTAATCTGCACAATTTCCCCTGGGCTTGTCTTGTTTATGAGAAGGAAATAGGAAGTTGACAAAGTGATGTGCCCTGATTCTGTGCACCTAGTGCTGAAGTGTCTGCTGCTGATGCCGAAAGCCTGCTTTGCTTACCATAGTAAATATGCTGTTTAGCAGTGTGAACGAAAAAACTGGAGAATATTTAATTCATGAGCTCTTTTTTCTTAAAGTTTTGCTTCATTAGAATAAGTAGATAGATAGATAGATAGATAGATAGATATTAAAACAAGCACACTGTAGCGCACCCTCTGCTCTAGTGCTAGTTGGCGCGGTATACTACACTTTTATTTATCAGATAGATAGATATTAGAGAGATAGATAGATAGATATTAGACAGATAGCTAATAAATAGATAGATAGATAGATAGATAGATAGATAGATAGATAGATAGAAGATAGATATTGATTACTAATCAATAATTATTTAAATACAGTATACACCTATGTAGATGGGGGGAGTTTGGCAGTTTTCTCCAAAAGTCACAATTTTTTTATGTAAAGCCTTACTTTGTGTAAAAATGTGCCTTTTCCACCACTTCTTGCCACACTCAATACTTCTCAAAAAAATAAAATAATGGACGAGAGGGAATGGAGCCTACACAGACCAAGAGCAGTTCTCATAATTTCCACCAGATAGCTGGCATAAATGATACCAGTTCACGGCTTGCATAGATTTCAGTCAGGGGCGCACAAACTACCTAAGGATTCAACATATTAAGATTCCTGAGCTTAAAAGGTTTTGCACATCTTACTCCAAGTGGAAACGCAAAGAAACACCAGTCTTAGCCTTGTTATATTTTTACAAAAAAAATACATTTTTAATCCTTCATGCACTAATCCAGAAAGTCTGATAGCCCTGCACACACCTGCAATATAAAGTAACATTTCAGAAAGAACCAATTAGCAAGTCTTTCTGAAGGTGTCTGATAATTCCAAAAATCTTACAATCTAAACCCAACATAAAGTGATTTTATTATATATAGTATATTTACAGTATATATGCTTAGTCAATAGTGTATTCTTTATAGCTGTATTTCCGAGTCGCAGTGAGTCACTTTCAGACACGTTCCAGCCATAGTTATACTATTTTCCCGTATAAAGGGAGCCATTTATATTCTAGATTCATAGCAATTTATGATTTACAGGGGAGAATACGGAAAAAATCCCTAATGAGAATAGAAAAATACTAAATTGAAAATACAGCTCTATATGCATTTTTCACAGGTGGTATATAACTTAGATTTCCTGTTGGGAAACAGTGCTGCTGATATTTTTACTTTTCATTTAATAGAGTTATTGGTTTTTAGCAATAGTCCTTTTCTATCATGTGTATTGTCTGCCTATACCCTGGGATAATCTCTCAACATACGTACATGACATTCCTATTGATATTAAAGGGGTTGTCCGGGATTGGGGACATTGGTCTAATAGTACTAGAGTGACATACACATTACATACATGCATGTCCTACCTTTGCCACATATTTCTGATGCCCCGTCTTCATATAGGAAATTCTTGGCTGGAAGTGACTGTTTTGTTGTACTCAGTGACGTACCGGGTCCCTTGCAGGCGAGCAACGCCTTCTCTTCCGCTGCTCAGGGAGCCTGGTGACATCACGGGCAGCCTAAGTAATTATGCAGAGTGGATGGAGGGGCGGTAACTAGGTTGGCAGACGGCACCAACCCCCCCCCCCCCCCCCCGTTCCAGTGACCTCACCGGGCATGGAGCTTTATAATGAATGGAGGCAGATCACTATGCTACTTAGCATAGAAAACTTCTCCCATGTAAAATACTGTCTAATGGGGCAGAAGGCTGTATTAGTATGAGGTGGGCGGGTGCAGGGATGTAATGATAGACAGTACAAACCAGGAGATGCCGCGCTGCACTGGGACCCACAGTGCAGTGCAGCAGGAAGTCATCACATAGATAAACATTTATGTTAACAATCTGTTTGGGGACCGTAGGAGCCATGCAGCAGTGTAAAAACTACCTAAAAACATTGGGGGAACCTTAACTCAGCTAGTAATGGTGAGTAAACTGTTTTAAATCCCGGACAACCCATTTAAAGGTTTCTTTTGGGTCTTCGATATTGATGGCCTGTCCCCTGAATAAGTCATCAATATCACATTGGTATGGATGTGGTGTATGGATTCAGAAGCAGAAGGCTCCATCTACTGTGTTCAGCTCCCATTTCAGCACCTACACAGTGGACAGAGCATTCCCACCAATGTATAGTTTTTAGAGGCTGCCCAAAACAGCTGATACATGGGGGTGCCAGGTTTTGGATCCCTACCAATCTGATATTGATGACCTACCCTGAGGATAGACCATCAATATCTAAGTCACAGAACACTTCTCAATACAACTGCATTTTGGAAAAAAATATATGCCAGTCTTCGGTAGATATATAGATCAATATAAGTGTTGAATTGTATGTATTTATATATGCTACTCTGTCCTGCTGAAGGTAAATAGTGAATGTGATGTCATTTAAGTCGGAATATACAAAATAATGAACGGAAGTGCACAGAAACCAGTGTATTTCTCATTGAGTATTTTATCTATTGTGGTACATTAGAGACACCTTAGTAAAATAATTAAATCAATTAGGCATAAGCTAGAAAAAGTCAGTGAATTGGCAAATGGTACAGAAACCATGTGTCGAATGCTTTTTTTAATGTTGTTTCATTTACATTACTGTTGTAGATGATAGCGATAATTTGTACTGACAGAGGTGCTACTGGTTAGCATTGTAAGTGGCGAATTTGATCCATGTAGACATTCAAGAGACAAGTTTAACAGATTTCCTGTAGTAAGATTATGCCTTCAGGACAGCCAAGTCTTTCCAGTATGCTTCCCATAACTATTATGAATTATCATAGAGCTAGTCAGTGCATTGGGAAAAATTGAATGGATTGATGAATTATGACAAAAATGTTCCTTCGGGTATATGTCTGTATGGATTTTCAAGTGGTCCTGTGAAACATCAGACTTATTGGCAACTGTCATTGATGTTTGTACATACATGTCATGAGAAGAAAGTGTGTAGAAGTCAGGCTGAATCCAACTTGTGGCTCCACCTGTCAAAGTCACTTATGTCACTATTAACCACATCTTCTTCTTAAGACCTTGTATTTTTAGGTCATTTTCTTCATAGACATGAGATGGCTACTGCTATTAAATATGATTACACTAGTGGACAGGATTAACATAGTAACATAGTTTTTAAGGCTGAAAAAAGACATCTGTCTATCTAGTTCAGCCTGCTATCCTGCAAGTTGTTCCAGAGGAAGTTAAAAAAAAAACTGTGAGGTAGAAGCCAATTTTCCCCTCTTAAGGGGAAAAAAATTCCTTCCCGAATCCAATCGGGCAATCAGAATTAGTGTTGAGCGTTAATATTTACATAGCGAATTTTTTTTGCGAATATCGGCACTTCGCTAATTCGCAAATATTGCAAATATAGCGCTATATATTCGCAATTTCAAATATTGGTTTTTTTTTTATTGTTTATTTTTTTATTGTTTATATATATTTTTTTCTTTCCCACTTCCCAAAAGTAGTTCTACATAATACATTCGTCAATCGTCATCTTCTTCTACCAAGCCAACCATAGTAAACAAGGTCTAAGTTGAAATCGCAATGCGATTAATTCAAGTTATATTAATCGCATTGCGATTTCAAGTTAGACCTGGTTTCTATGGTTGGCTTTGTAGAATTAGCGAATATGACGAATGTATTCGTCATATTTCTCAAAACTAAGATAACAAAGTATTCTCCATCTTCGTTTTAGCTACCTATGCGTCAACTTCGATAATTCTAGCAATCCAATAGGAAGGTTGACTATAGAGACAGCTGTGTTTAATTCGCTATGCAATTATATTATTATTATTATTTATTTTTTCAATAAAGAGAATAATTATAATAATTATCAAGTATTATATTAATATATAATATATTCAAGTTATATTAATCACATTGCGATTACAACTTAGCACTGCTATATTACATATTAGTGTAGAATTAACGAATATGGAATATAGCAGTGCTAAGTTGAAATCGCAATGCGATTACTTCAAGTTATATTAATCGCATTGCGATTTCAACTTAGCACTGCTATATTCCATATTCATTAATTCTAGCCTAATATGTAATATAGCAGTGCTAAGTTGTAATCGCAATGTGATTAATATAACTTGAATTAATCGCATTGCGATTTAAACTTAGACCAGGTTTACTATGGTTGGCTTGGTAGAATTAGCAAATATGACGAATGTATTCGTCATATTCCTCAAAACGAAGATAACGAAGTATTCTCCATCTTCGTTTTAGCTACCTATTTGTCAAGTTCGCTAATTCTAGCAATCAAATAGGAAGGTTGACTATAGAGACAGCTGTGTTTAATTTGCTATAGGAGAGTAGCCTTAAGTTACAATCGCAATACGCGATTATTTAAATCGCATATTAATCACGATAATGACGAATATGAAACAAATATTCTATTGAATATTCGCGAATTTTGTTGAAATCGAATATGGCACCTGCCGCTCATCACTAATCAGAATAACTCCCTGGATTAACGACCCATCTCTATTAGCTATAGCCTGTAATATTATTACACTCCAGAAATATACCCAGGCCCCTCTTGAATTCCTTTATTGTACTCACCATCACCACCTCCTCAGGCAGAGAGTTCCATAGTCTCACTGCTCTTACCATCAATAATCCTTTTCTATGTTTGTGTACAAACCCTCTTTCCTCCAGACGCAGAGGATGTCCCCTCATCACAGTCACAGTCCTAGGGATAAATAAATGATGGGAGAGATCTCTGTACTGACCCCTGATATATTAATACATAGTTATTAGATCTCCCCTTAGTCGTCTTTTTTCTAAAGTGAATAACCCTAATTTTGATAATCTTTCAGGGTTATTACTTTAGTTGCCCTCCTCTGAACCCTCTCCAGTTCTGCTATGTCTGCCTTGTTCACAGGAGCTCAGAACTATACACAGTATTCCATGTGTGGGCTGACTAGTGATTTGCAAAGTGGCAGGACTATGTTCTCATCACATGCATCTATGCCCCTTTTGATGCAACCCATTATTTTATTGGCCTTGGCAGCAGCTGCCTGACACTGGTTTCTACATAAAATTCCTAGGTGCTTTTCCATGTCAGTGTTACCCAGTGTTTTACCACTTAGTATGTACAGGTGACTTGCATTATTCCATTCCATGTATATAACTTGTCATTTGTCAGTGTTAAACCTCATCTGCCACTTCTCTGCCCAAGCCTCCAATTTATCCACATACATCTGTAGCAGTATACTGTCCTCTTTGGTGTCCTCTGCAAAAATTGATATCTTACTGCGCAAGCCTTCTACAAGATATTAATATATATATTGAAGAGAATAGGGCCCACCCCTGTGGTAGCCCACTAAGCTGCCGAAAATACAGAATGAAGCTCTTACAGGGCCTGGCTGGTATTTTTTTTTTTTAAATTAAGGACCAGAATTCATAAAAAAAAAAGTAAAGAAATGTTACTGACTGTATCTCACTGATCCCACCCCTTTTAGTTTTCAAAGCTTTCCTGCTGTTATCTTCCTCCTAGTGTCCCTTGACACAATTGAAATGACTGCTCATCTAATCTCTGGTTGAGGCAGATCAGCTTCATATATCAGGGTTTTTATGCCATTCTGACCATCTAAAACAAATTAATAGCCAAACAACTAGTAAAAATGTTTAGCAGATGTGGAGAAAATGCTGCAAAGTAAGAATGCTTTCAAAAATGGAAATGTTAATAGTTAATTTTATTCAACTAACAAAATTCAATGTGATTTAACAAAAGAGAAATTAAATCAAATCAATATTTGATTTGACTACTCTTTCCCTTCAAAACAACATCAATTCTTGTAGGTACACCTGGCAAACTCGTCAGGGAGGTTGTTCCAAATATCTTGGAAAACCAACAACAAATCTTCTGTGGATGTAAGCTTGCTCAGATCCTGCTGTCTCTTAATGTAATCTTAGGCTTGATGATGTTGAAATCAGGGCTCTGTGGTGGCAATATCATTACTTCCAGGACTTCTTGTTCTCTTTTATACTGAAAATAGTTCTTAGTGATATTGGTTGTATGTTTTCCTACTGCAGAAAAACTATGAGCTAATCAAATCCTTTCCTGATGGAATTGTATGATGAATAAGTGCCAGTATTTTTCAGCACTGAGGACACCATTAATCCTTAAAGAATCCCCAACTTAATTTGATGAAATGCAGCCCCAAACTTGCACTAAACCGCCACCATGCGGTACTGTTGCCTGCAGACACTCATTATTATAACACTCTCTATTGTAACAAACTGACTTCTGTTTGAATCATCAATCCAGAACACCTGCTGCCCTTTTGCATCCCAGTCCCTATGTTTCATGCATAGTTAAGTCACTTGGCCTTGTTTCCATGTCAAAGGTATGGCTTTTTGGCCACAATTCTTCCATGGAGACCACTTCTGGTGCACAGGTTTCTTCCACAGGTTTGAAAGCTTTTGCCTGGAAGAAACCTTGCTAATTCAGAACAACAACCCCGAATGTATAGCCAATGACATTAAGAACTATCCTCAGCATAAAAAAGAACAAGGTGTCCCAGAAGTGATGATATGGCCCTAACAGAACACTGATCTCAACATCATTGGGTCTGTATGGGATTAGATAAAGAGAAAACAGGATTTGAGAAAGCCTACACCCACAGTGGATCTTTGGTTAGTTCTCCAAGATGTTTGAAACAACCATCCATCTGAGTTCAGCAGAGTAAACCCTCTACAAAATTTCACCTCTTTGAGAACACCACATACATTTAAAATCTCAGTCCCACTATACTGTACATTCTCTATATTTTAAGAAGGCCAGCCTCTAGATGACTACCACTTCTTATATTTAACTTAATTTGTCATTTGACTGTTTCCTTTTTTGTACTTACACCTCTGTTTGACATAATCAGGATCCATTTGTAAAAGCTCTTAAGTATAGGTACACACTATAGAAAACTTCAGAGAACACAATCTTATATCTTATTGCCTTGCGCCAAAAAGCAAGACTTAGACTGACATGACTAAAGGCTTGTGTATTAATAACAAATTTGCTTAATAACGAATAGTCTGTGGCATGCAAAGTACCATAGTAGTACGAGGACCTTTTATAAATGCAAATTGAATGAAGTTTGCTATGAATAGCCAGATGATGGCCATTAACATGACAGTCATTTTTATGTATGGATAGTCTGTTATTAAACAATATGTAATTAAAGGAATATTCAAAATAATCGTAATAAAATGTATATTTTCATAATTTCATTAATACTTTACAGGTTTGTACTTGCTAAAGTGAATGGAAACTTTGGAGCAGATAGGTCTTAAATTTAAACCGTTCAGAAAAAGAGTAGACACTCCAATTTTATCACAGTGGCATATGTTGTGTGATACATCTGGCACTTTTATCTATCTTTATGCCACCTCTTGGTAGTCTTACATTCGATCACTTTTCTTGTATCAAGTTTTTAGTTTTTTTGAAAATAAGCCAGAATTCTAGTACATTTAGATTAGTAAATCTATAGCACTAGTCAATGCCCAGTAGTCAAATAAAGAATAAATGCAGTGATAACAGACATGCGTAGCTTGCCACTCCATTCATACGAGGCATAGGACTCTCCTCGTGATTGTTGGGGTTCCCAGCTGTTGGACCCACATCAATCAAATACTTCATCATCCAGTGGATAGGGGATTCTTTTCTAAGCCCCTTTTAGCTCCATTTTCATTACATAAACATTATAGAGGGCATGTAGTATTTAGCATTCATTCCATATAAACTATCACATAGGCACCAAATTGTAGCAAAGATGGCAAGAGCAATAACAGAACTCCTTTTGTAGTAGTATTGCAAAGATGTTGTACCTTTTTTTTAAAGAAATAGTGGAAAAAATAAACTATATTTAGGATGGCACCTAGAAAGAGGGGGCAGTGTTAAGTTCCCTTCACATTCTAAGCATATGTGTGCTTTGTAGAACAATTTGCCACCTGGAAAATATTACTATTCTTTTTTTATGTGGAATCTATTACCTTTAGAAGAGACATAAAGAGAGACCCATAGATTGTGTTTGGTAATGTGAAACATTCTGGTATAGTGTGTTTGAATTCATAAAGAATTACCTAGATGATGTTAAAGGTGTTAGAGTTTTATTGACCATTATAGCCTAGTCCAGAACCCGTATTATATGGATAAATATAGTATAATCAATAAAAAAACAGTATGCTAAGATTTATATCAACTCAACTTCTGTACAAAGTATATATGTTGTTTAGATCAACATTTTTTGAGAAATTGTAGGGATTTTTTTTTCTAATTTGTCATATCAAATATTTTTAAAAATGCTAATGTCCTGCAGTTTTTGCCGTAACTGCTGAGCTACTTAATAGACTACAATAGAAATCACTTTTCAGCAGGTATCTCATTATAATCTACAATATATGTATATAACATAGAATCACACCATACACAATAGGTAACATTAACAGCTTGTATATTCCCCCACTCTGCACAGTGACATAGATGTCAAGGGGCATCTCCAAACTACAGGTTCCTATGGTCCATGTGGCTGCTGATATACATCCCTGAACTGCTGTTAACAGTAGCCTGGACAAGATGGCCACCTAATAATCATCCACAAATGTCAGTGCAAAGGTTAAAGATAACCTTTATCTGATCAATTCACTCTTATTGTATTGAGGGGAAGCAATACAATGGTATCCACAGTGATAGTCTTTTTACATAGGGAACCACTGATTATAGTAGGCTCTTGAGATACCTTTAAGATCACTATGCTATGCTAAATCATGTACCAATGATTATATATGAAATTGTCCTACATAGATTTTGTCTGGTTTAGAAATCTCTTGCTGTAGGTGCTTTGTGCCAGATGCAAATTTCATTACAAGGACTTCAGTGTTTTGATAACTATTAAAATAAATAACAAATAGATATGTGTGGGACAGCACCATCGGCGGCCGAATGGCCGATAGTCCAGGATGTGGCGGTGCCCGCGATGTCAGGTCCTGACCTTAAGAACCCCTCCAATGGAAAGAAATGAAAAAGGATCGCAGCACTCCAAGGTCTTCTAATGTTCAAAGTTTAATCCACCACGTGAAAATGCGACGTTTCGACCCAGGGGGGGTCTTTATCTATGCTTGATAAAGACCCCCCCTGGGTCGAAACGTCGCATTTTCACGTGGTGGATTAAACTTTGAACATTAGAAGACCTTGGAGTGCTGCGATCCTTTTTCATTTCTTTCCTATTAAAATAAATAGACATCCATGGTACCATTAACTTTCAGTGGTAATTCCTGTAGAGCAATTGGAGATCCCAGTGTACTTGTTAAATTTGTCTTAAATTTGTCCCGGCATAAATACGTATATCAGCATAAATACAGAAAGAGATGGAAACCAGTATTTGGAGATTGTCAGTGTTTCCTTCCTGATTTCTCTTTAAAATTCACAAATTTTTGACTTAATGGAATCCCAATAAACACAAGTTTACTTTTATAACATAAGTGAGTTTTAGAAGGCATATGATATAGTGTATTTCTAAATGTTCACATCACAATAGAACTTCTGATTATGTAGTAAATTCCTACTTTCCATACTCACTATTACCTCTGTATTAATCACTATAATAGGTATTAGCTATCTCCTCTTCCCATTGTGCACAGCCAGAGGCTTGACGTATTGAAGCTTATTTATTGTCAATTTGCATATGCATTCCTAACATAAACTAAATGTTAATAGTTCTGATGACATTTTCATCTGACTGATGGCCAGATCCAGGAGACGCCACAAACATAGCATCAACCAACAAATTGGAGAATTTATTAGCAACATAAATGTTGATTAAGTGTTGTTTGTACTGTGGCCTCAATATCTCACACTTGCAAATAATAATTCCGATGGATCCCTAAAATATGTAACAGGCAGAAAAACAAAATGTTTTTAATTTTTAATTGGGTATCCATAGAACAGACAAGCTTGCAATAATTGTCTCCCATTCATCTTAAAATAAAAACGGTATTCTGTAAGTTGAAAAGCATTATACTCTATATTTAAAAAAGTGGGACCAACGTCAGTTTTTCAGTACAATTATTCTTACCCTGCTTTTAAAAGGTATATTTGGACAAAGAAAGTGAATTCTTTTATTTGTGATTGTGCATTCCACATTTATATTAATTTGGAAAAAAAAAGCAAAAATGTATATTATTGTACACTAAAGATATGCAATCTCTTCTATGAAGTTTAGAAAGTCATGACATGTTGAAGTCATGATATTAAGGGTGTTGTGCAGGGGGTTTATATTGATTATCCATCCTCAGGATAGGTCATCAATATATAATTGGTGGGGGTTCAACATTCGGCACCCCAGCCAATCAGCAGTTTGCTGAGGAGCCGGTGCTCCATGCGAGCGCTGCTTCCTCTTCACTACACTAAGGATCGTCTCTCTCGCAGCAGCGTCTTAGGGTCATTTAAAGTAATTTCTCCATTCATGTGAATGAAGTGAGTACTTGTAATTACACTTGCTTTGGAGACGACAGGCAGTGTAATTAGGAAATATTGCTTACATGGAGCGCTTCCTCCTCTTCAGCTGATCGGACGGGTTTCTTGGCATTGGACCCCCACCAATCATATATTGATGACCTATCCAAAGGATAGGTCATCAAAATAATGTCCCTGCACAACCCCTTTAACTTGTTAAAATATTGCTAAAGCATTCTGCATAGTATCATAATAGTTATTATTCTTATATACAGCACCATAAAAAAAATAAAAATAGTAAACCACTATCAAGAGCTACAATGTTAACACAGATCAGATATTTCTAGCTTATGCAATTAGATTTCTACCTTTGACATTTTTGTGATGTTCTGTGATATGTATAAAATACTTATTTTCTTGTAACTTAATAAAGTGAGCACTGGCATTTTTTTTCTGAGAAAATAGCTTTAGGTGTGAAATTCTGACTATTTTTTAAGTGCTTACATTTCAAAATTGGTTGTGCTAACTGTGTCCCTTTAAAAATGAATGTTTCACTGACAGTTATTTCACTGAGGTTGCACTACACATTTCTGAATTCCTTAAGAACAGACTAAGGGAGTGAAAAAAGATTTCTCCCTAAAAAATATCACAATTGTGTGATTTTACCTTTTCAGTTATATTTTTCTTTTAAATAGCCATTTTCATGTCTTATTTTACCAGTACCACCATGTTGTATGTAAGCGGCACTAATAATGTCCACTGGCTATATCTGCTATTACAGTTCAGTCTTAGTACTAAACTGTAATATCAGACATGGCCTATAGACAAGGGTGATGCTGGTTCCGGTTCTGATAAAAAAAAAACATACCCATTTGACCAACTTTTTCTCATCTGTTTGATGCCAACAACAAGCATTATGATGATTTCTGATATGTGGAATGACCAATAGTTTATTACTTCCCTTTCCCTGCCCTAAACATAACCAGACTAGAGTTTCATGTCATCTGCACTGAAATACAAGGATCATTTCATAATCATGATCACTAGAGACAAGTGGTTGAATATGAATTTGTTTCCATATATTATAATGCAATTTGGTTTTCATTTCATCCTTAATCCATTTAAGTTGGTTGAGAAAGTGGATGTACTATTGTTGTGAAATATGAAAAAGACATTTTTCTGTAAAAGTTATTATACAAAGTTGATTTTGCATTTGAGAATATTTTAGATTGTTGCTATTGTGAGTAGGGCTCTAAAGGAAAATGAAATAGATATTTCCATCTTACTTTCTTGCCTGTGATAGCTGCATGATGTTAGCAGTACACTGATTTGCAAATATTGCTCTGTGAACCTGTATTTGCTAAGCATTTCTGGAAATACAAATTGAACCTGTCAGTAATATAATGGGCCGTTGTAAACCATCATTTATATAAAGTAATGGATTCTTAATTAAGATCTTATGATAGTTGCAAATGTTCTGTGTGCCAATTTACCTTGTGTTATTTTTTCCATTAAAGTGTATGTATATTAATTTATTTTATGAATGGGATTATTATATTTAATATCTAAATGCTAATTGCACTCATTCATGTATATATTGTGACTTTTTCAATTCTGTTTTGCCTTTTGCTTTAAACTATGTATTTCTTTTTTTATTCTTATGAACCTATTTACATTTAATTATATGAAGTATAGAGATCTTTCCTAAATGTAATTGTAAAATTAACAATAAAGATTGATGAATTGTTTTATACAATTTGGAGACTTTGTGCTGAATTTACTTATTTCATGTACTGTACAGTGTCTGTAGAAAATGCATTTGTGAATTTGGGTTTTTATTTGAAAGATTGTTATCCTGAAGGTATAGCCGAAGGAATTAAGATTTTAGGATTTTTATATCTGGGATATCTTGCCCTTTGGTAGGGGGTGAGCAGAGAATGGCAAAAAAAGTTTGGGTTTGTATAACAGATACTTTAAATCTCCTCTAAATAGTGAGTTAAGGGAACTGCAGAAATGCTAAACTGAATTGCTTTTTTTTAGGGTACTTTCACACTAGCGTTTAAGTTTTCCGGTATTGAGTTCCGTCCTAGGGGCTCAATACCGGAAAAAATAAAAAAAAACTTCAGTTTTGTCCTAATGCATTCTGAATGGAAAGCAATCCATTCAGTATGCATCAGGATGTCTTCAGTTCAGTCACTTTATGGTATTTGGCGGGAGAAAATACTCTAGCATGCTGCTGTATTTTCTCCAGCCAAAACTCTGTAACACTTGCCGGAATTGAAATGTATTATTGCTGGATCCGATACCAAGTGTTTCGGTAAAACAGATCTGGTTTTTTGGTCTGCACATGCGCAGACCTTTAAGAATGTGCAAAAGATAAATACCGGATCTGTTTTTCCAGATGTCACCTGAGAGACGGATCCGGTATTTCAAAGCATTTGTCAAACGGATTTGTATCCTGATTCGGAAACAAATAGTATCCGTTTGCACACGGATTTACGGATCCGGCAGGTAGTTCTGGCAACGGAACTGCCTGCTGGATTCCTCTAATACTAGTGTGAAAGTAACCTAAGAAAATATATGTATATATATATATATATATATATATATATATATATACATACATAGGGCTATGGTGTAAAAATAAAATAAGTTCTTTTCTCTACAGGTTTTTTATGGCAGTTGCTGTACTGTGTATTATGCCAAAGGGACTAACATAATGAGTGACATTGATCAGTAGTTTAATAAGATGCATAAAAATTTGCGAGAGAGAAAAAATTGTGGCAACTTTATCAAAATGGAGCAGATTACTTGATAACTTTATTAGGTGTGTTGGAACCGAATCTTCCTTGCACTAATATATGGCTAACCTACATTTAGTGCAAAAAGTGCTCATTTTTGATACTTTTGTCACAATTACTGCAATTCTTAAGGCTTTCCTTCCCAACAATCACCTGCTCATTGGTGAAAGAGACATTTACATGCAGCAATCTCCTCCACAATATGGGAAAGAGCGATCACTGATGCCATGGTTCGCCCCCATACATAATCATTGTTTTCCATCAGCAGAGTGCTCTTTAGATGGTACAATCTGCTGCTGGCAATGATTTAGGTGTCCACACCAACAATCCCAATGAACCAACATTTCGTCCATTCACTAGGTAATCAGCAGCACCTTTACACCGGCAGATTATCTGTAATGGGTGCTTATATGAACACTCGTTAACCATAATGTGCCTGAACATTGAGCAATCTAAAGGGTCCTTGACCTATGCCCCTTTTAGAAATAAAAATAAAATAAAAATAACAATATTTATTTATAGGGCAGTTCTGTGAAAAAAAAAAAAGAACAACAACTTTTCCCTACAGGTAAAGACAGCACAAAACAGCTGAATGTTATGGCACTTGGTGTATTATGTATTGGGTGACATTTATTAGTAGCGTCATAGGATGCAAAAAAATTTACACAAGTCAACAATTTTGACAAATTTGCAGGTGCCATGATAAATTTGTCATATACTACTGCATGCCTAAGATACATTACGTTAATTTTGTGAAAAAGTGCTCACATATTTAATATACTTGGCACAATTGACAAGTTTTTTTAAGCCATGCTCCTTTTCTTAGACATTTGCAAAACTGTTGAAGCACACGTGAAAACACAAGTTTGTCAAAAGACATTTAATTCACTTTTTTAAAATGTATCACAGCCTATTTGTGATACATACTAGATAGCCACAGTGGGTGCTTATTACTATATTTTTCACTGTGATGTGTGGTATCAAGTATTTTAAAAGTAAAACTTAACTTATTAAATTTATTTAAAATTGTATAATCACTACTAGACAATTAACTCTGTATCCAATTCAGAGAAAAGTTCAACTATAGAATCCTGGGACTGGGGTTAACAGAATGATGGAGAACTCTACATTCATACATCTACCTTAGTTTTGTTGTGTGCTGAGGCCTAGTTAAGTTCCTGTTTATAATCCTATAAGCAACATATGGCCCTGAGAAGGTGTTCCAAAGCTGCAAAATTGTTACTATAAATGTCCCTTGTAGGGTTGAGCGAACCCGAACCGCAAAGTTTGGATCCGTATCGAACTTTGTGGTTTTGGGTACCCGAACCCGGACTTTCTGTACTGAAGTCCAGGTTCGGTGTTTGGATTATTTTATCATTTTCCGTTGTTATAACGGAAAATAATAGTATTTGGCCATTGAGGGGCTTAAAATTTAAAAAAAACTCACCTCATCCACTTGTTCGCACAGCCAGTCTTGTCTTCTTTCTTCTTCTTTGCAGGACCTGGCTGGAACAGGACCTTTGGTGAAGTCACCACGCTCACCACGCAGTGAGCGTGGTGACGTCACCACAGGTCCTGCAGAATGAAGATTGAAAGTTTTTCTATCTTCATTCTACAGGACCTGTGGTGATGTCACCGCGCTCAGCACGTGGTGAGCGCGGTAATGTCACCACAGGTCCTGGTCCTGCAAAGAAGAAGAAAGAAGACAAGACTGGCTACGCGAACAAGTGGATGAGGTGAGTTTTTTTTTATTTTTAACCCCTCAATGGCCAAATACTGTTATTTTCTGTTATAACCATGTTATAACAAAAACTAATAAAGTGAAGTTCGGGTCCTCATTGACTTTAATGGGGTCCGGGTTCGGGGTCAAGTTCAGGTCTTGAACCCAAACTTTGACCTGAAGTTCGGCCGAACCCGATGAGCCCGAACTTCACCGGGTTCGCTCAACACTAGTCCCTTGGACACCTGAAACCAAAACCACACCAATGGATTTCACTGTTTCTTAGTTCATTAGAGAGAGTACGGTAATAACAGTGGAGTGTACACATGTGAAAGCAGTGGCTGTGTTCACTCAGTCAACTAAATGTTTTATAGTGGTCTTCCAAGATTCTGATATTGATCAATTCTCTGGATCAGTTATCAGTATCAGACTGGTGGGGGTCTGACACCTGGGATCCCTGCCAATCAACTTAACTCCGATCAGCGCTGCGGCTTTATTGCAGCTTAACAAGCACAGCACGTCCATTGAATAGTGACTGTTTTTGGTATTGCATCTCAGCCCCATTCACTTGAATGGGACAGAGCTTTGTTTAGGCCATATGACCAATGAATGTGACATCACTGGCCGAGGAATAGGCAGTGGTGCTCACCAGGGCACCCCACCTCTTCTAACAGTTGGTCAGCGGGAGTGGTAGGAATCCCTGTTGGGAAGGAAGCGTTCCTTCATGACATATGTCTGCTCATCAGTGAAGGAGACCACTGCCACTACATACAGCGATTTTCTTCACAGTATGGGGAGGAACGATCTATAAGGTCATCACTCACATGTAAGTGAAGTGTGACATGCAGCTACCCGGATTGAATTAATTTTATCTTCCTGTTACACTGCCCTGGTGGGCTCTCCTCTTGAAAAGACTGTTGAGCTAACATGGCCATGGCTGTTATCACACACGTACATTCCATTGTCTTAACATGACTCCTTGAAAAGCTGGGAAACAGTAACATACATTACTGAGGTTGTTTTAGTTGTATTCTGCAATGGCGTTTTTAGGGACAGTTTTACAACTTTGGGATATATATAGCACAGCATTTTCCCTTTGTAAACCAGTCTCAGGAGTTTCTAGCTGGACTTCCTTTAATTATTGTATTATATAGTAATATATAGTTATCATTTGCTTGTTATCTATTGGCCACCCCTCTCCCTTTAAAAGGTAATTTACTTTTCTTAACAATTTTTAAAAGAAGTTTTATGGATGTTCATTCTTCCCCAAAAAAGAAGGCAATGTAACATCTCCATGTAGCTATTATTCACAGAATACAGGTAGATGGATTCTGCTGTTTACAAGAGATACATGAGGAAATTGCTAATTATTCAATTCCCTACTATAACAGGTAAAGTGGCTCACTAGTAAAGCATCATATAAATAAGAATGAAAGAATCCTATTATTTATGTTTTATCTGTTCCTTGAAGACCCAAACAACGGTTCCTAAAAAAATATTCATTTGAGATGAAATCAAGTGTGCAAAAATCCAAACTGAAATGAGACTTTGCATTTCAATTTAATATATCAGATGGTGACACCAGTATGAACGGTGTATTCTTTATCTGCTACTCCTGTAATATATATCCAAGAACTTGCTAGAGAGATTCATACAGAATTAATTATAAACATCCTCAGGAACGTATGGATTAAAGGATAAATGTAACTAAGAAACCAGAATATTTTGTATTTGTAATCAGGTGGTGAATGGCTTCCTATGCAAATCTCTCTAATATTTTACAAGCTGACTTAGAGGATTTTACTATTCCTGCCATATGTCACCCTCATTTGGTATATATCTGCAGGACTAAACTACTATTTTATTGTTATACCATTATATTTAATTAGTCTACATACTCTGAGGCCGTAAAACCTACAGAAAACTAAGTAAAAAAGGTATATGTAAGTTAAATTGTAATGAGTCAAACTCCACAAATGTTTAAGTGAGAACTAGAACAGACTTCATCGAAATTTAATCCCCTCTATGTTGTCACTTTCAGTTACCTCCAAGTTGCAGGAAATCAGGATTTTTGAAAAATAGATAAAGTGGATATCTGATATCTGAAAAAAGAATATTAAATAACTAGGGAATATACTATAAAAAAAAAAACACTGCTCATCTCTTCAGTACCCCCGATCTATCAAAGATGCACCAGTGGTCTCCATGGTCTTTGTTTTTATAATCCGTAATCTCAGCAGTTATGTGTTGAACTACTGGCATCATGGCTGGCTCTTAAAAGAGGTTCCAGAAAGTGTCATATGCCTACTAAAGTCACTGAATGGCTGCAGTGGGCAAATCCTGGCTGCTTGTAAAAAGAAAGACTGGAGAATGCCAAAACATCTGTGCTGGGTAGGGCATAGGGCCTGTCCCCTCTTAACAACTCCCTAGCTACCTTTTATAAAAGTGGCAAGCACAGTAGCGATGAGCGGCATAGGCAATATTCAAATTCGCGATATTTCTAAAAAATTTTGGTCAAATATTCACCATAAATTCGCTAATTCGAGAATTCCAATCTCCAGTCATTATTTACTTGATTGGGAAAAACAGAAATGTAATATATTCACAATAAAAAGTCACAATTAGAATATTCGCGATCAACATTAAGGGGTAGGCAACTTTCCTATTGGTTGCTAGGGATGTTGCTAAGTGCCGATATTGATGATAAATTCACGATAAATTTGCGATAAATTCGCAATTAGAATATTCACGACCAACATGACTCGCGAATACGAATATATAGCACTATATTCTAAATATTAGCGATTTCTTGAAGTGGCGATATTCACGATAAAGATTCGCAATTCGAATATTCGCGCTCAACACTAAAGCACAGAGTAAAAAAGTTTTACTCCATAACAGTACAGTTCTTAGGGGGAATTTATTAGGCCCCTGGACCAGAAAAATTGCAACGATGTGCCACTTGATAAATTCCCTCCAAAACCTGTGCAGGTTATGGAGCACAATATATTTTTCATACCTACAGATCTGAACAGTGGGACATAAAGGTTCTCCATTAGGTGATAAACATCTTATGGTTTAAAGTTTTTTACATATAAAATCATTCAGGTATGTAAAAGAAAAACCTTCTGGTAGGCACTTACAGTAGGTTTGCATTAGGTAACTAGATAAATAACATTGATTTAACCAATCCCAGTCTAACGGTTCTTCCACTTGGGCTGACGATCCAAAACAAACGTTGATAGAAACATTCGCCCGATAATCGGCCTGTCTAAACATTCCACCAATCAGTGGAAAAACAGGCAAATAATTGTTGGCTGGTCAATTCTTTTACGCCGTAAAAATAATTGCCATGCATAAACAGGACATGTGCTGCTAACATTGACTACTAAAGAAAATTCATCCCTTGTGTACTTTGCAAACCAGTTAGTTTTATGCGTCAATGTTCAATCAGTTGCACAAAATATATACAAAGAAAAACAAACAGCGAACAAAAAAATGCTAATATGACTGCAATATTCATTCCCTTTTATCCCAAACTTGCTGGCTATGCCAGCTGATACCCTTTGACAAAATACTTTGTGACTGACACAGGGATTTTCAGATTTCAATTCCAGTGGACGACACAAACAATGACTCTATAAATAACACATAAATAACGAAACTGCTTACAGCCTTAAAATAAATAACACATGTAACAGAGACAAATGCATTGTGCTGTATGCATTTTTTGGATGACCAAATTGCCCTTAGCATTATCCACAGAATCTTAGAAAAGTTAGCCATTTGTGTCCTTGAGATTGCAGCTATGATGCAGCCGAGAACTCTACATTATACTACACAACACATTTCTCAAAGGAGCTACTAGCTAGCCATTGGAGCGTATATTTCATTTCTGGTGAATGACAGAATTTCTCAAGCCTTTGGTGGTTTCTATACAAAAGGGAAAAAGAGCTTGCCTGCAGATAGCTTGGAAATACAAAATATGCAAAAAGGAAAGTGCACAGCTAGCATTAAAATGTTGCATAGAATTCACCGGAGAAGCACAGATTTTAATATGTTGTATCAAGGAAAATCTGCCTATTGTAAACATGCATACAGATGTGTGTGAATACATGCACACATACTACATATTAAGGTGCACAAATATGCAGTAGATCTGTGTCGCGCCCAAGCTTTACATCAAAGCCAGAAACTATTGAATTGCACTAATAATAATTCTCTAATGCCTAAGATCTGTTACACGGTTTTAGGATTGGAGCAATTAATGCTCATTCCTTTTCTTGTATGCAAATGGGACGCAGAATGAGCCTGACAAATGAGCAAATCATTGTTTGATGGTAGAAGATCGTCCTATGTCATATGCTGCCGGCAAATAGTGAAACTATATGGAGGCGCGTGATTGCAGTAGTGATCATTCATCCCCATACAGACAGGATGATTGCTGTTCGTACATGCATCTCTACTTCAGATCCAAGATCAGGCAATTATCAGGAATGAATGGTTCATTCCTGATAACTACCAGTGTATTGACCAACGTAACAGGGCCCTCAACCTACTTCTTACACCCCAGGAAATACATACCATGATGAAGAGTACCAGTGATGTCCTAATGCTTTGGTTTTTATTTGGAAGATTATAGCCATGGAGTAATTTATTTGAGTAGGGGGTACATAGTTTAAGCCAAGTTTACACACACAGATTTCTGATCAATCAGATTGATCTTATAGAGGATGAATTTGGTCAGGCTTGGCCATTTACTCTGACATGTTTTGTCAGAATAGAACTAGCTCTCACCTGAATCATCAGTTATGATCCTCTAAAATCAAACCTTTCTACGTCTTATAATGGATGTGCCATTACATGTATTTTACCTGTTGTTTAAGCCAAAGTTAAATGGGCCAAAGATCAGATGAATGATCACACTTTCTAATGCTTGTTCCAGATCATTGCCCCATGTAAACATAGTCAATGATCAGTAGTGTTAGGCGTGAATATTCGAATCGCGAATTTTAATCGTGAATATTGCCACTTTGAGAATTCGCAAATATTTAGAATATAGTGATATATATTCGTATTTTCGAATATTATACTTTCTTTTTTTCATCAGTAACCTCACTTTTTGCTTGTGGGCCAATGAGAAGACTGCAATGTCTTTGTTTGAGAATAGCAGCATCCCTAGCAACCAATAGGAAAGTTGCCTACCCCTTACTATAAAAGAACCTCCGCAGCAGCCATTTTGTGCAGCTTATTACAGTTCTGAGAGAAACACCAGTGTAATTGCTGTGCTCTCTGCTTTCCTGTGTCACATTACATTAGTTAGTTAGTTAGTTAGTTAGTTAGTTAGTTTATACATATAATGCAGATAGTTAGTGGGATATAGTCAGTGTAGGTTATATTGTGATATAGTGTAGCTGATAGGTTCCAGTGCAGGGTGTTAGGTAGTGTTCTACTGTCCATACATACATACATACATAGTGCTGTGATGTCACAAGTTCACAACAATACTATGTTCATCAATCACTAATATGTAGTCAGACCTTCTAAAATATGAAGTTGCATGTATTGCGCAGAAATATGTGCATCATTAATTGCCGATTCGCGCAATGTTCTGCCGTGCCAACCATTTTCTCCAGTCTCCAATAAACTTCTAGCAGCTTGAAAAATGTAGCTATAGTGACCCTGCCTGTATTGCGCACACATTACATGCAAATTAAATTGCAGATTTTCGCAATCAAGAAAATAACCACAAATTCGTGAATATATGATGAATATTCTGCCAAATATTCCCGAAATATCGAGAATTTGAATATTGCCCCTGCCGCTCATCACTAATGATCAGCTGAAAATTGAACAAATGCTCATTTGTTGCTGATTGATCGGTTGTTGGTAGCACATTGTCCCATGTAAACAGGGTTGTGCTCCTATCAATAATTAAACTGTATGTGCCCATATCACAGCCCTAACGATTGTTCGGTCAGATATAGCACTGATGATTCTTCCATATAAATGAGATAAGTGAGCACTGCTTAACTTGCTATATTGTTAGTTTTATTTACTTTAGATACTTTAGTTTTCTGGCAGACGGGACAAATTTCAGTCAAATGAATTGTCCCTTTGCACACATGAATTTACAATGATATTGATCTGATTGAACAGAATTGGTCTGATATAAGTATATCTAAATACACCCTTTAAAGTATTTTGGAAAAGAGTTGTTACCAGAATTTTTTTATTAGGAGCAGGGTCAATTCCAATAATAAGACTTTCACGTGGGAAGGTAAGGGCTCATGCATGTGACTATTTTATTGTTCAAAAATAAGATATATATATATATATATATATATATATATATATATATATAGTGAATGCTTAGTTCCTATGTCTCAGAGTTTAAGTCTGTATATTTTTCTATGGAGTATTGGTGGTTGTGTATAACTTAAAGGTAGCTTCTGTCACCCCCAAAATGCATTTTTCATCAGCTGACATTAGCTATTTGCTAATGTCAGCTAATCTCAAACATACTTTTCTTACTGTCCCCTGTGATTTAGTTCTTTTAAAATTCTTACTTTTATTATATGCAAATATCATCACTACCAGCAAGTTGGGCAGTAACTTGCTGGTAGTCGCTGCATCCTCCAGTTGCGACACGCTTCTCTCTCCTGATAGACAGTTCCAGCGAGCGCTCTCCTGCCGCTGGCCCTGTCTTCTCATTGAGTCCCGCGCCTGTGCCATAACATTCTTCAATCGGCGTAGGCGTACTGAGTAAAGGACGCTCAGTACGTCACAGTACACCCATGACATAATTGGTGCAGGCGCACTGAGGACGGACCTGACGTCCTTCACTCAGTATGCCTGCGCCGATTGAAGAATGTTACAGCGCAGACGCGGGACTTAATGAGAAGACAGGGCCAGCGGCAGGAGAGAACTCGCTGGAACTGTCTATCAAGAGGAGAGGGGGCGCGTCGGAAACTGGAGGATGCGGCGGCTACCAGCAAGTTACTGCCCAACTTGCTGGTAGTGAAGATATTTGCATATAATACAAGTAAGAATTTGAAAAGAACGAAACCAGAGGAGAATGTAAGAAAAGTATGTTTGAGATCAGCTGACATTAGCAAATAGCTAATGTCAGCTGATGAAAAATGCATTTTGGGGGTGACAGAATACCTTTAAATGGGTTCTCTGAGACAAAGAACCGATGCTCATGGGGTCAGTCAGGGTGCAAAAGTTTAAAAAAAAGACTCACCTATAGAAAGTCCTCAAGGTCCAGCACCAAGCTCCCGTCTCCACCACTGCTGGTCCCCACTGAATCAGAACTATAATGTGCCATCTACATGCAGGTCTCTGCTGCTGGTCGATCAATGGACTCAGTCAGATGCTGTTCCAGCTCAGGTCACCGCTGAGGTCATCGATGATCTGGCATGTAGTTGACACATCACACAGCAGGGTCCTGAAGTGGCTTACTTTTACACCTTGTCCATCAATATTGATAATGGGTTCGTGTTCTCGGAGAACCCCTTTAATACAGAAAATGCTTCATCAAATGCCACACAATGACTGTAATCCACCATAAGTCAACAGAGCCTGAAAAACTATTTGTAATAAGGATGCATATTTCTCATTTCAACATGTCATCAAGGTTACGATGATTATTTGCATCGCCTGCAATACAGAAGAAAATCTAGGTAAAAATACACATGGAAATATACATGAAAACAATGAAACCTCACAAAGCTTACAAAAAACCATTAGGGCACAATACCGAAGTACACATAGACAAAAGTCAAATTCCTCACTGTTTCTCATAGTCGCTCTCACCGAAATACAGGTGTGCCATTTGGCATTTGACTTTCTGTATATGGGGCTGTCAAAGGGTTCACAAGGCTATCAGCAAATTGTAGAACTAATTCAATAATACCAGCAGAAGTTAATTTAATCTGGAATATACCTTGCAATATAGAAATATCTGTCAAATTATTATAAAAAAAACAATATACAGAATCCACAGAATGTAAAAAGGAAAAGGAAAAAAGCAGAAAAGGAAGGTTTATGAAATACATTTTTAACCTACAATCAGGACAATGCCTGGTGGGGCGCTTGAGAAGGGAGGTGTTCTTGTCAGACGTATTAATAAAGAATCCTAGAGTGAACTCTTGGTGGACAAAAACCTCATGCAGAGCAGAAGATGAAAACTTCAGAAAGACACAAAAAGAGTCATTACATTTATTATCCCACTGCTTGTCATGGATCTTTTGTTTTAAGCCCAACATTACGCCACATTGTTTCTTAAAGAATAGCTTCACAGTTAGTAACTCTGGAACTCCTGGGTTTCTTTTCTATGTGCATACTATTCCATTAGTCTGACACAGGAAGGGTCAGATCATGCATGGCTATTTCTATACACTTTGCAATTATTTTCTACAGAAATAAGTGCATGGGTTACTATTTGTCAGTGGATAATTCTCTGGCAGTTTTACATGTGAAAACATTGCAGTTTTTTCCTTATGCAACTTTGCAAAATTATTTAAGTTGCACATTATATATTTTTAAAATCTATCACACATTATTTAGATTTACATTATAGGCAGTCTGTCACCAGGAAAATCACTGGTAAATCAGGTGCACTGCTTTGTAGGGCTAGCTTAGCTGAATGTTATGATACCTTTCACTTAAAGAACTTTAAATGTATATGCAAATGAGCAGTTAGGTGCACTAAAGGCGGGCCCAAGCCATGCTGTGCACCCTTGCTACTTCTGCTTCCTCTGACGGCCTCTCCTTTTTGATTTGAAGGACCAGGTTTCTGCATAGACATTTCTCCTGGTCCTGTCAACCAAGAATGAAAAGGGAGAGGCTGCAGATTATACAGGACCCCTCCTTCACTGCTTTGATTGGCAGGGCCAGGCAGTGCAAAGCAGTGAGAATGGGGGCCAGGCTACAGCAAGGAGCGGAGCTTGGGTGCAACAAAAGCAATGGTGACACACTTGTTGTACAAAAGGCCTAATTTGCATATTAAAAAGTATTATAACTCAGGAACAGAGCCTCGGATCAACAAGAGAAAAACAATGTTGTAATCAAGTGAACCTTATCTATGTGACTGTGCAAACAGTTAGATAGTGAGGTCGCTGGTGACAGATTCTCCTTAATGCAAAATATATTTTCTGATAATGTAGAACAACAAAGCACTGGCAATTAAAGGGCTGTCAGAATAGGTCATCAATTTCAAATAGCCGAGGCTTGACTCCTGGCACCTGTGCTGCTCAGTATTTTTAGGTCTATGTTGTCTTACTGATTACCTGCTCGCCATTGACATTTGAGCAGTACTTGAATTGTCAAAGGGGTTTTCCACTTTCTGGCTACTTGTGACCAATGTGTATGTAACATGATTACATGACACTTACTAATATAGCCTTTTTTGATTTTCTGTGTCATTTCTTATATCTCACAATTCATGTCTCCTTCTTGGGCAAATCTTCTGTGGACCTGCCCATAAGATGGCCGCTGATGGTGGGTCATGTGACCAGGCAAAAATAACTCCGGACACATCAGTCAACCTTTTCCACTCAAATACACCACACCTGCCATCTTCACTTGCAATGTTGAGAGTGTAGGGCAGGTACAGTGTAATTTAATGGAGAATACTATGTGATTTGTCTGGTCACATGATCCGCCACAAGCAGCCATTTTATGGACAGGAGTTCTGTGTAGAAAGCACAAAAGGTTTGGCCAACAGGCGAGAATATCTTATGAAATATATAAAATGGTGCAGAATATCAACAAAGACTATATTAGTAAATGTCATATATTCCTCTTACAAGCACATTGATGAACAGTAGGCAGAAAGTGGCCAACATCTTTAAAGAGCAATTGGACTTGCACTCCAGCCCATTTAACTTCATGGGATGAAGAACCTGTAATTACACTGCTCACTGCTGTAGTGTTGATGGAATATTATTATCAGTAAATAATAATAATAATAAAAATAATATTAATAATAATAATAATAATAATAATAATAAGTGTTGAGAGAATTAAAGTATCCAAAGTGGGCTTGATCTGAATTTCAGAGAAAATTTTATTCATTGCGGAGCCGGATTTCCTCGTGCTTTGTGGTAACAAATCAATTTTCACTGAAATTGCGGTAAAAAAAAAATTAATAAAAAATCATATTCACCTCATCCATTTGAGCACGAAGAGACTGGCACAGCTATCTTGATTGAGGCTCCTGTGCGAAATCTCGTGCGCAGTGACGTATGACGTCACCACACCGGACAGCATGATGACGTCATTACGCACAACATGAGATTTCGCACAGGATCTTCAATCAAGATGGCGGCGTAGGCCTCTTTGCGCTCAAATGGACAAGATGAGTACTATTTATTTATTTTAACCTCATTTTTTTTATCTCAGATGCCTCAATCAGAGATGAATGCGGCATCTGAAGGGTTCAATGACTGGGGGCCATGCAATCACTGTTCCCCATTATTGCACCCGCTACTTACAAAGACATGCACTTTGTGATGAAGTAATTCGTCACTAAGAAAATTTATTTGTGAAATTTGGCAAAGCAGCCAAATCGAATTTTTGTACACTTCGCTAATAATAATTATAAAAATAACAATAATAATAATAATAATAATAATAAATAATTGCTAATATTTTATTATTATTCATTATTGTCATTTTTATCAATTATTATATATGAATATTTTATTCCACATTGTACCTGATTTAGCTTAAAGCTACAATGTTGTTCCTTCTATATTTTATTTCCAAGAATTATCATAAAGACAATGCAAAAGATGTTTCCTCACTTGCCCGCTGTTGCTACAAGACATCCTTTGATCTGATAAATTTCTCACTGCATTCTTAATATGGACTTCAATTCAGCATTGTCAGTTGAAATGAAGCTTAAAAACATCCATTGAAGCTTGATGCTACAATCAAGAGTCGAATCTTCTTATTTTTTACCAATGTAATGGAAACAGAATATGGAAGTAGCCTCATGTGGGGAAGCACTGTCTGACGATCAACAGGAGGTAGGCTGGTTAATTGTGACTTTAGAAATGTAGCTAGACACTCAGTACATGCATATAGAATGTGTATTTGCATGGCATGTGAATATGAACATCAGCCATTTCCTGACACACATTGTTCCCTCATTGTTCCTTTTCCACTTATCCCAATGTTCTGATATTTTTCATTTAAGCAGTACGTTTTGTAAAAGCTTTATGCATTATGTCAATGCAACATACTTTCTCTGGCGGTGCTGCTGTAATGAAGGTCATTTTTTTACTTGCATTAGAAGAGAACTTTTTTTAAGTGGTCATATTTTAGTATTTTAATGAGGGGATTGAAACTGAAGCAGGCTATGGCTAATGTGGTGAATTGAGCTGAATGTGAATTGGAAGGTCTGAGCACACCTTGACTCCTGGAGACAATTATTATTCAGAATGCATAATATAATTCACATAAGAACATAATCACTATTTCAACATTGATTAGTTAAGTTACAATACATGGGTACATGTTAATGGAGCAAGTGTCCTTTTTTCACTCCTTGTACTGGAGCTGGGACAGAAAAAGGAAAATCAGTCTCTCTCTTTCTATGTCTAGAAGTATCCCTTTCTAGTAGTCTCTCCCTTTCTTATAACATCTACTCTCTTTCATTGTCCCTGTCCCTGTCTCTGTCTTGGTCTCCTTTGTGTGTCTCCCTCTCTCTTAGGACTCATTCAGATGGCCGTATGCATTCTGAATGCATTCCGTTCTTTTGCTGATCCATAGACTTCAATAGGGCCTTGTCCTGATTTTCACTGACAAGTATAGGACATGTCTAATTTTCTTTGCTGAGCCGTGCAATGGAAGAAAAGGGCCCCATAGAAGTGAATGGGACAGAATTTAATCCGCAAAAAAGACGGATCCGCATTTTTGCGGATTAAATTCTGTCCCATTCACTTCTATGGGGCCCTTTTCTTCCATTGCACGGCTCAGCAAAAAAAATTAGACATGTCCTATACTTGTCAGTGAAAATCAGGATATGGCCCTATTGAAGTCTATGGATCAGCAAAAGAACGGAATGCATTCAGTTTTTTTTGCCGACATGCTGAAATGTCCGCAAAAGAACAGATCTGCATTTTTGAATGAGCCCTTAATGTTGTAGAGCTATGTCGGTAGTCATTTGGTGCAGTGTGCTTGGATATCACGGAGTGTTATTTGAAGTTTTACATGGGTCTGTGAGTAAGCTCTTATAGGGGAGCTCCTGGCTCATCAGCTGTCAGGGGAGAAAAGGATAGGGCAAGTTGTATTTCTCATTTTAAACAAGTCACCACCAGGGGTGTCCAGCAGTAACTATCTCCCTATAGGAGTGATAACTGTTTGGTGAACATTTTGCTTTTAAAGGTGCATGGGCAACTTTAGTTATTCCATTTCTTCTGTATTATATACAGTACATTTTCATTAATTTGGCACCCTATGTTATCATACCACTGGCCAAATTGTCTAGTAAGCGGTCTTAAGACAAGTCCTAATAATAGATGAACAGATTATCCACAGATACATAATTAAAAATTCAAATACATATTCCTTCCCCAAATAAGTGTCCATGTTTTGCACCAACTTGATGATTAATACATCAGCACGTTTCTGCACTTTATACTGTACGTAGTAGTTATTGAATTCACAGTGCACGGTGACTAAGATAGTTAAAGAGGTTGTCCAGTTTCTGATGCTCAGGATAGGTCATCAATATCAGATCAGCAGGGTTGTCAGGTGTCGGGCCGATCAGCTGTTTGAAGAGAATGCAGATCTCCTGCAAGCTCTGTGTTCACATCACTGTTTTTCTGCTCTCCATTGACATTGCTAGGGCAAGCAATGTAATTACAGCTCCTCCATCCCATTCATTTGAATGTCATAGGGTGTAACTACAATTGCTCTGTACCATTCAAGCGAATGAGATGGAGGAGCTTTAATTACACTGTGTGTACCTGCAATGTCGATGGTGAGCAGGTAAACAGTGAAGAGAATGCAGCGCTCACAGGAGGTCTACGTTCCCTTCAATAGCTAATCGGTGGGGGTGCCGGATCTGATATTGATAACCACTCCTGAGGACAGGTCATCAATGTCGAAACCGCACAACCCTTTTAAATTAAACTCTTATTTATTATAAGGACCCACAGGACTGTCTGACTATCCAGTTGTCATTAGAGGAATATATTGAGAATATATTGCCTGAAAACTGTTGGATGAACATTTTACTTTTAAAGGTGTGGGCAACTTCAGTTATTCCATTTCTTCTGAATTATATACAGTACATTTTCATTAATTTGACACCCTATGTTATCATACCACTGACCTAATTGTCTAGTAAGCAGTCTTAAGACAAGTCATAATAGTTGATGAACAGGAGATCAACAGATACATAATTGCTAATACTTATTCCTTACTTATATACTTATTCCTTACCAAATAAGTGTTCATGTTTAGCACCAACATGATGATTAATACATCAGCACATTTCTGCACTTCATACTGTATGTAGTAGTTAATGAATTCACAGTGCACGATAAAGAAAAAAAAGCTAAAATAAATACATTTCAGGATCCATTGAGAAAGTCTATTTATTTCTATGGGAAAACTGTTGAATTTGTTTGTAACCATCAATAAAAAAAGTCAGTTTTCCCCAATTGACAGTTATCATCTATTCATAGGATAGGTAATAAATATGTGAGTGTTACAGTCCCCTGCTGGGACCCTGACAATTGCTAGAACAGGGTCCCAGGCTACTATTCCTCCTCATTGCATATTCGCAGCAAGGATGAGTTTCAGTGGAGTGGAAGTCAAGCATGTGCCTTGCCACACCATTCAAAGTCTATGGGATTAAGGGAGAAATACAGGTTCTAACTTTGAAGTAACTTTGCATTAGATTAATTAATTAGATTAGATTATTAAAACAATCCTATTGTTTTGTTTTTGCAGCTCCAATACAAATTATGCATCTCCATGGTAACAGACAGCAATTAACTGATGTGTAGTCTAATCCTGCAATCTTGCAGCCTCATGCTTTCTTGAATTTGACCCTTACTTTGTGTTAACATACATTAGTTGGGTCATCTAGAAATAGAGGACAGTAAAAGGAGAATGTGAAAGGCCTGTTGCAAAGTTGCTTCACATTTTATTTTAGAGTTTGGTTGGAAAGGTGATGGGTTTCTGCATAATGCCCCCGTCTATTATCAAGAACTAAGGACTGTATTATACTGGCCAATGTTTGAGCAGTTCATATGTCAATGAATGACTACGATCGGCGCCTGCACTGGCCAATGCAAACTGAAAAATCTTTTATCTTGATGAATGATGCCCATCAACTGACAAACAACAGCTTGCTCGTTCATCGGCTACTCCATTATATGGGCAGCTATTGGGGATAAGCAATCCTATGAATGCCTGTTGCTAATGATTGGCCTAAATATAGTGAGGTCTAATAGGTCGCTTGAGCTAGAAATGGCAGATCTTGCATATTCTATTACATGTTCGGCCATTTATTTGAATGGACAGCATGTAGTGCTACCTTGTTTTTGTAGAACATTTTGCAGAGGAAATGTAGGGTTAGGACCCTATTAGACCATAAGATTTTTGGGCAAATTATTGGTAACAATTAGTTGAGTAATCAAGGAGACGATCAACTCATGAACAAGCACACTCATTTTTTGGCTGATGCACATCTTTCATCAGCAGAACATCGCCCCGTGTAATAACAAATCAAAATTTAATGAAGGAGTTACAACTGTGTTAGCAATCATTCCTCCCACATTCAGTTTGTATCCATCTATGTAATCAGACTGTTGCCAACAGGCGCCGATGGATGTGTTCTTACACCCGAACATCGGGCAGAGTATTAAGTCACTGCTTTCTCCAGTAATATTAGCTGTTTGGAGGAGGAACAAGACCAGACCAGCAACAATCAGGTGATCACCAGGCTGGCTGTATTTCGAACACGGAGTTGTTTCGATAAGACAGAACCTAGATGGTATCACATACTGCAGGTCAAACACTATGATAGAGAAATAGCCATATTTGAAGCATAACATTACAAATGGATGAGATACCATCCATCAATGTGCTAAAGAGTGTCTCCCCCGTTTTTATTTTTTTACATGTTCCCCAGTGGCAACATTTTCCATAGGGCTGTACAATGATTGTATTCATGAGTTTCTGTCCCCGGTGGTGCTAACATTCTAACACATACATATAACAGTAGTCTCTCCATAATGGCTGTTAAAAAAAAAAAAAAACAGCCCAAACACCATTGTGAACTCGCCTTCAATTTCTTCTGCTCAGCAAGTATAAAAAATGCATACACTCCAGGTGAGAAATGCTCCAGCATGACAAGCAGCAAATGCTGAGTTTGAAGATGTGAAGTAATTCAGTTTATATCTCCATTTGTTACTGTCATAATTATGATAAATGTTTATTACGTGGAGATTTAAGACACATGCTTTTAGTTAGGGTATGTGTTACTTATGTGTGATGGTAAAGGAATAGAGGTTTTATATCAAGATTACATTATTTATTTCCCAATTTCTGAAACAAATTCATAGAAATGAATAAGTCATTGAAAGGGCACAGACAGAGAAATGGTTTGTGGCTTCAGAAATGGAAGAGCTCTTTAGTAATTAGCACACAGCAGGTACGAATTCAAAAGAAAGATCATCCATTAGAACAGCCAAAGCAGTAAGGGATTCAGAGGCCATGTGTACAGTGTATGAATGGTGCTTATAGAGAGCCCTATAGCTGTGGATGATGGTCAATGATAGGACAAAGAAGATATAGCAACTAAATTTTTACACATCCCAATGTCCCACTGGAACCACATGAAATATGTCATTTCTGATGAGACTGGTTTAGAGATTTTTTAATCTACTTCTCTTTTTGCTAAAATTTGCCAGATGAAAAATTGAGGAGGTGAGAGTTGCATTTACAAGCAGAAATCAAACCTTCTGTTTGGGAATAAGTGCTCATCTGCACACAGATTCATTCTTTCTCAGTATCATATCAATGATGTTGGTGTCTACATCAACAATGCTTTCAGACGGTAAACAAGCACTTGCTTGTTCATGGGATGATTGGCATTTTACAGGAGGCAGTTATCTGGAAGGAATGTTCATACCCAATAATCAGCCGGTGTAAAGGGACCTTAAAGGGTTTTTTCCATCTCAGACAATAGGGGCATATCGCTAGGATATGCCCCCATTGTCTGATAGGTGCGGGTCCCACCGCTGGGACCCGCACTTACAATGAGAATGGAGCGGGGAAATGAACGGAGGGCGCACTGCGCTTGCACAGCCATCTTCCATTCATTTTTATGGGGCCGCCGAAAATAGCCGGACGCTGGCTCGGTTATTTCCGTCTGCCCCATAGAAATAAATGGGAGCATGGGCCGCGCATGCGCAATGCGCTCCCATTCACTTCTAGGGGAGCAGCGGGGAGCAGCGTTTGGTGGTAGACGGACCCTGGGAAATCCGGGCTCCTCCAGCCACAGCGCTCCCCGTTTTGTTCTCGTTGGGACCCGCACCTATCAGACAATGGGGGCATATCCTAGCGATATGTCCCCATTATCTGAGATGGGAATACCCCTTTAAGGAAACCAACATACACTGCTTAACGTACAGGGCTTATATGCCTGGATAACTGTTAACTGTGCCTCTGTCTTGGGTTTGCATGAACTCAAGACTTGTAGTTACCATGACACATCACATACTTCTAAAAGTAAGAATAAATGCTAAAAGATGGCAAGTGCTATATACAATTAAAATTATTAATTTTTAAATAGTTTCAGTCATTCAGGCAAATGAATAAAAGAGGACCAATGTGATATTATTAAGAGTGGGTGTAATAAAGCAATAGAAAGATGAATCTGCGAGTGAGGTTTTCAGCTTTGCACATTGTGTCTGTTAAGATTTTTTTCCCCTTACACCTACTCAAACTCTATTTGAGAAGATATTTGGCGAGATAAGATTTGAGCTGTACACAATGATGTATGAGTATAAATATACCCTAGGCAGACCATCAAGACACATACTTAGATGAACAACTCGGTGTTTCTGTGGTGTACAATTCAGGTCATTTTATCTGTATGACATAGTCTATAAGATTCAGTGCTCTGAATGATTTCTAACATAGATAACATATGTAACAGCACCTGCTGCAATTTTTCTCACAATTCACTAGATGTAAAATATAAAAGGTTTGAAGTTTTTTTTTTTTATAATAAAGTGGAATATATTATAAAATGTAATTTAAAAATTGTACAATATAGCTATGGGATGTACCAAAGAAGAGTGCACTAAATATATAGCTAATATAGACAACTAAATGAATAAGAACATTGGACAGATTTACTATTGAAAAAGTACCAGATTTTGGTGCAGTCTGCACCACAAAAAAAAGGAATACATTCATGCATTTTAGCCACTTTCTAATTTATTTACTCCTTGGTGCTGTCCTCATCTTTTTGGGGCTCCATAGTAGTGAATAGGCCTGCATCTAATCAGATGCGGAAAGCAACATACATTCATCTGAATGAGCCCTAAGGCTACCATGATATTGTCACAAATTAAACGAGGAATGGACTCGTGGGGCAGGGATGTAATATTACCACTTTACAAAGCTTTGGTGCGGCCTCATTCGGAATATGCAGTTTAGTACTGGGCACCAGTCCATAGAAAGGATGCACTACAGCTAGAAAAATTACAGAGGAGAGCGACTAAACTGATAAGGGCCACGGAGGGTCTTCGTTATGAAGAAAGATTAAAATAATTAAATGTAATATGTCTTGAGAAGAGACATCTAAGGGGGGACATGATTAACCTATACAAATATATAAATGGGCCATAAAAAAATATGCTGAAAAGCTGTTCCATGTAAAATCCCCACAAAAGACAAGGGGGCACTGCCTCCGACTGGAGAAGAAAAAGTTCAGTCTCCAGAAGCGTCAAAACTTCTTTATTGTAAGAACTGTGAATCTGTGGAATAGACTTCCTCAGGACATGGCCACAGCACGAATAGTGGACAGTTTTAAAAATGGTTTAGATGAATTCTTAAAAGTAAATGACATTAATGCTTTTGAAAATGTGTAGAAATCTGAGTCTCACTTCCTTTCTGGGATTCATGTCCCCTCCTTTCCCTTAGATGAACTTGATAGACTTTTTTCTATCCGTATTATATATGTAACTATGTAACTATTTTTGGAGTAAAGCTAAGCCAATTTATAGATGCATTAGTAAATCTTCCTCACTGTAATTTTATTATTATGTTAAGTGGTTGTCCCTCCTCTCCTGCCCAATCTGATAACAGGTGTGAAAAGTCACTGCTACACACCTAAAGGGACAGTTTCCCTGGCAAATGTCCAACATCCAGCAAGTATCATCTCCCTGTGTAATCAGTAAGTAGGTTTCTCTAAATCTATATGCACCAAATTTCACCAAATTTTGGCACCATTACGACATCTAGGTGCCCTCACAGTATTATTTTTGGGCCATTGTGAACTGCTTTCCTAATGATATCATGTCAATGCAGTCACATGACATAATAACAGCCATGATATCACTGCCTCATTACATCTGCCTTACTGTATGCCAGTCTGAGATCAGTCATGTGGATGGCACAACATGCCACAGTGTTTAGACTCAACAAATTAGGACAGCATTACAGCAAAGGATTGTGAATCCCTGGTGCTGACGGCAGCTGTGTGGGAAAAGCATAGTGTGAATAGTGATGTACTTTGTCATAACTTAAATTTGAAGCCAGTATGGCAGCTATTTCTCTTAGTAAATATTATTATGATTATAGCGGTTCTGTAGTTTTGAACAAATATTGTTTATGGAGAGCAGAATTTGTCCATTTCTTTTTTATAATAAGTATATTAAGATACGTCATTATTAAGCACCTCTAGTGGTAGTAAAGAGTGTGTTTGTGCACATACATATTAAAATGTATATAGGAATAATGTGTACATTGATTATACAATGAATCCAGATTGGCAGCTAATGTATGTGGGTGTCAGTAAATAAACATGCTACAGAACCAAATCGCAAGTACCACACATGTAATACTGCATTGTTATTTTACCATTTTTTGTCATTTATTTGATATACTGTATGTCCTATGATATATGTTTCTATTATTTGGTGGTTCTCTTTTGGTTGTCTAAATAAACATTCTGTAGCTTCTCTTTGTAGCCTTGGCCCCAGACAACTTTGCACAGGGACACGTGTATATCTAGATTTTGAAATTTGGTGATGTGGATATAGAGGATGACAGTTCTAATCTATAGTTATATTATTAAACTCATTTATAAAGTAAAGTTGTTAATCACCACTTAGATTTATTTTGGTTCATTCATTGTAAAAGTGGATACACAGTTATTTGTCTTAACATTCATCACATAAAACAATGTGTAGACTTTAACATTACTAACAGTCTATGCCAAGTAGTTGCTTTATGTATATAATAAAAGTCCTGCAAGAGAAAAATTGTTCTATTTCCATGGTAATTTGAAATGGTGTTTCCATGGTTACACTGAAACAGTTTTCATTGGGACTTTCCTTCTTATGATTCAATATAATTTGATGAAATTTTATTGAAATATTATTGCACTCCTACATTTTCTTTATTTTTGTGTTGCTATTAATGTACATGTAACATATAAAAATATACATGTAACTGGCCATTGTTTTAAAGACAAGTGCCAATTCAATAAAAATTAATGTTTAACCTAGTGTCAAAATCAGATCTGCATAAACATTATACATTAGCAAAGATTATCTAGATGCACATTGAAAAATATACAACTCCAAAACTTTTTCCCTAAATCACATTTTATGTTACAAACTGGATTGGCATGTGTACAAAAGTAATATAATATCTATTGTTGCCAGTCCATGTGCTTGTGGCAGGCTCGGCAATGACAGACTCACAAATTGTTGGGGTTAAAAGTCCAAACTGCTTTTATTTTCCCTTCAATACAAGACATCAACATGTACGTGACTTCTATAAAATAAATCACTTTGGGCACTAATTATGCATCAGGTTACCTCGCCTACGTTCTTCAAATCCAAACACAGGGGGATCAGGCTTTGCACAGCAACCACGGGTCATGCAGCTTCCAAGAACTGACTCTGAATAAGGCTTTCAGCCCTGTTTTTATCCCCAAAGCAAAGAGCCCAACACTTACACCTGGGTTCATCTCAGGCTAGGGGAAAATGCTGTACTGGAGTGAGAGAGACTGGCAGTTCCCTCTACCAACCAACTCACCATCCCATAAAAATCCAGGCCCATGAAATACTTTAACCTCTTCCTAACATCTGCCATAAATGTATGGTGGATGTCGGGTCTTTACAGATGGTGTCCGCTCCAGAATGGAGAGAGTGCCATAGAGACTGGGTGCCTGCTGTTTCAGGCATTCCATGTCAGTAATGAGCCTGAGTCTGAACTAGGCTTCCAGGCTCATTACTTGTATATTACAATTCAGGCCAGCAGGTGGCAGCACTGAATTTTAACATAGCTATTTCTGTATAGGATAATGGAGAAAATGTCATTACTCTGTACAAATTGCAGTCTAATGATTACATGTTGTGGTCCATTGGGGGACTTAAAAAAGTTTTAAAAAGTATTTAAAAATATTAAAAAATAAGAAAGCATAACAATTCTCATCACCCACCTTTCCTCAATATAAAAATACTTAAACGATAAAAAAATCAACATCATGGACATTGCCACATGCAAAAACGCTAGTACTATCAAAATATTTAAAAAACCTTATCTCATAGGGTGAATGGCTTAACAAACAAAAAAATGGCTAATTTGCCATTTTTTTCATCACATTACTTCCCAAAAAATGTAATAAAACGTGATTAAAAAGTCCTACACACCCTAAAATGGTATTAACAAAAATACAGATTATACCGCAAAAAAACAAGCCCTCACATATCTCTGTAGACATAGCTATAAAAAGCTATGGGAGTCAGAATATGCCGATGAAAAGAAAACAATGAATTTTTCAAAGGTTTTTTTCCCCAGTATTTAAACGTAAGAAAAACTACACATATGTAGTATCACCGTAATCATAATGGCCTGGATAATGAAGTGCACAAGTCAGTTTCACCTTATAGCAAACACTGTTAAAACAAAACCTGTAAAACTGTGACGGAATTGCGTTTTTTTTCCAGTTCCACCCCTTTTGGAATATTTTTACAGCTTCCCACTACATTCTATGCAATATTAATTGGTGCCATTAGAAAATACAGTTTGTTCCACAAAACACAAGTCCTCATAAGGCTATGTGAATGAAAATATTAAAAAAGATATGGCTCCGGGAGTGAAAAACAAAACAGGAAAAATAGAAAATCGCTGCTTCAGAAAGCGGTTAAAGAAATGTGCTTCAACAAACTATACTTTACTGAAACCACAAAGCTTTCTTGGATTCTTTTGCCTCACCCATCTGGGTGACATGTGCCTCCTCTCCAGTACTTTAACATACTCAGTGTTGCATTATCAATACAAAAATAAATGAGACCTTACACGATCTAAGTTCAGATTTATTGTATTGGAAAGTTTTTTTTTTGTCTTGTGCAGCTTGATTGGCATTATAGGCAGTATTGAGCAATAGGTTTTTTATGGTTCCTAAATCAAACTCCTGGTACTCATATAGAGTATCACCAAGGCTATGCTCATACACTGGGCTGTATCTATTAGAATATCACAGCATGAGGACAATGTCAGTATCTTCTAGTACATGGCATTTAAATAGGACCTGTCCCCACAAAATGCAGTGCAATCTGCAGCATGTTATGGAGTAGAAGGAGCTGACAAATTGTTATATAGTTTGTGGGAAAAGATTCAGTATAACTTGTAATTTATGCATTTATTTTTGCTGAACTTAAGACCACCCTTATGAACAGCTATCAGTGACTGACACCTATCTACAGTGGGATGCAAAAGTTTGGGCAACCTTGTTAATCGTCATGATTTTCCTGTATAAATCGTTAGTTGTTATGATAAAAAATATCAGTTAAATATATCATATAGGAGACACACACAGTGATATTTTAGAAGTGAAATGAAGTTTATTGGATTTACAGAAAGTGTGCTATAATTGTTCAAACAAAATTAGGCAGGTGCACACATTTGGGCACCACAAAAAAGAAATGAAATAAATATTTAGTAGATCCTCCTTTTGCAGAAATTACAGCCTCTAAACGCTTCCTGTAGGTTCCAATGAGAGTCTAGATTCTGGTTCAAGGTATTTTGGACCATTCCTCTTTACAAAACATCTTTAGTTCATTCGGGTTTGATGGCTTCCAAGCATGTACAGCTCTCTTTAAGTCACACCACAGATTTTCAATTATATTCAGGTCTGGGGACTGAGATGGCCATCCCAGAACATTGTACTTGTTCATCTGCATAAATGCCTTAGTGGATTTTGAGCAGTGTTTAGAGTTGTTGTCTTGTTGAAAGATCCAGCCCTGGTGCAGCTTCAGCTTTGTCACTGATTCCTGGACATTGGTCTCCAGAATCTGCTAATACTGAGTGGAATCCATGCGTCCCTCAACTTTGACAAGATTCCTAGTCCGTGCACTGGCCACACAGGCCCACAGCATGATGGAACCACCACCATATTTTACTGTAGGTAGCAGGTGTTTTTTTTGGAATGCTGTGTTCTTTTTCCTCCATGCATAACACCCCTTGTTATGCCCAAATAGCTAAATTTTAGTTTCATCAATCCACAGCACCTTATTCCAAAATGAAGCTGGCTTGTCCACATGTGCTTTAGCCCACCTCAAATGGTACTTTTTGTGCTGTGGGCGGAGAAAAGGCTTCCTCTGCATCACTCTCGCATACAGCATCTCCTTGTGTAAAATTCGCCGAATGGTTGAACGATGCACAGTGACTCCATCTGCAGAAAGTTGATGTTGTAGGTCCACCAAATTGATGTTCGATCAAATTGTAGTATATAGTCAACTGTTTTGATATAGTCAATCACTGTTATGTCAAGCGTCGACTCCACAATAACTGTCGTCTGCACCTCCTATATTGAAAAGGACAGAATAGCCAAGAATGCTAGCACTTGATATCAAACGGGTATTTATTATACTTACAAGATTCCAAAAAACATAGAAAACTGACCCGGGTTTCGCCTCCACTTTGTCAGGGGCATATGTACCACCCTTCGGGGGTTTGTCTCTTATACCTTGCCGGAAGTAACTCCTCCCTCTATTTACATAAATTACCTTTCACACTTTCCTTTTAATTAATCCCATATCTTCTCATACATAATTGCATACCCACACCTAATTCATATTGTACAATCAAAGAAAAAATAAATATAAAATAAAACTTCCATGTACAAATAGAAGGTCATACCCCAAAACATTTATATTTCCTCAAACTATTCAAATTTCCGAGTTCCCCTTCTTCAATCAAAAGGGGTGTGAACACTATTCAAGGTCCTTATCCACATATTTTATACAGGATCCTACTTATCACCCAACCAAACACAGATTAGTTATATATTTCCATTCTTAAACCGACATACGTAATTTATCCACAAATGGACTCCCACTATCACTTCTCATTCACATAGATCAAATCTTGTGCTTGGTTTCTAAATCTAACAGCAGTCAAGGTTTGGGAGTAACCCAAATAGTCCAGCTGTTTTTTTGCAACTAGAGTATACACCAGCCTTTTGTATCTGCCTAATAGCAGTCTAGGCTTGGGAGTGGCCCTAATAGTCTGCTTCTCTGCAACTAGAGTGTAAATCAGATTTTTGTGTCTGCCCTTAACAGCAGTTCAGGTTTGGGAGCCACTCTAATAGTCTAGCTGCCTCTTTTTTTGCAACAAGTGTACACACCAACTCTTTTGTATCTTCCTATGGCAACAGTCCAGACCTGAGAGGGACTCTAATAGTCTTGTTGCCTTCCCAACTTGAGTATACACCAGATTTTTATGTCTGCCTAAAACAGCAATTGAAATTTGAGAGTGACTCTAGTCATCTAGCTTGTTGTAGATAATCGGGCGGCACTGCTGGAGGTATGGGTGCTCGGTCAACGGGTGTCGCCCCAAATACTTCAGTAAGGAACGGAACCTGCACTCCTTGCAATGCAATAGTATATTTTTTATTCGCCACTTATAATGAAAGGACGTGCGTTTCTGCCCATGCAAGTGCCTTGACGTGCGTTTCGACACATGCAAGTGCTTTTGTCAAACACAATATATGTGAGCAGCAGAGCAGCAAAGTACATACATGTGAACATAGGTGTGTATTTAAATACCCCGCCCTCGGTCACATGACCGGAGCCATTCGGGTCATGTGATTATGACATCACATTGGCTAGGTAACTGGGATAGTTTGCAAACACTATCACCAGTCTTACTCGGAAAATACAGGTGATACCCTTGATCCTCGCATCTTCTTAGAAAAAGGCATAAATATTAAAATTAAAGTATACTTTTAATAATTTATGAAAGGTTTAGGACAATGGAGAATGTCAGAAGCTTTAGACTGTACGGTATAAGTGTGTTTCATCTGTCCTTGGAAAATCAAGTATGACTTCTATACTTTTCTATTTTTCTATTTCAACTGTCCATCTGTCAAATCTGCATCAAGGCCCCGACTGATCAATGAAGTGTCTCTATATCCCAAGTCAACTGTACAAGTCCCTAATTCCTCTTGCCCAATTTTGGGTTTTGGGACATTATGGAACATTGAAACAATGGACACTGGATATTGGATTGATTGGAGTCCGAGATTTCTAGCTGGCTGATTATTAAAAGTTTGCTGCACAGTATATGTTGAACCTAAATTATATACCTTGCCCTTTGTTACTTGTCCTCTACCTTGGGGGTATAGAATGTAGGAATGTAATTTTCCATTTAAATAAAATACTCTGCTTTTGACAACTAAGAGGTTTCTTATTCAAGAAATAACCTACAATTTTATTACCATGAGATTAGAGTTCATAAAAAGAATGAACAGAAAAAGACAGTAATGTTTCAGTGTTGAATATTTAAAGTGTAATTCTCTACTGGAGGCTTTGCTAGATTTGTTTCTCAGCACCCAGCTAAAAAGCTAAAGATGTAGCATTTTGTATTAATGAGCCTCCAATTCAGAACTGAGGGTACTATGGTGTAAAAGGATTATCTGGGTGTACCACAGGGAGATGTACTTTTGGTGTTTATCACTTACTGTATATGAGCATTACATTGCCCGGTAATGTTCTTAAATGCATTTGTGTGAAAAGCCTGCATTAACCTATATCAGTAATTTGGCGCTTTTTTTTTTCTCTTAGAAAATTGTTGCTTGGTATTTTAATGAAGGGCATTATTGTAATTTAGTGAATGAAACAATAAACACAAAACCATAATATAAATTAGGAAGAATATTTGTCTAGAGTGGTGGAGCTTAATGAGAATGGCTGCAAGTGAATGAGATAAAAGGTCATGTTAAGTTTCTCTTCAGCAAGGAAACATATAAAGAAAAATACACCCCATGATATTCAGAATTGTATAATAATCGTTTTTTATTTTTAGATTGTTTTAATAAATTAGAAAGGCATGATTATAAATAAAAAAAAATATACCATAAGAAATACAAATACCATTTTCAAGAGAGTTGTGGAACTTACTTTGACTGCCAGCCATAACCACGCTCCTCTAATAACATGCATGTTAAGCTAAGCTAAAAGAGTTTATCCCCTAATGGACATATATCATGTATCCTGTGGATAGGTGATAATGACAGTGGGAGCTCCCTGGGAATGTGGGGTCCTTCAGCAATCAGACATGTATCTACTATCAACAGGTAAGTGATGGATAAATGTCCAATGTGGAACAGTCTCTTTAACTACTTGACGACCGCCCATAGTATATAAACGTCCTATGGGCGGTTGTCTATCTCTGAATGGACGTTTCTGAACATCCATTCAGAGACGGCAACTGCACGCTAATCGTACAGCTGCCGAGCGGGTTGCCTGCTGTCAGTGACAGCAGGGAAACACAGAGAGAAGGCAGGGACAGTTCCCAGGTGTCCCTGCCTTCTAAATCGCTGCAGACACAGCGCTTGGTGAGCGCTGTGTATGCAGAGCAGGAAGCGATATGCGCTTTCTGTCCCGGCCCGTTGGTCATGTGACCACCCGGGCCGGGAGAGTGCAGGAGCTGTCGGGTCTTTCACAGACCATGATCAGCCCTGCACTGAGGCTGCACAGTGTTCTGTTCTGCTTTACAGCTTCTCTGGGGAGTGTATTTTCCCTGTAACTGGAGCCCCAGTTACAGAAGAAATCAATAGTGTGGGTGGGGGGGGATGAAGTTAAATGTCCCCCAGAGGTCTGGTATGACCTTATGGGGGACCTTAAAGTAAAAATAACAATAAAAAAATAAAGTGTTTTAAAAAAAAAATAAAAAAAATGGTTTTACATGTAAAAAAAAATTCCCCAATTAATTAATTAAAAAAAAAAATATTAAAAAAAGAAAAAAAAATTTAATTGGACACATTTGGTATTGCTACGTCCGTGATGGCTGGATTTATAAATATAGCACATGATCCACCCTGTCCGATAAACACCATAAAAAAAATAAAAAAAACTGCATCAAAAAAGCCATTATTGTCATCTTATATCACAAAAAATAACAACTAGTGATGAAAAATGCGTATGTCCCATGAAATGAAATCAATAAAACCGTCACCTCATCCCGCAAAAAATGAGCCTCTACATAAGAAAATTGCTCAAAAAATAAAAAACTATAGCTGTTTAAAAAATTGTGTTAAAGTGAAACAAATTAAAAAAATAGATACATATTAGGTATCGCCACATTCATAAAAACCAGCTCTATAAAAATATCACATGACCTAAACCCTCACATGAACACCGTAATAAAAATAAAATAAAAACTGCCAAAAAAGCCATCACATAAAGTGCAACACCAAGCGATCAAAATTAAATATTCCCCCCAAAATATTACTAATCAAACCGTCACCTCATCCCGCAAAAAATGAGAATGAGACCCTAACTAAGGCAATCGGTCAAAAAGTAAAAAAGCTATGACTACCAGACTATGGAGATACTAATTGTGTAAAACCTAAATAAATAAGAAAAAGTATACATATTAAGTACTGCCGCACCCGTAACAACCTGCCCTATAAAAATATCACATGACTTAACCCCTCATATGAACTCTGTAAAAATAAATAAATAAAAACTGTGCTAAAATAACCAATTTTTTGGTCACCTTGCCCCATAAAGTGTAATAATGAATGATCAAAAAATCATATGTACCCAAAAATGGTACCAATAAAAACATCAACCCTTCCTGCAAAAAACGAGCCCCTGCACAAGATGATCGGCAGAAAAAAATTAAACATATGGCGTTCAGAAAAAGGAGACACAAAAACATTTTTTTTTCAAAAATGTTTTATTATGTAAAACTGAAACAAACGAAAAAAGAAAGTAGATATTTTTTATATAATTTTTTCCGTAACAAACTACTCTATAAAAATAGTTCATGATCTACCCTTTCAGATGAATGTTTTAAAAAATAAAAAATACAAAAAGTGCCAAAACAAACATTTCTTTTTGTTACCTTGCCTCAAAAAACATAATATAGAGAAATCAAAAATCATATGCACCCCAAATAGTACCAATAAGACTGGCACCTTATCTCCTAGTTTTCAAAATGGGGTAAATTTTTGGTTGTTTCTACTGTCAGAGTGCATCAGGGGGGCTTCAAATAGGACAAGGCATCTAAAAACCAGTCCAGAAAAATCTGCTCTCCAAAAACCATATGGCGTTACTTTTCTTCTGCTCTCTGCAGTCCACCCTTACAACAGTTTACAACCACATATGGGGTGTTTCTGTAAACTGTAGAATCAGGGTAATAAATATTGAGTTTTGTTTGTCTGTTAACCCTCAATGTTTTAAAGAACAAATCTGCCAAAATAGTGAAATTTAGAAATTTCATCTCCATTTTCCAATAATTCTTGTGGAAAGCCTAAAGGGTTAACAAAGTTTGTAAAATCAGTTTTGAGTAACTGGATGGGTGTAGTTTCTACAATGGGGTCATTTATGGGGGTTTTCACTGTGTACGTCCCACAAAGTGTCTTCAGACCTGAATTGGTCCTTAAAAAGTGGGTTTTAGAAATTTTCTTAAAAAAAATTAAAATTTTAAGAATTTCATCTAAACTTCTAATAATTTTTTTAGGTGGTATCACTTTCTGTTTTAAAAGCAGAGAAATTGAAATTTTGAAAATTGCCAAATTTTCAAAATTTTTGGGAAATTTGGGATTTTTTCATAAATAAGGGTGAAATAGATTGACTCAAATTTATAACTATCATGAAGTGCAATTTGTCATGAGAAAACAATCCCAGAATTGCTTGGATAAATAAAAGTGTTCCAAAGTTATTAACACATAAAGTGACACATGTCAGATTTGCAAAATCAGGCCTGGTCAGGAAGGGGGCAAATGGCCCAGTCTGGAAGTGGTTAAGAAAGACATCATTATGGGAAGGGGATCCATAGCTGACATATGATAGATGATATCTCTGGCATGGACATTTGTAAACTTGACCAACCAACTTATCTTATGAGAATAGGTAGTTTGAGTTTTATGTCTGCCCCCCCCCCCCAATTGCCTCTGTAGGAGAATTAAAGGGGTTGTCTCATCATGGATAATGGAGGCATATTGCTATTATATGCCCCCATTGCCATATAGGTGTAGGTCCCACCGCTAGTTATGAAACAAATATGAAAAGATAATGTCATGACATGAATACACAAGGAGTATAGGAAGGGTACAACAGGTAAATTATATATATACCCCAATTTGAATGTATAGTAATCTGACCCCAGGGGTTTCTGAAGCCTAATCTGCATTATTAAGTTGATATTATGGATTTCTTCAGTTTAAAGAAGGGATTTCTTCTATGAGATAACCCCTTACCAACTGATTATATTCAAAATAACAGATATGGCAAACAATATAATTGTGGACATGGGTGAAAAGTGACAAGTGACGTTTAATGTAGATAAATGTAAAAGTATGCAGTTGGGATGAGAATATCAATGAATATAACATTATGATTACATATGAAATATTAAAATACTGGGTACAAGTGACATTGAAAGTCAGTTAAGCATTTGGGGATATTGATTGAACAGTAAACATAAAGGGGTATTCCAGTCATAACAAGTTATCCTCTATCATAACTATCAGATCGATGGGGGCCCTACTGCTGGTACCCCCACTGATCATGAGAACGGGAGCCCCATACCCCATGGACCCCTCTGAATTGGACAGATTTGGAGCCCCCTGAAATGGATGGAGCGGCTGGATGGAAAAGTGAGCCGCTGCTCCATTCATTTTTATTGGAGCACCAGAGATATATCTCCAGCACTCCCATAGAAATGAATTGAGTGGTGATGTGTTTTTCCGACCAGGCTCTGTGTCCATTTCAGGGGGGCTCCATGGGGTATGGGCCCCCCGTTTGCATGATCGGTGGGGGGGTGCCAGCAATATTACACCACTGATTTAATCATTATATATACATTTTTATAACTGGAATACCCCTTTAACTAATGTCAGGGGGCTTCTGCGAGGTGGTTTAAACCATACAGCCCAGATTCACACAAAAATAACCCAGAACATGGAATATCTCATGGGCAACTGAGATCTGTTCTTATACGTTGCCCTTTGTCCAAGCCAAGATAGCATCTGCTCCATGAATATGAAAGATTTGCCATCCATATAGGAAGTAATTTTTTCTTTATGATATGACCAGCCAACTAAGGTACTGCTATATGATTTTGTGTTTTGTGATTTGTTGAACAATTTTAAAAGTGGTCCGGATAATTTGAAATGCAAAATAATACAAGTTATCAGGATCAATAGATTTCTTTTGATGGTCATATTTGGTGTTGGAATGAAATCTTCTTAGAGGGGTTGTCCAGCACTTTAACATTGATGGCCTTTCCTCAAGGCCATAGGCCTTCAATATCTGATCGATGGGGTTCCAACATCTTGCACTGATTAGACGTTTCAGCAGTTGACACAATACATGGTGCTGTGAAGTTCTGGAGCTGAGGATAGACCATCAATATTAAAATCTTTAATACCCCATTAGGGTATTGTTTTGCAGCTCTCTGGACAAACTGTGTATGTTGAATTAAATTGAATTGTAGATACTCAGGGGCACACACAACATATCCCCAAAGGAGTGCAATATATAGTCAGAAAAACTATGCAATACCAAAAAGGGACTACAGATGAGTCCAAGAAGACTATTAGACAAATGTACATCCAATCAATTATGAAGTAAAATAATCAATTTATTAGTAGAAAAACTAGACAAGACACACAAAAAACCTTAAAAATTGTATACAATGTTTGACAAGTGTGGGTACAATGACCCTACACAACGGCGGAGTCCAGGGTATAATATCATATATACACAATCTAAATGATGTACAGGCTACTGCAGGATCACGTATGCAAAAATATGCTAGGTCCAAATAACAGCATAAAACATAAACATACCCAGCAACATGAATATGCAAAGTTTAGAAAGAACCTGTGCCTGGTGCCCCCATGTGGACCCCTGCCGACCAAAAAAGCCCACGCGTATCGCCGGCAACGTCCGGCTTCGTCAGGGGTAATTTGCTCAATGTGCATCCAGCCCTATATACATAAGTTAATTAGACAATGTTTCTCACCTGCACATGTATGATAGTTTAAGCATGGCTGCGCGGACGCCAGAGCGCGTTTGGAAACATATACCGGAAGTGAGGTAACAGGAAGTGACTCATAGAGCCATGAGAGTAAAAGTGGAACGCATGTGCGTGTCAAATGCAGGAAAACCCGGTCACGTGACCGCAACTGACACGCAAGTTGCGCTCCAAATGTCCGGACATAGTCAGAGGATCATACAATATCAAATGGAACGCAATGTGCGCTCCTACCAACAGAGCCTTATGCAAAAAGCATGTATGGGAACCGTACATGATTAATTAATTGCAAAAATGAACAATCAAAAATAAATAAATAAAGCAATAAGCAATACCAAATCTCTAAAGGATATTGAATACATTAAGTCCACAATGATATAAAGTGCATGTGCAGAAAAGTGCAGAAAAAATAATAAAATAAAGTTTGAAAAAAGGAACGTGCAAGAGTGAAAAGTGCAAAAGTGACAAGTGCAAATGTGAAAAAAAGGGAAATAAATAATTAAAATTATATAAAAATTATTATCAAATTCGAATATACATAATCAAATATGAATCAAGCAAATTACATACATTATTTCATGAAATACATAGAAACATAATTGAATACCCCAAATAATTATTTATAGAGAGGAAAATGCAAACTATTTTATATAACCATCATGATCACATGTATACCCATAATGTAAATAAAAAGAATTACATCATTATTTCATATAATTCATAGGGGCATAATTAAGTAACCAGAAAGTAAATGCACAATCAATTATAAATAAATAAACAGAATTATGAACATTATTCCATGCAATTAATAAACACATAACCAAATAGGCTAAATACACCATTAGTGCAAAAAAAAAAAAAAAAAAAAAATTTTGAATATAAAAATTAAATGATATGTGTCCGAACCACAGGTATCTAAAGTGTCATAGTGCATATATAGTAGTATGAAAGGAGGCTGTTAAACAGCCACAAGCCCCATATATATGGGGAAAAATGTACTAAAGTGACAAAAACGTGGAAAATGTTAGATCAAAGTGAACAGATTTAACCATAGAATCCTGCAAATGTGAGCTCCTCGTTAAGGCCATTGGGAGTCAGAGAATTCAGATTAAAGATCCATCTGGACTCCATACGCAATAGTTGGGAAGTGATGGAACCTCCTCTAATATTTTCACAGATCTTGGCTAACCCAACAATTCTCAAAAACAGTTTTTGAGAATTCGCCGCAATTGTTCTGTCAATCAGGATTTCCAGAATACCTCCAAGGATTTAACTGCTCGCTTTCGGGCGAGAGGCTACCCGAAGAAGGTGGTGGCCTGAGCGTATGAACATGCTAACACGGTTGAACGCAAGGAACTTTTCCAACCAAAACCTAGGACACAACCAAACAAGGTTCGGTTGGTCACTAGGTATAACAATCAATGGCAGGATCTATATAAGGTATTACATACTCATTGATATCTGCTGTCTACGGACACCAAACTCTCGGAACACGTGGATTTGCGACCGCATCTTATTGCACGTCGCGCTCCCAACTTGAAGGACATGCTAACACGTAGTCATTTTCAGAGGCCCCCTTTATCTTTGGGACGTGGAATCAGATTACAAGGGACGTTTCCTTGTGGAAACTGTAATGTATGCCACCTTATGATCAGTAGCAATTCTCTCGCATTACCGGGTGATCGCACGTTCACTCTCAGGCAGTATGTGAACTGCCGCACTAAGAATGTGGTTTATGGACTTCTGTGTCAATGCAACAAAGTATATGTGGGTCAGACTGGACAAGAATTGAGGAGGAGAATACAACAGCATCTTTCTGCCATTGCCTTGGCAAGATGTGATAGGGAACGGGGGGACAAAGCTCTCACCTCCGTAGCCCTGCATTTTTTGAATGAGCACCAAAGCAACATCCGGGGCCTGAGGGTTGTTGGGTTAGCCAAGATCTGTGAAAATATTAGAGGAGGTTCCATCACTTCCCAACTATTGCGTATGGAGTCCAGATGGATCTTTAATCTGAATTCTCTGACTCCCAATGGCCTTAACGAGGAGCTCACATTTGCAGGATTCTATGGTTAAATCTGTTCACTTTGATCTAACATTTTCCACGTTTTTGTCACTTTAGTACATTTTTCCCCATATATATGGGGCTTGTGGCTGTTTAACAGCCTCCTTTCATACTACTATATATGCACTATGACACTTTAGATACCTGTGGTTCGGACACATATCATTTAATTTTTATATTCAAAAAAATTTTTATTTTTTTTTTTTTTTTTTGCACTAATGGTGTATTTAGCCTATTTGGTTATGTGTTTATTAATTGCATGGAATAATGTTCATAATTCTGTTTATTTATTTATAATTGATTGTGCATTTACTTTCTGGTTACTTAATTATGCCCCTATGAATTATATGAAATAATGATGTAATTCTTTTTATTTACATTATGGGTATACATGTGATCATGATGGTTATATAAAATAGTTTGCATTTTCCTCTCTATAAATAATTATTTGGGGTATTCAATTATGTTTCTATGTATTTCATGAAATAATGTATGTAATTTGCTTGATTCATATTTGATTATGTATATTCGAATTTGATAATAATTTTTATATAATTTTAATTATTTATTTCCCTTTTTTTCACATTTGCACTTGTCACTTTTGCACTTTTCACTCTTGCACGTTCCTTTTTTCACACTTTATTTTATTTTATTATTTTTTCTGCACTTTTCTGCACATGCACTTTATATCATTGTGGACTTAATGTATTCAATATCCTTTAGAGATTTGGTATTGCTTATTGCTTTATTTATTTATTTTTGATTGTTCATTTTTGCAATTAATTAATCATGTACGGTTCCCATACATGCTTTTTGCATAAGGCTCTGTTGGTAGGAGCGCACATTGCGTTCCATTTGATATTGTATGATCCTCTGACTATGTCCGGACATTTGGAGCGCAACTTGCGTGTCAGTTGCGGTCACGTGACCGGGTTTTCCTGCATTTGACACGCACATGCGTTCCACTTTTACTCTCATGGCTCTATGAGTCACTTCCTGTTACCTCACTTCCGGTATATGTTTCCAAACGCGCTCTGGCGTCCGCGCAGCCATGCTTAAACTATCATACATGTGCAGGTGAGAAACATTGTCTAATTAACTTATGTATATAGGGCTGGATGCACATTGAGCAAATTACCCCTGACGAAGCCGGACGTTGCCGGCGATACGCGTGGGGCTTTTTTTGGTCGGCAGGGGTCCACATGGGGGCACCAGGCACAGGTTCTTTCTAAACTTTGCATATTCATGTTGCTGGGTATGTTTATGTTTTATGCTGTTATTTGGACCTAGCATATTTTTGCATACGTGATCCTGCAGTAGCCTGTACATCATTTAGATTGTGTATATATGATATTATACCCTGGACTCCGCCGTTGTGTAGGGTCATTGTACCCACACTTGTCAAACATTGTATACAATTTTTAAGGTTTTTTGTGTGTCTTGTCTAGTTTTTCTACTAATAAATTGATTATTTTACTTCATAATTGATTGGATGTACATTTGTCTAATAGTCTTCTTGGACTCATCTGTAGTCCCTTTTTGGTATTGAATTAAATTGACTTCATACTTTTCAAGTTATTATTGTAATATCAAAGATATACAGTAGATACAATTAATAATTACCTAGCAAATCAATGTTCTTTTGTAATGGATTATGTCTTTAGCAACTATTTCTACGAAAATGATCTGCAAAAATCCCAGGCTAATGTAACTAACACAAAACAACAGAAATTCAAGTGAAACTTTGTTAATTTAACATCAGCTAAGTAAGAATTCAGATGGCTATAGTGTCAGTGTCTAATGCCTCGGGTCTTTATTGAATCGTTTTGTTACTAAAGTGCAGGAACAGTATTGTGATGTAAAAATAGATTTGGTAGAATGTAACATATTGCTCTCACCTCTGCCTATTTTATCTGATTGTGATCATAGGTTTAATTTCCTTAGGGGACCAATGGGCATAGGGCTAGCATCTATAACCCTAGTGGACTTACTCTTGGGTTAGAGATGATAGATACAATTTATTCGGAAATACTGTTTTCACTTTCTCAGTTTGCGTTATTGAGTGCAGATTCATGGTGGAAAACTTGATTAGATAGATAGATAACTTGATAGATTGATAGATAGATAGATAGATAGATAGATAGATTGATAGATAGATACAATGCATTCAGAAAGTCTTCATAACCTTTCTCTTTTAAAAAAAATTGCAAGGGGAACTAATTTGCATATCTGTGGGTTTCTAGGAAAGGTATTCAAATGACCTTTCCTTCCAGAAGGAAAAAAAAGCCTAGCATCTCTGATGCCATCAAAGTAAGATATTCTGACTTGCATATATGTTTTCCAGAAACCCACAGCAGTGTTGCCTGGCCTACAAGACACCTCATGCATACTAGATTCTTTTCATAATGAGAAAGAGTACACCAGACCCCGACAAAGGCCTCTCAGCTAGCTAAGTCAATTTTTTTCTGCTCTGACTTATCACCCAGAATGAGCTCTGTGGAAATGACAGTCGCCACACTTGAGGGAGATTGTGTCCCGTATATCTATGAAGATTTTGTACAATAAAACTGAGGAATGATATATCAACAAAAGTGAGTGCTGGAGCCTATATTTTCCTTTTTTGCATATACGTTTTCTGTGAAGGTTTCGCTGACCTGGGCTCCGTGCACACGGGTAACACAGAATCTAGGATAGTGAGCTGGATACCCACCTTGAACTTTGACTGTGTGGAAATGAGGTTGCATCTTAGGTATTATCGAAAATTATGATTTAAGGACTGTTTAAAACATTGAATGTTGACTTTGGATAACTATGTTACATTTGGAGTTGTGAGGCAACATATTCGACAGCTCTTTACAATTCAGGGGTTCATGTACAAACAGTCATAAATAACATACCAATAGACAAATCAATAATTAGAACAAGAGGAATGAGGGCCCTGCTCCCAAGATCTTACAATATATCACTGAATCCCCCGCAAAAAGGATTTGAAAAATTGGGACTGAATTCTGAATCAATTCACTTATCTCTAGTATTTATGTCAATGCATCATCTTAGTTATCTATTTTTAATAAATTAGCAAAGATTTTTAACATTCTGTTTTCTCTTTGTAATTATGGGGTATTTAGTTCAGATTGATGAGGGGAAAACAAGATTTTTCTTTTTTTTAGCACGAGGCCACAACATAAAATGTAAAAAAAATTGAAAAGGATCTGAAGACTTTATAAATACATGATAGATAGATAGATAGATAGATAGATAGATAGATAGATAGAATTGCCTAGTTATGTATACAAGAATGTGTTCTACTCTGGCTTGTTAATAAAACTCCTTATTAAACATTTTGCTATTCTTCTATTCTTTAGAACATATCCAGTGATATATGTCAGCCATTTCCCCAGTGTGAAGCTCCACAATCGCAGCATCTTATAAGAACAATTAACTAGGATATTTCATTAGAAAGTAGATTTTGCATCCATAAATGTCAAAATGTTCATTTGCTGGTGTATGCAGTATCCATGAAATTATTACAACCACAAATTTTAATGTGATATTGCTGGGCAATTTGCTTGTGGAGCTCCTATTTCAAAACAGTTGGTGGGAATACAGAAAGTCAGAACCCCAACATGCATTCCTCTGTAAAATGGACAAAGTTTACTTTTTGATGACTCAAATTTAATGTGCAATAGTAATAGTACAAGGTTGCAAGTGAAATAAAGTGAGATGGACTATACTCTGACTTTAGGAGTATTAGCAATTACATAATAGCTATATGCAATATTTAATAAAATAGCAATTTGCATTACCCTTCATTCTTCTTGTGTTCATTCTAATCATATGACACTGTGTGTTAATGTATAGAGATTGTGACATAGTAGAATCCAACCATATACTTCCCATTAATAGTGCTTTATCTTGAGCATCATTATTTGGCCATACTGTATCTAAAACAGAGGATCCACGTCCAATAATTAGAATTCCTGATCGAGCTAGGTTAACCTGATTTGTATGGACAAGATCTCTGCAGTTCATTTAATTTAATCCTCGCATTAATAGAGATGTCTTTCTACTATAATTGAAGACATATCTATTTTATACTTAACAAGAAAATTTTTGTCCGCCTTTTCCTCCACACTTTAATGCATTGTGGGGCATAATTATAAGGAAGTATATAGCAGATGTGATACAGCAGGACAATGGAAGAAAATAAGAAAAATCACTATGTTAATAAAGGTACTGGAAGGAAAGGTAGAAAAATTAATTGAGAAAGAACCTAGATAAAATGAATAGAATGCATTGCAAATGTGGAACCTTTCCTCCCCAAATAGTATTAATCATTCTCCACTGACATTTGGATCGGGGTAAAAAATATGAAAATGACAATTTATTTCTTGAAGGAAAACTTTGGAGGATATCCAGCATCTTTCTATACCTGTGTTTTGGAGTAAAAAGTCACAAACCACCACAGAAACTAAATCTAGTCGCAACTGACATTTTTGCTGTGTCATCTTCAGTTTCTGAAAAGGGGCATTGCGAGGGTTGTGCATGGCCGGAACATTGTGAAACTTGAGTAAATGATGATTGAAATCAACATCAGCTACAAGCTAGAGTAGATTTCAGTCTGGAGCACAGACTGCTGGAGGAGGCATGCAATTTATGACAAGGCCTGTGCCTCGTCAAAAATAAATGCCTCACCCAGCGCCACAGGTCCTATCAAGATAGGCGTAGCAAACTATGCTCTTGATAAATGAGGGCATCTATTCTTTTGTGATTGATTGCAGAGCTCTGGCATTTGCAACCATTTTCTTCACAATCCAGAGTCATAAAAAATTGGGTTAGAGCTCAGTGGAATTCTATAGGATTGCAGGTAGACATGACAAATGTGTACAAAAAAAGTTTTTAAATGGCACATCGTCTAAATCTGTAATTTCTAAATAAATTCATCAAAATTAAATGATGCAATTAATATTAATCCTGGGTCCCATTAATCATCATAAAAAATAAATCAAAGCAAAAAAAGCCCCGTAAAACCTCAATCTTTATTAAATTCACTTAAAAGACATATAAACACAGGTCTAGATATAAATCTAAATGAACCCTGGTCTGTAAGTCAGTTCCCAAATTGAGATATATATCAGAGAGAAAAACGATAAACACTACGGATGGTGAGGCTAATGAGGGAAAGGAAACACTTGGAAGGGATATCTTTCCCTATAGAGACTCTATTTACCCCTAAGCACATAGACGTCTCCTGATGGTGGAAACTCTAAGTCCTCGTACCTCCCCTAGAACACCCTATTAAACCCTAGTAGATACAAATTTCCCTTGTACCCAGACGCTTTTCCCCAAAACTAGGTTCTTCAGGGGGTCCGTGTGGGAAAACCAGCTTAAATATGCTAAGGCAGATAGCGCTAAACACAGTGTGACTTTAAAAAATTAGAATAGTTGGAAAGACTAGCTATGCTGGTGTGTAATGGGGGAAAGAGTAATAATACACCACATGTCGTTCCAGTAAGCAATGATGACCAGGCTCCACCTAAAACAAAAATTAAAAGGAAGTCTAGGTCAAAGATAAACAAACTCCCGCATTGAATAACGATGCTACAGAGAAATACTCACATGGACAGTCCTCCAGCATATCGCAAACGCCCCGTAGATGCAAGATGGTGCAGACATATAAAGAAATAAATCACGGATTTAAATAAGCAGGCACAGCGGCACTTTCCCCCACCAGAGTGAGGACTTCCAATGCGGTGGAACGCATGGCTGAGAAATGCCTGCTACTTCCGATGCTGTAACGCTTCCCCAATAACTAGCGTAATGCGGTGGAATGCAGAGATGGACTATTTCAACCACTTCCGGTATCGTGGAACGCCCATGGTGGAACGCATTACCCAACTCCGGTCTGGCTCCTATACTAACTTGGGCTGCCGGTGGAACACACAAGATAAAGCACACATATGCAGATAGCGTTCCACTGCATTAGTCACCTAAAATGAGAGTGTGCCAAAATGATAACTAAATGTATACCAGGCCCATAAGTAACAGAATATGAATATTATTTACCACACCCACTTTATTTTACTGCACATAGTATTCACAGCTGGCATGTGTAATTAGAGCATAAATAAAGCAAAAAAATCAACAAAAAATGTTCCAAGCACAAATACGTACAGCATCTTTATTTTAACATTAACTGGCCCACGAAGAAACCATCCCAAATGAATGTGGATTCAAGACCTAAAAAAGGAAAGATTGCATGATAAATGCCACCATATTCAAATTGGATGCTTTTCGCATCAGCGGCTAGTATAGGACCGACTATCAGCATTACAAGCAGCTGAAGCTAGAAGAAATAAAGAAGAAAGTGAAATTGACCATTTCAGTCATATAAAACAATTAAAGGTTAATCTCTCATTTAGACCGATTGGAGACTGGGACCGGAACCTATAGATCAATTCAGATTCTCTTTGGAGAATCTTCCCATCCCAGTCACCTTTCTTGGCGATGGAGATATTAACTCCAAAACCGAGAATCTCTGGACGCGAGGATCACCGGAATGTCTCTTCATCACATGGCTGGCTATGGTTGTGACATTCTTTTTATGGACATCATTTATGTGTTCACGTACCCTCCTTCTAAGTTCTCTAATTGTCTTTCTGATGTAGTCTTTCGGACATGGGCATTGACATATATAGACAACACCTCTGCTTTTACAGTTAAAAAATTCTCTGATTGCGAAAGTCTGATTTGTGGCGGAGCAGGTGACCTACCGGCCTATGGTTCAGCCAAGAACCAGTCCCAACAGGGGCCGTGTAGTGGCTATGTACCAAGCTGTCTCTCAGACTCCTCCCTTTACAATATGTGACACTTGGATGGGTAGTGACAGCATTCAATAGATCGATAGGTCCATCAAGTGGATAGGTCAATATTTATTCAAGACTGTCCTAATTTCCACATTGGCCATATCATATGTTGAAATAAACCAAGATTGCTTCTGGGTATTATTGTTGATTGAGCACTTCGTGCTTGGGTGCTCTAGTGTTCGAGCAGAACACTTTGAGATGCAGGCACCCCCTGCTCTGAAGAGGGGAGGGTGCCAGGTCCCACTGAGGTCTATGCAGAAGGTCGCTATACAGTGAGGGAATCCCCCAGTGTGAGTCCCTGGCTAAGGAGTCCTTGCTCTGACTCCATATATAGCTATGTCCATATATGGAGTCAGTGCTTGTGGACACCAAGTGTATTTAAATCTAATTTAGCCTCTATTTCTGAAAAGTTTCTGCCAGCATTTGAACTCACAACCTTCTACATTAGAGGCAAGGACCTTAACTACTCAGCTATAAAGCTAAATGATAAACTGTGTCATAAAAAGCTCATAGTAGTTTGTCATGTAGTAAGTATTCTTATACAGCAGAAGTATCATTTTATATTTTACTTCAGGTTAACATGTAGCTGTAGAGTATAGTGGTTAAGGTTCTTGGCTCTAATGTAGAAGATTATAAGTTCAAATCCCAGCAGAAACTTTTCAGAAATAGAGGCTAAATTAGATTTAAATACACTGGGTGTCCACAAGCACTGACTCCATATATGGACATAGTCATTCCAGAAATAGAGTCTAAATTAAATGTATATATTAAAAATTTTTTTAGTAATTGTAAAAAATGTATGGCACAAAATAAATGCGTCATTCCATATATATAATCATACTTATGATATTTATGAATGCATAATATGTGGGAAACTACTACTGATGTTTTTAGCCATAATATATTTATATATATTATAATATATTATATATTTTAAAAATATAATAATATATGTAAATATATTATGGCTAAAAACGTATATATATATATATATATATATATATATATATATATAAAAATGCACTAGATCGCACAGCAGGTTCCACAACGCAAAAAAGTGGAGTGCCAGTGGCTGAGCGGACAATCCCCTATGTCCACAAAATATAACACAAAATTCACAGCACTTCCTTGTTAGTGAAAAAGGTTCTTACTTTATTCGGTAAGCTGACGTTCAGTGCACTCAATGGCACCTTTTCAAGCAGTGATACTGCTTGAAAAAGGTGCCATTGGGTGCACTGAAACGTCGCTTTTTACCCGGAAAATAAAGTAAGAACCTTTTTTCACTAACAAGGAAGTGCTGTGGAATTTTTCGTGTTATATATATATATATATATAAATATATTTAAATTAAATTTAGCTTCAATTTCTGAAAAGTTTCTGCCAGGATTTGAACTCACAACCTTCTGCATTAGAGCCAAGAACCTTAACCACTATGCTATACAGCTACATATTAAATTCCAACACAAGAAAAAAGATCTCCTTAAAACATAACTTTTACTGTAATTATAATAAAAGGGGTTAGTCTCCCCACATTTATATTCAAAAACGTGAAACCACTCCTCTATTGTCCAAGCCTAGACACCTGTGGTGAACGACAATAAGCCAAAGATGGGAGCAATCATAATAGTACAATCCTACTATTAGACAAAGCTAACAGTCCCTAATCGTACCCTTAGCTAGACCTCAGCCCAGGAACGACCCCTTGTGGTGGGGGCTTCCTGTCCTCGTACCTGGTCTATATAGCCCTGGAAATCCCTTGCTCAGATATAGGTGACATCCACTGATTGCCCCCTTGGCCAAAAACAAAAACAAAAACAGGTGACAAGGGAAAATCAAATCACTAAAATACAACAATACATTAGGGGGTTACTCTGTGTATGAAAATAGAGTGACAATAACATATGCTTTATCCTCCTGTGACAGGAGGGCTGGCATGTGAACAAACACTACATGACCTTAGACATAGATCTTCTTGGTCCCTGTATCTTAGGACCAAAGATAGAGGTCTCTTTTGGGACTGCTCAAAAGAAGTATCCCTGAGTATACCGTGGATGCTGGAGTCCCTCCTGTGACTATTGCTGTGACCTGCCACACTTTTGGCAGTGTATGCTGTCCTTGAGCATCTGTGACCTAGGATGCCGGGCTTTATCATCACACAATTTTTGCCTCTCGAGTTGCTATATTCCCTCCTGATGAACCCTTGAAACATGACAAGGGCGAAACGCGTCGAGGGCTGCCTATGAATGTTTATTTATAGGCATATTTACTGAGGCTATGCTATTATGTGCCCTATACACTATTTCTAGGGTCAGTTGTTCCTGATGTCCTAACTATACAAGAGGATTTAAGCCACCCGTCTTCATGCCCACATCGAAGTGCATCAAGGTACCAAAAGAACCTTTAGAAACTCTCCAACAGCCATTTGGGATTGATGCCGGATTACATCCAATGAAGTACACCTAGGCATCTATTTTGGTGAGACCATTCCAATTTCTCTGTTGTGTTCAATGGGCCTTGTATTACCTCATGGTTCCGTTTCGGGGGACCACATAGTATACTATTCATTTGATTTATTGTTTGGCTTGTCTTTTTGGTGTAGTGTATTTTATTATGAGTAAGTTATGAGTAAAAGTTAAGTTTTATCTCCATTTTTGCCCCCTCGTGAGCTCTGGGAGCCCATAGATGGTTGCAATTTGCGGTGCATCTGGAAGCATAAAATTATATTCAGCCTCCTTAATAACCTTCTTTTCCATCCCAGATTTAAAGATGGTTTTTAGCTCCATCAGATAAATAGTAGTGGGAGCGGCCGATAGTACTTGATAACCTTTCTTATTCTTCAGAATGTCAAGACATATTTTGTGGTATCTTTAATGATCCAGAATTACCAGATTACTCCCCTTATCTGATGGCTTGATAATAATCCCTTATCCCTCTCCAGAGTGTTTAAGGCCTCTAACTCACTTATAGATAGATTGTGTTGATGAGGACGCCTGATCTCCAGGTGTTCAAGATCAGAGATAACCATCTGGAGCAAAATGTTGATATGTTCATAATTAAGTGGGGGGGGGGGCATTCTGGTACTTCTTGGACACAGATCAGTAAAGGGACCCTCTCAAGGATTGTGTGAGCCCTCTTCCCAAAGTTCCATAAATATTTGTAAATCTGCAAAATCCCTTTCACTAATCCCTAATTTCTCACATGATTGTCTATTTGAGTTTTTTAAAAAGTTATGCCATTTCAGCTTTCTGAAAAAAAGATGTAAGTCATTTACCCATGTAAAAAGTCTAAAGACAGTGGTGGGTACAAAAGAAAGGGCCTTTCTCAGTAAATCAGTTTCTGTCTCATTTAATATGCGTGAAAAGAGATTTTTGATCTGTAAGTTGTCACTGGTGCCCAGTTCTCACCCCCTCTGTTCCTGTTCCATAGTTGATAAGGGGTTTAATTTTGTTTTAAAAAAGATGCGGTGGTATTGCCCAAAGGTGTTGATGAGGAAGATGAAGCAACTTGATAACCTCCCCCCTGTGTGTTTCCTATCTCCCTCCCCCATTTTCGCTATTTCTTGCCTTGTCTCTTAGGGAAAGGTGCTTCTTTATTGTGGCCCCCCTTGTTAGAAGTTTTACAAATCTCTGTATCTGAGAGAGCCATGTCTGAGGAAGAGATCTCAGATGCAGAGGGGGCCGCACTTTTACTCTCAAGATCATATGCTCTGTTTTCTTTAAAGTCACCCAAATCCCTAATAAATTGTCTATGTTTGCGCTCTTTCAGAAGGTTTTGAAATTTTACAATTGATGTCTGTAGAGACGATTCCCGTTTGCTAAATTCTGGATCCGTTTTAAATTTCAGAGCTGTTTTAATCAGTTCCTGCAGCCTGACAGACGTCTTCTCAAAGAGGTTTTTTTCCTCCTCCAGGAAAATTCTCATCAGGTTTAATGAACTGCATGTCAACTCCTCTTCCCACTGTTTAATTAAAGGTGGGAAGGCTATACGTGCAGCAGGGACTATGGGAATACATAAACCTTTGGGTATTATTTGTTTGTCCAAATTAGTGATGAGCGGCATAGGCAATATTCATTTTCGAGATATTTCGTGAATTTTTTGCATAATATTTGCAATAAATTCGCAAATTCTAGCATTCGCGATCTTCAGTCATTATTTTCGCCATTATGCAAATCGGCATTAATGATGCACTTTTTTTTGTGCAATATGTGCAACTTCACATTTTATTAGGTCTGAGTAGATATTACTGATTGGTGCACTAAGTATTGTTGTGACATCACAGCACTGTGTCTAACAGAGACACTAATCCTTATCATAGCACAGTAATTCCTACCACATTACCTAACACCCTGCACTGGAACCTATCAGCTACACTATATAACTATCTAACCTACACTGACTATCTCCCACTAACTATCTGTATTATATATATGAGCTGACTATCTAATGTAATTAAATAAGGATGCAGATGAGTATGAAAAGCACAGAGCACAGCAATGAAACTGCTGTCTCTCAGAACTGCAAAAAACAACAGAAAATGGCTGCTGGGGAGTTTCTTATATAGTAAAGGGGTAGGCAACTTCCTATTGGTTGCTAGGGATGTTGCTAAACTCAGACAAAGATATTGCAGCCTTCTCATTGGCCCACAAGTAAGAAGCAGTAGTACTGATGAAAAAAAAAAAAACTAGAATATTCGCGATTACGAATATATAGCACTATATTTTAGATTTTTGCGGATTCTCGAAGTGCCGATATTCGCAATAAAAATTCGCAATTAGAATATTTGCAATCAACACTAATAGTTTTCCACAGATTTTATTTCCCAACAGGACTTAATGTTCTTATTGTAACCCGTATAGAGATCCTTAAAGGCAAGTTTACATGTTACAGAGGTGGCAAGACCAGGAATTTCTTTTTCAGAAAATATGTATTTTTTGATTAAAGCTTCTATAAATACAGTACCTATTAGAAAACTTGCCATAGTACCTCTAAAGCAGGCACCACAGCACTTCCTCCCGTCGGAGTGAGCACTTCCGATGTGGTTGAACGCATGGCTGAGAAATGTCCAGCGCCACCATGCCTATCAAGACAGGCATAGCAAACTATGCTCTTGATAAATCAGGGCCTCTATTCTATTGTGATCTATTGTAGAGCTCTGGCATTTGCAACTATTTTCTTCGCAATCCAGAGTCATAAAAAATTGTGAGCTCATCGGAATTCTATAGTATGACAAATGTGTACAAAGAAACTGTTTAATGGCACATTGTCTAAATCTGTAATTTCTAAATAAAGTCTCAAGAGGTTTCTGGAACCAAACAGTCATCTGGTTTCCTTCAATCAAGTAATTGGGGGTGCACCAGTTTAATTAGTGGTGTGCTGTCTTGGTTTCACCTAAATGCACCCAGAAAATCAGTTTTGACTTCATTTTCTAGTGCTTTGGACTCTTCTTTCAATTTAGTACTCTATTCTTACACCTCTGTATGACATGTCAGAATATTGATTTTTTTATTCTCCATAAGGATGCACATTCACTTTAAATGGGTGGTCTTGGGGTTAAAATAGAAGGGCCAGATAGACATTCACCCCACTAGTCCCCCACTTCTGCTCTACACTTCCTGACTGGAAAGGCTCATTCTCCCAATCACTGCATCCAATGTGGACCACCAGTTAATCCAGAATATACCAGCCATTTTCTGTGTGGGAAACATGAAGTAGAGAGAGCGTCAGTGTTTTTATTTTTTATTATTATTATGTTTAACCCATCTTGGCAGTAATAGCATAGAAAACTGGTAGTGTGTCTCAAGGTGGTAAAACCTGCCCTCTGTAAAGAGGCCATCATATCACAGTATCCAAAAAAGTCTATAGCTTAATTTAAGTAACATTTCTTTAGAGCACAGCACAATTTTAAGCAGGGAATACATAATGTCATTATATTCTATTGAGCACTGCAGGATTTAGTTGCTCTGAATTGCTTATGAATGAGCAGCAGCATTACTCAAGTAATGTTATTTAGTATGCTTGTGCCAGTCTACCTGTGGATGATGTAGTTATTTCTTTTATTATAGAATAATACTTGATATTTTATTGTATTAGTTCTTTCATTGAGAAATGTACAGAAAGACCCATCATTTTGTACTTCTACAAATTTGCATGTAGAACACTTAAAAGGTTTCACTTTGACTTTATTCCTATGTAAAGTGTATTGCTACTATTCAAATTGTATTCTACACATCCATGGCTTTCAATCAACGACACTGATTTTACTTTGAAACTATTCTCTTTTTCACTGGTACATTATGACCTACTTGTGCTTGAATAGACAAAGCTGGTGCATTTCATACAACTGTAGTGGAGTAGTATTAGGTGTGAGTTTCTCCTTTCAGATCTCATGTTTTTTCTCTAAATGACGAGTCTCTGTAAAATCAGTTTTATTTTGGAAAACTACTAAAACCTAAAATAATATGCATTTGGTATCACCCTTACTAGTGATCTGTAGAATAAAGTGAAGGTATTATATTTAATCCATTAAGTAAATGCATAGCACAGTACATGTACTGCGTTGTGATGGGGAGAGCACACAAGCTGTAATTGAAGTAACAGTAAAGTAGCTTTTCTGTTATTGAAAATCAGAACCCTGCATTGCTGAGAACTTTAATGTGCGCAGAATACCCTTCTACATGCCACAGCTAATGTTGACCACTAGTGTTCAGCGAAGTTAAGCATCCAAAGCAGATTGTAAATTAATCTGAATTTCCTTGCGCTTTGTAGTAACAAATCAATTTTCATAAAATAGCTGCTGCACATGTTAGAAAGTAAAAGTAAGTGTAGGGAAGACAATCCCAGGAATGTGAGATCACCCATAATGCTATGCAACCAGCCAATCTGCAGGTAGCCACCCCCCTGTGATGTCATAGCTAGGCAGAGCCCTATAAAACCCAGACGCCACCATTTTCCTGTGAGCCGAGCATAGGGAGATACGTGACAAGTAGCTCATGCCCTAGGGACAGTGTTGCTGCAGACTCTTAACAGAGAGTGTAGGACAATATTGAAGAATAGAAAAAGAGACTGCAGGGAGAGTTTAGGGAGGGTGTAGGAGACTGCTGAACTACAGACTCTGCTACAATTTATCGCTGTGTACATAATTGTGCAGTACACCAAGAGTCATAGCTAATCCATTCAGTTGGCTGTAGAGTTATTGTGCCATCAGTATTGCAGGCAGGTCGAATTTATCGCTGTGTATATAAGTGTGCAGTGCACCATAGTCAATCCATTTTGGTAGCTGTACAGTTATTGTGCATCAGTATTACAGTCAACTGTTACTTTTAGGTAGATTGGCCTGGTTTATAGCGATTTATGACAAATTAATTTGAAACTAGAGATAAGCGAAACCATGGAAGTTTGGGTTCGCCGGGTTTGGCCGAACTTAGGGTCAAAGTTCGAGTTCGGGACCCGAACTTGACCACAAACCCGTACCCCATTAAAGTCAATAGGGATCCGAACTTCACTTTATTATTTTCCGTTATAACATGGTTCATTCATAGAATGAAGATAGAAGGACCAGCGGTGATGTCACCGTGCTCACCACGTGGTGAGCGCGGTGAAATCATTGCAGGTCCTTTTGCAGGTCCTGCAGAAAGAAGAGGATACTGGCTGCGCGTTCAAGTGGAAGAGGTGAGTTTTTTAAATTATTTTTCACCCCTCAATGGCCATTTTATTTATCATTCTATCTTAAGAATGCTATTATTTTCTGTTATAACCATGTTATAATGGAAAATTATAAAATCACCCGAACTTCAGTGAAAATGTAGGGGTTCAGGTCTGGGTCCGGGTATCCGATTTCGCAAAGTTTGGTACGAACCCGAACTTTGCAGTTCAGGTTCCCTCAACCCTATTTGTAACCAATCTAATTTTTCATCTCTACTAACCACATATAGGGAGTTAAAAGCCAGAGAGAGAGACATGATGAAAATTGTTGCCATAAACCTTATTCTACTGAGAGTGATATGTGCAAGCCAGTTTTCTATTCAAAAGGACAAAAAAACTAAATATCCCACACAGTATTATTCTGCTTTAAATGAGATGTGCATGCCAACTCTACGTCCAAAAGGACAAAAGAACTAGAGCATCTCAAGAGAAAATTTACTTGTTTAGCAGTGTGGCTTTGGAGGTACTTTTGGGGGTGCTTTTTATTATTAGGGAGTATTACATGCTCTTGGTTTCTGAGGAGAATATATGCAAATTTTCATATCTAAATACTGCTTGCATCAGATGTGTTTTTTTTTTTATTGCTAATATGAATATCTTTCCCAGAAACCAAAAAAGTGTGTAAATTAGCTTGACTGACGAAAAGGAAAGAGATGATATCCTATCTAATGCTAGCAGAATATTGCCCATCAATTCCAAACTGTAATCCTGCTGTATATCCAGGGGAAGACAAAAATAAAACAAAACAAAAACTCGACTAATGGCAAAGAGCTCCCCTAAGAGTAACCACAAGGCCACTTTTGTCTTTTTGGAAGGGAAGTTGGCTTTTATGTCTCAGGGGTTATTATATTCATCATGTGGGCACTTGAAGAGGTCACTCTCATAAGCCACAGCTGCCTTCAGCAGAACCAGAAAGCAGAAGGGAAGGAGCACCACTTACTGGAAGACCAAGCCAGGTGGATATATAGGATAGTAATTTAACAAGTTTTCATATATTAGTTCCATTCTTCCATGACATCTTGAGGCGTGTAGAATTATAGAACCTCAATACCAGAGCCTACGGGTTCAGCGATATAATGCGTCCCTTTAAAATATTTTTGATAAGTTAGGAGATGCATCTAATGTATGTGACCTATGGCTCATGTACATGGTCAAATTACAGTTTTACAACCTGTAAGTTGTACAAATAAGTAATTTGATGCCCATAGAACTATGTGGGGACTGTACCTCTGTATAAATCAAGCAGAAAAAATATCATGCATTGTCCCATATATAATATGAACCTGTTCTCCCCTAGAAGCACTGAATAGCTCTAAATTACAAAACAGATGCATATGGCGGCACATATTATGCCACAGTTTGACAGTGTGCTTGAGCCTAAGGATGATCAGAGCTTTGTCATTGTGGATTGGTATTATTAACAGTGAATAATGTGTGAGAAAACACTAGCTACAGCTTTCTATGAGATACCTGTTGTAGTTAACTCCTGGTTATGTAATTAAAACAGTTAATAACTAAAATGAAGGACAAATTGCTGCCATGGTGCATGAGTTGGCAGTCATCTAAAAAGATAATGAAAAAAATAAATAAAATAAAGTGTGTTTGAGGCTTAAAGGGGTAGTGCATTGCAAAGATATTTTGATTACCTATTGCCATCTCCCGGCACCCCTGTCGATGAGCTGCTTGAAGGGGTACTGGTGTATGCGCAATCGCTGATTCTGCTTCAGGATTAATTGTGCGCTGTCTCTACTGGTGTTGAGAATATTGACGCTATTAATTTGCAAATATTTAGAATATAGCGTTATATATTCGGAATTTTGAATATTCTAGATTTTTTTTTCATTAATAACCACCCTCTTGCTTGTGGGCCAATGAGAAGGCTTCAATGTCTTTGTCTGAGCTTAGCAACATCCCTAGCAACCAATAGGAAAGTTACCTAACTCTTACTATATAAGAACCTCCCCAGCAGCCATTTTCTCTAGTGTAATGAAGTTATGAGAGAGACAGCAGTGTGATTGCTGTGCTCTGTGCTTTGTTGTATATACATTCAACAGTTAACTTATATATATAATTCAAAAAGTTAGGGGGAGATAGTCAGTGTAGGTTAGATTAGTGTAGGGTCTTAGGTAGTGTGATAGGTTCTGCTGTCCATATACATGCTACATACATAGTGCTGTGATGTCACCAGTTGCACGTATTGCACCAAAATATGCGCATCATTAAATCCCGATTTTTGCAATCACGAATATCTTGGAGCACTCTATCTGCATATAAAGCTATCTTTGCACTGCACAACCTCCTTAACCACATCAGCCCCCCTAGCTTAAACACCCTTAATGACCAGGCCACTTTTTACAATTCCGCACTACACTACTTTCACCGTTTATTGCTCGGTCATACAACTTACCACCCAAATGAATTTTACCTCCTTTTCTTCTCACTAATAGAGCTTTCATTTGGTGGTATTTCATTGCTGCTGACATTTTTACTTTTTTTGCTATTAATCAAAAATTACCGAAATTTTTGCAAAAAAATGACATTTTTCACTTTCTGTTGTAAAATTTTTCAAAAAAACTACATTTCTATATAAATTTTCTCTAAATTTATTGTTCTACATGTCTTTGATAAAAAAATCCAATAAGTGTATATTTATTGGTTTGGGTAAAAGTTATAGCGTTTACAAACTATGGTGCAAAAAGTGAATTTCGGCATTTTGAAGCAGCTCTGACTTTCTGAGCGCCTGTCATGTTTCTTCAGGAGCTAGAATGTCAGGAAAGTATAAATACCCCCAAATCACACCATTTTAGAAAGAAGACACCCCAAAGTATTCGCGGAGGGGCTTGGTGAGTTCATGTATCATTTCATTTTTTTCACAAGTTAGCGGAAAATGACACTTTCTGAGAAAAAAAAAAGAAAAAGTTTCAATTTCTGATAACTTCTGGCAAAAAAAAAAAAATCTCAGACGGACTCACTATGCCCCTCAGTGAATACCTTGGGGTGTCTACTTTCCGAAATGGGGTCATTTGTGGGGTGTGTTTACTGTTCTGGCATTTTGGGCGGGGCTAAATTGTGAGCCGCCATGTAAAACCTAAAGGTACTCGTTGGAATTTGGGCCCTTTGCGCACCCAGGCTGCAAAAAGTGTCACTCATGTGGTATCGCCGTACTCAGGAGAAGTAGGGCAATGTGTTTTGGGGTGTATTTTTACATACACCCATGCTGGAGTGAGAGAAATATCGCTGTAAATTGTCAACTTTGTATAAAAATTTTTAAAAGTTGTCGTTTACAGAGATATTTTTCACACAAAGTATGGGTATATGTAAAAATACACCCTAAACACATTGCCTACTTCTCTAAGTACGGCGATACCACATGTGTGCCACTTTTGCAGCTTGAGTGCGAAAGGCCCTAAAACCAATGAGTACCTTTTAGGATTTCACAGGGCATTTTTACGCATTTGGATTCCAGACTTCTTCTCACGCTTTAGGGGCCCCTAAAATGCCAGGGCAGTATAAATACCCCACATGTGACCCCATTTTGGAAAGAAGACACCCCAAGGTATTCTGTGAGGGGTATGGTGAGTTCATGTAAAATTTTATTTTTGTCACAAGTTAGTGGAATATGAGACTTTGTAAAAAACAAAATTAAAAAAAACAAAAAAACAATTTCCGCTGACTTGTGCCAAAAAATAAAAATTCTGTGGACTCACCATGCCCCTCACAGAATACCTAGGGTGTCTTCTTTCCAAAATGGGGTCACATGTGGGGTATTTATACTCACCTGGCATTTTAGGGGCCCCTAAAGTGTGAGAATCCAAATGCAAAAAAATGGCCTGTGAAATCCTAAAGGTACTCATTGGTTTTAGGGCCCCTTTGCGCATCTTGGCTGCAAAAAATGTCACACATGTGGTATCGCCGTACTCAGGAGAAGTAGGGCAATCTGTTTTGGGGTGTATTTTTATATATACCCATACTGTGTGTGAGAAATATCGCTGTAAGCGACAACTTTTTAAAATTTTTTATTCAAAGTTGTCAATTTACAGAGATATTTCTCTCACCCAGTATGGTATATGTAAAATACACCCCAAACACATCGCCCTACTTCTCCTGAGTACGGCGATACCACATGTGTGACACTTTTTGCAGCCAAGATGCGCAAAGGGCCCTAATTCCAATGAGTACCTTTAGGAGGGCATTTTTACGCATTTTTCTTCTCACGCTTTAGGGCCCCTAAAATGCCAGGGCAGTATAAATACCCCACATGTGACCCCATTTTGGAAAGAAGACACCCCAAGGTAATCCGTGAGGGCATGGTGAGTTCATAGAAGATTTTTTTGGCACAAGTTAGTGGAAATTGATTTTTCATTGTTTTTCTCACAAAGTCTCCCTTTCCGCTAACTTTTGACAAAAGTTTAATTTTTCATGGACTCATTATGCCCCTCAGCGAATACCTTGAGGTGTCTTCTTTCCAAAATGGGGTCACATGTGGGGTATTTATACTGCCCTGGCATTTTAGGGGCCCTAAAGCGTGAGAAGAAAAATGCGTAAAAATGCCCTCCTAAAGGTACTCATTGGTTTTAGGGCCCTTTGCGCATCTTGGCTGCAAAAAGTGTCACTCATGTGGTATCGCCGTACTCAGAAGAAGTAGGGCGATGTGTTTTCAGGTGTATTTTTACATATACCCATGCTGGGTGAGAGAAATATCTCTGTAAATTGACAACTTTGAATAAAAAAATTAAAAGTTGTCGTTTACAGCGATATTTCTCACACAAAGTATGGTTATATGTAAAAATACACCCCAAACACATTGCCCTACTTCTCCTGAGTACGGCGATACCACATGAGTGACACTTTTGCAGCCAAGATGCGCAAAGGGCCCTAAAACCAATGAGTACCTTTAGGATTTCACAGGACATTTTTACGCATTTGGATTCTCACGCTTTAGGACCCCTAAAATGCCAGGGCAGTATAAATACCCCACATGTGACCCCATTGTGGAAAGAAGACACCCCAAGGTATTCCGTGAGGGTATGGCGAGTTTACAGAAAAAAATTTGGCACAAGTTAGCGGAAATGGTATTTTTATTTATTTATTTTTTTTTACAGTCTCACATTCCACTAACTTGTGACAAAAATAAAATTTTGCATGAACTCACCATACCCCTTACGGAATACCTTGGGGTGTCTTCTTTCTAAAATGGGGTCACTTGTGAGGTTTTTGTACTGCCCTGGCATTTTAGGGGTCTCCGCAATCATTACACGTATGGCCAGAATTAGGAGTTTTGCGATTCTCCTTATATTGACCATACGGGTAATGAGAATTTTTTCCGTTCAGCCTCTGCGCTGAAAGAAAAAAATGAACGTCATAGATTTTTCCATTCACATTGATCAATGTGGATGAAAAAATCTCTAAAAAATGTGCAAAAAAAAGAGGAAAAGCTATAAAGCTGCGATCGCTAAGGGACCCTAAGGCCTCATTCAAGCGTCCGCAATTCTGTTCCGCAAAATTTTGCGGAACAGAATTGTGGATACATTCAATTCTATGGGGACAGACTTTGTCCCGCTCGGATCCATAATTGCGGATCCGTAGTTGGAGATCCGCAAAAGTATAGAACATGTCCTATTCTTGTCCGCAATTGCGGATAAGAAAAGGCATTTTCTATATAGTTCTGGCAATGTGCGGATCCGCAAAAATGCGGAAAGCACATTGCTGGTGTCCGTGTTTTGCGGATCCGCGGATTTGCGGATCCGTGGATCCGCAAAACACATGCGGACATCTGAATGAGCCTTACAGGGGGTGATCAGTGACAGGGGGGTGACAGGGGGTGATCAGGGGGTGACATGGGAGATCAGGGGTTAATCAGTGACAGTGGGGGTGGTGGGTGGGTGGGGGCGGTGGGGGGGTTGTGTGGTGATTGGTGCACTTTGATATTTTTCTCTGGTGGTCCCAAGCAAAGGGACCACCAGAGAAGCAGGCAGCAAGCAGATCAGACGCTGTTCACAGAACAACGTCTGATCTGCGATTTTTTCTGCCATATACAGCCTGCCAGCGCACGATCGGCGCTGGCAGGCTGTAGTATAACTACATGCGAGCGCGCCGATGGCGCGCATTGCGCATGTGCGGGCGCGTGCTCGCGTCATCTCGCGTCTCGCGAGATGACGCGCCGATGCGTCGGATCAGAAGAGCCCGGCCGCCGCGAGAACGCGATCCTGCGTGCGGCGGTCCGGGAGTGGTTAAATGAGTTTCCTGGGGATAGCACAACCACTGTCATGTATATATGGTATCCTGATTGTGTGGAGAACTGCAAATAATGAAAAGGCCACATCGCTTAGGGGAGCTACACAATTCCTTCAAACAGCTGGTCAGCAGAGATTCTTAGAGTTGGACTTCCACCAATCTGATTTTAATGGACTATCCTAAGGATAGGTCATCAATATTCAAATCCAGTAAAAACCCTTTAAAGCTGTGGGGAATACAAAAGCCCTCTTTACTAGTTACTTTTGTATTAAAGAGGATACGTAAAATCTTCAAATAAGAAACACAATACAGTCACCTGTCTCCAGCTCCCTTCTCTGCAGTGCTGGTCCAGTACTCCCGCTTCTGTGCCATGCCTGGGTTTGGCATGTGACTGCTGCAACCAATCACTACCCTTAGCTGTAGACTGCTGAAACCTGTAATTGGCTGCAGCAGTTATATGCCGTACACAGGCATAGCATCCCTAGTGTTTGCAAACAGTCAGCGGCAGGACTATGGACCAGCGCTGCAGAAAACCCCTTTAATGTCATTCTGTGCATGGATGACAAATACGCACATGATAATCATCCAGATTATATTCGATGTAGTATCTAAAGTGTTCTGAGAAACCAGTTGCTGCTCAGGCATTTAGCATATGATTTCACATAGCACACTTTAGGAATAAACAAACAGGTCCCATACCGTTATAGCGATATGGTCAGAATGACCCTTTCTGCCCAAGTGATTTATCCTTGTCAGTCACATCTGTGATGGAAGCTGCAGCTAGACTCATGGGACAAGAAGCAACAGAAGTGTCAGTCACAGTTTTCATTAAAATAACCGGTGCCACAACCTAGCCTAATCATAGAGAACCACAGCCGAAACATCTGTGAGATTATTCCATTAGAATAAATTTCAATATTTACATTTATTATAACGGAGTGACGACTCGTGTGCAGCCTCCTCCGAGAGTAATCAGCGGCATTAATAGAAATCTATTATTGCAGAATCGTACACAATCATGTTGCTTTTATTTTTATCTCAGTGTTGAACATATTTCTATCTGTAGCACCACGCCTTGCTTCATGTGGGGAAAGTCAACTAAACTCTGACTGCAGAGATTGTATTTGACTCCTGCTTCTGAGAAGTTACAATTCACTTTAAAGCAACAATCTTTTATAAATCTGAACATGTGTGCGTGTGTGCAAGTGAATGGCATTTAGTTTGTGTGAAAGCACAGCACCCTTTGGCAAATATTGGTTGTTATGGAAAAAAAAAATCAATTCCTGAGGATTTCATGTTAACTGCTTGGTACAGTAATACACATTTTTATTTTTTTGCTATAAAATTCTCTTTCCGTTCTATATGAAAGTGCAATAATCATCAATGTAAGCATGAAATAATAATTATGTACTGAATTTTTAGGTGAAACCAGAATATCTAAAGCTGAGGTTGCATCTTCTGGCTTTCAGCATAGTAAGATCATATTTTGCCTGCATGCATAGATGAAAGTGGCAGATCCCTATAATTCTGTGTGATTCCGATAATCCACCTCTCTATCTTATGTGGATGTGACTATTTTCATAAGTCTTCCATTTCCCTCCTCCACAAAAGCAGTGGCCCACCTTCAACAGCGGAGAACACAACTGCCTCGGGCATGGGGAGGGGTGGCTTGGCACTAAACCTTTTTTTTTTTTCCCAATGTGAAAACACTGCATTTTCATGCAGCTAGGGGGAGCTCAGTGCAGACACATTAAACCCCCTTCTAATTCAGTCAATGGTAACTGCATTAATTCCTATGCACTCAGCTCCCCCTAGAGGTGGCTGCGGGTAGCCAGCTTTGCTGTAAAAGGGGATCAGGAGATTTGTCAATGTATTGGCAGTTTTCTGGTGTAAAATACATTGGGACATATGGTGATCAGAATGAATGCTATGATTATGAAGCACCTGCTCCTCTTTTTATGACAAAGTAGTCAGGTAAATTGGGTGAGCTCAGGTGTGGCTTTTTTATTACAATGTTTTTATTAAAATCTACTGCTTAATTTAAAAAAAAGAAGGAAAACTCATCAGAAATCTGGAGCGTTGCGCTATGCATTCTAGGAGTGATTGATGAACATGTACTGGGAAACTGGCGGGACAGGGGGGCCCCATACTAAGTTTTGCTGTGGGCCCTATGAGATCTGTATACATTCCGCACAAAAGACAAACATGCTGCAGATTTTTAAATCTGCATAATGTTAATTATGTCTCAGGTTTTCACTACAGATTTTACGGATTCCATGGTGAATCTGCTGCACAAGTTGCATGGGACACATGTGGATACGAAGTTGCGGGGATTTGTAGCAAAATCTACAGTAGATTTGATGTTTTCTGTGGAGTGTGGATTTTTTTTTTTTAAATTTAAATTTTTACAACATACAATATAAACACCCATTCATTTACTGTACATGTCTCAAAAATAGATGGAGGAATTTATTATGATGATATTATATAAAGTCAGTTTTGCTTAACTCTGCATTAGTGCACCTTGCAACAAACTTTTCAAATGTTGCATGTTATTTGTTAAATTTGGAGCATCTTTAAACCTAACACTTTGCTGCAGTGAATTTGTGATTTATTTTAATGATAAATCTGGGGTGTAACCTATTAGCATAGCTAAGCACAACCAGTGTTAAAAACTTGAGTGTACGGTGTCCATATTAGGACATCGTCAGACATCATCCACAACTCCATCCTTTGTCAGGCAAAACACCCTCCTTCGTCAGCCCAAACTCCATCAGTCCTCTTCCCTCAGGCAAACTCCATCCTCTGTCAGCCAAAACTCCTTTCTTCCTCATACAAAACTGCCTCCTCCCTCAGACATCAGGCAAAAATGCCCTCCTCCCTCATCCAAAACTGCCTCCTCCCTCAGACATCAGGCAAAAATGCCCTCCTCCCTCAGACAAACCTCCCTCATCCAAAACTGCCTCCTTCCTCAGACCTCAGCCAAAACGCCCTCCTCCCTCATCCAAAACTCCATCAGATGTCAGACAAAACTGCCTCAGACCTCAGCCAAAAATTCTGACAGACCTCAGCCAAAACTGCCTCCTCCCTCAGACATCAGGCAAAAATGCCCTCCTCCCTCATCCAAAACTGCCTCCTCCCTCAGACCTCAGCCAAAACGCCCTCCTCCCTCATCCAAAACTCCATCAGATGTCAGCCAAAACTGCCTCAGACCTCAGCAAAAAATTCCGACAGACCTCAGCCAAAACTGCCTCCTCCCTCAGACAAACCTCCCTCATCCAAAACTGCCTCCTCCCTCAGACCTCAGCCAAAACGCCCTCCTCCCTCATCCAAAACTCCATCAGATGTGTAATAGAGATAGGATACACACATATCTCTATTACACAGTACACAGCTCTGCTACATGCAGGATACACACATATCTCTCTTACACAGTACACAGCTCTGCTACATGCAGGATACACACATCTCTATTACACAGTACACACATCTCTAATACACAGCTCTATTTGATGACTACAGTTCTGTACACAGCCGCTGTGAAATCTGACCCCTCCCACACACATGACTCATCACATGGTCATGACATCATCACAGGTCCTTTGCCTTTCCAGCAGCTAGCAGCTTCTTCGGGCGTAGAGTTTGTGTATTGCATACTTTTGAGTTAGGGAGGAGGGAATTTTGACTGACTTCTGAGGGAGAAGGGAGTTTTGTCTGACATCTGATGGAGTTTTAGATGAGGGCGATTTGGCTGAGGTTTGAGGGAGGAGGCAGTTTTGGATGAGGGAGTTTTGGCTGATGTCTGAGGCAGTTTTGGCTGATGTCTGAGGCAGTTTTGGATGAGGGAGTTTTGGCTGATGTCTGAGGGAGTTTTGTCTGACATCTGATGGAGTTTTGGATGAGTGAGGAGGGCGTTTTGGCTGAGGTCTGAGGGAGGAGGCAGTTTTGGATGAGGGAGAAGGGAGTTTTGCCTGAGGAAAGAGGACTGATGGAGTTTGGGCTGACGAAGGAGGGAGTTTTGCGGAGGATGGAGTTGTGGATGATGTTTGACGATGTCCTAATATGGACACCGTATGAGTGAGTGGTAAAAAAAAGCTAAAAGTTTGTGACTGTTTGAAGCCTGAATTTTGGATTGCAGAGGGTAATACTCCCCAACCCCCCCCCCCCAGGGTACATTCACACGACTGTGAGTGTTTTGTAGTCCGCAAATTGTGGATCCGTAAAACACGTATGCCGGCCATGTGTGTGCCGCATTTTGGCGGACCACACATGGCAGGCACTATATAGAAAATGCCTATTCTTGACAATAATAGGACATTCTCTATATTTTTTGTGGGGCAGAGGAAGGGAACATCTTTTGCAGCCCCATTCCACACCTACTCTGCAAAATTGCGGAACAGATGCACACCAAGAATTATGGTAGAGTGAATGCACCCTTAGACTTTTGCCATGAAAGAGTGTGCAGTTAGCTACCTTTCTAAATAGAAAGCGGAATAACTTTTGATCCATCATGTTCACTGAAACAAATCAATACATATATATCCATCCTCCCTGGAAGATTCATTATCTTGTAAAACAGTTGCACTGGATATAGAAGGTAACGTCAACATCAGCTAATTTAATAAAAGTATTCCCACGACCTTCCAAAAATCTAGGAAACCATTTGATAAATAACACATGTATAATATCCAGGCTCCAAGAACAATTATTAAATATCAAGTAGGAACAGCGGGAATTTAGAAGTAATTGTAGTGTAATTCTGTAGTCAAAATGTGCACTTATTGTTACTCTTGGTTAAAACACAGCTTCCCTTCATAAAGATTTCTCACATTGGAAATGTAAACTTATTTTATAAGCCTGCCAACAAGTGCTTTCACTGTTACTAACAATTTGTAGTACGTAGCTAAGGAACAACTGAGATAATATTTAAAGGGGTTGTTCTTGTTATCGGGACAATTCCTTTTAGCTGTATTAGCTCGGGGATGCTGTGGACAGCTGTAATACATGATCACATTAGTCATCCAAAGAAGAAACCTCTGCTCATGACTCGCTACTACAAGCCCCCCCCACCCCCACCCCTATTATACCCAAAACCTTACACACAATTTTTTTAAATATACGGTATCACACTAAATCAGACTGAATCTGCTGATGAGACATTCCACCATGTATGTTCTGTTTCTGTAGATTTGAAATGTCTGTTATGAGCAGATAAGTGCTTTATATGCACTTCTTGAAGATCTTGGTATTAAAATGATTAACCCCTTCAGGACCCTGCCATTTTTCTGAAATGTGTCACTTTATGTGGTGATAACTCTAAAACGAGTGTTTACTCATCGCATATTGTCACATATGGTAAATATGGTAAATTTGAGTCAAAATATGTCATTTTCATTTATAAAAAAATACCAGATTTACAAAAAAAAATGTGCAATTTTCAAAATTTCTATTTCTCTGATTTTAAAACAGGTAGTGATACCTCCTAAAATAGTTATTACTTTACATTTCCCAAATGTCTACTTCATGTTTGGATCATTTTTTTTTGTGGGGGGGTGTTAGAAGGCTTAGAAGTTTAGAAGCAAATCTATTTCCAAAACCCAATTTTTAAGGACTAGTTCATGTCTGAAGTCACTTTGTGAGGCTTACATAATAGAAACCACCCATAAATGGCACTATTTTGGAAACTACACCCCACAAGGTTATTTAAAACTGATTTTACAAACTTTGTTAAACCCTTTAGATGTTCCACAAGAATTAAAGGAAAATGTACATGAAATTTCAGAATTTCACTTTTTTGGCAGATTTTCTATTTGAATTAATTTTTTTCCCCACTAACAAAGCAAGGGTTAACAGCCAAACATTGCCCTGATTCTTTAGTTTACAGAAACACCCCATATGTGGTCATAAACTGCTGTACGGGCCATATAGTTTTTGGAAGGCAGATTTCACTGGGATAATTTTAAGTTGCCATGTCATATTTGAAGACCCCTAGAGTAGAAACTCCAAAAAAATTACCCCATTTTGAAAACTACAGGATAAGGTGGCAGTTTTGTTGGTGCTATTTTAGGGTACATATGATTTTTGGTTGCTCTATACTATGCTTTTTGTGAGGCAAGGTAACAATATTTACGATATTTTTCTGACAGGTTAGATCATGTGATATTTTTATAGAGCAGGTTGTTACGGACATGAAAATACCAAATATGACTACTTTTTTTAGTTGTTTGTTTCAGTTTTACATAAGAAAGTATTTTTGAGAAAAAAAAAAGATTTTTTAGTGTCTCCATATTCTGAAAGCCATAGTTTATTTTTATTTTTTGGCTGACTGTCTTATGTAGGGGCTAATTTTTTTTTGGTATGAGATGACGGTTTGATTGGTTCTATTTTAGGGTCCATATGACTTTTTGATTGCTTGGTATTACACTTTTTGTGATGTAAGAGTACAAAAAATTGCTTTTTTACACCGTTTTTTTTTAGGTGTTCACCTAAGGGGTTAGTTCATGTGATATTTTTATACAGTCGGTTCTTATGGATGCGGCGATACCTAATATGTACTGTATACTTTTTTATTTTTAAGTTTTACCCAATAATTTAATTTGTGAAACAAAAAAAAAATCATGTTTTAGTGTCTCCATAGTCTGAGAGCCATATTTTTTTTTATTTTTTGAGCGATTGTCTTAGGTAGGGTATCATATTTACGGGATGAGATGATGGTTTGATTGGCACTATTTTGGGGTGCATATGACTTTTTGATCGCTTGCTATTACACTTTTTCTACAGTGTTCACCTGAGGGTTAGGTCATGTGATTTTTTATAGAGCAGGTCCTTACAGAAGTGGCAATACCTAATATGTATACTTTTTTTTATTTAAGTTTTACGCAACAATATAATTTTTTAAACAAAACTAAAAAATAATGTTTTATTGTCTCCATTTTTGTGGGATAAGATGACGGTTTGATTGGTACTATTTTAGGGGGCATACACCTTTTTAATCGCTTGGTGTTGCACTTTTAGTGATATAAGGTGACAGATTTTATTTTATTTTTTTGACAGTGTTCATCTGAGGGGTTAGGTCATGTGATATTTTTATAGAGCCGACCCAATTTTTTTTTACTTTATTTTGGGCAAATTACGCTTTTTTTTTTACTTGAAACTTTCAATTTTTTTGTAAAATTTATTTTTTTAACTTCTTTTTTCACTTTATTTTTTGTCCCACTCTGGGACTTCAACTTTTGAGGGTCTTATCCCCTTTACAATGCATCACAATACTTCTTTATTTTAATGCATTGGCTGTACGTGTATTACACACTGTAATAAACTTCAGCCTGCTTGATTGTGAGATCCAGGGGGCTAGATCTCACAAGCTGTCACGGAAGGCAGCCACATCTGGCTACCTTCCCTGCCATCGGGTCCCCGTCACAGCAGCACGGGGACCTGATGGCCACCCTGCACCTGGCAGGATCCCTCATGTGCCATGGTAAGCGCTGACCGCGGAAGTGCGAGTAGTAATACGCCGGCATCTATGTTTTCACCAATGCTGGACTCATACAGCAGGGGTCTGGCTATCAGTGACTGCTGGACCCATGTCACTGATCGGGCGGGCGCATATCCTGCACCTGCCCGATCAGCCTGCCGTACATGTATGGCGCTGGTCCTTAAGTAACGTCCACCAGCGCCGTACATGTACGGCGCAGGTCCTTAAGGGGTTAAAACAATATAGAAACAAATAAATGAATACAATGTTTTTTTTCATGAAATATACAAATGTATCATGAAACTATTATCTTCAGATTGTATCCGGAGGCTCAAGCATTTAATAGAATCCTGTAATGGAGTTTCTTAAAGTACCCTCCAGAGAGAGAATTTTCTTAAGTACCCTCCAGAGAGAGAGATTTATGTTCTTTAAAAGGGGGGCTTGAAGATAATAATTGCATAGATTTTACCTGAATACTTGGAACATTGTTCTTACCATGGTTTCCACATCCACTATATTGAAACTTAAGCGCATTTTATAGATACATACATTTGACTTCAATCTATGAAATCTACAGTGCGTTCAGAAAGTCTTAAAAGCCTTTCCGTTTTTTTCACATTCTGTTATGTTCCAGCCTTGACAATTGATCCCCATCATTCTGCACTCAATACCCTATAACAGGGACCAGCAACCTTGAGTACTCCAGCTACTGAGAAACTACAACTCCTAGTATACATGCTCAGCTGTTCTTCTAACTCCCGTAGAAGTGAATGAAGCATTCTGGGAGTTGTAGTTTCTGAACAGCTGAAGTACTGGAGGTTGCCGATCCCTGGCTTATATTGACAAAGTGAAACCAGAATGTTAGAAATCTTTACTAATTTATTGAAAAGGTAAAACAACAACATTGCATTGGCGTAAGTATTCAGACCCTTTACTCAGTACTTAGTTGAAGCTCCTTTGGACGCAATTACAGCCTCCAGTCTTCTTGGGAATGATGCCGCAGGGTTTGCACACCTACATTTGGGGATTTTCTGCCATTCTTCTCTACAGATCCTCTCAAGCTCTATCACGGTTGATGGGAACCATCAGTATAAACCAACCTGTGCACAAAAGGTCAGATTCATGAAAATTGTCTAAAAGAAAACTGACTGTGTTGCCCATAGCAACCAATTATAGCATGGTTTATTTTTCAAGAGCAGAATTTAATTACAGGCCTTTACTTTTGCATCATCCTTTTTAAATCACTACCAGATTTATCAAAAGAGTGGGCCCACAAACACATTTATCAATAAATGTATGGCCACTGGGGGTCTGACCACTGAGACCCCCACCAAGTAACAGTGCTTGGCTATAGAAGTGAATGGAGCATGCATGTGCATAAATGGCTGAGGAATTAAAAAGCTAAGGCTGCTTTTACATATGCTTTTAAACGCCATAGCCGGATAAGGCCAGAGCACCGCCAGACCCCATTGACTATAACAGGACTCATCGGGGATCCGGCCTGTTTCCTACATTAGTGCCAGGATTCGGGCAGACAAAAAACGGTGCTAGTTTAAAAGCATATGTGAAGGTAACCTTAAGCTGGATTTAGCCCAATATTTGGCCAATAATCTGCCCGTGTAAAGGTGCTGCAGATCACCCGATAAACGAGTGAAATGTTTGTTCATTCGGTGAAATGATCGCAGGTGTGGACACCTTCGGCCTGGGACAGCTTATAGAGTCCCATGTTTTCCAGTATCACTTTTATGCTGACGACACACACAAATCTACCTCTCTGGTCCGGACATCACCACCTTACTATCCAGAATCCCACAATGCCTATCTCGCATATCCTCCTTCTTCTCCTCTCGCTTTCTAAAACTTAATATGGATAAAACAGAATTCATCATCTTTCCCCCATCTTGCTCACTCCCCCCAACAGACCTATCTATCACAATCAATGACTGCACACTCTCCCCGGTCAACCAAGTCCGCTGCCTTGGAGTGACCTTGGATTCTGCCCTCTCCTTCCGACCACACATCCAAGCCCTTTCCACCACCTGCCGTTTCCAACTCAAAAACATCTCCCGCATCCGCCCTTTCCTCAACTTTGAATCGGCAAAAATGCTTATACATTCCCTCATCATCTCCCGCCTAGACTACTGCAACATTCTCCTCTGTGGCCTTCCATCTAGCTCTCTCGCACCCCTACAATCTATCCTCAACTCTGCTGCCCGACTAATCCATCTCTCCCCCCGTTACTCCTCTGCATCTCCCCTCTGCCAGTCCCTGCACTGGCTCCCCATTGCCCAGCGAATTCAGTTTAAAATACTAACCCACACATACAAGGCCGTCCACAATCGGTCCCCTCCCTACATCTCTGAGCTACTTTCCCGATACATCCCCACACGCAATCTTCGATCCTCACAGGCCCTTCTTCTCTCCTCTCCTCTTATCACCTCTTCCCACACTCGCCTCCAGGATTTCTCCCGTGCATCCCCTATACTCTGGAACTCTCTACCCCAACATATCAGACTCTCACCTACAGTGGAATCCTTCAAAAGCAACCTGAAAACCCACCTCTTCAGACAAGCCTACGACCAGTGACACTGCTGCTTCTATACCGCCATGACCAGCTTCACCCTCGCCTACTGTCTCCATTCCCCATACCATGTAGATTGTAAGCCCTCACGGGCAGGGCCCTCTATCCTTCTGTACCAGTCTGTAACTTGTCTCGTTCATGCTTAAAGGATAACTGTCACATTTAGACCCAAATTTCAGTTTTCATATATGTAGTTACTAATATGATAATATTCCTGAATCAATAACTATTAGACTTACTTACCCCTTATTTAATAAGATTCAGCCCTTAGCAACCAGTCTGCATAAAACTGCAATTTCACTATTCTGTTAAAATGGCTGCCCTCAGCCCTGAGGCTAATCCATAGGACGCCTGCAGTGAAGTTAGTGAAGACCAGCTCTGTATAGGGGGGGTCTTGCAGTGAAGTTCCCAGGTCTGGCTGAAACCTATAGTCCTTCTACAAGCTCTCCTCTTATCAGATAAGGCTGTCATTTATACACTGGGCTCTACATCGTCCTTCACTGCTAAGGGAGTGTCTGCCAAGCACAGGCATGTGGAGAAGTTCACACACACAGCCCAGCACTGTTATCTCCTGTCAGGAAGAACCTGGCTTTTTATACATTCCCTTACAATGCTGACTCACTATCAGTTCCCAGTGCACGCAGCGTGCTCCGTCCTCTATCTGGTAGACGGAAGGGGCATAGCAACATGATTTTATCTCAGGTAAATATAGCCAATACTGGGGACTTTTAGGTGGCTTTTAGGGGTTATTTATTTAAGAATCAGAAATTAAAACAGGGCCAATAAGGTAATATTAATCACCAGAATCCAATAGTAAAAAAAAAAAAAATTTGACAGTTATACTTTAAGGCAATTGCCTGTATTATGTATGTGCACCGCTTATGATATGTACAGCGCTATGGAATGAATGGCGCTCTAAAAATAAATAATAATAATAATAATAATCATTCCCAGGAGCAATTATTTTGCATAGGGATGAGTGATAGCAGCAGCGATCACTCATCCTCATACTGTGGAGGATATTGCTACATGTAAATTCAGCTCTTTACCTCCACTTAACGAGCAGCTGACTGTCAGGAAGAAATGCTTCCATCCTGACAATCTGCTGCTCCTCTGATAATGTAAATGCGCCCTAAGTATATTAGAAAAATGTAGATGTTACCATTTCTACAGTGATTAAATAGTATCAATATAGATCTTTAAGTGACTACGGGAAATGGCAGCTATTACAGGTCCTACAGGGGTTGACACTTTTATTCATTGTTTGAATGATAGACTGAGATGAGCAAACAGTGGAAGTTTGGATTCGTCAGGTTCAGCTGAACTTCAGGTCACAGTTCAGGTTCTGGACCTGAACTTAACCTGAACTTCACCCCGAACCCCATTGAAGCCAATGGGGACCCGAACTTCACTTTATGATTTTCCGTCATAACATGGTTATAACGGAAAATAATAGCATCCTTAAGACAGAATGCAAAAGAATATGGACTTTTACAGGTTAAAAAAAACCTCACCTTATCCCCTTGATCGCACTGCAGCAGTCTCTTGTATCTTCATTCAGCATGACCTGCCCAAGTACCTGCGGTATGCGTGATGATGTCACCACGCTCTCCCACGTGGTGAGCGCAGTGACGTCATCGTGCACATCGTAGGTCCTTTAGCAGAATGCTATTATTTTCAGATATAACCATGTTATAACAGAAAATAATAAAATAACCCGAACACCAAATCTGAACCTGGAATTCAGTGAAAAAGTCTGGGTTTGGGGAACTCGCAAAGTTCGGTATGAACCCGAACTTTGCAGTTCGGGTTCGCTCATCCCTAATGATAGACTAACAATTCATAGATCAAGTAGCAATAAGTGATAACCTCTATAGGAGATGTAATAGCTGTTATTTCTTGTCATTTCTAAAAAGGGTCACAAATATAGGTATGACTTACAAGTGATTGAATATGTTTGTTCTGTAAAACGAAAGAATAATAAAATCTCAAGGTAGAAATTTTGGTAGCAAACTGATAACTGTTTTCCAAAGGTTTTTGTGGCCAAACCTTCATCAATCATCTGATTATCAGTCTGGCTTCTGTTTAAAAATAGGTCATTTTTTTTAGAAAGACCCTAGGAGATGTAAATATAGAGAGGCAGCCCAGACTGCACAAATAGATTGCTAGGCAGTAACTGATTTTTTTTTTTCCCGCTTGTTTATTTATCCCAATATGTTTTTCTTTTTATGAAATTATAATGAAACTAAAAATTATGCACATTTCTGAAATTATACAAATGCATATCTGAATAACTTCAGGGTTATGTGAGCTGAATTAGGTTTGTGAACAAAAATGAAAAGAAAATATGCATTTGATCTGAGTATCAGAAGACACCCAATATGTAAAAGAAACCATTTACAACTTGCTTCAAGTGAAATCAATTCCATATGAAAGTTCAAAGTATAGTGCAGCCTTCTAGGTTTTGTACAGTGACCTTGTGAGAAAAGAACTGAAATGTGTAAGAAATAAATGCATACTTCTAAAATCTGCATACCTCAGATGTGCAATTAAACACGCATATACTATTAACCTGGCTTTATGGTACTTTTTCACTTGGTATTGCTGCAGGAAAAGGAAAGTACAATGAATACAGACATCTGACCAGAGACATAAAAGCAATGTCATGATATATCAACAATTACAGTAATATACATAGTCATCATGTCATGAGGGAAAGAAAAAATCATAATATATCACTAAGGCTTTTTCTCAAAATGGATTGCTCATAAGGAAAAATGCAATGCAGATTTGCAAGATAATCAAAGATTTGCAAGTTGATAAGCTACAAACCTGCATGCCCTTATACCCATCCGCAAGTGGTAACCTAACGTGCTTTCTGCACAGAATCCGCTTCAATAAGGTACTTGTCAATTTGTGATGTGGATTTCAAATCTGCATAGAAAGAATCTGCATCACCTGAGTTTTCCATTTGATAACGGTGTGTGAAAATACCCTAAACCAAGAACTCCTGCTGGTGTTATCAGTGCACTAGTAGAGCCAATTGTTCCTTTACATCTTCCATAGTTTAGGCAAAGTTTATTTTGTGTTGCCCTTCTCTTTCACTAGCTTCTGTACTTGAGCATCACATTTTTACATATAAACGCACAAAATATTCAGTTTCATAATACTCCTAAACAAAACTTTTTTTTTTTTAAATATACAGGGCCAGATTTATCATTAGCCTAAGTCACTTTTCTGGAGTCGAAAAGTCGCAAAAAATTGCGCAAAAAGCCAAATTGCGCAATTTTTTGCGACTTTTTGGAGACTTACGCCACTCACTCCAAACCAAGTTTATGGGCGTTTTGTCGTATGTAAATCACTTGCAAGACAGATTTATTATTGCGACTTTTTAAAAAGTCGCAAAAAAGTCGCAAAAAATTGCGCAAACTCACTCCACTCATGACCATGCTTATGTTTGACAAAATCACTTTTTTAAAATTGTGACTTTTCCAAAGACAAAGCCAAAATACAACTAGGAACCAGAAATACACCAGATTTATCAACCTCTGAAAGAGCCCATGATAAATTTGACTTGACTCAAATACACATACGCCTTCTTTGAAAGTGGAGTGAACTGCAAGAGTAATGATAAATCTGGCCCACAGTATTTTATATTTCACTATTAGTTTCTAATAATATTTTTTAAACCCCATCATGCCATCTAAATAGCTGTGGCCAATTTTGTAATGGATTCCATAGGATCTCAACTGAAGTCGATTCCCTCATCCCTTGTTACGACCACCGTGCAATCCATCAGTATATCCAGCAATATATGAACTGTGAAGAAGATGATGAAAGTCTGAAAAACAGCATGTTTTATTCAAATCATTGTATTAGTTAATTCTGTTTGTTTACAGAAAATTTACTTTAATAATTAAGTGATATTCAAGTCATCTATTTAGAGAAACACTTTCATAAAAAAAAAATGTTTTAAATCTACCATGGCTTCCTTGCTTAAAGATTGTTGGTGGTACCATTTACAATTTAATTTAGGAATATGGATTTATTTAATTGTCTAGATCAAAGCAGCAATTTGTATGTTTTAAAATGTACTCATCTACATATGCAATGGGCAGCCACCCCCCAGAGCCCTCCTATAATGTGTCCCAGGTGTAGGAAATGCCGTGGAGTATAGTGCAGCCTAAAATGTCTCTTTATCTCCTACTAGTCCCTTGTACCCCAGGCTTTGGCTCCGAAGCAATAAATAGGGGGAATAATGGAGGGATAAAAGAATAACTGGAGTCCAGACCAAGAGATGAAGTTCAATGGCAGCTTTACTTTGAATAAACGTTCTCCAAAACTATTTACAGGCTTTGTTTTGGCCCCAGCAGGCTTTAGCATGAAACTGGCAGGCAAACTCAACTCTGCTATGTCTGTTTCTCTTTGACTCTGCTGTACTGACAGGCTGTATAATTCAGCTTCTTCTGTATGCTGCACTTCTTCTCTGTAGTCTGACTCTAGGTTATGCCAGGGAACTTTCCTCCTGGCTCCTGAGGCTTCAAGCTTTGGCCTCCATGGCCAGCAGAGCTTAGGGTGCTCAGGCTGGTGTGGGCACGTCCAGCCAGTGGCGTTGCGAGGGGGGTGCGGGGGGTGCGGTCCGCACCGGGTGACACCAGTCTGATGGGGTGTCACCAGGGGCGGACTGACCATTGGCAGACGCGGCGGCGGCAGGGAACATCAGGTCGGACGGAGATGAGCGCTTGCATTGCGCTCATCTCCGTGCGGAGCAGCAGCAGAGGAGGGAGAGGCGTGTCCTCTCTCTCCCTGTTCCTCTGATAGGCTGCCAGCACTAAGGCCGGCAGCCTATCAGAGGCCGGCTCCGGCGGGGCGATGACGTCATCGCGCCGCCGGAGCCGTACAGCTCGAGACACAGGCCGGAAGAGGCCTGCATCGCATCGCTGGAGGTAAGTATAAGTGTTCTTTTTTTTTTTTTTTTCTTTCTTGGGGCTACTGGCACCACTAAAGGGGGCTACTGGCACCACTAAAGGGGGGGGCTACTGGCACCACTAAAGGGGGCTACTGGCACCACTAAAGGGGGCGGCTACTGGCACCACTAAAGGGGGGCTACTGGCACCACTAAAGGGGGCTACTGGCACCACTAAAGGGGCGGCTACTGGCACCACTAAAGGGGCGGCTACTGGCACCACTAAAGGGGCGGCTACTGGCACCACTAAAGGGGCGGCTACTGGCACCACTAAAGGGGACGGCTACTGGCACCACTAAAGGGACGGTTACTGGCACCACTAAAGGGGACGGCTACTGGCACCACTAAAGGGACGGCTACTGGCACCACTAAAGGGGACGGCTACTGGCACCACTAAAGGGGACGGCTACTGGCACCACTAAAGGGGACGGCTACTGGCACCACTAAAGGGGCGGCTACTGGCACCACTAAAGGGACGGCTACTGGCACCACTAAAGGGGACGGCTACTGGCACCACTAAAGGGGACGGCTACTGGCACCACTAAAGGGACGGCTACTGGCACCACTAAAGGGGACGGCTACTGGCACCACTAAAGGGGACGCTACTGGCACCACTAAAGGGGACGGCTACTGGCACCACTAAAGGGGACGGCTTCTGGCACCACTAAAGGGGGCGGCTACTGGCACCACTAAAGGGGACGGCTACTGGCACCACTAAAGGGGACGGCTACTGGCACCACTAAAGGGGACGGCTACTGGCACCACTAAAGGGGACGGCTACTGGCACCACTAAAGGGGACGGCTACTGGCACCACTAAAGGGGACGGCTACTGGCACATGAGGGGGACTAATAACACATAAGGGAACGGCTAATGGCACATGAGGGGGCCTAATGGCACATGAGGGGGCCTAATGGCACATGAGGGGGCCTAATGGCACATGAGGGGGCCTAATGGCACATGAGGGGGCCTAATGGCACATGAGGGGGCCTAATGGCACATAAGGGAGACGGCTACTGGCACATAAGGGAGACTGCTACTGGCACAAAAGGGGATGGCTACTGGCACATAAAGGGGACGGCTACTGGCACATAAAGGGGACGGCTACTGGCACATAAAGGGACGGCTACTGGCACATAAAGGGACGGCTACTGGCACATAAAGGGGACGGCTACTGGCACATGAGGGGGACTAATAACATGATGGCTGACATGGGGGGCATGATGGATGGGGGCTGACGGCTGACAGACGCCTGACATGGGGGCTGATGGCTGACATAAGGGCATGATGACTGACATGGGGGGCATGATGGATGGGGGCTGACGGCTGACATGGGGGCTGACAGCTGACATGGGGGCATGATGGATGGGGGCTGACGGCTGGCATGATGGCTGACATGAGGGCATGATGGCTGACATGGGGGGCATGATGGATTGGGGCTGACGGCTGACATGGGGGCTGACGGCTGGCATGATGACTGACATGGGGGGCATGATGGATGGGGGCTGACGGCTGACACGGGGGGCTGATCTGAGGTGTGATGACATTGGGGGTCTGATTAGTGGTCTGACCTGAGGTATAGTGGAAAATATTGTTTCTTATTATACTCCTCTAAAAACTATGTGTGTGTTATAGTCTTATAGGGCGAAAAGTACAGTCTTCAAGCGATTGAAGCATAGCGAAGATACCAGAACCACACAGAGGAGAAGCCAGCTGCTGCACACAGGACCAGGACCAGGTGAGCTGCGGGCGGGGGGTCGCCAAGATGTAGCTTGGCTTGACCTGCCAAAAAAATCCTTGCACCGGCCCAGGCCACGTCCACGTGACAGCAATGACTCACTCACACAGGCACAGCACAGCCTGAACCAGCCCAGACTTGTTGCTGATGTTAATGGATGCTATAACATTGCACCATCCTTCTGAACATACACATCATGATCCTGGAGCTGTGCTGTACAGTGGCCGCCGAGCTCTACAGCACAGCTCCAGGATCATGAGGTAAGGCGGATGACAGATGTGTATGTTCAGAAGGATGGTGCAATGTTATAGCATCCATTAACATAACAGCAGCAATTCCTCTTTAGTTATATGTGAAGACACTTCGTACACACCGGACTGTAAGTGAATTAATAACTAAGGCCCCTTTCACACTACCGTTGTGAGGATCCGGCGTGCACTTCCGTCGCCGGAAATGCCCACCGGATCCGTCACAACGCAACACACCTGAAAACATTTGAAGACTGATCAGTCTTCAAAATGCTTTTAGTGTTACCATGGTAGCCGGGACGCTACTAAAGTCCCGGCTGCCATGAAAGTAGTGGGGAGCAAGGGAGAAGCTACTTACCTTCCGTGTGGCTCTGAGGCGCTCCACAATGACGTAACAGCGCCCTACGTCGCATGATCACATTATCCATGTGATGTAGGGGCGCTGTGACGTCATTGTGGAGCACCCTGGGAGCCGCACGGACGGTAAGTAGCTCCCCCCCTGGCTCCCCACTACTTTTCCATGGCAGCTGGGACTTTAGTAGCGTCCTAGCTGCCATGGTTACCATTCAGAAAGGTAACGTCAGATCCGGCGATGCGCCGAAACAACATTTAGCTTGAAGTCGGATCCGGATTAATGCTTTTCAATGGTCATTAATTCCAGATCCGTCCTTGCGGCATGCCTTCAATTTTTTTGGCCCAAGGAAAATCTGCAGCATGCTGTGGATTTTTTAACGGCAAAAAAAACGTTTGAATACTGAACTGAAGACATCCTGATGCATCCTGAACGGATTGCTCTCCATTCAAGATGCATGGGGATGATCCTGATCAGTATCTTTCCGTCTTAGAGCCCCGAGGACGGAACTCTAGCACGGAAAGGAAAAACGCAAGTGTGAAAGAGGCCTAAGCACTAGTGAGTATCAGTTTTTTTTGGTTATATGACTAAAACATTATTGCTTTGGGGGGGGGGGGGTCTGGGGTGACACCATTTTCTACCGCACCGGGTGACACCAGCCCTAGCAACGCCACTGCGTCCAGCAGAAACATGCTCCTGCACACCCTTCCCCTAGCTGGGGGTAAACTAGACTGACTCTAACTGGTCCCCACTCTTCCTGCAGGAAGTATGAAAAAAGCCCACTTCTCTCCAGAGGGGGGTTAGAATGGAATGGTAAGTTCCATTCTCTCTAACTATAGTTCTACTGTATTTGCTGCCACCTGCTGGGGAACCAGGCACGTAACATGAACATAACAGTTGCAAACAGATTAGGAATGCACAGTGTATAGGACCTGAACAGAAATACATAAGATGACATTATATTAGCCCATTAGAGATAATAGCAGGGTGCAGTAGGGGTAAATGAGTTGACCAGGAAGGTTAAAAAGTTTCATCTTGGACAAGTATTTGTAGGCATACCAGAATATAGTATAGCCAGGGGAGAGCAATCCACGGCACTCCAGCTGCTGTGAAACTACAATTCCCAGCATGCTCCATGAGTTGAGCAGAGCAAGTATACATCCTGGGAATTGTTGTTTCACAACAGCTGGAGTGACACAGGTTTACCACCCCTTGATAAGTTATTTAAATAGGTTTTCCAGTCACATTAAAAAAATCTGTTAAAGTAATTAACTATTATGTATGTGTCTTTCAAACTCCCCACTAGTCCCATGGTCACAGTTCCCTTGTCCCCTACTGGTCTTTTTCTCAGCTGCTGCAACAAGTATCTTTTCTTCCAACAAATTACTATAGCAGTTGTTGCTGTGTTCAGTAGGAGGAAACCATATAGGAAACCATCATTGTAGAAGCAGCACGGAAAGTAAATATTATATTATGTTTTCACGTTACCAGTCAACTTTACCAAAACATTTGATGTGTTTAATCATAGCAAAGTGACACAGAAGAATATGTAACAAACGTCACAGACTAATATAAAATAAACCAGCCCGGTCTCACAGCGTGTTCTAGAGGAGGAATAGATAAGCTGATTGATATATAGTTTGTAGGAAAAGTTTTAGTATAAGTTTTTTTTTATTAATTTACTTTAAACTAAACTGCTGACAGCACTGGGTAGGGGCTCAGGGAAAGCAGTATAAACATATCTTTTGCAGAGCTTTTATTTATCAGCAGTTGTATCAATATAAACTTTTATTCTGCTGTGTACTTCTCCTTAGGCCCCTTTCACACGTGCAAGTTCCACGCAACGTGTGTCAGCGAGAGCACCTGTCCGGACCTCCCAGCACTGCTGGGTCACATAACATTAGATTTATAGATTAATAGATTTATGATGTAACCCTTAGAGGTCTGGAATGTGTTGTATAACACTGACATACTGCTGTCAATGTTATCCAATACATTCCAGAACCCTATGAGCAAAAGATGAGGGCTCTTCCCTGAAAGCATGCCACAATCTGCATAAATGGACAGAGCTACCCTGGAAGCTGGGTCCATTGGGAAGAGGAGGAGAGTGTGGGGTGAATCTGTAACACTGGGAACGGAGACATAGGGGAAGGTGAGCAGAGCCTGTGGCTGCCACTGCAGAAATTTCTTTCAATGTATGTATAGTACAGAGAAAGAGAGGACAAATGAGCCTTAACCCTTTATTCTGATTGCTGGGAGCTACTGTGGTCATACCATCACTAATCAGCAAGTAATATCCTAGCAAACATTGTTACCTTGGGCTGGAATACTTTTTTTATGCCATGTGTCACTAGTGTTTTTTTCTGCTTTGTTTCTGTGAAAATAGCTGATCATAACAGTTTCTTTTCTAGATGAAACTGCATCAGCGAACAGTATCAAAAGACATAATACAAAAAATATAACTGAATGTATATTGAATAATTTAATAACAACCTGAAATGTATGACAGTGTCTACATAGTCCATAGCACTGCTTTAACGCTGTGTGCACTTAATCAGTTCTACAGTACATGCAGTAAGAATCCCACATGCTGTACTTCAGATGGACTACATTCCATGGAAATACATGAATGTAGAATACCAATTGATTAAACTAATTGGTATGGTAATTATGCAGAAATAACCGTATCTCATAGTCATATTTCACAACATTTGTGTTGTTTCAGACAAGCTTGTTAGATAGATGTTAAGTTTTTACGTTATGTATTTTATATCTTTGTGGAATATTATTTTTGTTTTCTATTTTGTACATTAAGTGAAATCACAGAGATGCCAAGAGGTTTATGATATCAGATTTTTGTACAGATTCTGTACTGTATTGTCATTTATTTAAATTTTGATTTTATGCCCATATCACATTATCTAGTAGAAGAATGGAGACAGCACAGTTATAAGATCTTGTATCAGTGTTGGATTTGGAAAGTTTGTTCCACCAGAAGAAATCATTTGACAGCCCACTCATATTCTATACAGAAAATTTGCCATCAATATTGAACAAAAAAGGTTATAAAGAATCATCTTTCCAGGAATTGTCCCTTGCAGATAATGGACTGGGCTTTTGGGGATTTGGGGACTATTATAATATGAGGTACTAGACTGACTGGAGGATTTATTTGTACTCCGATATCCCAGACTGTCCAGTATGTTATGTGCAATATACAGTATGTGATATGTTTTGCACCTCTTTATCCTGCAATATAAAGAACTGTGTATTATGTCAATGTGTTGCTTTAGGCCCAACCGGCAGTGATGGCTAACCTCTGGCACTCCAGCTGTGGTGAAACTACAACTTCCAGCATGCTTTATTCCTATTTTATGGAGTTCTGAGAACAGCTAAGCAAGTGTACTTCTTGGGATTTGTAGTTTTACCACAGCTGGAGTGCCAGAGGTTAGCCATCACAGCTAGGGTTTCAGCTTAACTTTGTTCTTACTCTCTCTCTCTCTTGGCTTGGTTCACATCTGTATCAGAGTTTATGGCAGAAAGGAGATTCTATTGCAGATCCTGACAAAAAGTTGGGAAAAAATGCTGCTAGCAGAATTCTAGAATCTATAACGGAAACCTTTTGGATCCTATTATAGTCAATGCAGCCTGGTGGTCGCTGTTGGTGTCAGGCATACTGCATTTTTGCTTTGATGCTGCAGTTTTTCTGTTCCTATATCAGAACAGAAAAACTGAACAGTGCCACAGATGTGAACCTAGCTGTCAGGATCCCGACTTAGACTCAGGATGTGAGCTTTAATGACCACCTAGTTTTTAACATCAACTTCCCATTGTGACCCACAAAGTTATGCTAAAGCGTAACCCCTCAGATATTTGACATCCACATCTAAGGGATTTTAGCTGCCACCACTTCATATTTGGTGGACAAGAAGCCTTGAACTAGGTAACTCACAGTTACCCACTCAAACCCACTATGCTCTCTAGCATTCACAGAGTTAACACACAAATATACGTAACACTTTTTCTAAGGTTGTGGAATCGTTTGGAACACAAGAATGCTTTTATTAAAAAGAAGTTTTAATATCCACAGGACAGTGCATACAAAAATGAGGTTATCAGGATTTGAAACTACAATAACATACAGGGAGTGCAGAATTATTAGGCAAGTTGTATTTTTGAGGATTAATTTTATTATTGAACAACAACCATGTTCTCAATGAACCCAAAAAACTCATTAATATCAAAGCTGAATATTTTTGGAAGTAGTTTTTAGTTTGTTTTTAGTTTTAGCTATTTTAGGGGGATATCTGTGTGTGCAGGTGACTATTACTGTGCATAATTATTAGGCAACTTAACAAAAAACAAATATATACCCATTTCAATTATTTATTTTTATTTTTGAGATGTTACCAATATAACATCTCAACATTCACAAATATACATTTCTGACATTCAAAAACAAAACAAAAACAAATCAGTGACCAATATAGCCACCTTTCTTTGCAAGGACACTCAAAAGCCTGCCATCCATGGATTCTGTCAGTGTTTTGATCTGTTCACCATCAACATTGCGTGCAGCAGCAACCACAGCCTCCCAGACACTGTTCAGAGAGGTGTACTGTTTTCCCTCCTTGTAAATCTCACATTTGATGATGGATCACAGGTTCTCAATGGGGTTCAGATTAGGTGAACAAGGAGGCCTTGTCATTAGATTTTCTTCTTTTATACCCTTTCTTGCCAGCCACGCTGTGGAGTACTTGGACGCCTGTGATGGAGCATTGTCCTGCATGAAAATCATGTTTTTCTTGAAGGATGCAGACTTCTTCCTGTACCACTGCTTGAACAAGGTGTCTTCCAGAAACTGGCAGTAGGACTGGGAGTTGAGCTTGACTCCATCCTCAACCCGAAAAGGCCCCACAAGCTCATCTTTGATGATACCAGCCCAAACCAGTACTCCACCTCCACCTTGCTGGCGTCTGAGTCGGACTGGAGCTCTCTGCCCTTTACCAATCCAGCCACAGGCCCATCCATCTGGCCCATCAAGACTCACTCTCATTTCATCAGTCCATAAAACCTTAGAAAAATCAGTCTTGAGATATTTCTTGGCCCAGTCTTGACGTTTCAGCTTGTGTGTCTTGTTCAGTGGTGGTCGTCTTTCAGCCTTTCTTACCTTGGCCATGTCTCTGAGTATTGCACACCTTGTGCTTTTGGGCACTCCAGTGATGTTGCAGCTCTGAAATATGGCCAAACTGGTGGCAAGTGACATCTTGGCAGCTGCACGCTTGACTTTTCTCAGTTCATGGGCAGTTATTTTGCGCCTTGGTTTTTCCACACGCTTCTTGCGACCCTGTTGACTATATTGAATGAAACGCTTGATTGTTCGATGATCACGCTTCAGAAGCTTTGCAATTTTAAGAGTGCTGCATCCCTCTGCAAGATATCTCACTATTTTTGACTTTTCTGAGCCTGTCAAGTCCTTCTTTTGACCCATTTTGCCAAAGGAAAGGAAGTTGCCTAATAATTATGCACACCTGATATAGGGTGTTGATGTCATTGGACCACACCCCTTCTCATTACAGAGATGCACATCACCTAATATGCTTAATTGGTAGTAGGCTTTCGAGCCTATACAGCTTGGAGTAAGACAACATGCATAAAGAGGATGATGTGGTCAAAATACTCATTTGCCTAATAATTCTGCACTCCCTGTACAAATACAATGCAAAAAAATAACAGTCTGAAAATAAAAAAGGAATTTACACAGAGCTTAATACATTACGAGGCAGTAGAAGTCTGGTTGCCTGGGAGTAGCATAAAATTCGGCCAGATGATCAAAAGAGTTGTCCCCCAAAGAAATGACCATTTGTTAAAGGGACAGATACTGTAAGAAGGTCTGCGGATTCCACCACTAGTCCCCCTTCCTCTGATGTCATGGAGAGGCTAATGTGTATGCTAATTGCCTTTTGCAACGGAGTTTTCTGGAGTCAGCTTAACAAAGGGTTTTCAGCTTAACAAAGGGTTTGATTCAAAATCTCTCCACTAAGATACATTTTTCTTATTTTCTAGTCGGTATTGTAGAGATTTCATACTACATTCATCCAAACCATCATAATGTTCTGCACATGTGCATATCAGACATGAAGGGATTAGAGGCAGTATTTGATGAGTTCTTTAATTACCACCAGTTACAGAGCCTTAAAGAGGACCTTTCATGACTTTTAAATATATAAACCAAGTATGCTCACATGGAGAGCGGCGCCCAGGGATCTCCCTGCACTTACTATTATCCCTGGGCGCCGCTCTATTCTCCTGGTATAGGCTCCGGTCTCTTTCCTCACAAAGTTATAGTAGGCGGGGACTTGGTTATAGTAGGCGGCGCCTGCCCTTCATCTCCTTCTCCCCGGCTGTAGCGCTGGCCAATCGCAGCACAGAGCTCATAGCCTGGGAGTTTTTTTTCTCCCAGGCTATGAGCTCTGCGCTGCGATTGGCCAGTACTGCAGCCTGGGAGGAGATGAAGGGCAGGCTCCGCCCACTATAACTTAGTGAGCACAGATACCGGAGCCTATACCGGGAGAACGGAGCGGCGCCCAGGGATAATAGTAAGTGCAGGGAGATCCCTGGGCGCCGCTCTCCATGTGAGCATACTTGGTTTATATATTTAGAAGTCATGAAAGGTCCTCTTTAAGTGAACTGGGTTTAACAGGTGGTGCGGGTACGTGGTAAATGAGTCCAGCATGAGGTAGCACACTGCCCAAATACAAATTATGTCAAGTAGTTCTTTAATTAATATTTATCCTTATGGGTTTTTATACATGACCCCTTCTGAAGGTGAAGGTTTCCTAAGCCTGACCTTTTGAGTGGCTCCACCAGGTCAGATTAGGTCAGGATAAGTTTTATTAGGGGGATCTCCTTTCTGTGTGAAGCTGTTCTGCTTCCCAAGTTTTGTTTAGACAAACCTGGTGTTCTTGTTTTGGAGATAAAACATTGATGATTTTATGGGCAGCCACAAGAATGTCGGGGGAGGGGGGTTCTACTATTCTGCTAGTAATAATTCAATTAACATGATAAATACATCCCTTTGAAATAGGATTTCCGGTAGCTTGTTAGTGCCTTGATAAATGTATGCTGCTTGTTTACTATTGTTTTATTTCTGTAATAACATTTTACATTGTGTACATACAGCACATGTGCATCAAGCACATTTCCGATATGCTGATCACGTATGTTTTAACAAAACAATGGTTTCTTCAATTAATGAACTCTTTTCAGATTGATTGGTTAGTACGATGAGTCATATTATTTCGATTCAACAGATACAATAGGATTAATTTCTGAATGTGTCTTCAATTTCCCAGCAGAAGCCGATTCCAAACATTTAACCTTTTTGTTTGTTACATTTATTTTATTTTCCCCCAAGGGCCATTCCTTGAGCACTTCTAATGTGAGGATATTAATAGATAGTAAGAGTATGTTTTAAATTGTATTTTAGTAAAGTTATGACAATTTGGTATGTTAAAGAATGGATCAGTTTCACATAATTAGAGGTACCAGATTAATTGAGGCTTTAAAAATGCCTGCAGAATATCCGTTGCATGCCTGACTCTTCCTATAGCTAAATCAGGGCCATTGCTAAACTCGCTTTCACCCATTGTTTTATCCCTAAATATCCTGACCAAGGCAAAGTGTGGTAGCTTATTGCCTCCCTCCCTGGCACACAGCACCCAGGGTACATGCCATGGTAGACCTACCAGTTATGCCCCTGATCTGATGTACTTCATTCCATAAGTGATTCTACCCAATCTAGTTAATATAGGGAGGCCCAGGAAATGTGGGACCTTTCCCTGACTTTTTGTTGTATGACAGTTGGGCTAATGTATCGATCTTTAATTTATATAATCTGAATTACAAAAAAGTAACCATTAAAAATGAACAATCAAATTTGTATATAAATCATTTTCTACAAACAGTATGCAAACATTATTGGGGGGAGGGATTTATCATAAGGGGAATATTAGAAGTCAGTTTTGCTTGTCTGTGTTAGTGTACCATATGCCACATTTATCAAATGTGTGATAAATTTGTCTTATCCCTAAACTCTTTTGTCTAGAAAAGCTACTCCATTTTCATACTCCACCCGACTATTGTAATGCAATATCTTTGTGACTTTTTCGATTTAGTGATAAATCTGGCGTGACTCATGAACATAGCTAACCACACCCACTCTTATAACTATATTTCAAAACTGGAGTGAATGGTGTAAACATACAAAAAGTCACAAATTTATTGCAGAAATTAGCCCAACAATTCACAAAAGCCCCATTTTGCAACTTTTTAAAGCCAGAATTCAGAAGTGAAGGCATGAGAAATCAGGACATATATGTGTTAAGGCTGAGGCGCCACGGTAACTTTTGGCTGCATAGTGGTCCTGCTAAAATAATGAGTTACTGCTACCATCACACAAACTTGAGGTGTCCTGGCTAGGGGGGGGGGTAGTAGATATTGTCATTTTTGGAAGATTCTAAAGTTCTAACCATGTTTTAATTTTTGCCATTGTTGCATGATTTTTTCTCCATAGGGAAACACTGAGGCTGTGTTATCATCTTGGTGGCTTATGAATTTATTGCAGCCATTGCCCACCTTATATTTACTGTGGACACTAGTCTAAACCTAGATTTTCTTACTAATACTATTTAGAGCATCATTTTATCATATTAATATAAAGCATGCATGTGTTTATGAGTTGATAATATATATTTTAACTAAACAAAAATGTTTTCATCTTCCATGTTACTACCCTATTGTTTCTTGATATAAAACTACAAAATGTTCCTTAAAATTCTTTAAAATTTGGAAACTGTTATTTGCTCTGTCTTTTACATTGTTATACAAAAGGAGAACTAGCATTGCACTGCAAAGTAGGTCAGTGCAAGCTGCAATCGTGATTAAATGCCTGATTGTCATACTTAAAACTTTCAGCTTTCTTTAGGATATAATGATTTTGGCATGCTGGTAACATTACTAAGTAGTACAGCTTCTTATTTTGATGTGAGTACAAGAATTATGTAACATATTCATTTTTTGAAGAATAATTTTGATAATTACTGGTAAACTTTCCTTACCCAATATTCAAATATATCACCTAGTGGATTTTAAAAAGGAATATAATTTTAATACTTTCATGTCAGAACAACATTTTTGTTCACTGAAGAATCAGGTGTGATATGAGAGGGTCTTTTTGCTCTTAAGAACATAAAATCCTTAATCCTATTGTATTAAACATCTCATGTCCATGGACAAGCGCCGTCCACCATCAGTCAAGGTCCATAGATTCTATCTATCTATCTATCTATCTATCTATCTATCTATCTATAATCTGGCAGCACTTCAAAGTCAATGAAATATGTAAACTTAACACCAATGTGTCCAATGCAGTGTTTAAAGCGAACCTGTCACCTGCTTTTTACCTCTTAAGCTGTTAACTGTACCTTATAGATCATTGTAACCTTGTTTCCAAACAGGTGTTCTTTGTTTTTCTGGGGTTTATATTCCTGAAAAAATCACTTTATAATCTCCTGCTCTGCTGCGTCTGAAGTCACCAGACAAGTCAAGGAGGCAGACCCTCCTTGACTGCTGGATGCGACTCCCCCGCCCTAACCCCGCCTCTCATCCCTATGATTGACACTAGGTCTTCTGCCCGGGACCGCGCTGGTCTCGGCGGCGCATGCGCCGTCTGCCTTCATAGCAGCGCGATCCCGAGCCTCGCGCTGAGTGAAGCGCGATCCCCATGCTAGATCGCGCTTGCGCACTTCTCTCCTCTCTAGCCGGGCCGCTGGTGAAATGCAGATCACTCAGCGCGAGGCTCGGGATCGCGCTGCTATGAAGGCAGACGGCGCATGCGCCGCCGAGACCAGCGCGGTCCCGGGCAGAAGACCTAGTGTCAATCATAGGGATGAGAGGCGGGGTTAGGGCGGGGGAGTCGCATCCAGCAGTCAAGGAGGTTCTGCCTCCTTGACTTGTCTGGTGACTTCAGACGCAGCAGAGCAGGAGATTATAAAGTGATTTTTTCAGGAATATAAACCCCAGAAAAACGAAGAACACCTGTTTGGAAACAAGGTTACAATGATCTATAAGGTACAGTTAACAGCTTAAGAGGTAAAAAGCAGGTGACAGGTTCGCTTTAAGCCTTTCATCTTGACCTTTTTTGAAGCATGAGGAACATGGTGGGCTGAAAAGTTGCACTGGACACATTTCTTAATAAACTTTACATATTTTTCTGACTTTAGAGTGCTTCAGAATTATTGTTTATTTTACAAATGGGGGTCAAAGCTGTACCTCGTCGATCTATATCTATCTAATCTATCTATCTACTGTCTTTTTACCTGTACACCTATCTGTCTGTCTGCCTTCTGTCTCACTCTCCATCCATCCATCCACCCATCCATAGAGCTCAGTAAACTACTTTATATCTCTTTGAAATGTATACTTATTGTATAAAGTGTGCAGAAATGGATTAGAGTTCTGTAATACATATATTTTTTTATATTTTCCGTAATTTATTTATATTTCTATATGATGAGTAATTTTGTATTCGTAGTTGAGAAATGTGTGGGAAATGTAACTTAGAAAAACACGTTGTAATCCCCTTTACTGCTTTAAAGGTTTTAGTCAAACTTTCCACTTATAATCAACATGTTTCCAGCATGTTTGGCCCCTGCATTTATAAATCACTGCGGTCCACCTTTTGAAAAGGCTTTTACTATGATAATAATGTACCGCTGATTGCAGCTTGCTTTTAATATAGACTACAGTTCTTCCCTCTTTTGCATCAATTTCTGAAACAAGGAGGACATATATATATATAAAAAAAAACTTGGAGCACATAAGGGATCTTAATGTACTGAATAGAAGCAAACTGTTTACCTAAAACTGAATTTATATTGTTAAAAGCTATCTGTACTCAGTATATTAAGACCATTCAGGCCACTTCTATGACTATAACATAATTATAATTATAATAATAATATAATTATTACGTTTTATGTTGTTTATACAAAGAGAATCTTCCCAATTCTGCAAAAATGTTTCTCTCATTGTTGATCATTCACTTTTTAAATCTGAAAATGCATCACAAATATTTAAAAAGTATTCTTGGTAGCAACTTGGTAGGGTCCACAACTGTCACCATAACAACTATAACAGTAATTTCATAGGAGCATGGAACAAATATCCAATTGTAGCATCTGCTCTACTGTATAAACCTTCATGTCTACCATGTTGCTGTTGGATGGGTAAAAATCACAAAAAGGCATAAAGGCAGATTTATTATAGCCTGGCAGTGTACATGCTGGGCTGTAATAACCAGATGCACTGCTGGATGCTGCGCCTGATTTATGACGAGGGCCGTACACCTTAAATTAAGTGCAGCATCCTTAGTCCCTGGCTGGCGTAGATTTCAGTGTTTTTCTATGCCAGAAAACTGGTGTAGAGGATAACTGTAGTGGGGCCATCAGCCCCCCCCCCCTCACCATACCCCCCCCCCCTTTTCTGAAAAGTGATGAGGCCAATGGAGAAATGACACTTGTACCAAAGCACACATGGGGCCATTAAAAAGTTTCAAAAATGCAGTTTGCTAATTTATCATGCCACAATAATGCTGAATTCAAATGATAAATGTGACCTGTATTATTTTTTAGACTTTTACTTATGAAGATAATCTCATTTTCAATTTTAGTTACCCTGGAAGGAACTGATTGCCGTGGATTTGGCTTCAGAAAACCCCAACGACCCACTTATATCTCCAGCAGAAGCAGTGCCTGGCCATATACTATCCCTGTAGTCGTCATTAAAGATAAAATGGAATAATGTGATTGTAGTAGATCTCAGCTGACTTCTAATCTGGCAAATAGAATCTCCCCCCCTCCCCCCCCCTTCATGATATTCAAAGGTCCTTATAAGTCTTATGATCAAGGTGTTCTCAGTTTGCTACTTTGCTAAAATGATTTACTGAATAAAAACTTCACTGGAGTAATGGAGTAATATGTGCCAAATGTATTAAGAGGCCTCTTTATAAATGTAGCAATCGTCTGACAGTCCATGCACCAGAAACTGAAATCAGTGCCAGCTATGAGTTGCAACAGTTTCTGGTATAAATTGTAGTAAATCCGTTGAGCTGCCAAATAGGCCCCACCCATTGAGATATGCTCTTCTCATTGAGTCTTGCCGTCACTACCACTGAGCCCTGTCTACTTTCCTCACCACTTTTTAGTCAAAAATTATAGTGCAACCATAACTTGCAACTTTTATGCCACTTTTGTGGCATTGAACCATAAATAAATCCAATTCTCCAATTGTCTCCCCCATGCCTTCCTTTCACATTGAATATTTAAATGGAATGTGCCATCAGACAAAATGACCTGTTGTTTAAATTAGTGATGAGCGAATCTAGTTCTTCCTGCTGTGGACGAAGCTGATTTGTTCACCTGTGTCAGTCATATGGCTGCCATCTTGAAAGCCACCACATTGGATTAAGGGAAAATTTATTCAATGGGAAGGGAGTCATGTAACATATCAAAGAAGAATTTTCTCAGAAATCAATGGTCTCAATCAGACGTGTGGTTCCTAAGTTATCAACACAGAAAGTTCAAAACTTCAAAGTTCATTGAACACATAAAATAACTGTGCATCACAAGGATCGTTCCTGGTTGTAGTTGCAACTTTCTGTGTGAAAACATCAATCGCTAGCAGTCATGCAGTGAGAAGGAACAGGGGACTCAGGAACTCCATTCTATAAATTGATGGGTGTCCCACCAATCATATATCATCTAATGTATTTCATGGGATAGTTTGGAAAAGGTCAATATATTTGTAAGTCAAAAGTGATAGCCAAAGAATAGTTAATTTGGTTGTCATGTTTGAAGGAGCTCCTTAGCAAATGATGGTTTGGACATCAGTTTCTAAGAAGCTAGTTCAGAGGTCGTAACTAGTGTTGAGTTAATGAAAGTTAAGCAAATTGGATTTGATCCGAATTCTCCACAAATCTGAATTTCCTGGCACTTCATGGTAACAAATCAATTTTTTTCCTGAAATGGCAGTAAAAAAAAAAAAAAAAATACTCACCTCATCCATTTGCTTGCTGAGAGGCCATCATGACCATCTTGACTGAAGAAGACGCCCCAGATCTCAAGCGCACTGACGTGTGATATCATCATGTTTGTCGCGGGGACTTCATGAGTAATGACATCACCACATTCGCCCCGTGGTGATAACGTGATTACATCAGCTCGTGTGAGATTTGGCACGTTTACTACAATCAAGATGGCCACAACAGCCTCTCTGCAAACAAATGGATAAGTATGTTTTTTTTTAACCCCTGAAAGGCATTAATGTGACTGTCAGACGCGATCGCCATTCCCTATCATTGCGTCCACTACATACAATCGAATGCAATTTGTGACAAAGCAATTTGTAACAACTTGAATTTATTTGTGAACTTCGGTGAAGCAGCCAAATCGGATTTTTGATAACTTTGCTCATCTCTAGTGGTAACCAATATAGCTGCACTTCCTGTTGAAATACGGATGTAGCAGAGTTAACACACACACTCGGTAAGTTATCACATCTAGTTAATGCATTATGACTGTGACTGTTAACTCTGCTGCATCTGTCCCTCTTATCAGACTCTATGCAAATGCAAATACAGCAGATTTAACACACACAATTACTTGCGTGTAATTGTAGTTTGCATGTAATTGTAAATTGCCTGTAAAAACTGGTTTCTCAACTAAGTAGACAAATGTCTAGTGAAACAACTATACTACAAGACTTCACTTTTAAAGACCAGGCACAAAACTGCATTAGAAATTCATGTTACCTATTCATAACATGGCAACTAGAGGTGAGCAAAGTTTTGGAAAATTTGATTCGATTGCCGAATTTTACAAAAAAATTTGCTTCATGACGAATTACTTCCCCCATCATTGTACCCCTCAGATTCTGCGTTCATACATGATTGAGAGTAAAAACAGTGTAAAATTAACAGAAAAAATATTAAATCATACTTACCATCTCCATTTGCTCGTGACGGGCCAGCCAGCATCTTTTTTGATGATTTGAGGCGAAATCTTGTGCGGCTCAAGAAGATGTCATCACGCCGGCCAGCGTGGTGACGTTATACGTCACCACACACAGGATTTCGGCTGAGATCTTCAATCAAGATGGTGGCGGCCGGCCTGTCCCGAGCAAAAAGAGGAGGTATGATTAAAAAAATTTTACACTATTTCAGGTTATATCAATTCGCTACCTTAGCCTGCTATGGGGCTGTGCTGTACCTCTCATTAGAGGTTGCTGTACCTCTCATAGATCCATGGGATGGATTATGGCATGTTCTATCACATGGCATCTAACAGAGTTATTCTCCTCTAGTATAATGGTGTCATACGGAGGCATCATGTCTGAGCACATGAAGTGGTCATGCGGTGATGCAATGTGCCGAAATAGCCAATATTATGTTGTGAATGTAAACAGTCTTTAAATGATAAATGAAACAGTCGCAAAAACATTGAGACTTAAATGGTATCTTAGCCTTTGTGACAGCAGCACCAATACTAAAAATACATGGAATCATTTTACAAATAAAAGACATTGCTCAATCCACTATCCGTGCTGTGAAGTCTCCAAAAGACCTGACAAAGAACAAGTGTGTGACCCAGTGAACAGTTGATCAGCGCTTTGTATCCTTTGGACAGCAGCAGCTCATCACTGCCTAGTATAACCACTTCCCCATTAATTAGCAGCACCTCCCAATTGATCTTCATCAGTGCTTTTGAGACTTGAAAAATAGTTTTCCATTTCTTGTTGACCCAGTTACAATCCAAGCATTAGACAACTATTTCTTTCCCTAAACACATACTCGTAATAGGTTTCTGTGCTGTATAAAATCCATCCATCAGCAAACACTGCAAGAAGAAAACACATCTGTGTGTTTTTTCTCGTATATATATATATATATATATATATATATATATACTGCAAACTCACATTTCTTTGATAAATCATCACTTACTTATAACTTTTGAGGTATTTAAAGGTGTACTCTACAACATATGGCATGAATGTCTGATAGATGTGGAACCTACCCACACATATCTTTAGAATGGGAGTCCTCTGACCCTGTCCCACCTCTCCCTGTCCCACTGCCCAAACCATCATGGGTGCAAGATGTTGATGGGTTTATTGAAATAGCTGACCTCACTGTGTTACTTCTTGGATGGGATAGAAAACTCTGTGTTCTCCTCTGTGAAAATATGGATAAGAAGCTTGTAAAAACACTACTAGAAATGGAGTAACCAGTGGCGGATTGGGAACATGAAGTGGCCCTTGAAAAAAATAAAAATAAAATGTTGTAGGCAGGTCCAAATTTACAGAAGGTGGGGCAACATAGGTAGGCGGCATCAGCAATATCATAGCACAAAATACCGTCTTATTAGAACCATAGTGCAGAACAATATATTGCCCCAAAAGTTGTCCCTGTGTGGTGGCCATCAGTAGATGCCATTTCCTGTCCTCCTCCTCCAGTTGTCTCTGTTTATAATATGGACCAAGGGGCTCAGGAGATGAGATGTGGGCCACAGCAGTTGAATTCAGGAGGGCATGTGCGGCCAGGTACACTAGTACATGATCCTCACAGCTTTAATTACCAGTGAGAGGTCTTTATGTACCTGGCCAGCGGCAGAGAGGAGGGCTTGGGTGGCCATCTGGGCATCGGCCCTCCGGGAAATTTTCCTGTAAGGTCATCTTGTTTGAATGCAGACTAGTTGCTAAGATCAACTAGTCTGAATGTTTTATTATCCACACTCTCCACACTCTGTGGAAAATGTCCATGACAAACATGGTCATAATTTGACCTGCGGATATTAAATCTGTATCATATTAATTTATGCTGCTGATTTCCATTCCATTGTAAAGCAGAGGGTGAAATCCATGGAAAATCTGCAAAATCTATAAAATGCCCCCCTTGTTGAATGTACCCTTAGTGTTTTTGTTTTCTTTTGATGAGCAGTAATCATTAACTATCATAGTGAGGATATGTGAAGGTGTGGACATATATTCATAGTTCGTGCCCTCTACTTTGTCAGTGTAAAATGTTATAATTTAGTTACAACGGCTTTTTCTTTGCAGAACATGATTATTCTCTTCGGGCAATAACCTTTCTAGTTTCCAAATCAATATATTCAAAGTCATGGCCATGTAGAAATAAAATGGAAAGCCTCATAAAACAAAGTTTTATGGCCTTAAATGTACTCTAGAATCTGCAAACAATGCAATCATGTATCCAGAGTACCTTTGGAAGTTTATCATAGGGGAGAATTTCTTTCCTTCTGATTTTAATGCAATATTGCTACCTTCATAGTTCTACAAACCTTAAATAATGTAAGTGCATTGTGAAGGTTTCATTGCATATTCATTAAACATGTTAGATGTCTACATCAGGACAGTCACAAAGTCAAATATATAGTGGCGATCAAAATTAGATGAACACTTGATTTTTTCAGAAATAATGTAATCTACATTGATCATCATTTGAAGGAATTTTTGTAAGGGGTACGCTATGCCATTAGAACAGTGTTTTCCAAAATACCCAAAGTATATCAACATAAATTAGAGATCAGCAATGACAGAGAATGATTCAAACTAAATTTTTCTGAAGGTTACAAGCTACAATAAGACAGAGTTCAGACTAAGCACATATATTTCTACACTCAGAAGTGCATGACCATAAGGCAAATAAAGTTGGTTAAAAGATGGCCGCACAATACATCTCAAACTAACAGAAAAACAAAAAAGGGGCTCATTCCAGAAATAAGAATGAAGGAAGCTCTTTGCGCACATTTTTGATCAAAAGTATGTCGGGCCCAAGTGCCACTTCACGGCGACTTCCGCACATGGGTCCCTAACACTACAGATACTGCCTCTTATAGACTTACCAGTCTCCTTATTTTCAGGGCACTGTAGGAACCAGCTAAATTGCTTTTGTGCTGAGAAGTCCCAGGAACTTGGGCGTGTCTCAGTCCAAAAGAGGCGCCACCCTCAATATATACTATAAGACAGAGTTCAGACTAAGCACATATATTTCTACACTCAGAAGTGCATGACCATAAGGCAAATAAAGGCAAATAAACATACTTTTGATCAAAAATGTGCGCAAAGAGCTTCCTTCATTCCTATTTCTGGAATGAGCCCCTTTTTTGTTTAGTTTGAGATGTATTGTGCGGCCATCTTTTAACCAACTTTATTTGCCTTATGGTCATGCACTTCTGAGTGTAGAAATATATGTGCTTAGTCTGAACTCTGTCTTATAGTATATATTGAGGGTGGCGCCTCTTTTGGACTGAGACACGCCCATTGTACAGGCCGTTGCTTTGAATGACTTCAGCACATCTGCGGCCACAGGACATCACTACTCTCTCACACTGCTCTGGTGTGATTTTGGTCCACTCTTCTTCCAGTCGCTTCAACAGTTCTGTCACTGTTGTGGGTTTCTTGACCATAACTTTGTCACCAAGGATTTTCCCGAGGTTTTCTGGAAGATGTGGAACCTACCCACACCTATCTTGGGTTTAGATCAGGACTCTGGGCTGGCCATTTCATTGTTTCGATGTTTTCAGTTTCAAGGAACTGCTTTACCCGTTTTGCTATGTGACAGGAGGCATTGTCCTGCATGAAAATTGCGGGCTGATTGAATGATGAACGCAAGGAAGGAACCATGTGTTGTTGAAGAAGGTTCTGATACACACTTGCAATCAGTCTGCTTGTAGCTGTATACGAGGTCCAACTCCTGCTGCAGAAAACATTCCCCAAACCATGAAACTTCCTCCTCCGCCTTTCACTGACTTCTTTGGGTTCAGTCTTTCCCCAGTTTGTCGACGAACATAATGTTTCCCATCAGACCCAAATAAATTAAACTTGCTTTCATCACTAAAATGAACTCTGGACCACTTCTCCTCTATCCACACAACATGCTCCTCAGCAAAGGTGAGTCTAGCCTCTTGATTCTTTCTGCTAATGAAAGGTTTGGTCCTGCAGAGTGGGCTTTCAGTCCAAATGCTCTTAAATGTCGAGACACTGTCTGACATGACAGGTCCTTACCCTGGTCAGTGCTGAACTGGCGAGCAATTCCAGCTACAGTGTTGAAATACGAATACCCATGGAGATTCTCCGCATTATCCTGTCCTCTCTTGCCTTTGTCTTTCGAGGGCGACCAGCCTTCTTGGGGGACTTGAATGAGTTTGTGATGTTGTAAAGATGCAATATTATAGAAATCACAGACTTGGAGCGACCAACTTCTCTTGCTATGGCTGATAGGGTCACCTCTTTGGCCTTCATGTGGACAACCTGCTGCCGGAGGGTTTCAGTCACTATGGAACGGCACACCATTTTGGCAAAGTCAAGGAAAACTGGAAAGTTAGACTGCCAGTTAAATAAGGTTTGTCAGATCATTTAGGAAATTAGCACCAGTTGCCAGATTAACACCAATAACTTGCAGGTATCTGAAATTGTTCTCTAATTTTGATCAGTGTTCTTTTTCAAATATCTAATTTACATTTTTATTCTATGCTTTTGAATAAATACAATTTTTGAAATAATATTAAAATATTGCTATTTTACTTATGTTAGGATATATTCACATAGGACTACCTTGACATTTCAGAAATTGTGTGTTCTCTAGTTTTGATCGCCACTGTATGCCTGTTAAGATTCTAAGTCATGATATATCAGTAGTAAGAAGTCAGAGCAACTGGACTTGTATTTGTATTAAGATGATTCACTAGTCATCCCACTGGCTTTCTCAATTAGAATGGCTTGTACAAGAAATCTTTGCCATTAAATACTGGTAACTTGTGCTTCAGTCATGGAGGTAAGGTGTTGATTGCAGCTGTGATTTTACTGCCTCGAGAGATGTGTTAGAACAGCATTGCATGTCAAACGTATGGTTGTAAACTTTAAAGGGAATCTGTCACCAGTTTTCTGCTGCCCTCACTCTTAAATCCTAACATCTCTAGCACAATGGCTTGTGGTTAAATAAATTTGAGGTGGCATTGTATTTATACAGGCCTGCCATCAAGGTTTATTGCAGCCAATGGCCTGCATTGTCCTGTCAGCTGCCCCTTATCATTGCATGGGGCAGTTAAGTTTATGCTAAATAATTGGCCCCTGTTAAATTGGACACCCATTCATTTTGCAGATGAACAATTTTAGGATCTTTAATAATCCCTTTCCACAATATATCCACCCATCCTGATGGAGGATGCAAGATAACACAGAGAGCTCAGGCAATTTCACTGGCTGGAAAACAGATGTTTCAAATGGCAGGCCTGTGTGCATGTGTGTGTGTGTGTGTATGTAGATGGATCAGCCATAACATTAATTCTATTTGCCTAATATTGTGTACAAACAGCTCTGACCCATCAAGGTATGAACTCCATGGGACCAATGAAGGTGTCCTGTGGTATCTGGCATCTGTTTATTTACAATACATACTTTAAGTCCTATAGATTGTGTGGTGGGGCTTACATCGATTGGACTTGTTTTTCCAGAACCTCCGACGGATGTTGTTTGATCTGGCTGCAATCTGAGAAAGTTGGAGGCTGAGTCAATATCTTGACCTCTTTGTTATGTTCCTCAAACTGTTCCTCAACAATTATGCAGTGTGGCAGAGCAGATTTTCCTGCTTAAAGGGGCTACTGCTATGAGGAAATACTGTACATGGTTTGCAATAATATTTAGGCGGGTAGCACATGTCAAAATAAGATCCAGATGAATTCTAAGGCCCAAGCTTTCTAGCAGAACATGGCACATAGTATAACACTGCTTCCACCAACTGTCCTTCTTCCTATAGTGCATCCTGGTGTCATTATTTTCCCAGGTAAGCAATGCACTTGACCATCCACATGATGCAAAATAAAATAGGACTCATCAGACCAAGCTATCTTTTTCCATTGCTCCATGGTCTAGTTCTGACACTCAAATGCCCAATGAAAGTGTTCATCAGTGATCTGAGGTTAGCATGGTCATTTTGCCTGATCTGTGGCTACGCTTCCCCATACTTAGAAAGCTGAGATGTACTGGCTGTTCTAACACGTTTCTATCACAGCCTGCAGTGACTTTTTCAGAATGCTTTGCTACAGAATCTTTTCTGTGTCATCTGACCATATGGGCTAGCCTTTTTTCACCATGTGCACCAATGAGCCGTGGGGCCCATAACACTGATTCACTGGTTGTCCTAGCGTGTCAGTGTTTTGTAACTCTAAATGGAGTTTACACTGACATTTTAGCTCCATCAAGCAATCATATATTTCTGTTTTTGCCCATAGTATTGTAGCCTGTACATATTTCACTGCACCTAGAATCAAATATAACATGTCTCATACAATCACCAGATATCACCTGTACTCTACCTATTAAATACTTCTCCTGTCAAAGTGAGACTATGAAACACTGTGGAAAACAGATCTTATGTCGAGCTAAGCATTCATTTGTTTCACTGCACTGAGCTTGTTGCTGAAGGCAAGTTTGTAAAGAACCTAAGTTATTGTAACACATTGAACTAAAACAGTATTAATGACAATAATTATAGAAATGGTGGAGCACGTTCATTCACATGTCAGTTATTGCCTGTCTTATTTCTTTCATGGTGTTATGCAATGGAATGTCTAATCAGAACTACCTACCTACCATTTAGGAGGCTGAAAGGGGTGTTTGCATAATAACTTTTTTTTTTTTTTTTTTACAGCCTATCCAACACAATAACACACACATATATGAATGCTACATACACAGACAGAATGTCCATGTTTACAAGAGTTTCACCCACCAGCTATTAATTAAAATTTTAGGGATCAAAGGTGGTAGGGGGAAGGTAACAAAGAAAACTTGACTCACTTAACAGTAAAGTATTGGTAAGATTAATGTGTAGTATAATACTGACCATATACATTGGACGTATGTTGTCCAACCATCATAATTTCAGTGGGATTAGATGGTCATGTTGGAACCCACACAATATCAGATGTTAAAGCATGTAATGCAAATGAGGATCCCTACACCAATATCAACTGTGGAAGGATAAAATAGTTCAGACATATTGGACTACAACATTTTGCTCTAGAGGAGATAAGCTACCAAGCAGAGGTGTCTGTCAGCGTCTTTCTCCCCCATTTCGAAAAAGAACATTAGGCCAACAGTTATCTCTTTTGTATGGCCATCTCTTTTAGTCGCTTTACAATCAATTTTTTTTTTTTTTTTAGCTAGAGGAGGATCATAAATTATTACAGAAAAGTTAGTCTTTACTTAGGTGCATGAAATACTGAACTGTGTGAACCCATCCTAATAAAGTAAGACATTCAGTTGTTCTTAAAGGGAATGGGTCACCTATAACTTTTTTGTGTCACTTAAAACCAGATAGTGACATGCACACTTTCTTCTAATCTGTTTTTATGTTCTGATTGTGGGTATTCTGTTTCCTTAATGTAATTATAGGGGCAGCCTGAGCTGTTGTGAAGAGCATTTGCAGACATGCTTTACAGCAAAAGTCATTGTAAACGTTTTGACCATCACCTGTTCTGAATAATGTATGCTGTGTTCCCTGTATGCAGGTGATATCTGTCATTGTAGTCCTGTGATTATATGATGAAAAGTAATCTGTACAGACCAAGTAGAGGCATTTATTATTAGGCTTAGTGGTCAGTGTGAAAACTGCAAGAATAAGATTTTTTTAAAATAACATCAGCAAAAATTCTTTAAAATATATGTTTTATAAAAACTTGTTTTAAACAATAGGTCATTTTTCTGATGATACATTCCCTTAAAGAAAAGTAAATCAACATTTCAGCAGTAAACTATATCATCCTAAATACACAAAATATTCAGAATCTGAAAAATACTACTGCATCAAAGCTAGCCACTAGCATTGGATTGTGGTCTGATGTGCTTAGTGCCAAAAGATCACGCATGCATATCTAAGTACAAGCAGGCAGACAAGGTTAATGGATCCAGATAGTTTAGTCACCAGCCAGCTTATTTTAGAGGAATTAATAGTGATTAGCCAGAACAATACAGCCAACTGATTGATATTTCTCCCAGGAAGGGATGCTTATTTCAGTCTGACACAGCATCCATAGACAATGAATGACTAGACTTGGGACATTCATCTAGTTTCTACAACTGGCCATGTAACAATGTTATATATAAAGTGTATATATATTTTAGTTATAAAATGAATAGTAATTTCATGAGACTTTGTTAGTAAATCAATATGTTGCATCCTTCATCTGCATTATTTTAATGGGGTATTCCCATCTCAGACATTGATGAAATATAGCTAGAATATGCCATCGATGTCAGATAAGGGTCCCACCTCTGGGACCTGCTCCAATCTCCAGAATAGCATTCCCCAGAAGTGAAGGAGAGCGCACCATTATGGAAGTTCCGAAAATAGCTGACAAGTATGCTCAGCTATTTCCTGAAGTCCCATAGTGGTGAATGGAGAATGTACCACACAAATATGGCTATCTGTCCATTCACGGCTATGGGACTGCTGGAAATAGTTGAACAACTACTGGGATATTTTCAGGACTCCCAGAGCAGTGAACGAGGTTGGCTGTTCTCTGTTCGCTTGGGAGGTCCCATTCTGGAGAAAGGAGTGGGTCTCAGAAGTGGGACCTACACCTGTCTGACATTGACGGCATATGAAAGTGATATTCCATCAATTTTCTAAACTTCAAATACCCTTCTAAGTAGTATGGCTTTGTGGGCAGGATTTATACAATGAATGTTTCAGTCCACAAAATTTTCAATCACGTCCTTTAAATTCCAACAATAATTTCTCAGTTGCCTTTTCTTTTACACTCCTAGAAGTGCTGCCTTTGACAAATCATAATTGAGCTTGTCGAAAAAATGCACTTTGGGGATTTTATTAGCAATTTTGGATTTAAATCAAATAACTTTCATATGTGCACAGGTTTATGAACCTATATCAATGTTTTATTGGCATTTGAATCTATAACCTAGCTTGTCACAAAATCATATGGATGGCATTTTATAGAACACAAGCCCAACTTCCCAAAGTTGACACATTTTTATGTATTGTTTTTAACAGTTATAGAGTATCAGTTCATATATGGCATTGTTTCTAGAACTATTCTTTCTGTCAAAAACACCTATCTCCCAGTGGAAATATGTTGGACCCCTTTATAATTTAATGAGATTGTTCAACATTTTGTAATCCATTTAAAAATCTATCATGGGTGTTATAGCTCCACTAAGAACTGAAGCTATGAACTCAATGTGAATGGTATCTTAGTAACATTTAGTATAAATGCCATAAGGGCCCTTACACGGGCCGAGAATGGCACATATTATCGCTAATGAGCATTTATAGTAACGCCCGTTGGCGATGATCAGGAGGTATAAATGTACCATGTACGCAATAATGATCGTTTACCGGCAGCAGATCGTGCCCTGTGTAAACATAATATTTTGCCGGCAAACAATGAGTCCTTATGGGAAAGAGCGATGACATTAATGATCGCCCCTCCTCATACTCTGGAGGAGATCGCTGCATGTAAATTCTCCAGTCTCCTCCGCTAACGATCAGCAGATTGTTGGGATGGAACGCTTCCTTCCTGACTATCTGCTGTAATATTGTCCCATGTAAAGGGACCTTTAGAAATCAATTTTTTTCATCATGTACCATTGTCCATATGCAGAAAGTAAAGACAGTTTTTGGTTTTAAACTGTTGCGGAGATTCAAAACTAAATCCTCATCATTATAATAGGATTTCTGCAATTGAGTTAATTACACTGTATGCAGATGTAGTGTCAAAGCTTATAGAAAAAATTAATTGGTGCTTGGAGATAGCTTAAACAACATGATTGGGTGAGAAGATTGAGCGACTATTTTATTTTTAATTATGATATGCATTGTCTTCAGTGGTAGGAAGATTAATTACATCTCTTTTATTATTATGTAGCACAGTATAGAAAACAGTATAACAATGGCCATGACTGAATGGCTTTAATGAATCATAGTCTATGGAAGCGGCTTTAAAAAACACATTACTTTATATACAATGGCTGCAAGACCTATCTTTCAATATATTCTTGAGTTTCTTTTTCTATTGATTTCATCTGATCTGAACACTTCTGTCCTGTACTGGCTCAAACTGTAATTGGAAACCATACATCTATAGGCTTTATATTAGATGTATCCTTAGCTGCCTCTCTGTCTTGGAACTTCAAGATCATAGGGGGAAGGGGGGGGGATATATAAATAATAGTACTTAAAGAGAAGATGTGGGAAAGAAGAAACCTTTTATCTCACATTGCAATCCTGTTCAGCACTGTATAGATGACATTGTTTCTGAATTAACTCAAATGATCTTTTGTTAGAAAGTTAAACTATAAATTTTTCTGCTCATTTTTTCAGGGCATGCACCATTGTATTACTTGTTGAATTGTGATCTGAAGGGTATGTTTTGCTATTATTAAGGTAACTGTTCTATAATGCTTTGTTATAAAACTTAAATTGTAAAACTAGTTAAAGTTCTGTTGAAAAAATAATAGAAACATTGAGAATGGCTAGATAATAATTTTTTATTCCATATTATGTGCCCATACACATTTCACATTAGTTTGCAGATAAGGGCAGCATACATAGTGAAATGTCACTGACATCTATTTGTGACACATCTCTGTTTTCTAAAAATCCCTCTGCCCCAGTTTGAAAGTCCTATGCTTTTTGTTGCACTTGAGACAAGGAAATGGTCATCATTATCAATGTAACCTCAATGTGTTGGAAAATGCCTGTTATTGAATATCATTAGCCTCAAAAATAACCTAATTCACAGGCCAATTGTTATGTAGTGTTAAACTGAACTTTCTAGCAGCATATTTTGCATTGAGTAGTCTCTCTCTCTCTCTCTCTCTCTCTCTATATATATATATATATATATTAGATCTGTATTACGGCAGTCTCTTCTTTAGACTTTTCCAAGCAAGATATTATACTCAGCAGGGCTGTTATGAACTGCTCTAGGTTCTTATTCTTCAATTAATATTATGAAGGCTGCATACTGCTAGAGCGGATTATTTAATCAGAATGAAAACATTCATTCAAAAATAGATAATGAGGCATAAACTACCTCCTACAGATATTAAAGAGTGACCAGGGACTACAGGAGAGTAATTTAAGATGGACAAGGGCCGTGTTAAGCTGCGCAGGTCAAAAGAAAAAAAATAAAATCAATAAAAGCTTTAAGAGGAAGCCAATGAACAGACTAAAATACAGGAGTAATGGGATGGTTTGATTTAATATGAGTCCTTGGGCAACAGTATTTTGCAGTAATAACATCTTTGGTAGTGAGGTAAAAAAGCAGGCCAACACTAAAGGGTAGTGGTCAATTTTTGAGATAATAAAAGCAGTGAACGGTGAAGCATAACTCAGCAATAATAAAGGCAATCTCAATCATTCAAGAGTTCTAAGCTGATAAAGAAGCAACCTTGAATACAGCACATAGTGTATAGTAAAATAACAATACATAGTAAAAATCTATTGCAATAATCACCTTAAATCTCTGTTCTCCATACCAGATACTGTACTTGAGTCCAAACTTGTAGGGTTCCATTACTTTATTACATTGACACTGAAGTCTTTGGGGGGTCATTTATCAAACTGGTGTAAAGTAGAACTGGCTTAGTTGCCCATAGCAACCAATCAGATTCCTCCTTTCATTTTCCAAATGAGCTGTGCAAAATGAAAGGTGGAATCTGAGTGGTTGCTATGGGCAACTAAGCCAGTTCTACTTTACACCAGTTTGAAGTGTGTTTCTTTATTTTCTATATAGACATGTTTATATATTTCAGAAAGCCATCAAACCAGTTTGCATGTGTTCAGGACTACGCCAGTGCCAGGCACCTCTGATGGCAGCTTATCTTCTCAGAGAACCTAAAGTTTGGGCATGTTGGAATCCAACAGCCCGATTGTTCTTTCACCTGACATCTGTCAATGGGAGAAGGTCAGGATACATTAGATTGGTGGATTCGGCCAAACTTAAAGAAGTTTTTTGAGTTCAACTTTTTGGGGCAAACTATAACACCACCACTAAGCCAACATGACCACTCCTGCCACTTAGCTGGCTGCAACTGTGATCTCTGCAACCAGTCAGTGACCTCAAAAGCCACATGCTGTACAGCTCTTAGGCCATTGATTGTCTGAGGCAGGGAAGTTGTGATATACAGGTACTTTACTGCTACAGCAAAAACTTCACTTCATGGCTGCAGCCTAGTTGAGAGAATGGAGCAGCAGTGCTAAATTGGAGGGGGCTTTGATCATAAAACCTTTATATATGTATGAATTAGGCTAACTTCACACCAAATTAAATGTTTAAAGCTGCATGCACTTGCTGTATACTGCTGCTAAAAAAAAAAAGAAAAGAAAAAGTTTCTTGTTTCTTGTATACAGTTGTGTTAAAAAGATCAACTGTGCCTTTCAATGCCGTGGGCTACCTTTACAAAAATGGGCACTATTTTATACATAAACATACTGTCCTACACATCAAGAGAACATTATCAGTGCACCATATACATAGCACACGGAAAAGGAAAAACAGAGAAATTCCCATTTTCCTTAGACAATATTTTCCCTCTCAATTGTTCTGCAGTTTGATCTCCCTTTTGATAAAAGGCATACATAAGATGAACTCCCATACATGATGTGACAACTAGCATTTTATATGAAAAAAATAAAAATACAAAAATTGGCAGCATTTCCAGGTGTTTACAGTGAACCAAAAATGTCTGTTAATTTCTCATGAAGTAAGAAAATTTTTAGCTCCTCCTCTGAGCCTTTTTAAAGCTTGAATGAGCTCCAGAGAGGAGCTGAAATGTTGCTACTGTATGGGTTCATAAAGGTAATGTTAGCCGTAAATGCACACGAGTGCTAACACTTTTAATTTTTTTCTGCAAAGCAGCATTGGAATCGTGTGACCGGTGGCTGGCAACATTTATATTTCCATTGTTTGGTGCTGCTTTTTTCCTATTTTAGTATTTCACATACAGAGATTGTGGCGAACAACTACACAGTATCTACAGTGTCATCAAAGATAAAAGCTGCCAAGGGAAAGAGGAATACACGTGTGAGATCTAAAATGCATTCACAAACATGGAAACCTGTGTTATACTCAGCTTCAACAAAGAGTTTTCCATGTGGAAACGTTTAGCACTGAAGCTACGCAATGCTTAACATGATAAATACGATATCAAGGACAGTAAGGTCATTCTCTGGGTCAAGCAGCAATTATTAACAAATTGTAAATTACCGCTCCTTAAAATCAGTCATTTATCTTATTTAAACGATCCACAGGAAGATCTATCATCAGAAAATGATAATTATTCACATATGATAAGAAAAAACTCTAAAAAGATAAATTCTTGTTATATCTAGCACAACCGTTATATCTAGCACAATCACAATAGAGAAGCACTTTAGAAATACGCTGATCATTGTCAGGCAGTGGAAAATTAAGAAACTTGGAAAAACTGACACAAAAGAGAAAGCGCACATTCAGAATTTGAGTTTTTTTAATGGTTTTGCGGAATAGTTTGAATAGAGTGCAAGGACACATCTTTACATGTTTTCATACCTGTATGAAATACGGTTGGACAAGTATAACCTTTGTTTTAGGCCAGTTTCACACTACTGTATGCTGTTTGTTGTAGTTTTTATTGCTCTTTTACAACCCCAATTCCACAAAAGTTGGGACACTGTAAAATGTGAATAAAACTGAAATGTGAAGTGTACGAAAAAGTGGGATAACTTAGCTAACCTTCTCTCAAGAAAAAAGAAGAACACAGATGACGATTGTGAAAGAACAGCATTATTAATCTTAACATATAAAGTGGCGTTTTTTATTGTGTTGGTTTTGGATAAACAGAACTTCTTAAAATTCACTACTTGCCACCCCACAGGTAAATTCATATACAGCATTAAGATGCATTTTTGCAGCATTTTGTCAAGCCCAAAATATTGCAGCCAGATGTTTGCTATTAGCCTGTAGGAACATATGAATATCCCTAATTGCAGAACAGTTTGGTCTGCAGCATTTTTGGAGTTTTTGACTTTTGAGAATGGACCATGCTTTTGGTATGCATTTTATGCAAATGAGTAGAGAAACATTGAACACACTTACCATTACTTATTGTTAATATTATACTTATTGTTTTAAAACAGACACCTCTGTATTGTAGGGCCAGTTAGCTAAAATCATTAGCCAGAGCTGCTATGATCCTTGTGAAACTATGGTTATCCTTGAGAGATGAATCAGGCGTATTGTGATCTCCATAGTTCTTTCATTTAATGTTTTTTATTAGTTAAGTAATAAATTTAGACTTTTATTTATACTGCCTAGGGAGTTTCTGTCTTTTCAATCAATATTAGTCCTTGTGTGACTTTTTCTTTCCAATAAATACAGACACAAAGAGGGCATTTACAAAAATGCTTTGTGTATCATCTGCAGCATGGAACATTGCCATATTTGTCTAATAGTTTCAAACGTAATCTAAACCAAGTACAATGCATAATGATGTGTAAGCTGTTGCTTCCGTCCTTTGTATTCCAGGCAATCAAAAAGTGTTAGGTAGCTTTGAAAAGCACTAAAGTCACTCTGTATTCACCTTAGAATTATATGATCAATATTCTTTGAAAGCATTACTGTATTATTGAAATCAGTTACTCAAATGTTCTAAGTGGACATCCAGAACGTACATATCATGTAGGCACCCCATGTGATTTCTACAAGATGGTTAGAGAGATGAGTTTTAGCCCTAGATGGTCCCATCCTCTTTTATGTCAGCACATGAGAATCTATGCAGGACACCTCTCTCCACAGTTCCTGCATCTTATGCAGACAAACTAGTGAAAAATTAACCCAAGGTTTATGAAAAGAGCTTGAAGAGGAAAACATACCAGGCCTTTCTATAAAACCTGCCACCATACCAAAGCTTCTAAGTAATCTATTAGATATGAACTGCATATGGTATGGATAGTGCTGTGCATACTCTTGACACTGTAATGACAATATGACACTAGGATTAGTTTTTATGAGAAGGTGAGTAGAAGCCTGGATAAAGGGAAGGCTGTGGATATTGTGTTTTGGACTTTGCAAAGGCGTTCAATACTGTCTCAAGGTTCTGTGCTGAGTTCGCTATTATTTAACTTATTCATTAACCCGTTCGCTACCAGCGCCATACATGTAAGGCGTTGGAGCAATGTGCATGTGCTTCGAGCACCATGGCCGGCAGGTCTCTGCTGTTTCATATAGCAGAGACCTGAGGCTAATTACTGTGGCCGGCAATAATGCAGATCACTGTAATTAAAGGCTATAGATGCAGTGAACAAGCGAGATCACAGCATCTAAATGCAGCCAATGTGGGCATCAGTAGTTGCGCTGAACACTGTAAGCCTTACTGACGAGGCTTTAAGTATTCATGCTGAAATTCTTATTTTGGCCACCAGATGGCAGGCCAGGATAAAAAATTAGCAACTTCTAGTTTAAATGTCATTTTAAAAATCCCTGATAGCACAAAATCAAAAATTAAAAAAATATTATTCATAGACTCATATATGAGCTTCTAAATCATCATAAAAAATGTAAAAATATAAAAGTTTAAATCACCCCCCTTTCCGTATAATTTAAAAATAAATACCTATATAACAATAATCATGGGTATCATCGCGACTGAAAACGCTCATACTATTAAAAGAAAAATTCCAATATGGCAAATGGCGTAGCAGAAAAAAGGGTCAGTATGGCCAATTTGCCATTTTTTCATTGCTTCTTTTACCCCAAAAAAGTAATAAAATGTGATGAAAAAGTAACGCACATTCCAAAATGGTATCAATAAAAACTACAGATTTTTCCACAAAAATGGGCCCCTAAACAGCTCAGTAGACATAAATATAAAAAAGTTATGGGGGTTAGAATATGGTGATATAAATTTTTTTTTTATCAAAGTTTACATTTATTTTTTATTTAGACATAAAAAACCTACACATATGGGGTATTGTTATAATCAATCATACTGACCCAGAGAATGAAGGGCATGGGTCAGTTTTGTCAGAAACAAAACTCTGTGGGAACAAAACCCGTAAAACGGTGGAGGAATTTAGTTTTTTTCTAATTCCACCCCATTTGGAATTTTTTTACCGCTTCCCACTACATTTTATGCCATAATTAATGGTGGCATTAGAAAGCACAACCTGTCTTACAAAAAAAAAAGCCCTCATACAGCTATGTGACCAGATATATAAAAAAGTTATGGCTCAAGGAAAATAGGGAAGAAAAATGAAAACTCAAAAACGAAAAAAACTCTGGTAGCCTAAGGGTTAATAAGGATAGGATTAGTAGTGCTGTTTCTACTTTTACAGATGTTAGTAAGTTACAAGCTGACTTGGACAAGCTTACTGTTTGAACCTCCACTTGGCAAATGAGGTTCAATATAGATAAATGTAAAGTTATGCACCTGGGGCTAATAATCTTCATGCAGCATATGTCCTAGGGGAAGTGAAACTGGGAGCGTCACCTTCTGAGAAGGATCTGGGTGTATTAGTAGAGCATAAACTAAACAGTATGCTAAGGCCAACATAATTTTGTCTTAAATTAAAAGAGATATGGACACACAGGATACTTTGGCTTCCGAGCTGTCTTACATTTAGATCATTTTCTAAATCTAAAACAGGCATACCAAATGTTGAATAAGACAGGCCTGCAGGCCCATCCCCTTCCCTGCCCATGCCAGGCCCACAATTTTACAACTGACATGAGCAGGGCAAATTTGCAGATAGCTACTCAACTAACTGTTATCCCACCAACTGCACCTGAAATACGCCTATTTCAGGTTTAGACAAGACCATTGAACCATTGGAATAGAGTGTAGTAGGTCATACAATGAGATGAGAAGCTGTAGGGCCGAAGTGCATAGGCCACAATGAAATTGGGAATCATGACAGCAGAACACAAATGGCCGCTACACTGGACCTTAGAATTGTGCAGATCAATAGCCAACTTATAAATCACACAGTGAGCAATAAAATAATGCTCACATTTGCTTTTGTATAACAATACCTTCTTTTTTTTATCCAAGATACAGAGAGGTCAAAATCGAGTATAGATGGGTAGCAATCACAGAGAATGCCAAGAATTCAGCGTGTGCTCATCATGTATGATGTTTTAAGGGATATGACGCCTTACTCATGCAAAGAGCGCGGCTCTGTATGTCTCAGTATAGACCTATATTAGGGTAGAGTACATTTGGACTCAAATCGAATCACTAGGCTAATTTGGACAAATCATACTTAATTCACATTTTAAGAAATGCTCTCATCTATAGTAATATATATTTAAATATATATCTATAAAACTGCTACAAAAATCCATTATTGGCTTTTATTTTCCTTTCTACAGTCAGCAGCATTAACAGTATGAGGTTAAATAATAACATCTCAGGATGATCCACAACAAAAAGCAACCTTTTATCAACAGCAGTTTCTTTGTCTGTAACGGGGTTTTGTGCTTCAGCATGTCACAGCTACAAAAAAAAAAAAAACGGTATATCCTTTTTTTTTACAAAACTACTTTTTACTTTGTTTCCCTGTATATTGAACTGCAACTCTATGAAATATTTTTTTACTGGCTATTGTAGCAAAACTTTATCTCATAAAGGGCAATATGAAAGGTGTTCTCTTTTTTTCTTCCACAAGATGCCCAGGTCTTGATTTTTTTTTTTATATTTATTGATGGTCATTTCAGTTTTTGTACCCAGAGCATACTAACACTATACAACATCAGTGAATGGTACTTAAGTGCATATTACTTGAACTGCAAATCTGAAATTTTAGCAGCTGTTTTGTGTTGTACAAAACATTGTATGTTAAATGCCTGGTGAATCACTTTTAAACCACAAAGTGAACCAAAATCGGAGCAAGCTAGTAAACCATCTTTAAATTCCAAAATGAATGTTTTTTTTACCTTGCTTTGTGAAATACTCCTCAACAACCAGTGTGTGAAACATCTTGTGAGCCTCCTCTAAAGCACTTTGTGGATCACCTTTAGACCACCATTTAGACTAAAGCAGAACACCCCTGTCAACAAGGACCACATAGCCTGTCTACTCTGCGCTTAACTAATTTCTTCATAGAACAGATATATCTTTATCCCAGAAAAATTTTAATTTACTGACTGATTAATTTCCAACCACATGTGCTCTAGCTATATTCCAAGCATCTACAGTACTTCTCATTCAGTAATATTATATTTTCTGACATTGCTTAGGATTCCCCTCCACCTAATTTTAGATTGTGCCCCCTTGTTCTAACATTCAGCTTATTTAAAATGCCTCCTTCTTGAACCTTATTGAAATCTTTTACATATTAAAGGTCTCGTCTTGCCCCTTTCCCTTCTTTTCTATACAAATTAAGATCTTTAAAGGCTATGTACACCTTTGCACGCAATTTTTGTTTAAGATTGCATTATATTCATTTTTGGCTAAAACTCATATTTTCAATTGGCCTATATTAAAATGAAACTTTTTCAAAATGCAGCTCTTTATAGCAAAGTTGTGTTCTTTATTGATGCGATAAAAATTCCAAGTACAGGTACGGACAGTGAATCCCTTCTACGCGTTTCGGGCTATAGAATAGCAGCCCTTACTCAGCTCTATGGGGGCTCATTTTTTGCGTCATAATCTTATCTTTTTATTGATACCATTCTGGGGTATGTATGACTTTTTGATCACATTTTATGTAATTTTTTGTGGAAAATGAAGCGACCAAAAATGGTGAATCCGCCATTTGGATGCTTTTTTAAGTTTTGCTGTTTGACGTCTGAGGAATATTTTTCTATATTTTTATAGTATGGGCATTTTTGCACATTGTGACACCCATGATGTGTATTTCTTTAATTTTTTTATTTTTATTTTAGCAAAAGAGGGGTGATTTGAACTTTTATGGTTTTTTTTTACACTTTTATGTTTTTTTACACTTTTATGTTTTTTTATGTTTTTTTTTATACTTTTATATAGTTCCCATAGGGAACTATAATTTACAATTATTTGATTGAGATTATCATACATTCCAATGCAATAGCATTGAAATGTATGAAAAAATCGCATATTTTCTATGAAGCCTATTACAGGCAAGGCTCCATAGGAAATACTACAGAGCAGACTGGGTTTCATTCATTGAGACCCAGACTACTACAGGCATGCTCCGGCTCCTCTGCTCGCCACACGGGGGAGCCGGAGTGCAAACCGAAAGTAAAACTTCAGTTTTGTGCGCGGTCAGATGCCATGGTCTAAGGCGCCCGCATAAAGCAGGAGCGGGCGCCATCTTTAAAGACCAGACACAGGATGTACAGGTATGTCCTGTGTCCTTAAGAGGTTAAGAACACCCACCATAGTTTTTTCTAAACCATATCCTGAGTCACAGTGTGGTTTAAAGCCTGTATTACACTAGGCAATTGTCTGGTCAGTCATTGCTAACGAGGAATGCTCGAAGGAATGATCACTAGCGATCTTTTGGGAGTCTAATACTGCCTCTGAATTTGCCAGCGCTTGTTCATTGGGCAATCACGTTCTTTCAGCATGTTTAAAAATATTAGTATGTCGATGGCAGATCTTAGTATCTAATCACAATCTGCTTCCAGAAAACTAGACAGCGTGGGGATAAGCGATGTCATAATGATCACTCCTCCCCATGCTGTGGTGGACATTGCTGCATGTAATAGTAGCAGTCTCCTCCACTAGCGACCAGGTGATTGCCGGAAATAAACATTTTCTTCCCAACAATCACCTGCAGAATTAGGCTGTGTAATATAGCCTTAAATGTGAATCCACTTGTCAATCACTTTTGAAAACCTTCTTGTAAACCTCATTTAGACTACCTTATAAGAAAACTCTCATTCATCTTTAAAACTGAGAAACCACATCTAAACCAACTTCTAAACTACTTTGAACCACCATGTTGACCAAACCTGAACTTCCATCTCAACTACAAGTGAGCTACCTTGTTAGCCACCGATGAATTGCTTGTGAACCACATCTGGACCACCTGGTAAGAGATAATGAATCACCATGTTATACATTTCAAAGTCAGCAGTTACCCTTAGCAAATAAGTGCCATGACAGCTTCATTTAAAATACTTACAGAAATATAGTTTACTTGAGAACATAAAAGATCCATTGATTGAATAGAAGGATGCCTATTCTAATTGTGAGGAATGCTAAGCAACCTTGAGAGGGAACAAAGCTGTGTGACTGACATGCCTAAGGTCTACAGATGATGCAACTACATAGAAATGAAAATGTAAACTATTACTCATTTACAGTTAAAATTCCCTGAGAACATAATATTCTGCAGCTTTTATTCTGAAACAAATTAATTCAAAGCCTAAACAAGATGAATGTTTTGCAGTGCAATTTCTGTTCTACTCTCTTATTACCTGCTCAGAATGCATTAGATTAACTATGATTATGCATAGGGCTAAATAGAACAGAATTGCATTTTATTGTATCCTTTTTTCTTAATGAAAATGATTCCTGTAAGCATGGTTACCCAGTAAACTCTCTGATTCCAGCAACATGACAAAGGATTGTATTTTCGTTGAAAGCCGTGTAGTGCTAAGCACTCCTCATACAGTAAATCTGTTTTCTGAAAATTGTTTCTTACAGTCGATTACTGGCTAGGCTGTGCATTCAAACAATATTGCTATCTTAGTAAAAACTTAATGATATCCTGGGTATGTCTACTGTATGTCAATGGGCATTTACCTTTGATGTGAATGGAGTTAATACCAATGTAGCACCACTGTCTTTTAAAGGGATTTTCTGACTAAAAACATTTATCCCTTATCCACAGTATTGCTAGGGGTCTGAGCACTGTGACCACCATTGATCACTAAACCTAGATTCCAGAGTTCCCCAATAGAATGCAGTCGTGGTAATTGCTTTAGATGGGGGATAGTGTTGTTAGAGGAAAAACCCTTTAACTTTTTGGGGCGGCATCAACACTAAACAAATCATAGTATATTGCTTTTTATTTCCCATATTGTGTTTTTAAGGCTACAACATACCCACCATTGTGCGGAGCGGAGGGGAGTTATCTTCAAACTTTTACAACTGATTCATTCCTAAATTATAATCAAAGCATTGTATATATATGATATGTTTATGCATTTCTGGCACTAGAACTGTTCATATACATCTGTATAACCAGTGTCAGACTCGGGGCCCACTGTACAGCCACATGCAAATATTACCTAGCCCCCACAAATCCCTAAAACTGCAACAATTAAAGTCTCACCTCAGAGACTTTAAGAAGGTGGATCCCTGGGAAAAAGGATCTTGGCAGGCCTGCCTCTGGGCCAAGAAGTCAACTCAGCCTCCTGATGCATCTTTAATAATAAACTGGGTCATTTGTTAAACTAATCTATGCAGTTCTTATAAAAGAACACATAGGCTGGTTGAGATATTGTATGATGTCTATCTGTATGTAGTGGTGTGCAGTGTACTTGAGCAGTGAGTAAGGGAATGTGGGCCCACCCTTGCTCAGGGGTACACAGGTGGATTCCCCTGTTTCCCTGTGAGCCAGTCCAAGCCTCTGTATAACATAAAGAAGTAGTACTTCTTTCTTCCATTGCTACTCGCCTTCTTGATAGCCTACTGCTTAAGGCTGGGGACACACCTAGGCGTTTCTGAATCGCGCGTATGACGCGCGTTGTACGCGCGTTTTTGGATGCGCGTTTTTGTAACTAAGAAACGCGCGTCATACGCGCGATTCAGTGATTCTCCCCTATGGCAACATTGTCCATAGGCGCGTTAAAACGCCCAAAAGAAGCTCATGTACTTGTTTGGGCGTTGGGCGTTTTACAGCGCGTTCAAACGCGCTGTAAAACGCCCAAATGTGAACCATGCCCATAGGGATGCATGGCTTTTCACATGTTGAGCGTTTTTCAGCGCGTTTGAACGCGCTGAAAAATGCTCAGGTGTGTTCCCAGGGTAAAGGTGTTGTGCCACAAATCAATTTCTAGATTTTTCAAACCAGCTCCTGGATCTTAATACATTTGTAATTGCATGTAATTAGAAAATTGAGTATAGATACTTTGCTATTCAATAAAAAGTAATTGTATAGCACCACCTGCTGTTTGTTCGTTTCCTTATTTCTTAGCCACCTCCTCGATTTGATGGTCGCAAACGCTCTGTTTCGTTTTAAATGTCACCAGCCATATCTTCTTTTAGAAGCTATGGCAGTTACAGGGAAAGAGCTACAGCAGAAAGGACACTCCCTTGAGTTGCCAGACTAAAATAAATTTAGCAGAGCAACTGGAACAATGATCTTTGGTTCCATGTGAGGTACAGGGCTGGTTCTAGCTTTTTTATAAAGAGATTATCATATACTATATGATATATAGTAAAGCCAATTTAGTTGTCGATATGCTAAGGGTTTTCACTTACCACCCCCTCTTCCAGCCCCAGATTTGGGTACTATATTTCTTATTTATTTTGCTGAACTATATGTGTGAATTTACTCTCCTTTGAGGATCTTGAGCTGTTGCATTCTTTATGGTATCCTATATTTATATATAATATATCACCTATTTGATATGTATCCGCTTACCCCTTACTGGCTTGGATGTACCTTTATTTCTATTAGGGGGATTTTTAATACATATCTGCAGTTCATTCTTTCCCTCTTCTCCACCTTCCCAGACAAGCTTGCTCCATCCATTTTTCTCCCCTTTTTATATGCCCTATCCATGAGCCACAGAGGGAAGCTACTTGCAGTGATTGGGTCTATCTCCAGGTCGGTCTCTTGTGATTGACAATGTACCTTCTGCTTCACAACAGAATAAGTCTCTCTTTCCATGAGCTAACATCTTCCTAGTAACACAGAACTCGGTGAGTGGTTCTGCAGGTGTCTTTTAATGGGAGTTACAGTAGTTTTTAGGTATTTTAGTTATTGAGTATTATTTACCAAATATATACAAGCTAAAGATATGAGATAATCATAATTAGCACTTTTCAGAATTATCATTTATTTCTAATTTGCAAACTGACTCCAAATCCTCCTAAAATATTACAGAGCTAGCTGAAATATGGGGCTTTGTGGATTATAATTTTCCTAGAACAGACATATTTATTGTTGTTGCAGGTATTGAACTGACCATGCATTGTTTTAGTACCGAACAAAGGTGCATGTAACGGTATAGCAGCAGTGTATATTTTGTGTTGACCATCAATGTTTCTTGCAGTATTGATTACTCTAGTTCATTGCACATAGAGTAGAGGCCCCAATACACTTTATATTATTGAAGGGCAAACCTACAGTTTTCTATCAGGCCGGCTATGTGATGTGTGTGGAGTCCCCATCTGTCAGGAGAGAGTCAGGAGACCTACATGCACATTAGATCAACACCAAATCTTTTTGCTCAGGCAGATTAGGCACCATCAGAGGTGTATGGCAGCAGCTTTCTCCTCTTTTGCTACTGAAAGTACATGTTTGAACAAACTGCACCATGTGAGCTAGAGCTGGAAATGATGGCAGTCAACTGAACAAGCTTTCCGCTGACAGCTATTTAAGGTGCATGACACTTGAGAATGAAGAGTGACAGTACCTTATATTTATTAGATGACGTAAAATCCACCTAACACTTGTGTAGTTTCAACATCATATAATCATTCAAATAAAATTGCATTGTTAGGCAAAATTTCAAATATTGCAATGTATTAATTTATATAGTTTACTGCACAAGTAAATAATATGGTATTTTTAAGGTCTTCTGTACATTGTCATGAATAAGCTAAATTAATACATTGCTATGCTCGGCTACAATTTATTCCTTGGAGGTTGACCTTAATAATCATGGTTATAAATTATTCACTATTTATATAGACATGCCCATATATTGTAGTCTTCCACATGGATGTGATACGTTCACTGATGTCTGTAAGCATATTAAATTTATAGACATATGTAAACAAGCTAATGACCTTATCCACAATAATCTATAATTACATAAAAACCTAACACTGGTAGCTTCCTTCCTGACAATCGCCTTGAAGATCTTTGTAAGGCGTCTTGTTGCAATGATAACTATCGGGCCACTGCCATCATGGCGCAGCAGCCCAATGGAAGAGAGAGGAAGCTCCCTCCCTTTCTGAACCCCATGGATGCCGCGAGTGGCTACTGACAGCGGAATCTAGGAGGAAAGGAGGATAAACCTATGTCTATGTCTAAGTCTATGTCTAATTTTAATACTATTTTTGATCAAATTATCTCTAAGGAGGAATGTTAAGTCCCTGCAAACATTTTTTTCACATGGTGTTTTTTCTAGGTGCTGGTTCCCACTCATTTTAATCTTATCTTTGCTGAAAGTTGCATACCACTACAAATATTCTTTCTGATCTGACGCTACAACTATTTTGTATTGAATTTTAGATTACCGGGATAATCATGTTTAGTAAATTGTAAATTTACAGTGTTGTGGTAGTGCTGAAATGTAGAGCCAGCTTGACAGTCAGAACTAGGGAGCATATAATGAGTAAAACAGCACTGCATGTCCCTATAGTGAGAAATGATTCTCTGGGACACATTTCTGTCATTACAAATGTATTAGTTTAACAATCTCTACATTGTGATTTCAGGAAATATGAATTTTCCTTTGGGCCCCAACTGTACTTACATATTTAAATCTCTTAGATAGAAAAGCACAGAAAAGTACATTGTATTAGGCACACACTGTATGTGAGATCACATACCAGTTTTCGTAAATTATTAATCATACACTACACTCCCCAATGTTCTTAATATACATACATCGTCTTGATCTTGCCTTTTATGTTATTTTGTGAAAAAAATGTTAAGTTTAAGTTTGAGTCTTAAATCAATAGTTTCTCCTAAAGGAGATATTTTTTAGAATTTTACTTTTTTCATTCTAGGGTCTTCTTAGATATTTCGGTATTGTGGACTGGCAAGTAATAAATTATTAGCTTTGGGTAATTTTGTATTAGGTCAGGAAGGATGAATGCAGCTATGAAAACATTAGAAAGAAAGAACAGATGTTTGTAGCTTTTTCAAATTTTCAAAAATTTTTGCTTTTTTAACCCCGTAAGAACATAGCCTGTCTTGGATGTAGCAATTTCTTCTCATTTCCATTGATATCAAGGCTTGCTTTTTGCAGAATGATTTGTAATTTTATTTTATTTTTTTTAAAAGAGACATTCTGGTGTGCGTATACTGCTTTGAAAATATATATTAAGAAAGCATCACTTCAACAATTTTTAGGGATTTTTTATTTTTTTTGGAGGGGGCGGGTATCATTTTTACTGCATTCACAGTGGGGTATATTACATGCTACTTTTAATCTGTGAGTTGATTAAAATATATATTTATATAGTGTTTTGTGTTTTGCTACTTTTACACAATAAAAACAGTTTTAGAAAATCATTTGTTTTTGTGTCACCATTGTGAGAGTCATAACTTTTTATTTGCCTTCTGACAGAGCTGTGTGAGGGATTGCTTCTTGCAGAATCAGTTGTCAATTTACATTGGTATAATTTCAAGTTTTTTATTTCTTTTTATTTCAGTTTTTGGGAGACAGGGTGGACAAAAACAGCAATTCTGGTATTGTATTATTGGTTTATTAGTTACTTTTCTACAATATTAATTGTTATGGATGGAACAATATGTGTGCATTTTTTAACATAATAAAGCATTTTAAATTGGAATACAATATTTATGTGTATTTTTTAATTATTTTTTTAAAACCTCACTTGGTGACTTGAACATATATGAACTTGATTCCTGTAATATACTTTTCAGAGAAATGCCGGCAGGCATCCTCTTAAGCCCTGCCTCTGACAGGGCCTAATAAGTATACAATGATTGAAGTCCTGGGGGCCAATATTAAACCTCTATCTACCATGACAACCGATCAACACCCCATATAGTCACTTAGATACTGTTTTTTACTATTAAAGTTATCTCTTATACCAGCCATTACAGCAGAATTTCAACAGTAACAGGCTCATATGGAAAGCTTGTGCTATCACAGTATTCTACAATTATGGTAGATTGCGTGAACTTCTCGGAGGCAGCACTATATATATCACCAAAGGATTAAACCAACAGTACATACAATATATGGACACAGTATGGAAAGAGGAACTGATTACTTCAAGGCTGCTCTGTATAATCTAGAATGGAGGGGCACTGCAAAATGTGGCTCAATACTAATTTATCCAACTATTATATGATGACTTATTCATTTTGAATGGAGGGGGGGGGTGGCATGCCTAATATTTGGATATGTCACTTTAACAGTAATATTGCAACCAAGTGCTTGCTATGAAAGTGAAGTCACTGTAAAGTTGCTTTGTAGAGAGAGGGGAAAAATCCTTTTGAGGATTTTTTCACTTAGGGTGGGTTCACATCATGTTTTTCCCATCCTTTTAACGTGTACCAAAAACGTATACATTAAACGGATGTCTCAAACTGATGCCATACAGTGGCATCTGTTCACCATAGAGTTCCATTGTAAAAAAAAAAAAAAAATATATATATATATATATATATATATATATATAAATGTATATATATATATATATATATATATATATATATATATATATATACTTTTTTACCTTTGTAAAACAAAGTATACATTTTTCTTACTGGACTGTGCAGTATACAAGAACGCTGCGTTTTTGCATCCTTTTTCTTTTTTGTAACCTATACATTAAACAAAGGCATAAAACGTGATGTGAACCCACCCTAATCATTAGCTAAACCTGCTTTTTTAACATGCACTTATCTATTGCTTAGTAGAACTACATGTACATGTAACATACTGATCTTAAAGAATGGAACCTGGACCATATTTCTAAAGCATAATCATCTCATTGGAAGCTTGCGATCTGCATGAGTATGGAGAATTGGAAAGAAAAGGACTCTAGACTTCATACGAATAGTGAAACAAACCTATAAAAATATTCTCTTTGAAGAATATCATCACACACCATACTACTGAAGGCTATTCTATGAGATTACTGGTATATGTGGCACTTTAGCATAAGTACTTCAGATAAAAAGTATTCCTACAATATTCTTGTACAATCCATCCAATTTCATTTCAAATTCTGGCAGGTATACACCTAAGTTATACTTGAAAATAGAGATTTTATCTTAGTCATGCAGAGCTGATGGAGAGATATGAGATGTTGCTGAAAAGTGCACGCTATTTCTGTGAAACTGATAAAATGCCCTTCACAGCCTTATAGGAACCTGATAAATGATTTGAGATGAAATTAAGAACACAAACAAAAATGTAGCTGTGTCAATTTATCCTGTTTTAGAACAATGAATGTGTGAAACTCACAGTCCCCTATAAAGTTCAAAATTTTCTACAATTAATATGGATCCACATAATAACATAAAATCAAGGGTCTGTGGCGAATTAATCATGGGTTTCATGGCCAAATTTGGAATAGAGCCATACTCCACCATGATTGATGACCTTCAGCAGCAAGTTCACAAAAGGAAATGCTTAGGATTATTTTGGTTTCACTAATGCACAGGGATAATGCACACAGTGATGTCACACTATTGGAATAATGCTGTGATGTCACAAAGTAAAATTTATGCAAAAAGTAATACCTTTTTGCAGTCTCCGTAGTAATCATTAACTGCTATGCCTGCTACTACGATATCTATACCCATGTCAAACTTTCAAAAGTCTATAAAACTATAGTTTAACAGCTTGGCTTTTGGTTTTAAATATTATCTGAGATAACATTTGCAATTCTGCCAAACAATTAAAATAAAGCTCCAGGACCAATTCAAAATCTTTAACAGGGCCCCTGTTTATAATACTGATAACCTCAAATGGGACAGATGGATGGACCTTCAGGTTCCAGCCCTAATTGTGATCATTACCTTTGTACGCCTTTTAGCTACACTCCTCTGTATGTTTTTATTGCATGTACAGTATATTGAAATACTACTTCATTTGAAATGAACTAGGCATTGCATAATAACACATTTGTGGGATAACCCCCCTTTAACTTAACTTGCAGTGGATTTTATTGTGTTAAATGTTGATTTAAGATTTGCAGCAATTTTTTTTTTATGTGTTAAGTGTCAAGCGAAGTATTGCTACATCTGATCTTTCTCCTCATTGAAGTTGATAATTGGATACTAAAGTCATGGGGGGATTTATTACTAGGGTAATATCTGGAGTCAGTTTTGCTTCAGTCTGTGTGGGCATACTTTATGAAAATTACATCCTCTTCTCCAGCACTTCCATAAACATGTCTTCTTTATTCAGTTACAAGCCTAGTCCTTAGTCATGGCATGGACTAGACTAGAGATGAGAAAATTTCCAAAAAATTAGATTCGGACGGTTCACCGAATTTTCCGAAAAGATTTGCTTTGATCCGAATTTAGTTCCGGCGAATCGCGTTAAAAAATGGCTATTTCCTGGCTGCTGAGAGCCTTTATAGTGGTGTAGAACACTGTGCCTTGCAGTAACACGCATAGGGAGTGTGCTTTGGCAGTGAAATAATACTGTGAGGCAGTATGACATGCAGATGACAGGCGTCGCTGTTAGAATTACTGAACACTTCACTTATTTGGGCAATCACGGGGCCAAAACTGACCAAATAACTCAAGTATGAACTCAGCCTTACAGGTCTATGCTAGTGTAAAGAAGAAGCGCACTCCTTTTACACAATCAGCAGCTGATTCCACATAGATGTCTACAGAGCCTGTTCTATTAAACGCTTATACAAGCTGAGCCCTCCGACAGAGTGAAGATGGTGTCAGCAGTAAGTTTGTGTTGACGTCACAGATTAATTTGCCCTTCCTCTGATCCGTTAGAACAATAACCCCCAAAAAACGGATCCTGTCTGTGGTGTATACGCCTTCCCTCGGTCAGCATTTGGTCAATAATCCATCAGTATTGCTAATGGCAAAAAAAATCAGGAGTGGATCTAAAACAGAGATGACACATGAATGGAATATTTGCATGTCTTCTGTGTTTTGTACCCACTCCTGCTTTTGGCTACTAAATCAGAAGCCAATTCTGATGGGACCATACAGGCCTTACAGCTGCTATACAGACAAGATCTGTTGTGCGTCTCATTTTTCATTCCTTCTGACAGATTAGAAAAAAATTCAAATAAATGATGATGTCAGCAAGGCCAAAAGGCAAAATAGTGGCCCAGTCATGAAATGGGGAGGGTGGGAACAGCATGAGAATTCCACAGAGTGCCACAATGACATAGTGGTGAGGTGAAATCAACATGAGGAGACCACAGAGTGACGCAATGACAGAGTGTGGAGGTGGCGGCAGCATGAGGAGGCCACAGAGTGGCACAATGACAGAGTGAAGGTGGCAGCAACAGCATCAGGAGACCACAGAGGGGCAAGGTGACATAGCATGTGGGTGGCAGCAAAATGAGGAGACCACAGAGTGTTAGATCAAATAAATAAATAAAGGAAATTAAAACACCCCAGAAAAGTCTGTAATTTTCTCACTTCATCACACAACGGCTAATAAGCTAATAAGCAAAAAGGGCTTTACAACATATAACTGCACTGCTGAATGGCAAATAGGCCCTTATTTTTTTCCATTTATACACTCCACAAAAGGCTTTTCAACATATAACTACAGTGCTGAACGGCAAAAATATTTTTCTTTTGCCACTAATACACGGCAAAAAGGGCTTTACAACATATAACTGCACTGCATAAGGGCAAATAAGACATACTGTAGAAATATTTCCTTGTAATAAATCCTGTTAATGCCTGTATCAAACAGCACTTGCAGCCCAATAACAAGACCGGTTTGCTGGAATTACAGAGCTGTATAATGGCTATTTGGATCCCCAGTCAGTGCAGCAAGGTGTAATAGGATTGTTCCTATTACCCAGGCTGTAACCTACCCTGCAAAAACCTGTTCTACATAAATGCTACATTATCGCGCGCCCGCGCCGCCGCTCTGTATTCGGCACAGGCGCGGTGAGCAGAGGACGCTGGTGCCTGCTGTCCTCTGCTCACCGCGCCTGCGCCAATACAGAGCGGCGTGCGCGCGATTTCAGAGCGAGACAGTGCAGGAGGATCGCTGCCCTGCACTGTCAATCAAAGTGTGAAGGGCGTGCCAGCAGGTTGCCGGACGGAGCCGCTAGGAGCAGGGCAACGCCCCCCCTGCTCCTAGAGGCTAATTTACATAATATAAAAGTAAGTTTTTCAGACTATATATACAGCGGATTTTTATAAAAAAGACATTATCAAGCTGGTCTGACATTAGCACATAGCTAATGTCAGACAGCTTATAATGTCAAAAGTTGGTGACAGAAACCCTTTAAGCAGGTTATCTTCACTGAACTTTTATTTACACCTCCTTCTTTATATCTGATCTGCTTTCGTAGTTGTTCTGGCTTCTCCCTAGCTAGTACCTAGGTCCAGGTAATGTCTGAAGTGTAAGCTATACATCTTTTTATCTGTTCTGTTTACAAACTCTAAACTGACTAGAATGTTCTTTCCTTCTCTTTCTATATATATGGAGGGTGACACTAGCCCCATTTTGTGGTGGCTGTGGATATGACTGTCCTGGCATACAGAAATACAGTAAATATATGTTTTATACAGAAATACATTATATTGCACTTTGCAGTGTACTGCGACTCTGGAATGTGGTGTAATGAATCCTACAGTACACTTTCATGTATTCGCCATTTACCTATATTTTTGTGCATTAAAAGTTTGCTACTAATGGTAGTTGTACATATTATGTTGCAGCCATGGTAGCGTGCACCTTTGTCCCTTGTTATATAAATATTTAGCAATGTCGCGAACATAAGATTTTCCGTTTGCGAACGGCAAACACGAACACGAACCCAACATTCCTAAATTGTTTGGAATAACATGCTTTAAAACATCCAGTGTATGTATACGATCCGGTATGATGTTGTATCGATCAGGTAGTGTAAGGGTTACGCCCGCTTCACAGGACAGACCAAACTCTGACAGACCAAACTCCCCGTTGAAGGCACCGCAAACAACCGCAAACAGTCCATTTGCACAACCGCAAACTCCCCATTTGCACAAGGTTGGATACCAAGCTAGCCATGTCCCGTTCCTTGGCCTCACTGACATCATTGAAGGTCTCTTCCTCCACCCAGCTACCTACAACACCAAGGGTCCCTGAAAGGTGACAACAAGCCCCCTGGGACGCCTGCTGTGGTTGGTCTTCCACCTCCTCAAAGCTACCTTCCTCCTCTGACTCCTCTTCTTCAGACTCCTCTCTCTGCATTGCTGCAGGTCCAGCAATTGACGATGACAAGGCTGCTTCTGGTGGTGATGGTGACCACAACTCTTCCTCTTCATGCTCATCTACGGCCTGATCCAGCACTCTTCGCAGGGCACGCTCCAGAAAAAACGCATATGGGATGAGGTCGATGATGTTGGATTGGGTTTGACTGACCAGGTTCTTCACCTCCGCAAAAGGACGCATGAGCCTACAGCCATTGTGCATGAGCGTTCAGTAACGCGGCAAAAAAATACCCAGATTCACAGAGGCTGTCCTATTTTTTTTTAAATTAAAAAAAGCTGTTCTTATCAGTTTAAGCTCTGTTTTGTCCCCTATCAGGGGCTGGTGTATGGAATATATTTTAGCAACTGGGAGATGGAAAAAGATGGTTGGTCGGTCCTCTTCCTTCCAATTTGGGGCTCTGCGCGTGCGCCGTGCAATGCACTGTGCCACCCTATATGAGTGGTGTGTTAAGTAGTACTATTCCTATTAGTTTAATCCCTGGGAGATGGAAAAAGATGAATAGATTTTAGCAACCGGGAGATGGAAAAAGATGATTGGTTGGTCCTCATAATTCCAATTTGGGGCACTGCGCGTGCGCCGCGCAATGTACTGTGCCACCAATACAAATAGTGTGAACTACTATTCTTACCATTTTAATATTTGTTAAGTCCCCTATCAGGGGACGTGTGTTGAATTGAATCCTTGCATCGGGAGATAGAGAAAAAAAGCTTGCTCTGTCCGCTTCCTTCTAATTTTGGGCACTTGCAATGGAATTTGCCACCAATGCAACTAGTGTTAACTACTATTTCTAGCAGTTTAATCTCTGTTTTGTCCCTTATCTGGGCCAGGGCTGTTGTACTGAATATATTTTGGAACCAGGAGATGGAAAAAGACCCCTGCTCGGTCCGCTTCGTTTGAATTTTAGGTCACTGCACGTGCGCCGTGCAGTGCACTGTGACACCCTATATGAGTGGTGGGCAGTGGGCACAGTACAGTCTGTGGGCCTGACACACACTGGCAGGCAACTGCAATTATATTAAAGGGTAAAAATGAAATGACTTTTTTATCTGCAAGGTACTGTGCCACCCTATATGAGTGGTGGGCACTGGCAGTGGGCACAGTACGTTCTGTGAGCCTGACACTCACTGGCAGGCAAATGCAATTATATTAAAGGGTAAAAATTAAATGACTTTTTTATCTGCAAGGTACTGTGCCACCCTATATATATAGGCAACTGCAATATATATATATAGAGAGAAAAGAAAAAAAAGCAGACTGATGTACCAGCCCTAAAAAGTTCTTTTTAGGGTGCTGTCAGTACGCTGTCCTTACAGCAGATAAGTCTTTGAGGACTGGAAGAGACACAGAGCACTAACCTAGCTAACCCCGGAAGTGCGAATCCGCAATCGCGGACTCTGGAGGGACATAGAGTGTCCCCATAGGAATGAATGGGTCTGCAATTCTGTTCATCAAAATGCGGAACAGAATTGCGGATGTGTGAATGGGGCCTAACACTGCAGCTTCAGAATGAATCTAAGATGGATGCTGTCCTTGCTTTCTGAGAGGAGGTGGGAGGGTCTGGGAGGGAGGGTATGCTGATTGGTTGGAATGTGTCTGCTGATTGTGAGGTACAGGGTCAAAGTTTGCTCAATGAGGATGTATAGGGGGCGGACTAAACATTGCATATGTTCGCCCGCCGCGGCGAACGCGAATATGCGATGTTTGCCGGGAACTGTTCGTCGGCGAATAGTTCGGTACATCTTTATAAATATTTTGGAGGTTTAATTTACTTTTGTGTAGTTGTGTACATTAAAGATGAGCAAAGTTTTGAAAAATTTGATTTGGCAATTTTTCTGAAGTTAGAAATGTCATTAGTTACAAATTAATCTGTCATGAATCGCTATAAATCAGATATACCCAGTCCATTCTGCCCTAGGGTCAGGTCACACGGAAGAGCCTTGTTGAAGGCAGGTTGTGGCCATGCAGCTGGGAAGAACTGCACAGCCAATTAGCCCGCAGTTGTCTCTCATTTTATAATGAAGACCCCACTGAATAGTCCTTCTTCATTGTTAATGGCCACCCGGCACCTTTACACAGGGGCTATCGCTGGTAGGGGGTTTGGATGGTCAGGTGAGGGGACAATATGCATATTATTGCTGTTTTTGCCTGCAATCTCCTGCAGATTATTTGACAGTAAACACAGACTATTAATCAGCTCTGGCATACCCACTTCTCCAAGCCCAGCTCTCTTCTCCCCTACAGGTGGGAGCTCTTCTGCCATCTGAATTCCCTCCTTTTCCATATCAGCTAATATCAATGAGAATATGCCACCAGGAACATTCAGCTCCTCCTCTCTCTGTATCTTGCTGACTTTTCTAGGACATGGAGACTTTAAAGTATGATTTGGAAGAAGTAAAGCCAGCAAAAGATGAGAATGGTCAGGGCACTATAGCACTGGATTAATAAAGGCTTCCATCTTGTTAGTATTGTATTACATTCATGGCTGATATAGAAATAAGTAAATGTAGGAATAGATAAATAAAACTGATGCAGCATAAATCTCCCTGCACTCTCCCTGCAGTCTCCCTGTACTTTCCCTGCAGTCTCCCTGTAGTCTCCCTCTCCAAAATTCTTCTATTAAGTATTTTCAGCAACACTGTCGCTAGTGCATGAGAGCTTGCCACGTCTCTCCCTATGCTATCAATTTCAGAGACCTTGCGGGATAAGGGTTTTATAGATGGCTATCTGAGGATTGGCTAGCTGCATGACATTATGAGTGATCTCACATTCCTGTCTTCTTATTCTCACTTTGTAACATGTATAGCCGCCATTTTAGGTAAAGCTGATTCGTTATCATGAAGAGCGAGGAAATTAGGATTCATTGCAAATTAAAGTTTTTCTAAAATTCAGACCAAATTCCGCTTCGAAAGGCTCCTCTTCACTCAACACTAGTGCACATGTAAAATTGCAGCACAAGTAGAGAAACTATTGAGAAAGGTCATATTTATATTGTATGTGAATTTCCTCACTTGTCAATAGGAAAAAGGAAATCTTGGTAATTTTCTGCTGGGGAATGTAATATAGATCTTGATTTTTGCCTGGGGCATGAAGACTGCATGCGGGCCAAAATGCTGCCTTTTTCTTTACCTTTATTTAAATTTCAGGAGCTCTGGAATGATTTTTTAAATATTCATATAAAATATATATTTTACTTTAATTAATGGAATGGATTTACTATATATATATTATTAATATTTATTTAATATTTATCAATAATTTGTTGCGCTCCTCCCATAACCACACTTACATGAAAAAAAAAAATGTCTCTATATGTGACCTAGCGATCGAGACTACAAAAATATGGCTGCGCATTGAAATTAAACAATGATACACTCCAAAATGGCGCCGCCGGTCGCACAATAGGCTTGCGTTCCTTATACAGGATGTACGTATACTGTTGCGTTCCATTGACAGGAAATACGTACTATCGCGTTACTAGTCGACCTGATGTGAATGCGCGATGCAAATTAACGCATGCGCACAACGTTCTACCCCACGCCAATGCATCATGTACGCCACAAGACCCGGTCAGATTCTATATATTGTTTTTAATCATGTTTTAACTATCGTCACCTGCGATTGATTATGCACTTTAGGTAGAGGTATGAATATATTCCTTTAAATTTGGATATACTATATTCGGCACAGCATATATATATATTTTTTTTATTTTTATGTATGATATATTCACTATGCACCACTTTATGATTTTTTTATGAATTTGTATGACTACTTTTTTATATATTTCACTTAATGATTGTTTTATGGTTTGCACAATTAACTTATTTTGTTCAATCATGTAATCAACACACCCCTATAAATATTTTTAACACGGCATTTGTTGTATCACTGGCTTGAGGACGGTTTCATTGTGAAAACCGAAACGTTGCCCTTGGTGAAATAAAGACACAGATTACTATAGGTGGTGCCGTGGACTCTGCTTTTCTTCTATATATAAATGTACCTAAGTGTGGGTGGCCAGATAGGAGCTTTAGTTGATTTTTTTAGTTGTGTTGTGGTTTTATTATAGAATCTATCTATGTTATTTTTGAACCAGCAAGTACTGTGTGTCATTTAAAGTTGATAAATCTAATATTTCAAGGGACTGTGAAGTATTTCCATTGTGCAGAATTCTTGACAGTGCTATTATTTACAATTTATAATGATGTATTTATATGGGGGTTATATGTGGGTGAAAGGTTTCATATTAAGGAATTATATATACTGTATGGCAGGAATGATCCAAATGTAAGGACGGGAAGTTCAAAGAAGTTAAATTCTGATGTCTCTTCAAAATAATGACTATATTTGACAATCTTTTCCTTTCTTTACCTCTTGAAGCAGACAAAAAAAAATTGTAATAATAAAATTATCGATGAGATTTATGTGCATGCAGTTCCATCATACATTCACCTTTGGTTAACTAAATGAAAACCCACCTTAAATACAGAAAGGTAGTAGATAAATACATAACTATGAGATAGATAGATAGATTGATAGATAGATAGACAGCAGAGACATGGGAGAAACAAGCAAGGGGCCAATCAGAGTGCTCCCTTGCCAGCGAGCACTCTGATTTGTTAGTCTGTGCAGACTAACCAACTGTTACAGTGGTGAAAAAATAAAAATGTTATGTATGTGGTATATGCAAAGTATAATTTATTTTTAACACAAAAGGGATTTTTGCAGAAAAAAAGTAAAACATAAAGAAAACTATATACATTTGGTATCACCATAACCATAACAACGCACAGAAAAAATTATCATATATATATACCAAATGAGGAACCCCATAAAAAATAAAAATAAAAAACACTGACAGAATTGCAATTTTTACTTCCTAAAAAATTGTATAAAAAGTGATCAAAAAGTCATATATACCTCAAAATGATAGCAATAAAAACTATAACCCATTCTGCAAAAAAACAACTCCTCACACGGTTACATTGGGGAAACAATAAAAATGTTATGGCCCCTAAAAGCAATTTCAGCAAATTCCATGTTAGAAAATACTGATGCTGCTCCTTTCCTTCTGAATGCTGCTGTTTCCCCAAACAGCAGTTTATGACTACATATAGGGTGTTGTTGTATTCAGGAATTAACAAGTTGTATTTTTCAGTGTCACCATTTAATATTGCATATGATATAGTTGGAAGCAGGGAAAAAAAAAATCCAAATGTGGTGGAATTGGAAATAAAAGCCAAAGTTTTACATTTATTTTTATTTACCACATTCAATGTTTGCTAAAACTGACCAGTTACTTTCATTTAACAGGTCACTACGAATCAGTTGATACCTTATATGTATAGTTTTTCTTGCGTTTTGATACTGATAAAATAATAAAAATCTTGGAAATATTCTGACCCCTATTTTTTTGTAGTTATGTGTACAGAGCTGTGTGAGCATTCATTTCTTGCAGGGTGATCTGTACTTTTCATTTATACCATTCTGGGGTGTGTATATCTTTTTGATCACTTTTTACTTTATTTTTTCTGGGAAATGAAATGACTTGAATCAGCCATTTAGATGTTTTTTTCACCATGGTGATGGACCATGTGATTGGACCATGTGATGCGACGTCATCACAGGTCCTTTAGCTGGTAGCTGAAGCTTGAAGAGAGAAGACAGATCGCCAAATACGCGATCAAGTGGCTAAGGTAAGTTAAGTTTTTTTTTATTTTTAACCCATTAATCCTCATTTTACACAGCATTCTTTATTAAGAATGCTATTATTTCCCCTTATAACCATGTTATAAGGGAAAATAATAAATTCTCCAGAATACTCTACCCCAGTGATGGGCAACGTGCGGCTCTCCAGCTGTTGCAGAACTATAACTCCCAGCATGCAAAGCCTGTCTATAGCTATCAGCCTACTGCAGGGCATGGTGGGAGTTGTAGTTTAGCAACAGCTGGAGAGCCGCACTTTGCCCATCACTGCTCTACCCGAAACCGGACTTCAGTGATGAAGTCTGGCTTCGGGTCTGGGTACCAAACATGGCAATTTTTCACATGCGCGTGCAAAACGCATTGCAAAGTTTGCACATGCGTGGAAAAATCGCGCATATTCCTGCAACGCACATCAAACGTGACGCCTGTATGAAAGAGGCCTAACACCCTAAAAAAATAAAATGCAATTTGTAAAATTATGGTAACATTGAGTAGACATATGGGTAATGTTAGTAACTATTTTGCGAGGAATCACTATTTGTCTTAAAATAAGAGAAATTCAAATGTAGAAAATTGCTTATTTTTCCAAAATTTATGCAAATTTTGGATTTTATATACATACAGGTAGAAATTATTTACTCAAACTCACCACTAACATAAAGTATGGTGTCTCATGAGAAAACAATGTTAGAATCACTTGGGTCAGGAAAAGGTTTCCAGACTTATTACCAGGCATTTGCCAAAACTGGCTGTTGCTTGAAGGGGTTAAAAAGGGTCTGTGGCAGAGATGCTTCAGACAACATTTTGCAAAATTGATCTTAGTGATCTTAAAAAAAAAAAAAATCAGTTTAAAGGTATTGTCCGATTGTTTTAAAAAAACATAAAACTAAATGCAGCAAAAGTTTAAAGTAAAAAAAGTAAATGCTACCAACCCCCAGCATTTCAGACCTGATGGTCCAGTGGTCCCCACCAGTCTTTGTTTACTTGTACTGTAGTGATTAAGTCATGTATACCCATGTCAAAATGGCAGACCTCTGCCATCAGCAGCTGCATGGTGTTCATGTCAGCATGACTTCAATGACTTCATGAGTCAGTGATTGGTTGCAGCAATAACATTGATGTATTATTGCATATAATCTCAAAGGAAAAAATAAGCAATGAGCAGCAGGAACCACCAAAGCATTAGGGTGGATAGGCAGTGGATTCATCAGATCCTTTTCTTTTTTATAACTTTTACTGTAGTTAATTTCATTTCTATATTCATTAAACTATCTAGGATAAAATACATATGCTAATTCCAAATGTTTTTTTTCTACAACATTTAAAAGCCACACATACAGTATAAAAATCCAGTATTCGAGTAGTGTGAGGTTTACACTCACGTATTCAAGTATAAACCACAATATGTTGGTTGAATATTGCTGATATGAAATTGTATGGACACATGTGAATATGATAATATTGGTGTCAATTGAGATACACTGAGATATGGGATTTGTAAGTTCTACTGTCATCAGTTATATATTCATTGCAAAACTTTTTGCATTATTAATAGTAAAATTCTGCCAATTATAAATAATTACTGAAACAGCAGTTACTTTGCTATTCTGCAACCTGTATAAAAGCATCATAGTCATTTTCAGCCTTAGAAACTAGAAATTATCATTTCATCTTTGCAAAGACATCGGAGAGTATTTGTCTGCCAAAATAAAATCGACATATATTTTGAACAACACTTTGTGGACTTTTGATCTACCTCTGATATTGTTGAATTTTCCTTTATTTATGAAGAACTCATACATTTTAATCCTCCAACTGTAAAAAGTCAGATATGGCATGAACCATCCAATAATAGCTCTTCAATTCCTTCTAAAATACTACATTTGTACAAAAATCCACACATATACCATTCAATGTTTCATTTTTTGGTTTTGTACCGATTTGTACTGATAAATTCTAGTAACTTTAAATCTTGGTGTTGTTTGAAGCAGCCAAAATGGTGCCCAAGTTGGCCAATGGCTGCACAATTTTGAGGGTATGACCTTGGCTTTATTTGCAAAGTCATGTGGCTATCGGCCACTGTGAATGGACGGGCTTTAGACCCCATACATGTGAGATTGCCCTAATGAGGTTACCATAAACAGTGCACCAAGATTTATGTAAATCCCAGCATTGAAACCAACATCCCCTGTGCATGTTTAAAGACCCAAAGACCTCACAGGCTTAAGCCATTTTATGGGTACGGCCACAGGGTCAGGTTTCTCCATGCAGTTTTGGAAGCCAAAATCAGGAGTGGATCTTAAAGGGAGAGAAAATATTAAGGACAGATATGACCTCCCCTGTTTTTATTTTAATTCAATCCAGGTTTTGGCTTCCAAAACTGCATGCAGAAACCTGACCATGTGACCACATTGCAACATTTCAATATTTGAATCAGTTTGTAGACCAAAACAATATATGGGTCCAAAACATGTAAAAGGTGCAAGTCTTTCCATTATAGTTTTTATTTCTGTCTACTCCTGTTTATAGCTTACAAATACTGATACAAAATACCAATAAAAATATGCCCATGTGAAAGGGGCCAAACGCATATCCTCAAAGAATCACACAGGTCCAGGTCCTTGGAATAATGATTTGGAGTATATGCTTTTTCCATTCCATCCACATAATGAATTTGCTCAATACAAGAGACTTTCTAATATATTTAATAGAATATGTCCCATTACATGGCAATAAAGGTAGTTCTTATGAAATATAGTACAGTATTGTATTATAAATTGTAAAACTGTACATATCCTATTGGCTAATGCAAATGTGAAAAATATACATAAACTTTCCCTAATACATTATATATCTTTAAATGTACGGTATAGAAATGTAGAATACATCAGCTTCACACATAATACCGGACAATATCTGAATACCCATTTTTACAATAAAAAAATTTTTGTACAATATTTATTAATCAAGTAACGTTATACAATCACATTTAAAGATGAGGTCACAATACGGTTCAAATATTGTGAACGATACCACTGCTCTGCCATTATTTGGGAACCCGGTACATTGTATTCTTTGTATAGTTGGTTCAGTTTGCACTTATTCATGTTATCAAACTTATTTATGCCTGCAAGTGCCTGTTTATCGTCCTATGTCCTCCTTCCTTACCCTACCTCACCTCCTTCCCTTTAAAAAAAAAAAAAAAAACAACTGTAATATTTTGAACAATATGCTAACTCATTAATCCTATAATGACCAGACCACATTATCCGGGCACACACAGGAATTTGATCTAAACCTACATACTACATTGGTGTAAAAGCCAATAACAGAATAATGCAAGAGAAATAAAATAGTATTTCCTTTATTAAGCACAATTAAAATACAAAAAAGTAAAAATTAGAGGAATCCACATGATCTTAGGGGAAAAAAATGATAAAATAACTAGTGATGGACTAACTCACATGCGGACTTATACAATATATTATAATAAATACAGGGGAAAAGAATATTAGAATGTCATCATATCCAAGTGGATTATGTCTGATGTCAGAACACATAAATACACACAGCGACTCCTCAATAAGCCATGTGCAAACCACAAAATAGTGGGACAATGAAAGAAGTACATCTAGTACACATCTCCTGCATGAAGGTTCACCACTCCCCCAACGCATTTTGCCAACGGCTTCATCAGGGAGAAAGTGAAATTAAGTGGGTCATATTTAGTTTTTCCTTGACTTTACTTGTTGAACAGACAAGTTTTCCTAGCACTCTGCTTGATGTGATGCATATAGACATGAGCATAAGGAATGTGGGTAATCTCTTTCATTGTCATATGCAGTGTGATGAAACCCCACCCTCTATGACACCAGATGCATAATGTGTGATGCAGGCAACACTTGGGAAACATATCAGTGGGAGGGAACCAAAATGGAAGAAAACCAGTAACTAACACATCAACTGAATCACAAGGCATACACATGATCCTATAGATTACTCTTTAACCCCTTTAAAATGAATCTATCATCTCAATCTCAGGCTATTATCTGTAGTAATACATGAGTAAGGAGTGCAGACCACTATTTATTTTCCTTCTATCCCCAGTTACCCCACTGTGAGCCATGAAAACTGCGCTGAAATACACAGTCCAGATTGCAGTGCTGTGCTAACATAATGGAGAGACAGTTATCAGGAAATTCTAGCACTCCAAAGGTTCAAATGCAAATTAAGACTTTATTTAAATGCGGCTCCACATGTGACTTTACGGTCTAGAAGGACCTTTATCAAACTATTGCCGTTCAAGCTCAGTAAGTAGGAAAAATGGCAGCAGAGAAAACGTTATATGCACAACATATTGCGGATACACTGTTGCCCTTTCGCCATTCTTCATGTTTACTCAATAGTTTGATGAAGGTCCTTCCGGACCGAAACGTCAGATGTGCAGCCACTATTAAATAAAGTCTTGGTTTGCATTTGGACTTTTGGAGTGCTAGAATTTCCTGATTTATGGTTGGGGTGGGATCCCTATTCTAAGCACCCATTAGAATTTATTTCAGTGCAGCTTTGTTCACTGATAGCAGGGGAACGGAGGGCAGTAGGAAAATAGAAAATATCAATCTGGACTCCTTATCTCTAGTACTTTTTCAATGAAAGGTGAGATCTGTGGCACAACCACATCAAATCTGCACCAAAAAATGTTGTTAGATATTGCAGATTTTGTGTGCATGTGGTACAGAAATACACATAAATCCACTCGTGTGCAGACAACCTTAATAGGCTGTTCTGCACAGGTGTTGATAAGCCAGACAGATGCATAGTTTCTTCACAGTGAAACATCATTATGCCATACAGAGCTTTAAACACCAGCTTGCTGATAGTTTCCAAGGTAGAAAAACAAATAAATGCAAATCCAAGAAAAATGCAAAAAAAGGTTAATGATGTTAATGGGTAATCTAGTCTGACTATACCCTTTTATGCTGTGACACCAGCAATCAGCTGCAACCAGTAGTATGTTTGCACATTTTGTATTAGACTCCATATATCTTTATCTGCAGTCGAAGGCCAAATAAATTGGAAATTAGCGTCAGATTATATATATATATATATATATATATATATATATATATATATCTATCATCAATGCCATAGGTTAGAAAATTAAGACAAACATTTTAGAAATGACTATAGTCAACAATAACTCTTTTTCTTAGTAATTATATTAAAGTACCCAGGTATAAGTCATATTTTCAAATGTAAAATGAATTCACGGATAATAAGCTATAGCTACAGAAGAAAACCCAACAGACTACGGCAATCCACCGCCAAAAATTAAAACTGACACAAAAGTAGTCAATGTCACTGAAACAATACCCATGTCAAATGCCATAAAATAATGAATTCCATATATTAATGAAAGAATATCTTCCAACCTGGACACCATAATCCCTATAGCAGCAAAAAAGAGATTGAAGAAGCTACTGTAAAATAAATTGGAACACATTCAAAATGATGCTCCTTTTTTGTTGCTTATTTTAGCTCTCTGCTGATTCATGACACTTACAAAACTCTAATTTACTTGACTTGACAACACCCTGGCTGACACCTGTTTGATCAGGACAGGTGTGTCAGCAGAGGTTGCGCATGGAATATTATGCTTGGGCTGTCAAAAAAGCAGTTTTTAAGGTGAGAAGTGTCAGAAAGTGACAGGAAACTGAATAAATCTGAAAAACGGCAAACACTTTGCAAAAAATAAAACAAAAAAGTGTCTATCCCCTCTACCCAAATGTTGTTTAATGAACTAGCTTGTGTGCCAGAATCTAAAATTCTGATCACATCCGTCATCAAGGGCATTAGGAATACATTACTGACAAAGCATTATTTCTCATCATTTGATTAGATAGTGCTGGAAAGCTTGACTTTTAATAGCTTATAACAAATAGGGATGTATGTGTTGATTTGCAAAATATGCAGCTCCAGTAATCACTGTATACTAAAGTGACTGCATTAGTTGAGCAATCCCCGCGGGCTTCATTTTAATACATGCTACATTTGGTGTATGTTGGTGCAATATATATTTTCTACAATCCTCTGGCATCCTCCCTTAGATCGGATCATTAAATCAAGTGGTCTGCTAAGTTGCAGTAATTACATTAATTTAATGAATCTGTAAGATGATATGTCAGTGTTCGCTCTTGATATCTTGCATTCACTTGGAAACAGAAGGGCTTTGTTGTGCAAATTAAGCCTACTACTTGTAGCTTTGTACTGTGCTCATGATTTGAAAAGGAGCACTGAGCAATAATTCCCCCGAGCTCTACCTTGAGCCAAACTGAGGCACCATTCCAGGACTTTTTTTTCTCCTGATACTTCCCATTTAGTATGCCAACGGAAAGCTGCCACACATATCATTTCCTGCTTGTCTATACAATTAGAAATAAAATCAACATGTTGGTTTCCATTACACCTTTTTTCATAATATTTCTACTGGGTAAATCTACAGCAGGGGTGGTAAAGATTTTTGACAGAGGGTGTCCAGATGGGCAGTCAAATGTTGCTTGAGTGCCAAAGTATAGAAAAAGATAAACACAGAATCGTTAAATGAAGTAAAAGTTCAGGACCTCCATAAGGCTAGTTTTAAAAGGTAAAATCAGTAGCAGAATCGTCAGCTTAAAAAAAAGGTATTTTTGGCAGAATAGCCGCCAGCAATTACAATCCAGATACACCTCCTACTCGACAATGTATTTCCCATTTACTTGAAAATCAGCATCAAATCTGGTTGAAAGAACTAAAATGTCAGTTCTTAAGAATTCTACAATGTGCACATGGTCAGTTTTTTTTACATTGATCTCAATGGCAAGCTGTTTATGGCATGTTGAATGTAGATTATGTAATGGAAAATACCAATTTTCCTCTGCTGAATCAGCAGCCAGATTTTGTCCATATGAAGATAGCTTAAACAGATTCTCCAAGAATGGTATTAGAATGGTCATTGTCTGAGTTCACTTTACATTGGTAGGTATTCCTGCCAGGCAGCTCAGCCTGACTGCATACTACTCACAGGATCTTTCCATTACTGTCTGTTGTAGATCATTGCTGCAGGGGAGCTGCTACCTCTTGCAATAGTCCTGGTGTAGTTGGCAGCTGATGCACAGGGGTCAAAGACACCAATGGGAGAAACAGGGGATCAGGCAAAACACACAGAACCAGTGTGAGGTTAGAATCCAGGCAACAGGCAGAAGAGGAACACAGGCAGATGAACAGACCATTGTAACAGGCACAGGTCAACTCAGATGGCAAACAGATATACTCAATAGTCTGGCGGAACATGATCCACAGACAAACATTTTAGCAGATCCAGCAGACTAGAAAGAGGAGACAGAACCTGATGCTCAGCCAAGGAGTGGGGCACACAGCATAAAGTATATAGCAGAGCTGATAAGCTTATTACACAAGCATGTGCATACAGAAACCAAGGAATATTAACTCTTGCAGTGCTGTAAAGGATAACAGAATATAGAAACAAATGAAGGATGCACCCTAGCTGCAGTCTGCAGAAGGAGGGGCATGGGGCTGCAGCAGGAACAGACTGACAATGTAGCAATAGTAATGATATGATCCTGCTCACTGTTCCTATCAGGCTGCTCAGCCATGTCGGAATATCAATTTTACAGCAGCATTCCTGCTCTACAATAGATAGTAATGGAGTGATTGTGCATGATATATACCATTAGGCTGATCAGTTTGATACCAAGTCTCAGAAATGTAAAGGGAAGGTAGATGCCGGCACTGGACCGCAACATAGTGATGCCCTGCACCCTCACCCTCAGTAGAGAAAACACATCCAATTCCAAATCACATTGTAGGACAAGTTGTCGGAGGACATTTTTATATAATTCCTGCAGAACCCCTTTAAAGCACCCCATTTCGACAAAAATAGCTATAAATCACATATTTTTAGGCCACTCTGCCTTATGCTACTTTTACACTAGTGTTTTTTGCGGATCCGTCATGGATCTGCAAAAGCGCTTCAGTTACAATAATACAACCGCATGCATCCGTCATGAACGGATCCGGTTGTATTATGTCTTCTATAGCCATGACGGATCCATCTTGAACACCATTTAAAGTCAATGGGGGACGGATCCGTTTTCTATTGTGCCAAATTGTGTCAGAGAAAAAGAATCCATCCCCATTAACTTACATTGTGTGCCAGGACGTTTGGCTCCGCTTCATCAGGCGGGCAGCGTTTTGGTTTCCGCCTCCAGAGCAGAATGGTGACAGAATGGAGGCAAACAGATGCATTCTGAGCGGATCCTTTTCCATTCACAATGCATTAGGGCAAAACTGATCCATTTTGGACCACTTGTGAGAGCCCAAGACTGATCACACAAAAATAAAGCCAAAACGCTAGTGTGAAAGTAGCTTTAGGGTACGGCCACACGGAACGGCCGTGCTGCAGGCAGGTTGTGGCCATGCTGCTGTGAAGACCTGCGTGGCCATTTACCCCACAGATGCCTTTTATTTAATAACTAGACATTAGGCCCATTACAATAACGGGCGCTAGAACATTAGTTCTGACACTCTTATGGAGGATCTGTGGCTGGCTTTGTTATGGAGGGGATCTATGGCTGACGCTATTATCGGGGGATCTGTGGCTGGCACTGTTATGGGGGGGATCTGTGAATGACACTGTTATGGGGGGATCTGTGGCTGGCACTGTTATGGGCGATCTGTGGATGACACACTGTTATGGGGGATCTGTAGAGGACACACTTTTATGAGGGATCTGTGGATGACACACTGTTATGGGGGATCTGTGGAGGACACACTGTTATGGGGGATCTGTGGAGGACACACTGTTATGGGGGATCTGTGGAGGACACACTGTTATGGGGATCTGTTGAGGACACACTGTTATGGGGGATCTGTGGAGGACACACTGTTATGGGGATCTGTGGAGGACACACTGTTATAGGGGATCTGTGGAGGACACACTGTTATGGGGGATCTGTGGAGGACACACTGTTATGGGGGATCTGTGGAGGACACACTGTTATGGGGGATCTGTACACTGTTATGGGGATCTGTGGAGGACACACTGTTATGGGGGATCTGTGGAGGACACACTGTTATGGAGGATCTGTGGAGGACACACTGTTATGGGGGATCTGTGGAGGACACATTGTTATGGGGGATCTGTGGAGGACACACTGTTATGGGGGATCTGTGGAGGACACACTGTTATGGGGGATCTGTAGAGGACACACTATTATGGGGATCTGTTGAGGACACACTGTTATGGGGGATCTGTGGAGGACACACTGTTATGGGGGATCTGTGGAGGACACACTGTTATGGGGGATCTGTGGAGGACACACTGTTATGGTGGATCTGTGGAGGACACACTGTTATGGTGGATCTGTGGAGGACACACTGTTATGGGGGATCTGTGGAGGACACACTGTTATGGGGGATATGTACACTGTTATGGGGGATCTGTGGAGGACACACTGTTATGGGGGATCTGTGGAGGACACACTGTTATGGAGGATCTGTGGAGGACACACTGTTATGGGCGATCTGTGGAGGACACACTGTTATGGGGGATCTGTGGAGGACACACTGTTATGGGGGATCTGTGGAGGACACACTGTTATGGTGGATCTGTGGAGGACACACTGTTATGGTGGATCTGTGGAGGACACACTGTTATGGGGGATCTGTGGAGGACACACTGTTATGGGGGATCTGTGGAGGACACACTGTTATGGGGGATCTGTGGAGGACACACTGTTATGGGGGATCTGTACACTGTTATGGGGGATCTGTGGAGGACACACTGTTATGGGGGATCTGTGGAGGACACACTGTTATGGGGATCTGTGGAGGACACACTGTTATGGAGGATCTGTGGAGGACACACTGTTATGGGGAATCTGTGGAGGACACACTGTTATGGGGGATCTGTGGAGGACACACTGTTATGGAGAGGATCTGTGGAGTACACACTGTTATAAAGGGGATCTGTGGCTGACACTGTTATGGTGGGGATCTGTGGCTGACACTGTTATGGGGATCTGTGGCTGACACTGTTATGGGGATCTGTGGCTGACACTGTTATGGAGGGATCTGTAGAGGACACACTGTTATGGGGGATCTGTGGAGGACACACTGTTATGGGGGATCTGTGGAGGACACACTGTTATAGGGGATCTGTGGAGGACACACTGTTATGGTGGATCTGTGGAGGACACACTGTTATGGTGGATCTGTGGAGGACACACTGTTATGGGGGATCTGTGGAGGACACACTGTTATGGGGGATATGTGAGGACACACTGTTATGGGGGATCTGTGGAGGACACACTGTTATGGGGGATCTGTGGAGGACACACTGTTATGGAGGATCTGTGGAGGACACACTGTTATGGGGATCTGTGGAGGACACACTGTTATGGGGGATCTGTGGAGTACACACTGTTATGGGGGATCTGTGGAGGACACACTGTTATGGTGGATCTGTGGAGGAAACACTGTTATGGTGGATCTGTGGAGGACACACTGTTATGGGGGATCTGTGGAGGACACACTGTTATGGGGGATCTGTGGAGGACACACTGTTATGGGGATCTGTGGAGGACACACTGTTATGGGGATCTGTGGAGGACACACTGTTATGGGGGATCTGTGGAGGACACACTGTTATGGGGATCTGTGGAGGACACACTGTTATGGGGGATCTGTGGAGGACACACTGTTATGGGGGATCTGTGGAGGACACACTGTTATGGGGGAATCTGTGGAGGACACACTGTTATGGGGGATCTGTGGAGGACACACTGTTATGGAGAGGATCTGTGGAGTACACACTGTTATAAAGGGGATCTGTGGCTGACACTGTTATGGTGGGGATCTGTGGCTGACACTGTTATGGGGATCTGTGGCTGACACTGTTATGGGGATCTGTGGCTGACACTGTTATGGAGGGGATCTGTAGAGGACACACTGTTATGGGGGATCTGTGGAGGAAACACTGTTATGGGGGATCTGTGGTGGACACACTGTTATGGGGGAATCTGTGGAGGACACACTGTTATGGGGGATCTGTGGAGGACACACTGTTATGGGGGATCTGTGGAGGACACACTGTTATGGGGGATCTCTACACTGTTATGGGGGATCTGTGGAGGACACACTGTTATGGGGGATCTGTGGAGGACACACTGTTATGGAGGGGATCTGTGGAGTACACACTGTTATAGGGGGGATCTGTGGCTGACAATGTTATGGAGGGGATCTGTGGTTGACACTGCTATCGGGATCTGTGGCTGACACTGGCGCAGGCGGAAGCAGGCGGCGCAGGCGCATGACGTAGTCAGTTACACTGCCAGTGCCCGCCCGGCCTCCTGCCTCACTGTGTAGTAAGTGAATATTAGTACAGTTATTCATAGTATTTCTACTCTGAGCAAGGCCCGGTGCAATACAGTGAGTGCACCGGGCCCCGCTGCCATTACAATAGGATGCCGCACATTAGTGGCGTACACACAATCCGTGGGGCCCCGTTGCAAAACTGATCCATGGGGCCTCCCCGTCTTACATTGACCTGTACATTGAACTTATCCTCCCCGTCACCGCCCCCCACCAACCCGCTATCGCCCCCTCCCCAGTGAAGGGTCTGTCGGCAGCCGCTGATTGAAGGGGCTGCACACAAAAAGGGTAGCCGCTGCACACAGGGGGAAAAGAATAAAGGGGCTGCACACGGGGGGGGGGGGGTGAATAAAGGGGCTGCACATGGGGGGGTGAATAAAGGGGCTGCACACAGGGGGGGTAAATAAAGGGGCTGCACACGGGGGGTAAATAAAGGGGATGCAGACAGCCGCTGCAAGCAGGGGGGTAAATGAAGGGGCTGCAGGCAGCCACTGCACACAGGGTGGGTGAATGAAGGGGCTGGAGTCGGACACAGGATTGAATGAAGGGGCTATACACGGGGGGTGAATAAAGGGTCTGCACACGGGGGTGAATAAAGGGTCTGCACACAGGGGGGTGAATAAAGGGGCTGCACACAGGGAGGGTGATTAAAGAGGGCTGCACACAAGGGGGTGAATGAAGGGGCTACACACAGGGGGGTGAATGAAGGGGCTGCACACGGGGGGGGGGGTTAATGAAGGGGCTGCACAAGGGGGGGGTGAATGAAGGGGCTGCTGCACGGAGGGGGGTGAATGAAAGGGCTGCTGCACATGGAGGGGGGGGGAATGAAAGGGCTGCTGCACGAAGGGGGATGAATGAAAGGGCTGCTGCACGGAGGGGGGTGAATGAAAGGGCTGCTGCATGGAGGGGGGTGAATGAAATGGCTGCTGCACATGGAGGGGGGGAATGAAAGGGCTGCTGCACGGATGGGGGTGAATGAAAGGGCTGCTGCAGCACATGAGGAAATACAAATACTTTGATCCCTCCCCCCCTTTGGCTTACCTTGTTGCTGGGCCAGAGAGGGGACGGGAGGGAGACGATTCCGGGCCCACATTTCCTCCTGCTATAAGCGAAAGGTTTTGTGGCCGTGCTAACTTCATGCTGGGAGTGCCTCCCAGCGGGCCCTCCCTCAGGCAACACATGGGCCATGGCATTGGGGGGGGGGAGCTGCACTGGCCACCAATGATTTCAATTAGGGGGGGAGGCCAATGGCCAATGATTTTAATACTGGGGAGGGGGGGGGGTCCAGCCCCCTGCTGCCTGGCACCATCTGATCTCATGCAGGGGCCTAATTTTGCGGATCACAGCCCCCTGTAAGAGGTCGGGTGCTGCCAGGCAGCAGGGGGCTGGTATATACAGACTTCTCAGTATATTCTAACTTGAAGCATCCCCATCACTATGGGAATGCCTCTGTGTTACAATATACTGTCGGATCTGAGTTTTCACGATCTAACTCAGATCCGACAGTATATTCTAACATAGAGCAGTTCCCATAGTGATGGGGACGCTTCAAGTTAGAATATACTGAGAAGTCAGTATATACCGGCCCCCTGCTGCCTGGCAGCATCTGAACAGTGTCCGTTGAGTGTGTGCCAAATGCTCTGTGCGCTGCGCATGCGCAGTTGAGTATTCGGCACACACGCACGGACGTCAGGGACACAGGGGTTTTATTAGTATAGATGAAGACCACACTATATAGTCAGTTTTAATTTTTTATGACCACGCTGTACCATTAATGCATCTTTAAACAGGGGCTGTTGCTGGTATGGGGTTTGGCTGGTTAGGTTGGGGGGACAAAATGCATATTGTTGCTGTTCTGGCCTGCAATCTCCTGCAGGTTATTTGACAGTAAACATGGAATATTAATCAGCTCTGGCATACCCACTTCTCCAACCCCAGCGCTCTCCTGCCCTACAGGTGGGAGCCCTTCTTCTGCCATCTGATTTCCCTCCTTTTCCACATCATCTAATATCAATGAGAATATGTCATCAGGAACATCCAGCTCCTCCTCGCTCGGTAGCATGCTGACTTTTCCAGGACATGGAGACTTTAAAGAATGAGTTGGAAGAAGTAAAGCCAGCAAAAGATAAGGATGGTCATCATTAAGTCCTGACAGACTGGATGGTATTGGTTGGCACGCTGGCAGTGGAATAATAAAATCTTCCATCTTATTGGTATTGAATTACATATCTTAGTTTACGGCTGATACAGGAATAAATAAAGTGACACAGAATAAGTTTCCCTGCACTGTCCCTGCACTCTCCCTGCAGTCTCCCTGCACTCTCCCAGCTCTCTCTCCAATATCCTTCTATTATCGTTTTCAGCAACACTGTCCCTAGCGTACAGTATGAGAGCTTTCTACGTCTCTCCCTATGCTCAGCTTACAGGACAATGGCCGAGACTGCGTGGGGTAATAGTTTTATAGGGCTGTGACATCACAGGAGATGGCTATCTTTGGATTGGCTGGATGCATGGAATTATGGTTGATCTTGAGTTCCTTAGCTTGTCTCCTCTACACTAAATTTCAATTTATATTACATGCAGCCGGCATTTTAGGAAAACCTGATTTGTTACCACGAAGCACTAAGAAATTCAGATTCATTTTAAATCAAAGTTTTCCTAAACTTCGGATCGAATTACGCTTCGAATGCTTCGCTCAACACTATATGTACGGTTTATTTTATTCATTTGCATCAATGTTGTGCCGCTGCTGTAAAACTTCAAGTGCAAGTAAACGATGTAGGATGTACTATTAATAACCTACTCAGAGTTAGCAATGAGCAAAATATAGAAAATTGCTATAATTATTACCTATTTTGTTTACTATTCAATCATCTATTTTTTATAACTGAAATATGGTGACATAATAGCAAATAAAGGAAATTCACCAGCAAACAGGTGTGTACAGATACATTTTATAACAACTAAGGAGGAGGATATAAATGTAAGAGACATATGCATTCCAATTTATGGCACATTTCATTTACATATATGTTCAGCTTGTTTTCAATTTTGAGAAAATGAGATTCACCTTTAAAATAATTCGCTGGAACTGCTCTCCATTGCTTAACCCAGCTGTAGCTAGAGACATATAGTAGCTCAGCTATGCACTAGCATAAAGACACCCCCAGATTTTACTGGCTAGTGACATAGTAACATAGTACATAAGGCCGAAAAAAGACATCTGTCCATCCAGTTCGGCCTGTCATCCTGCTAGTTGATCCAGAGGAAAGAAGTACTCCCTGGATCAACGACCCATCTCTAGTAGCTATAACCTGTAATATTATTACACTCCAGAAATACATCCAGGCCCCTCTTGAATTCCTTCATTGTACTCACCATCACCCCCTCGTCAGGAAGAGAGTTCCATAGTCTCACTGCTCTTACCGTAAAGAATCTTCTTCTATGTTTGTGTACAAACCTTCTTTCCTCCAGACGCAGAGGATGTCCCCTCGTCACAGTGACAGTCCTGGGGATAAATAGATGATGGGAGAGATCTCTGTACTGACCCCTGATATATTTATACATAGTTATTAGATCTCCCCTCAGTCGTCTTTTTTCTAAAGTGAATAACCCTAATTTTGATAACCTTTCAGGGTACTGTAGTTGCCCCATTCCAGTTATTACTTTAGTTGCCCTCCTCTGAACCCTCTCCAGCTCTGCTATGTCCGCCTTGTTCACAGGAGCCCAGAACACAGTACTCCATGTGTGGTCTGACTAGCGATTTGTAAAGTGGTAGGACTATGTTCTCATCATGGGGCATCTATGCCCCTTTTGATGCAACCCATTATCTTATTGGCCTTGGCGGCAGCTGCCTGACACTGGTTTTTGCAGCCTAGTTTGCAGTTTATTAAAATTCCTAGATCCTTTTCCATGTCAGTGTTACCCAGTGTATTACCATTTAGTATGTACGGGTGACTTGCATTATTCCTTCCCATGTGCATAACTTTACATTTGTCAGTGTTAAACCTCATCTGCCACTTATCTGCCCAAGCCTCCAATCTATCCAGATCCCTCTGTAGCAGTATATTGTCCTCTTCAGTGTTAATTACTTTGCACAGTTTAGTGTCATCTGCAAAAATTGATATTTTGCTATGCAAGCCTTCTACAAGATCATTAATAAATATATTGAAAAGAATAGGGCCCAGTACTGACCCCTGAGGTACCCCACTATTGACAGTTGCCCAATCTGAGTGTGTACCGTTAATAACCACCCTCTGTTTTCTGTCACTCAGCCAGTTACTTACCCACTTACAGACATTTTCTTCCAGTCCGAGCATCCTCATTTCGGTAAATGGCACCATGGAAGCAACTGATAGGAAGTAGCTGCTTCTTCTCTCTTGCAACATACAGAAAGCTCAATTAACAAGTTTTCAGGCACGTGTTAATGTAATGAGGGGCATAATGATCTATCAGGCCCCAGTGCTGCCCTACTAGAATTAGACGCAATTAAATGGGTGGGCGGAGCCTGACTAACATTGGTTAGACAATGCCCACCTGCTTAATTTGTGACTAATTCTAATAAAGCAATGCCGGGGTCTAATGCTGGAGCGCATATTATGCAGGTGAGTTGAGTGCTCTGACAGGGCCTGGCATAAAGTACAGTGACGATGCTGGGCCCCGTTACATGTAAGTGAAGACTGGGGGCAGTGGGGGACATTATTAGGGACAGTGGGGGAGATTACTGGGGATAGTAGCAGACAATACTAGGGGAAGTGGGGGGCACTACCTGCTGGGTCAGTGGGGGACATTACTAGGGGCAGTGGGGGAAAATGACTGCGGCAGTGGGGAACAATACCGGGACCAGTGGGGGACACTACTGGGGCTAGTGAGGAACTTTACTGGGGGCATTGAGACATATTACCAGGGGCAGTGGGGGACATTACTGGGGGAAGGAAAAGGACATTACTAGGGGCACTGAGGGACATTACTGGGGGCAGAGAGCGGGCACTATAGGGATATTACTGTGGGCGCTATAGGAACATTAGTGGGAGGGATATTAATATTAGCAGAGACCAGGTACCATTTTGAGGTACATAACACCTTTAGATATCCTTTTAGGCCTCTTTTATATGAGAGTTTTGAAATTTGTCTGTATTCCTGGGAATTTTTTGCGGCGGCAATGTGAACAAAAATACAGCAAATCAGCTGTATCATACATCATTACATTACTACATCATTATTATTTTTATTGTTACAGTGTTCACCACGCATGATAAATATATTTAATTATTTCTCTCATTTTTCGACATGGTTATACCTGTTTATTTTTAATTTTTTTATTATTATTTTTTATATGTTAAAACTGGGGATTGGGGGTGACTTGAATTTGAATACAGTATTTTTTTTCATATGTTTTTATATAACGGCATCTGAGGGATTAAAAGACCGGGTATGGAGTCATTTCCATTTCTGGTCACTTCCAGCCAGTGTCTGCTGTATTATACAGCATGGAGCTCTCACAGCGCTTTAACCCTTTAACGCACATGATGTACAGGTATGTCCTATAGTGTTAAGGGTTTAATATATAATTTTGTGTTTGAAAAATTCATTATGATTTTAATTTATTAATTGAAATTCTTTCTATACCTAGGAGTCCAGTGGGCGTTCCTACTTTGTGATCTCTGTATGAATAGTCTAACAGAGAAATTAGAAGATTCATTATGATTTGAAATATATTCATTTAAATCCCTTCTATGCCTAGGAGTCTAGTGGGCGGTCCTACTTTGTGATCTATGTATGAATAGTCTAATAGAGAAATTAAAAGATTCATTATGGTTTAAAATGTATTCATTTAAATCCCTTCTATGCTTAGGAGTCCAGTGGGCGGTCCTACTTTGTCATCTCTGTAGGAACAGTCACAGAACTATATAGCAACCTGATCAGATCGTCTTGCTTTATATCATGCTGGCAACAGATGTGGTACAATGTTCAAGTGACATGTTGGCTTTAAAAATAGTGCTGTCTGAAACAATTCTGCTGTACAAAATGCAATAGAATGGGCTGAAAACCCATATTGTGCACTCCCTCAATGTGTGAGCAGAAATATATAATGCTATATTATTTTTTATGTAGCAGGCTGCAAAACAAATATACAGCAGCAGACAAACATCACATAATTGCCCTTTGTGCACCACTTACAAGGGTCATGCTGTAGAATAAGTATATTGCACTAGACAAACACTGCACAAAGGCCTTGTGTGAACCCAGCCTAATAGAAGCCATACTGCTCCGGCACACAGTATATAGATTTTGTAATTCAGCAATGGCTCCTGAAGACATATTTCCAAGCTACACTATACAAACACTTGAAGTGGTTTGGTTAGAATATTGCATACTTATTCTAGTTTTCGGCTCTGATTTTTCCCTTGTAGAATACGGGCAGATTTCTGACCCTACATGTCAGTAGAATATATAGTAGAGAGCAGTTATATAACTGCAGTGGAAACAATAAAATGATCAAACGTCATTCATATTTAGAATCCCAAATTTATCAAGCGACAAGTGTCGCATTGAGTGAAAAGCATGTAAACAATGGTTAAACGTTGTCGTGATTTTGTCCTCTGTAGGTGTCTGCTGTGCTTCTTATGTGATAATGCCTGTGCATTTTGAGCATCTGAGACCTCATTTAAATGCATGTAGCAACTGAAGCTGTTTTCCGGCCATGTAATCAAGTGCCAAGAAATGGTGCATTGGTTCAGGGATCTGCAAGGACATGTTTGTAAGAAAAATAGCATTAGAAATACCTTCAGAAGTGCAGTGTAGAAGCAGATGCTTTTTTTGGAATATTTGTTTTGCCTTGTTGTTATCTATAACATTATTTGTGATTATAGATAATTACACATAATTACAATACTGTATAATTGCAAATATGTCAGTGTACAATATCATGCTTACTTTATCACCTCCTATTTCAGGCAGACAAGTCTTATCATTTGTTCTCCTTTTATCATGAACCATGGGAACAGTTACAGCTAAAGTAGCTTATATGAAGGCCAGATGGTGGGGCTGTAAGGTTGTGGCCGAGGATTCACTTTTAAAGAAACAGACTATTTTGGTTAAATAGAAGACTAGCTTTGAGAAAATCGAGCTTTGAATCATAGATTCAATGTCAATTCATTCGAACCTTTGGTGTCAATGTTAGTGCCATACAGCATTAAAATGTATTGGTTCCGTGTAGCCAAATTTCGTCTGTCCCAAAGTCGCATGAGGATATGCCATCAATGTCTGGTACGGGTCCCACATCTGGGATCCTCTGAAATGTTGAGAATGGGATCCTCAAAATAAAGGAGAGAGCAGCTATAGATGTGCAGCCAACCTCTGTTCACTGCTATGGCAGTTCCTGAAATAGCTAAGTGCAAGCTCAATTATTTCCAGCAGTTCTATAGCAGTGAATGAAGAGGACGCTGCACTTCCATGGCGGAATCTCTATTCACCGCTATGGGACTTTAGGAGATAGCTGAATGTGCTAGCTTGGCTGTTTTTGGAATTCCCATAGTGATGAATGGAGAGCCTGCCACACATGCGCTAAGAGGGAGGATTGGAGCTGGAGGAATGGATAGCCTGGAAGAGTGTTGGACTTGGCAGAATGGTAGGCCATTGCTGCGAATGGTGAGCAAAGAGAGAGAGAGAGAGGAAGCGCCTGGAAAAGTGGCGCTGCTGGGAAAAAAAGAGAATAAAAGAGGCATGGAACACAGAGTTGCTGAGGAGCTCTACTTCATGCAAAGTGATGTCTGATATCAGGCCATTCACAGTCTGAAACAGAGAGAGAAAAGTGTTTCTCTCCCACTGCACAGCTGATTGTACAAAAGTCCTCCCTCGCACACTTCAAGGGCCCCAATCTTTAGAAAGGAGCAGGTTCCAGAGGTAGGACCTGCACCTATCTGGGATTGAAGGCATATCCTAGCAATATACTGGCAATGTCCCACATGGGTCAACTCCTTAAATGCATATATGCTGCTCTGAGTGTTCACTTGCTACAATACTGCATATAAAGAAAATAAAAGTGATGCATGTCTCTAAAAATCTTAAAAACTAACAAAATGGAATTTGTGAATAGAATTCAGAAATCTACAATTCCTGACATTGTGCTATGAACTGTCTGTACGGATGCCCTATTAGAAGCAAGCAAATGAATAGTAGAGTGCATAATAAACACTATAAAGTACTGTCTCTGAATGCTTAGTAGCTGTGAGGAATCACATTGCTGCATCCTCGAGCTAAGCAAGAATGTTTCTATCCCAATGTAGAGTCTGAACTAGAGGACTGGTAATTCAAAATTGGGCTCCCTTCAGAAGTCCCCAAGCAGGCACATTACTTTCCTCTAAAGATGGCGGGCTATAAACTAAAAGCTAAAACAGGGTAATTACCATCACATTTGGGCTGATCTTCTGTACTCTTTGATCTCTTTGTAGGCTGATGACATGTATGGGTAGAAAACTATCAAATGTAAACTAGATGATTCCCTATTCATCAATTCTACCAAATATCTGGAGATATCACAGTATGGGTTCACATCACGTTTTTGCTATCCGTTTAGTTTATTTATTGGGAAAAAGGGATAAAAAAGTGTACCGCACTTTTCTATCCTGCAAGACAAGGGGAAAAAAAGTACATGTTAACACATCCTTTTTTTTACAATAGAATTCTATGATGCATGGAGGCCACTGTATGGCATCCATCGGAGGCATCCGTTTAACCTATAGGTTTTTGGTATGAGTTAAATGGATGACAAAAATGAACCCAGCCTTAGACACCCATAATAAGATAAGTTTAGCCACTATTAGGGTAGCTGCACACTGCGCAGATTTATTTGCAGAAAATCTGCATGAACTCTGTACCAAAACACACATAAATCTGCACTAGTTATTGTGTTTTTTGTCTGTTTTTTATGCATTTGTATATGTGGATTTGATGTGGATTTTCCACAAATCCCACCCATCTAAATGGGTTACATCCACACAAGAAAAATTTGACAATTGACATGTTGCAGATTTTAAAATCTAATCTCATACACTTTACTAATACTGTACTACGCTGCAGTTTTTCCGCAAGTACATACAGTAATCTGCACTGTGTGCAGGTACCCAAAGAAGATATTGTGCTAGATAACTTCTGCAAATGAAAATCAGTTCCATTTGTCTAAATGGGGTTATTTTGATGCATTAGCAGTAAAATGTACATGTAGAACATTCAGATTTGCTGCTGCTTTTGCAGCAGGTTTCATCCTACTCATTACCAAAGGTGAATTCTGCAGTGGAAATCGGCAGCATAAATTGATATGCTCCAGATTTAAAATCTGCATCACAGGTAAATTCTGCTGCAGATTTTTTATTTCTTTTCATACAGCATGTGGATGAGGTTTAGCTCATTCTCAATCATTTACCTAGTATTTTAATAAGCTGGACAGTTCCCAGTTGCAAAATCTGCAGCACATTTGCCATGTGTGAACCTAACCTAGATCTGTATGCAAGCATTTTAAGAGTGTGATGTGAACAAAAGGCTCAGGGCTGCTACTAAAGCTTCTTTTGCCAGGTTGAGCTCACACTTCTGGTAATCCATCACGTCAGCCAAGGATACATGAAGATTAGATTAACTCGATGTGACAGTTGATTTCAGGAGATTAATAGTGCTCAGTGTGGCATTTCCTGAATTCAAAGAGTAAGAAACCTGTTCAAATAAAAACTCATAAACCAGACAAGATCATGCAGGATTTTTCCTATATGCTTATTTTTTGGAACTTTTCTGAAGAGTATGTTTTCAGACAGATACATCAATGACTGTAAACCTGCACCGATCATGAAAGGTATACCAGCCCTTGGAGCCTTTTCTGAGACATGGCTACTTGGTAGTGTTTTACAGGAAAATTTATTATCCATTTAAGCATAAAAATGCTTAAGCCATAAAACAGTCAGACACCATGAATGATCCCAGAGCCGCTGACTAATGGAACTGAGAAATCAGTGGGGATTACGTTTCACATTATAAACAGCGAGTGCCTATATTTATTCAATCTCTTAAAATGGGCACACTAGAGATGAGCGAATTTCATATTTTGAAACTGGTTCACGCTTTGTTTGGTGGTAAAAGCGGAATTGTGTTATGGTCCTCTCCTGCATAACGGAAACGAGACGGATCCGTTATGCATCCCAAAGACTTCTATTACTGTATAAGGAAATAAATAACGGAATGCCTCTAAAGGCATGCCGTTATGGATTCCGTCATAGAATTGCCAAAATAGAAGGAGTCAAGTGAACAGGAATGTGGGACGGCAAGTAGGAAGGGAATGGGATGTGAGTCGTCAAAGGATATTTGTAGTTGATGGTAGTAAATATGGTAGACAATAATCTAAGCAGCTCCCCAAACCATAAAAATCAGTACACACCAGTGGACTGCTGAAGTAATATTCGAATAAGGAAAAGGACGGGAGTGAAGTGCTGTTCCAGGGGTGTCATAAAATATATATAGGTAAACTCAGTAGGTAGATATCAACTATCTCCTAAAATAGTTGATATCTCCTAAAATAGTTGATATCTACCTATTGAGTTTATATATATATATATATATATATATATATATATATATATATTTGTGTCAGGGGCTTATGATAGTACAGTGTAAGATACCGTGAATGTAGGACGAAACAAAGCGCAAGTCGGTTGTGGTGTGCCGAAACCGACGATGAGGCAGGCCTGAGAATGAAGAGGGCCCACCAGGAAGGTTTTAAGGAAAAGAAGGAAAATATTATTCTGATGTGGTGTGGTGGGAGGGTCATTCGGCGCTGACCTCGCACGGTAAGGTGCCAGGTCGGGGGAGCGCTTAAATAGGCCAGGGGTAGCATACCAGCCCCTCCCACAAATCCAGGCAATTGCCTTAATACTTGTGTCAGGGGCTTATGATAGTACAGTGTAAGATACCGTGAATGTAGGATGAAACAAAGCGCGAGTCGGTTGTGGTGTGCCGAAACCAACGATGAGGTAGGCCTGAGAAAGAAGAGGGCAAAATTAAGTGAACATATTTATTACATACAATATAACACAGATATACTTGATCCTGTACTGGGTTCGGTATGTAGCGAGAGTAAGCGGATGACTTCCAGCGCCCCAGTGTTTTTATAACATGCGTTGGGATGTTGACCCTGGAGGCTGTGGGCGCTGCTCCTATGCGGAAGGAGTGGCCGGAGTAGTTAGCTGCGTTGAGGCCCAGTTGTGTCAGCAGGGACCTGACGCAGTGTCTGCAAAATATGACGGTATCAATCCTTCCCCAGTTGGACCGTGTACCATACTGAGAGAAGGCTCCAGACACTTTAGCAGAAAAAGACCCATGGTAGTCGTAGAAGGCCGAACCCCCATATTTGATGCCCAGATCTACCAGCTTGTGCATGTAGAGATTAAACTCCTCTCTTCTGTTGGGGTAGACAGCACATATAACATCCCTGTAGATACCAAAGGCCAGCCCAAATTCGAGAATGGTCAATTTCCTGTTGAGGCGGGCATCCCTGGACCTGACCACCACAGACACGTCCTCGTAAGCGTAGGTTTTGTTTTCCACAATATCCTGGGAGGCAATCAACAGGGAAGCCAGGTTGACGTCTTTACCTTCCAGGATATCTCTTTTCAAGTGCTCAGGTATCATGTGAGCCAGGCTGACTTCCTGGTCCTCCAGAGTGATGGCACAAGCCACTACTGGCGGATCGTCTGTTGCTTGTGACGCAGGCGGCCCTGTCAGTGTAAGGGCCGTGGTGACCGACTCCAGTTGTTCCAGTCTGGAGTTGACCTTGCTCATGGATGCCATGAGTGAAGTTGACATGGTACGTATGTCGCCTGGGTTGGACTGGCTAGGTCCTTCCCCGGCATCCATGTTGTTTGTGGATGTACGTAGTAGTGAGAAAAGTTCCGCTTTCCTTGCCGATGCGGGGTAGGGGATTTGACGTCTCCTTAGTTCCGCTGTTATGCGAGGGATCGTCCATGATCTGATCGAAGCTGGACTAGATAGCTCTCCTCCTAGGTTGGGAGTGACAGATCTAGCTGGGGTGCCAGGCAGGGAGCAATCCTCTACCCCTTCTTGGGGCATGCTATAACCAAAACAATAGTTGGTGTATGACAACCTCCCAATTTTATACTGGCAGGCTAGCTAGGCCAAAGGCGAAAAATTAAGGCTTGTTTGGTGACAGATGAGGCCCTACTAATTGCCAAGCGGCTGTTGAGAGGCTCTATCTATGCGTTGGCGCGAAGGGTTATTGAGGCCACTTGTCGCAGTGGCAGGATTTTTCGGCCTCTCGATGACTGTAAGACAGAAAACAGGGGAAGGGAGTGACAGGTAAGGCCCTCTCTATGCAGTATGCAAGGCGGCTAGCTAACGTGTGGCCCGATGGGTGTATGCTTCTGAACCGTTCGAAGCGGGGTGTTGGCCTTGCAGGACCACTAACTAGTGGCGATAGCCAAGATGGGGAAGATACCTATTGGGAAGCCTACGACCCTAATGGCAGTAATCTAACCTAGAGGGATGAAATGAAATGTACGGTAGAAACCATATGAGTCGGTGCACGTACCTGGGAGTATAGCAAAATATTGTTCACAGGCAAACCGTGTGGAGCAAAGTATGTATGTTAGACAGCTTGAAATGAGTAAAAGAGAGTAGTATGGTGAGTGAGTTGTGGGAAGAGAGCGGATCTGTAGCCTGTGGCGGTAACGTAAAAATGGTTAGGCTGACGTATGAACCTATGTTATATATGATGCTGAACGTCAGGTCGTACGTTGTGCTATCTGAGGTCAGTCGTGGTCTGAGTGTAACTACCCATGTGCTTTGGCTGAAAAATAGTGTGTGCCGGAGAGAACCCTGAGTCATATGCGCACCAAAATGTGCCGGAAACGTATGGCTGGTTGAACCGTATGGGATTCAACCCGAGTACCCTGTGTGAAAAGAAGTATAGTGTCTATCGCCCAGAAATGAGGCCTGTAACGTGGCCAGTAGCTAAACCGAGATGGATAATTGGAGCACTCCTGAGTGGGAGTCCAGTGATCCATGGGTTATACGTATTGGATATGACGGGTGACCCTGAACATGATATCGAAGTGGTATGTCTATGTGGTAGAGAGAAAATTAACGAGATACACATAAGGCATGAAAAATAACCACAAATCATATCTGCTGCTGCCATGCTCCTGTCCCCATGTGGCTGCAATGAGTGGCAGATGCAGTGGTGCGACAGCAGATGTGTCCCGACTTGAGGCACTGCATGCAGACAATCCCCTGATGTACCAACAATTCCCACAATCCCCCCCACTCTTGCGACTCCTTTTCCCAGATGACCAGGTCGGAACAGGCAATGGAGAAATCCTGGCAACCTGGTGAGAAGCCGCGATACGCATCCCGCGCTGACCCCCGTGGCATGTTCCCCGGCCATGTGACGGCCGATGGACGCTGGTTAGGAACCTCCCCCCCCCAGGAGCCCCGCCTTGCAAGCAGTAGAAAGGTGTTGGGCCGGCTGGGACCCCGGCTGGCACTCCAGGCGGCCTCCGGCATGAGTGTAGCCTGTGCGCACGTGCGTGCGTTCCACTGTGGAACACACGCTATGATTGAGACGCGCTCCCGGAAGTGGCGGAAATGGACGGCGGGGTGCTGGCGCAGTGCGGCAGTGCCCCAGACACCGGGTAGGGATGCCGACATGGTAAAGGGGGGGGGATTCGCCGACTGGCCACCTACCTAGATGGACCGAGTGTCCAGGCAATCAGAGGACCGTGGAGCGGGCGGACGAGACAGGCGGCTCTTCCTATGCAGCTTCCCAGAATGGACTGCGAGACCCGGAACAGCATGAGTGGACTCCCACTCAGCACTTCACTACCGTCATAGAATAACGTTACGGTCTGTGGAAACGGAATCCATAACGCAATTCTGCCTGTAACACCAAAAGAAGCGTGAACAAATTTCATAACATGAAATTCGCTCATCTCTGGGCGCACGTATCCAATGGACATGTTTATATCACATCTCACTCAACCCTCTATATATTAGGTCTGTAAATTGACAGTAATTTGGAAATATTATGTATCACCACCCTGTTGTTGTTTTTTTTAAAGCCGATCAAAAAAAATAATTTTTTTCCTAATTTCTGCACAGTGCGTATCACTCTCGCAAACCTATCATTTTAAGCAATGATCGTAAATGTATCAAGAGAGCTTGCCATCTGTTTTCCAAGCCTTTTTCAATATAGTCTTACTCTGTTCATGCTAGGTTGTGTATTGCATCAATTTATAACAAATGTCCATTTCTACTTACTGGGATTGCAGAAAATGAATTTAATGCAAACCAGACAAATACAAATAATAAGAAGGGGGTAGGAATAGGGCAGCAAAAGCATCACTTACTAACATGTAATCACTGTTGTAGTGGCACAGATTGACCATTAATAGCAATTATTGGACATACTAGTGTCATTAAGTGGAAAGGCTAATGGTGTTTTATTTTAGATGAAGTGAAAAGGATAAATTACTGAGCGTGACCCTTGCACATGCTATAAAAACATGTCAAGTCTTCTTGAGCCTAGTATACTTTTGAATCACTTAGCTGTAATAAACAGACATTTCTACAAATGCATAACAATGAGTTAACTTGGTCTTAATTTGGTCTTTTGAGATCCTTTGTGAAATTTCAAATGATGTTGTAAGTTTCTGCATTTAATTGGATTACAGATGGTCTTAAATCATTTGCTGTTGTGTTTGCCATTTTTTAATCCTCTGAACTGTGGAAAGTTTACAGTAGCAGTCAATTAACAGAAAAATTGTGCGTATCTTATGCTCATTCAAATGAGACTACTTCATAGTTTTCAATAGTTTTAATGTCTTTCTATGTAGTTGGGAATATACAGATTAACACTAGAGATGAGCGAATTTTTCAAAAATTAAATTCCGCTGGTTCACCGAATTTTTTTCTAAAAAAATTGGTTTGATCCAAATTTATTTGTGGCAAATTGCGTTAATAAAAGGCTGTTTACTGGCTAGAGAGAGCCTTTATAGTGGTGTAGAACACTGCCTTTCAGTAACACGCATAGGGAGTCTGCTGTGGTAGTGAAACAATACTATGAGTCAGTATGACATGCAGATGGCAGTCGTCACTCTTAGAATCACTGCACACTTCACTTATTTGGGCAGTTATGGGTATAAAACTGACCAATTAACTCAAGTGTGAACTGAGCCTTACAGGTCAATGTTAGCGTCAAGAAGAAGTGCACTCCTTTTACACCGTCGGCAGCTGATTCCACATAAATGTCTACAGAACCTGTTCTATTAAACGCTTATACAAGTAGAGCTCCCCCGACAGAGTGAAGAGGATATCAGCAGTAAGTTTCTGTTGACATCACTGACTATTTTGCCCTTCCTCTGATCTATCAGAACAATAACCCCCCAAAAATAAATCCTGTCTGTGGAGCAGTCGCCTTCACTCGGTCAGCATTTGGTCAGTAATCCAACAGTAATGCTAAAGCCAAAACAACAAACAGGAGTGGATCCAAAACAGAGATGACACATGAATGAAATATTTGCATGTCTTCTGTGTTTTGTACCCACTCCTGCTTTTGGCTACTAAATCATTAGCCAATTCTGATGCAAAATAGGGATCATGCAGGCCTTACAGCTGTTACATAGACAGGATCTGTTATGCTTCTCATTTTTCCTTCCTTCTGACAGAAGAAGGGTCAAATAAATGATGATGTCAGCCAGGCCAAAAGGCAAAATAGTGGCCCATTCATTAAGTGGGGAAGTTGGGAACAGCATGAGAAGTCCACAGAGTGGCCCTTTGACATAGTGGTGAGGTTGAAGCAGTATGAGGAGACCACAGATTGGCCCAAAGGCAGAGCCTGGCGGTAGCTGCAGCATCAGGAAGAGGCCACACAGTGGCACAATGACACTGTGGAGATGGCAGCAGCATCAGGAGCCTACACAGTGGCACAATGACAGAGTGTGGAGGTTGAGGCAGAAGCATCAGGAGGAGGCCACAGTGTGAAGGTGGCAGCAGCATCAGGAGGCCACAGAGGAAGAGGGCTAATGACATTGTAGAGGTGGCAGCAGCAGCATCAGGAGGAGGCCACATGGTGGGACAATGACCGTGTGAAGGTGTCAGCAGCATGAGAAGACCACAGAGTGGCACAATGATAGAGTGTGGAGGTGGCAGCAGCAGCATCAGGAGGAGGCCACAGGGTTGCAGAATGACAGTGTGGAGTTGGCATCAGCAGCATCAGGAGGCCACAGAGTGTGGAGGCGGCTGTCGAAACAGCATCAGGAGGAGGCACAATGACAGTGTGGAGGTGGTGGCAGCATCAGGAGGCCACAGTGTGGCACAATGACAGAGTGTGGAGGTGACGGCAGCAGCAGAATCAGGAGGAGGCCACAGAGTGGCACAATGACAGAGTGGGGGTGGTAGCATCATCAGGAGGTGCACAATGACAGAGTGTGGAGGTGGTGGCAGCAGCATCAGGAGGAGGCCATAGGATGGCACAAGGACAGTGTGGAGGTGGCAGCAGCATTAGGAGGCCACAGAGTGGCACAATGACAGAGCATGGAGGTGGCTGCAGCAGCATCAGGAGAAGGCTACAGGGTGGCACAATGAGAGTGTGGAGGTGGCAGCAGCATCAGAAGGCCACAGAGTGGCACAATGACAGAGTGTGGAGGTGGCAGCAGCATCAGGAGGAGGCCACAGGGTGGCACAATGACAGGGTGGGGGTGGTAGCAGCATCAGAAGGCCACAGAGTGGCACAATGACAGAGTGTGGAGGTGGTGGCTGCAGCAGCATCAGCAGGAGGCCATAACATAGCACAATGACAGCGTGGAGGTTGCAGCAGCAGCAGCATGAGGATACCACAGAGGGGAACAGTGACAGAGTGTGGAGGTGGTGGCAGCAGCATCCGGAGGAGGCCTCAGAGTGGCACAACGACAGTGCGGGGTTGGTGGAAGTATCAGAAGGCCACAGAGTGGCACAATGACTGAGTGTTGAGGTGGTAGCTGCAGCAGCATCAGGAGGAGGCCATAACATAGCACAATGACAGTGTGGAGGTGGCAGCAGCATCAGGAGGTCACAGAGCGGCGCAATGACAGAGCTTGAGGTGGAGGCAGCAGCAGCATCAGGAGGAGGCAACAGGGTGGCACAATGACAGAGTGTGGAGGTGGCAGCAGCATCATCAGGAGGCCACAGAGTGGAACAATGACAGAGTGTGGAGGTGGCGGCAGCAGCAGCGCAAGGAGGAGGCCACAGGGTGGCACAATGACAGAGTGAAAGTGGCAGCGTCATCAGGGGACCACAGAGTGATCCGGTGACAGAGTGTTGAGGTGGTGGCAATACCAATACCAGCTGAAGATGGTGGGTTAAAGAAGGAGCACTTGGCATCAAAACATATAACTGCACCGCTGAACGACAAATATTTTATTTGTTTGCCACTAATACACGCCAAAAAGAGCTTTAAAACATATAACTGCACCGCTGAACAGCAAATATAATTTTTTTTGCCACTAATACATGCCAAAAAGGGCTGTAGTTTTCTCACTTCACATAACGGCAAATACTTTTTTTTGTGCCACTAATACACACAAAAAGGTGCTTTAGAACATATAACTGCACTGCTGAACAGCACATAATATATATTTTTTTGCCAATAATACACGCCAAAAAGGGCTTTAGAAAATATAACTGCCCCACTGAACACCAAATAGGCCCTCACTTTTTTCCACTTATACACGCCACAAAAGGCTTTAGAACATATAACTGCACCGCTGATCTGCAAATTGGCCCTTATTTTTTTCCACTTATACAAAACACCCCAAAAAGCTTTAGAATATTTAACTGCACGGCTGAACGGCAAATAATATATATTTTTTTGCCACTAATACACTCCAAAAAGTGCTTTAGAACATATAACTTCTCCGCTGAATGGCAAATATATATATTTTTTGCCACTAATACACGCCAAAAAGGGCTGTAATTTTCTCACTTCACCACACAATGGTAATAAGCCCTTTTTTCCCTACTACAAGCCAAAAAATGCTTTAGAACATATAACTGCACCACACAAGGGCAAATAAGGCATAGAAATATTTCCTTGTAATAAAGCCTGTTATTGTCTGTATCAGACATCACTTGCACCCCAATAACAAGAATGGTTTGCTGGAATTACAGAGCTGTATAATGGCAATTTGGATCCGCAGTCAGTGTAGCAAGGTGTAATGTTTTCCTATTACCCAGGCTGTAACCTCCCCTACTGAACCCTGTTCTGCTTCAATACTGTGGAATGATTCCTCCCTATCCTTTCCCTGAACTTCTATACAGCAAAATAAAAGTTTTAAAGTATTTTCTACCACTGCCCCTAGCACCTGCTGACGTCTCTCCCTGCACTAAGTACACTGGTAAATTGCTGAATCCAAGATGGCTGAGGCTATTTATAGGGCTGTGACATCACAGAACTGGGTGGCTGCTGATTGGTTGCATGCATGGCATTGTGGGTGATCCCTCGTTCCCAAAGTTCCTTGCTCCATTTCCAAAAACGTGCAGCAGCCATTTTAGGAAAAAATGTGATTCGTTACCATGAAGCATCAACATCGATTCGCTCACCAGACAGCCTTAAAAAAAAATACAATAATCAACAAATTCTCAGGATAAGTCATCAGTATGTGTTTAAGAGGTTCGACTCCCGGCATCCCGTTAATCAGCTTTTTGAAGAGACCAGTTATGTTCCAGGAGCGCTGTGGCATCTTCTTAGGCCAGTGACAGCAAGTTAACTGGTCAAATGGCCTAGGCACAAGACAGTGCCATTTAAGTAAATAAGGTTGAGCTGAAATACCAAGCAAAGCCACCTTCCAAAGGATGGTGCTGTCCTTGGTAAGCTATAAGCAGGTCATGTCCCTCACCAGAGCGCCACAGTCTCTTCAAACAGTTGACCGGTAGGATGCCGGGAGTCAGACCCCCACGATCACATACTAATGACTTATAGAAAGGATAGGTGATCAGTAATAAACACGTGGACAACTCTTTTAAAGAGGTTTTCTGGGATTATTAATATATATTTTTTTTAAACATAGGCACATATGGTTGTTTACCTCATGCATAAAGTTGAGCGAACCCGAACTGTATAGTTCAGGTTCGTACCGAACTTTGGGGTGTTCGGGACACGGACCCAGACCCGAACTTTTTCCATAAAGTTCGGGTTCGTTGTTCGGCGATTTCTTCCCGCTTTCTGAAGGGCTGCACAGCAGCCAATCAGCTAGCGTTTTACTTCTTGCCCTAAGAAGCCATCACAGCCATGCCTACTAATGGCATGGCTGTGATTGGCCAAGTGCAGCATGTGACCCAGCCTCTATTTAAGCTGGAGTCACGTAACGCCGCACGTCACTCTGCTCTGATTAGTGTAGGGATAGGACACAGCTGCTGTGAGGGCGAGATTAGGCAGGGAAAACACAGCAAAAACACATAATGAAGAGATCGATCTACAGCTGTGAATCATTCAACTTCTGCTAGTTAATTTTTTAGGTTTTTAGGCTGCACAGAGCATTTTTCTGTCACTTTTTGGGGGGGTGAAATTTTGAGTCTTGTGGTGCACCAGCACAAGCTGCCACAAAGTCCATCAATCCATCAATACTATTTTTTTTTTTTTTTGCTATATCCTACATCAGGGGCTTGGTTGTGCTTATTGTCACCCCTAGAAACTCAGGATATAAATTTCTATATTTTATTGAGGGGTTAAATTAAATTGCCAAAATAGCAATCCCCTAAATCTGGTGTTCCAGCTGTGGCTAGCCAAGTGTAATACTGTCTGCTCTCTTGCAAAGGATATATTTTTTTCTGTGGTGAAATTCAATTGCAAAAATATCAATCCTCTAAATCTGGTGTCCCAGCAGTGGCTGGCCAAGTTTAATAGTGTCCGGCAAAGGATAGATCATTTTCTGGGGTAATATTCAATTGCCAAAATAGCAATCCCCTAAATCTGGTGTCACAGCAGTGGCTGGCCAAGTTTAATATTGTCTGGCAAAGGATAGATCATTTTCTGGGGTGAAATTCAATTGCCAAAATAGCAATCCCCTAAATCTGGTGTCCCAGCAGTGGCTGGCCAAGTTTAATAGTGTCCGGCAAAGGATATATTTTGTTCTGGGGTGAAATTGAATTGCCAAAATAGCAATACCGTAAATCATTGGTTTCAGCTGAGGCTGGCCAAGTTTAATAGTGTTCGGCAAAGGATATATTTTGTTCTGGGGTGAAATTCAACTGCCAAAATTGCAATACCATAAATCAGTGGTTTCAGCTGTGGCTGGCCAAGTTTAATAGTGTCCGGTAAAGGATATATTTTTTTCTGGGGTAAAATTCAGTTCCAAAAATAGAAATGCCGTAAATTTGATGTTCCAGCTGTGACTGGACAAGTTTCATAGTGTCCGTCAAAGGAAATATATTTGTCTGGGGTGAAATTAAATTGCCAAAATAGCAAGACCCTAAATCAGTGGTTTCTGCTGTGGCAGGACAAGTTTTATAGTGTCCGTGAAAGGATAGATTTTGTTCTGGGGTGAAATTCAATTACCAAAATAGCAATACCGTAAATCTGGTGTTCCAGCTGTGACTGGACAAGTTTCATAGTGTCCGTCAAAGGATATATTATTTTCTGGGGTGAAATTCAATTGCGAAAATAGCAATATCGTTAATTAGTGGTTCCAGCTGTGGCTGGCCAAGTTTAATACTGTCCGGCAAAGGATAGATTCTAATTTGTTGGGTGAAATATTACCATTTTTGCCAGGTACAAATCCCTGCACTGCGTAACTGACAGGGAACTCACAATTGGCGGTTACATTCTTGCATGAAATAAAGCCTTTTTGGGCTGTGAAGCCAAAGGTAGTCGCCAATAACGTTTTTTTTATTTTTTATTTTTTAAAATAAATTAGTGTAGACCCCAAAACATTGGAAAAATAAAAAAAAAATAAAACAAAGTGTAAGTGCACGGATAGAATAACAGTGGTTGGGTGAGGCCGGTATACATGTCTATTCTTCATAAGGTACAAACAAGTCCTGTGGGATCCATGCCTGGTTCTTTTTAATAAACGAAAGCTTGCCAACATTGTCTGCGGACAGGCGGCTGTGCTTGTCTGTGATAATGCCACCAGCCATGCTAAACACACGCTCAGACAATACAGTGGCTGCAGGGTAGGCCAGCAACTCCAAGGCGTAAAGGGCAACCTTAGGACATGTGCCCAATTTAATGACCCAGAAGTTGAATGGGGCAGACCCAGTGGCGTAGCTAGAAATGATTGGGCACCACAGCAAATTTTTGAATGGGGCCCCCCCTCCCCCAGTAATTTTTGTGCAAACCCCTTCCTTTCATGCCGCCATGCCTGTGGCTACTAAAGATAGCTCTCTCAGACCAGGCCCAGCAGCTGTTCCATTCGCTTTCTACACTGTCTATACTGCCACTGTATATAATTTCATTGTATAATACTGTTAGTCCTCCTCCTCCTCCTAAATGGGCCCTTTCTAGGTCACGGCCCCAAAGCAGTTGCTTCCCCTGCTTTCCCTGTAGCTATTCCCCTAGGCAGACCCATCAGTCAGTACGTATACTGTTCCACCATGTTGCTGAAATGCTGCCTCCTGCTAAGATGTTCCAGATCTGCTGGTGGTGCAGGTTGTTGTGGCGTGATGACAAAGCTTTTCCACATTTTGCCTATGCTAACCCTGCCTTCTGAGGTGTTTCTGGTGACCCAGCTGCATTGGCAAATTCTTCCTCCTCCTTCTCTGCCTTCACCTTGTGCTTCCTCTGTGTCTCTGGTGTCAGGTGTGAATGCCATCAGCAGCGTGTCTACTAGCGTGCTCATCTTCCTATTACACTCCAGTGAGAGAATTAAGGACAGCACATTGTCCTTGTAACGAGGATGCAGCAGGGTGGCCACCAAGTAATCAGCAAAAGTTAGAATGTGGCAGTAACTGGGCGGTCGTTGCACAGGCACTGCAGCATGTAGTCGCTCATGTCTGCCAGGCTGCCCAGAAGCATGGACAAGCTATCCTCTTTGAGGGAGGTATATCATCTGTGTCCTCTGTATCCCCCAGCGTTCCTCCTATTCCTCATCCTCCAGAACTGTGCCCTGGCTGGACAATTGTGTTCCAGGCCAGGGCCTATGTTGGTTCAGATACCAACCCTATGAGCCACTTGTATTTGGTTTAAGTTAAGGATAAGGCGTGTATATAGTTTTGTTTCTTTATATGGTTAGTTTAGCTGCCTTATAGTTATTTTAATATGTTTTTAAGTAAATTTGTAAATAGTTTGTTAATGGTTTGAGTGAAAGGGGGGGAGGGGTGTTGAGTGTGTAGGGTGTGAGGCTGTTTGGGTTTATTTTCCATCCGCTTTCTACACTGTCTATACTGCCACTGTATCTAATTCCATTGTATAATACTGTTGAGGGGGCCCTGACAAAGTCTTTTAGTCTTCCTCCTCCTCCTGGATGGGCCCCTTCTAGGTCAGGGACCCAAAACAGTAGCTTCTCATGCTTCCTTGTAGCTACACCCCTGGGCAAACCCATCAGTCAGTACTTGTACTCTTCCACCATGTTGCTCAATTGCTGCCTCCTGCTAAGACGTTCCAGACCTGCTGGTGGTGCAGGTTGTTGTGGTGTGATGACAATGCTTTCCCACAATGGTTGGTCTGTTGTTCCATGCCTGTCCACAGCTCCTGCGCGGTGCAGGGTTTGTCCCACAAACACGCAAGTTTTAAAACAACCTGCTCTCGTTTCCCCCTGGCTGTGCTGCTGTGGGTGGTGAAGGTGTTACGCTGAGTGGATGAGGAGGAGGTAGAGGAGGAGGAAGCCGAGTAGGAGGAGGAGGAGGAGGTAAAAGGATACAAAGAGAAATGCCCATCAATTCTCGGGGGCGGAAGGACATTCGCAAAAATGCTATTCGCCTTGGGGCCAGCCGCTACATTTACCCACTTTGTTGTTGGTTATGTGGACGTTGCCACAGATAGAGTTACGCAGTGCACACTTGATTTTGTCTGCCACTTGGTTGTGCAGGGAAGGGATGGCTCGCCTGCAAAAGTAGCGGCGGCTGGGATACACGTACTGTAGGATAGCCACCGCCATAAGGTTTTTAAAACTGTCCACCAGACAGAATGACAGCATGTCAAAGGACCAGGAAGTTTGAAATAAGGCATTCAGAGCCATGGGTAGGGGGGGGGGGGTACTTCCTCTTACTATTTCTTTTTCTCTCTAGTGTTTGGGAGATGGACAGCTGATAGCTGAACACTTTCATGGGATTTGTTGGAGATGCTTAGTGACAATGACAGATGTGGTGGCGTTGCTGCCACATCCTCTGTTTGCTGGGTGACAGGTGCCACTGTCACTCACTTGGGCTCAAGTTTAGAATGTTTATTTATTATTTTTCTGTATTTTATTTTAAGTCATTTCCCTATTCAAATATGTTTGCAGGGCATTTACCTACATTTTGCTGCCTTTTGCAGCCCTCTAGCCCTTTCCCGGGCTATTTTACAGCCATTCAAGTGCCCAAAAGTTTGGGTCCCCATTGACTTCAATCGGGTTCGGGGTCAAGTTCGGGTTGAGTTCGGATCCCGAACCTGAACATTTTCGTGAAGTTCGGCCGAACTTCTCGAACCTGAACATCCATGTGTTCGCTCAACTCTACTCATGTCCTTTTTTTTTCAATTTGGACTCACTTGACCAATTCACTGTAGTTTGGTTATATCATGTATGAAGCACTTCCTGTTGTTGCATCCAAACAAATCCATGATGCACTTCTTCTTTCCCTGACACAACTCCAGCAACAGCCAGATAGTTTATAGATCCTCCTATACAGATGGTTATATGGACACTTCTCTACCACTGCCCCTGTATCTGCTTTGATGTGCTTTTTGATATAACATCACAGGAAGACCTGCTTAGACGTGTGATGTGACCACAACCAGGGGAGGAGATAAGGGAAAGGTAAAGGTAAAAGAAATGAATTACAAAATTACAGCTACCTTCATAAGCTCATCATATCCCTTGTGAGTTCCTCTACCCAGGTGCCATATCTGTTTGTCTAAGGTTTGCAAGACATTGTTGCCAGTGGATGCATGTTAACTTCAGTGGCTGACATGTCATTCATTACATCTACAGTGGACAGAAGAACACGGCACTCTGTCTCATGTGAGGTGCTAGAATATTCTTTCTTTATCAAAAAATTTTTTGTTTATTAATTTTTACATACCAGAAAGTAAATGTACATGTAAAAATAAAGAAAAAGAAAAACTACCCAACAAAGTATATACCTCCCAAACCGCTCATCCTGCCACCCACCCACCCACCCAACGATCACAGATATATATATATATATTTACATGTATATAGTTCGCACAATGTTGGACATTATCAGAACATCCACCTCCCAGCCCCCTCCTCCACTCAGCATTCCATGGAGTATGGTATCATTTTGCTATCCATCAATCCCAAATATTATGACATTTCTGGATCTTCCCCCTTTTATGGTACACAAAGCATTCTAAGCGAAGAAGTCTATGTACCCTCACTTTAAACTCTCGTATTGTAGGTGGTTCTGAGGCAATCCAGTAGAAAACAATAAGCTTACAGGCCTGATAAAGGAGGCGGAGGATAAAAAGGCGCTGCTTCGCTGTTACAGGAATTTCAGCTACATATCCAAGAATACACACCAACACTGTCAAATCCAGATTTATCTTAAAAACACAATTTATAGTCTACGAGGTCCCAGAGTATTATTAGATTCCAGGCCCACATGTAGTAAACTCTTAGAACCTTCATTAGATGATTGGACTGTACTTTAGCTACACAATGTCAGCAATAGGGAGCATACCAGACACTGCTGTGTCCTAGACATTTACTCGGATTGTCCTAAATTTTAATAAATAAAACATAACTTTAACTGTGATTGGAGAGTGCAGAGTAATTTTACTACAAGCATTAAATGTGCATCTAGTTTTTAGGACTTATATTAGGCAATACATTACTCAGAACATAGGGTAATGTGCGTTTACTACATAGGCCACACTAGAGCTCTTTAAAGAGGAACTTTTAAGGTGCCCTAAACTTTAGACAACAATCAGTCAAATTGACTTTCTCATACACATGCTTACTTGGCTAAGCATGCATGTGTTTTCAATGAGGAGAAGGATAGTAGTCACTACCAGAATCATTCTTCATTCTGGTATCTGCTGTCAGGGTGCACTCTGATCACATTATGACTCCCATAATAATTAGATTATTGGGCAATCCTCCCAAACTGGAAGTTTCATAGAAAATTTACCTAATATGTAATTTTGGGCAACTGCCCAGGTGATTGGCTGATCACCCTGTGTACCACTGGTAGGACCTCCAGTGAAAATTCACTGCATGTGTTTCATTTCCCTACAGTCCTAGCATAGGGTAAATGGGGCATTACACAGTTCCAATTGCAATGAATGGGCTCTCTGTGTATTAGATGTGCTGGATGCTATAGATCTTATAGTCTCTTTACAATACGCTGCACATGTACTACACATACTAGGTACTCTCAATATTGAGAAAGTGTGCCCCAGACAACACATATACAGTTGCAAGAAAAAGTATGTAAACCCTTTGGAATGATATAGATTTCTGCACAAATTGGTCATAAAATGTGATCTGATCTTCATCTGAGTCACAACAATAGACAATCAGAGTCTTCTTAAACTAATAAGAATTAAATGTTACCATGATTTTATTGAACACACCATGTAAACATTTACAGTGCAGGTGGAAAAAGTATGTGAAACCTTGGATTTAATAACTGGTTGAACCTCCTTTGGCAGCAATAACTTCAACCAAACATTTCCTGTAGTTGCAGATCAGATGTGTACAATGGTCAGGAGTGTTTCAGTTCAACAATATTCTTGGGATGTCTGGTGTGAATCGCTTTCTTGAGGTCATGCCACAGCATCTCAATCGGGTTGAGGTCAGGACTCTGACTGGGCCACTCCAGAAGGCGTATTTTCTTCTGTTTAAGCAATTCTGTTGTTGAGTTACTTCTATGGTTTGGGTTGTTGTCCTGTTGCAACACCCATCTTCTGTTGAGCTGGTGGACAGATGGCCTTAAGTTCTCCTGCAAAATGTCTTGATAAACTTGGGAATTCATTTTTCCTTCGATGATAGCAATCCGTCCAGGCACTGATGCAGCAAAGCAGCCCCAAACAATGTCGCCCCCACCACCATACTTCACAGTTGGGATGATGTTTTGATGTTGGTGTGCTGTGCTTCTTTTTCTCCACACATAGTGTTGTGTGTTTCTTCCAAACAACTCAACTTTGGTTTTATCTGTCCTCAGAATATTTTGCCAGTACTGCTGTGGAATATCCAGGTGCTCTTGTGCAAATTGTAAACGTGCAGAAATGTTTTTTTGGACAGCATTGGCTTCCTCTGTGGTATCCTCCCATAAAATTAATTATTGTTTAGTGTTTTTTGTATCATAGATTCACTAACAAGGATGTTAGCATATGCCAGAGACTTTTGTAAGTCTTTAGATGACACTCTAGGCTTCTTCTTCACCTCATTGAGCAGCCTGCGCTGTGCTCTTGCAGTCATCTTTACAGGATGGCCACTCCTAGGGAAAGTAGCAGCAGTGCTGAACTTTCTCCATTTATAGATAATTTGTCTTACCGTGGACTGATGAACAGCAAGGCTTTTGGAGATACTTTTATAACCCTTTCCAGCTTTATGCAAGTCAACTATTCTTAATCGTAGGTCTTCTGAGAGCTCTTTTGTGTGCGGCATCATTCACATCAGGCAATGCTTCTTTAGAAAAGCAAGCCCAGAACTGGTGTGTGTGTTTTATAGGGCAGGGCAGCTGTAACCAACACCTCCATTCTCATCTCATTGATTAGACTCCAGTTGGCTGACACCTTACTCCAATTAGCTCTTGGAGATGTCATTAGTCTAGGAGGTCACATACTTTTTCCACCTGCACTGTGAATGTTTACATGGTGTGTTCTATGAAAATGCATTTAATTCTTTATGGGTTATTAGTTTAAGCAGACTGTCATTGTCTATTGTTGTGATTTAGATGATGATAAAATCACATCTTATGACCAATTTGTGCAGAAATCCATATAATTCCAAAGGGTTCACATACTTTTTCTTGCAACTGTATATTGCCCAGAAACCCAGTGTGGCATACTGATCTCACTTGGGTTTTATGGGGTAATCCATTAATAAGACAAAAAAATATCCCTGTTAATTCTAGATCTGACTTATTTTAAAATTGCTTTGCCTGTAAATAAACTTATACACTTTGTGAAGAGTCCAGAAACTCCAATGTGAATATATCTACAGGAAAAGACTAGTCTGTAAGCACTACCAAAGATATTACTTGACCCCAATGGGATCCCCTTTGTAAAACAAAGCTACGACAGGAAATAAATACTATGGATTTTTCTCTTCAAAACCCACTGGCTTCTGAGCCATTTAAAAGCACTATTATGCTTATCCAGGAATTATCTCTAGCCACTGAAGGAGTAAAATTGGGGATTATTTTATTAATGGGATTATAACAGCTAAATGTGTAGTGAAAAATTACCTTATTTGTCTGGCACCTTTTCAAATAAAGCATTGGTATAAACAGTTACATAGTTATTATAATAGCAATGGTTATAAAGGAAGGAAAACAAATTAAAGGGGTTTTTCGAATGTTTAATACCGATGACCTATCCTCAGATTAGGTCATCAGTATCTGATCGGTGGGGGTATGACTCCTGGCATCCCCACTGTACCAATGTTTGAAGCATTCCAGTGAGTGCCACAGCCTCTTCCTAGGCCACTGACGTCACCTTTCATTGGTCACATGGCCTGGGCACAGGTCAGTCCGATTCAAGTGAATGGGGCTGAGCTGTAATATGAAGCACAGCTGTTATCCAATGGATGGCGCTGTGCTTGGTAGGCTGTAAGGAAGAACACCTGGGCCCTTCAAAGCTGATTGATGAGGGTGTTGGGAGTCGGACCTCCAGCGATCATATACTGATCCTGTGGATAGGTCATCAGCATTAAAGGGGTTGTCTGCTTTATATTGATGACACAACCTCAGGATAAGCCATTAATATCAGATCGGTGGAGGTCCGAAACCCGGCATCCCCGCAGATGAGCTTTTTGAAGAGAAGTCCATGCTCCTGTGAGCGCTGCCTTCTCTTCATTGTTTACCTGCTCGTTGTTGCATCCGCAGCCATGAGCAAGTGTAATTAAGCCACCCCATTCACTTCTATGGGACGGCTCCTTGCTATACAGGAAGCAGATATCTCATAGAAGTGAATGGGACAGCTTACTTGTAATTACACTTGTGAATCGCTGCGGTAGGTCCTTGCAGGAGAGCTTGCAGGAGTGTGGCCTTCTCTTCAAGCAGCTGATCGGTGGGGGTGTTGGGTAACGGACCTCCACAGATCTGATATAAATAAAGCAGACAAGCCCTCTAACCCTTTACTGACGTGGAAATTTTACATTTTTGCGTTTTCGTTTTTCTCTCCTTGCCTTCCCAGAGCCATAACTTTTTTATTTTTCCATTCACCTAGCCGTATGAGGGCTTGTTTTTTTGCGGGAAAAGTTGTACTTTCTAATATCACCATTTAATATTACATCAGATGTAGTGGGAAGCAGGAAGATAAATTCCAAATGGGGTGGAATTGGAAATAAAACGCAATTTCTCCACAGGTCTATGTTTTTTTTGTTTTATGGCATTCACTATGCGGTAAAACTGACTTGTGCTCCTCATTCTCCAGGTCAGTATAAATCCAGCGATACAAAACATGTATCTTTTTTCTTGCATTTTAATAGTGAAAAAAAACTTTTGAAAAATATTTTTCTTTTCATTGCCGTATTCTGACTCCCATAACTTTATATAGTTATGTCTTTGAAGATGTTTGGGGGCTCATTTTTAGCAGGACGATCTGTTGTTTTTGATAACACAATTTTGGGGTGTGTATGACTTTTTGATCACTTAAAAATTTTTGGGGGGATATAAAGTGATGAAAAATGGCATATTCGGCAGTTTTTATTTTTTTCTGTTATGCCATTCACCGTATGGGATAACTTTTTTATATTTTAATAGTATCGGTGTTTTCACATGTGGAGTTGCTCATGATGTTATTTTTTTTTAATTGTTAATTTATTTTTATTTTTGGAAAATAGGGGTGATTTGAAGTCTTATATATTTTTATATTTTTCAAAACTTTTTTTTTCTTTTTTTAAAGCTTGTTGTTCCCAACTTAGAATTATCAGATTGCAACTTGTACAGTTTAGTGCTGCCACCTGCTGGACCGAACTGCAATATATTACTAACGAGCCTGGAAGCCTAGTACAGGATCCGGCTCATTATTAGATCAGGGTGCTTTCCCTGATCATTGCCGGGGGAAAGTGTGCCTGAACCGGAAGTGCGCGCATCGGGTTTAAGCCTTCTCACATGTCGTGGTCACATTTGACCACTGCATCTGATGGGTTAAATGTTCTCTGTTGGTATTACCAGGAATTGCGGACATTAGCTGGGGGTGGCTGCTGTATAAAGCGGTAGGCACCTGGAGGTTTTAGCCTATGGCACTTGCTCTACTCTGGAGCGGGCATCATCTTTAAAGACCTGACATATTCCATACATTTAACGTGGATGTTGGGAAGACACTTGGAAAATCCCTTTAAAGTGTTTTGGTTTGCAAAATGTATTGTAATTTTCAGACATCTGCTACTTTAAATAGAAACTTAGCTATCCATTAAAATGTCTGTTCGCATGTTTTAGAACACTATTTTAATGGACCACTATATTTACTTTAAGAAATTCATAATTAATGAGCCCTTCGTCTTTGTAAAGTAGTCTCAGCAGAAAGTCACATCATCTAATGTAAGAGATTTTACTCTCACTCAGAAACCTACATTAACATCTTTGATTGTATTTATGGACATGCTTGTGTTTGTGTATGCAATATGCATCCTTTTTATTATCTGTTTTGTTCTTACTATTACTACTTTTGTAATATTGTCAAAAAACAATATCCAAAATCCCATGCGATCTGTGTTTTACTATGTCTATTACATTCAAGGAATCTCTCACTAGGGCAGACTTGATTAAAGAGTCCATGTAAGATGTCATAATATTTCCCTATTGGCTGCATATACTATAAAAGCATTAAAAGGCCCCATGTGATTTTGCGCTCAAGTGTTTTTGATCATATGTTGGCAGCACTATTCCTATCAATGATTGATCTCAGGAAGTTGGCAAAGCAGTGAGAGACACATTACTAGGCCACCACAAAAGAGTCATCCCCTCCATCATTAATTAATATAGTGCTTTAAGTCCTTCTGCTTCCTGTAAATCCAAGAGCAAACAGTGCCTCTTTCCTGGGCACAACAGTGATTGTGCCCACCATCCAGCCATGTTTCTGCGAGAAGGACTGTGGTTAATGATACCCAAAGTGTGTAAAGATGCACAGTATGTCCTGCCATTGAATGTCTGTTTTATATGAAATTGGATGTTGCTTGGAAATAAGGTAAGGATGACCACTAGTGTTGAAAGAATCGAAGTCCACAAAGTGGACTTCAATACGAATTTCAGGGAAAATTTGATTGATCGTGAAGCCAAATTTCTTCAAGCTTTGTGGTAGCAAATCGATTTTCCCTGAAATGGCGGTAAAAAATAAAAAATTCATTCTTACCTCATCTGTCATCTCTCATGCGCCGGCCTCTTGATTGATCCTAGGTGAAATCCTGTGTGCGGTGATGTATGATTTTACCACACCAGCCAACAAGGTGATATCAACAGGGGCCGCACAAGATTTTGCACTGGATCTTCAATCAAGATGGTGGCGACAGCCTCTTCGTCATCAAATGGTTGCGGTAACAGCAGATGTTAGACATGATAATTTGCATATGTTTTACCCTGAAATCCAGAGGAGCCTACAAAATAGTCATCACATATATAAATTGGTCTCCATAATAGAAATAGTACGTGCCTAGAGGTTCCTCCTAATGCCTTGCAACTAGAAATGTTGTTCTCAATGGCTTTTCTCTGCTTAAGGGCTTTTGTCCTTAAAGGACTTGTTGCAGATGTGAGGCTGGCTTAGCTATTTTTCTCGCTCTGCAACATAAAACTGTTTAAAAAGTAGGAAAGCATCTCTGACATTGTGAAAACAGTGTAGTGGTCATTGCTGCTCTTGTTCTCCTTAATGTTTATTTATTTGCTGTGCAGTAGCTAGTAAGTATAATTTAAACTCCTGCTATCTCATTTCAATGGGATAGCTCCTTCTTATTCACCTGAGGATACAGCATCAGTATAGCAAAGACAGAAAACACCTTCAGCAAATTTATTTAAACTGAAAGTGAGATAAGAGAATTACAACATCCTACAAAGCTTACACATCTCTCAATGAAACATGCAAGTTCTCTCTCTCCATCCCCCCTCTCTTGTTGGTTTGGGATAAATTGATTCGTGCCTAAACCAAATTTGGTGAACTTCGCACGAAATGTGTCTGGTTTGTTCATCTCTATATTAGAGAACTGGCAGTTTGCAATGTTTTATGAAGCTGACACTGGGTAGAGAGGTGTAATAAATTGTATTATACAATAGGCAATGGCTTAGGGGGAATATAAACAGGTATTAGGGGTGTAGCTAAAAGCTCTTGGACACTGATGCTGCTCTGTCTTATCTGAACAAAACAGTATAAATAATATGCTGTGCACTAATAATTAGCTAAAAAGGAGCTAAAGCAGCAGATATAAGGGGCCAAACATCATCCACAAAAATAGTATTAAAAATAATAATAAGGGAAGTGTAATAATAAGGGAAGTGTAGTGGTAAGTGGAGAGGTTAATATCTGTATTCCAGGTAGTCTATAGTAGTATACATGTTCATTTCAGAATCACTGGTGAGCTAGTATACTAATGGAGTTAATTTCAGTATACGTGGTGGTCTTGGGTAGAGGAGGGGTTAATGTATGGATCCTCTGTGGTCTAGGGCAGTGAGGGGTTAACTCCAATATATTTGGTGATTGAAAGCTGTAGATTAGTTAAAGGGGTATTCCCATCTCAGACAATGTTGGCATATCACTAGGATATGCCCCCATTGTCTGGTAGGAGCGGATCCCAGCAAGAATGAAGCGGGGAGCACTGTGGCTGGAGGACCCCGGATTTCCCGTGGTCAATACACCACCAAGCGCTGCTCCCATAGAAGTGAAAGGGAGTGCAATGCACATTCACGGCCCATTCTCCCGATCATTTCTATGGGGCAGACATAAATTGCCGAGCCAGCACTCGGCTATTTTCGGCAGGCCATATAAATGAATGGAGGGCGGCTACGCATGCATTTCCCCGCTCCATTTTCATTGCTGGTGCGGGTCGGACCCGCTCCTATCAGACAATGGGGGCATATCCTAGCGATATGCCCCCAAAGTCTGAGATAGGGAAACCCCTTTAATGTAAGGATCCTTGGTGTTCTAGGACAACCAAATGGTGCATTTAAATATTTCTGGTGGAGGGCAGCAGAAGGGGTAATACCGCGTACCTCACCTCTCCAGGATCTAGTGTATTTTTGGTTGTAGCTTCCTGCATCCTCCCAACCCTGATCATAGAGATGCATGCAGGGAGGGGATATACAGTCATTAAAAGAACTATCCACTTTCTAGTACTTTTTTTCAGCTGTCTTCTTGTCCCTGCCAAGTAAACTACCAATAGACTGGTTCACGTGTGCCCCGCTACCAATGAATAACCTTGAAGGGATTGTCTGAGTTATGAAAAAGAAAAAAATATATATATATGTGTATATATATTGTGGGGAGTCGCTCTGGTAGACAGCGGTGCGGGTGCAGTATAGAGGCACAAGGGAGTCCAGAAGGTGCGGAAAACAGTGTTTTATTCACACTTGCATCAAATTAACAGCAGACAGTCACTTGGTGTTAAATCACACACACATCAGAAAACGAGTGGAAAAACAAAAAGTCCTAACACAGGTTCCAATTCACCTGGGAGGTTTGAGGTGCGGGTTCGCACCTGGCTGTCAGCCCAGCCGCAGGACAATCCACCATCAGGCTTCCAGGAATAACCCCATTTGGCTGAGCTCCTTCCTCCAGGCCAGAGAGCTCCACAGCACTGTGATCAGCTCCAGGACAAACACTCTCACAGCTGCTGGTGCTGGCTGAGTTTTTAAACCCAGCCCAAAACCAGGACTGGGTCGTGGGGAGCAGCCACCCACCCTACACTTTAGCTGCTCCCGGTAAGAGCCGGCCCGGATCGGCTTTGCAGCCATGCTATTTAGCAAATGTGTCAGTAGCACTACCCAACAAACGGCTCTTACCTCACCGAGGCTATGAACCTCGGTGACACGTACCTGCCATCTAGGACGGCACCCTGCACCTTACCACATACCCCCCTTTGTTCAACCCTGAGGGGGTGGACACACGACAAACAGTGTACCCGGGAGAGCGCGTCTGCATTTTTTAACAACCGGCCCGCTCTGTGCTCCACCGTGAATCTAAAATTCTGTAGGGACAGAAACCACCTGGTGACCCGGGCATTCCTGTCTTTGGCTTGGCACATCCACTTGAGCGGGGAGTGGTCGGTCACCAGGCGGAAGCTTCTGCCCAACAGGTAATAACGGAGGGCCTCGAGTGCCCACTTGATGGCCAGGCACTCTCTCGACTATGCTGTACCTGGTCTCGGCTGGGGTGAGCTTGCGGCTGAGGAAGACAACGGGATGCTCCTCCCCGTTGACTTCCTGCGATAGTACCGCACCAAGGCCAACCTCAGAGGCGTCGGTCTGGACAACGAACTCCTTCCTGAAATCGGGTGTCACCAAAACCGGGGACCCACACAGGGCCGATTTCAGGGCGGAGAAAGCCTTTTCCGCCTGCTCATTCCAGCGGACCATCCCTGTCTTACGCCCCTTTAATAACTCTGTCAATGGCGAAGCGATAGTGGCAAAGTGGGGCACAAACCTCATGTAATACCCCACAATCCCCAGGAATGACTTTATCTGCCTGGTGGTAACCGGTCGGGGTCAACTCCGTATTGACTCTACCTTATTTACCTGAGGCTTGATGACTCCCCGCCCAATGACATACCCCAGGTATTTGGTCTCTTCCAACCCAATCGAACACTTCTTTGGATTGGCGGTTAGACCAGCTTTCCTCAGGGCATCCACTACCGCCTGCACTTTGGGCAAATGGCTTTCCCAGTCGGTGCTGTGGATGATTACATCATCTAAGTAGGCCGAGGCGTACCGACGATGTGGTCGCAGCACTATGTCCATTAACCTTTGGAAGGTGGCGGGGGCGCCATGCAGGCCAAAGGGTAACACCTTGTAGTGATACAGGCCCTGCGGGGTAACAAATGCGGTTTTTTCCTTGGCCGACTCCGTTAAGGGTACCTGCCAGTACCCTTTAGTGAGGTCCAGCACAGAAAAATAACGGGCTTGTCCTAAATTCTCAACAAGCTCGTCTACCCGGGGCATGTGATACGGCGTCAAACTTGGACACTTCATTTAACTTGCGAAAGTCGTTGCAGAACCGCAACGTCCCATCCGGCTTGGGTATTAGGACGATGGGACTGGCCCACTCACTTTTCGACTCTTCAATGACATCGAGCTTCAACATTAATTGCACTTCCTCCGCGATGGCCCGTCGCCGAGCCTCGGGTACCCGGTATGGTTTTAACCGGATCTTGGCCTGAGGCTCAGTGACGATGTCATGTCGGATGAGAGACGTGCGGCCAGGGAGGTCCGAGAACACATCCGTGTTCCGACTGATGAACTCCCTGACTTCCTGAACTTGTTTGGAAGACAGGCTGTCTGCAATTTTTACCGTGGTTACGGCTTCACAGGCCTCGAACTGTGGGGCTGGACCCTTTTCACTATCTTTCCACGGCTTTAGTAAATTCACGTGGTACACCTGCTCCGGCTTGCGCCGCCCTGGCTGGTGTACTTTGTAATTTACTTCCCCTACCTTCTCGATCACCTCATAGGGGCCCTGCCACCTAGCTAAGAATTTGCTGTCAAGGGTGGGTACCAGAACCAAAACCCGATCTCCCGGATTGAAGCCCCGTACCCGAGCCTGACGATTGTACACCCTACTCTGGGCTTGTTGCGCTGCCTCCATATGCTCCCGGACCAGCGGCAACACCCTTTCCATCCGGTCCTGCATCTGGGTGACATACTCAATGACACTTTTGTGGGGGACAGGCTGTTGTTCCCATGCTTCCTTGGCGATATCCAACAGGCCCCGAGGGTGTCTGCCATAAAGCAGTTCGAAGGGCGAGAACCCAGTAGAGGCCTGGGGTACCTCTCGCACTGCGAACATGAGATAGGGCAGAAGCAGGTCCCAGTCCTTCCCATCTCTAGACACCACCCTTTTTAACATATTTTTTAAAGTTTGGTTAAACCTCTCGACAAGACCGTCCGTTTGCAGATGGTAAACGGACGTCCGCAATTGCTTTATACGCAATAACTTACACAGTTCCCTCATAACTTTGGACATAAAAGGGGTCCCTTGGTCTGTCAGAACCTCTTTTGGCAGGCCCACACGGGAAAACATTTCCATTAACTCTTTGGCAATGAGCTTAGCTGAGGTATGTCGCAGAGGCACCGCCTCCGGATACCGAGTGGCATAGTCGAGAACTACCAAAATGTGTTGGTGGCCCCTGGCAGAACTTTGGTACAGGCCCAATTAGATCCATAGCGATTCGCTCAAACGGGACCTCAATAATTGGAAGAGGTACCAGAGGACTACGGAAATGTGGCTGGGGGCTATTTATCTGACAGGTGGGACAGGACTTACAATAATTCTCTACCTCCTTGAACACACTGGGCCAATAAAACCGCTGCAGTATGCGGTCCTGGGTTTTCTGCCACCCCAAGTGTCCCCAAGAACATGTTGGTGGGCAAGCTCCATGACAAGCTTGCGGTGCGCTGTGGGCACCACCAACTGTTCAACAGGTTCACCCCGGATTTGGTTCACCCGATAGAACATTTCTTGGTGAACAACAAAGCGGGAAATATTAACTCAGCCCCTGGTCTCTGGGGTTTACCATCAATTTCCAGCACATTCTCCCAGGCCCTGGTTAGGGTTTGGTCCCGGTGTTGGGCAGTCCCAAAATTATCTCCGGAGACGTGGAGGTCTGCCAACTCAGGTCCTGGTGGCAAGTCCTCCATGTCTCCCACCATTACACTCAGTGGGGGTGCCTCCCCTCTATCACAGAAGTGGTGGTCACCCCTACCGCAGGCCCTTCGGACTCGGGCTCCCAGGGCTCTGGCCTCCCACTGGAACCAGGCCACTCAGCTAGGGTTACCCCTGTCTCAGGGCTATTAGTCACTTTCACCTCAGGCCATAGTGACGGAAAACCAGGGAAGTCTCTCCCAATTATTAGTTCATAGGGTAGCTTTGAGGAGATCGCCACTTCACAAGTCCATGTGCCGGCCGCCGTGGACAGAGACATTACAGCAGTGGGATAGTCCTTTAAGTCTCCGTGTATGCACACCACCCCAACTTTCCGGCCCGTATACTGGGTGGGCTGTACCAGGGCAGCACTTACCAGGGTTACTAGGCTCCCTGAGTCCAACAGCGCCACTGCCAGGTTATCCCCGACTTGCACCTGGCATAGATGACGATTGTCTATTGTCTCGGGGTGCCGGTCGCACACAGTCTCCGGGCATACATGGAAGCCCGGTACCCATAATTAATCTCCATGGGTTCTCCCCACTGTGGACAGTCGGCCCTTACGTGGCCAGGCTCGTGACACCGCCAGCAGACTATCGGGGCCGGGTCTACAGGGGGTACACGCCGAGCAGGTTTCTCGGGTACCAGTCGCCGGGACTGGATGGGAGTCCTCCGGGGTTTGACCGGCCCCCTCCCAACAACACCCCCTTTCAAGTTTTGGGTGGCCTCATAGCGCTCCACCAGGTCGACCATTTCTAGGGCATTGGTGGGCGATACCTGGCCGATCCAGTGCTGAAGGGGGTAAGGCAAGGCCCTCCAGAACATGTCAGCCAGCAGACGGTCCAGCATAGCAGTCGGACTTAGAATGTCAGGTTGCAGCCATTTTTGCAACCTGTGCAGCAACTCATAGTACTGCGGCATGGCAGGTTCAGCCGCTTTAAAGTCCCACTGGTGGACCCGCTGCGCCCGGACCAACACATTTACCCCCAGTCTGGCCAGGATCTCCCCCTTCACCGTGGGATAATCAGCAGCCTGGTCATCTGCTAAATCAAAAAAAACTTGCTGGGGTCCGGATGCCAGGAACGGAGCAACCACCTCGGCCCACTGGTCACGGGGTAACTTTTCCCTCACGGCGACCTTCTCAAAGACCGCCAGTTATGTCTCAACGTCGTCTGAGGGGGTCATTTTTGGGACCGCCGCACGGACCGCTTTCCGGGCATCATGGACGTGGTGGGACGCTCCTGCGGCTTGTAACGCCATCACATGCTGTAGCAGTAGCTGGTTGGTCTCCCGCTGCTGCACGTTAGCCTCTATGAGAGCTTTCACCGCCGCCTCCATTTTGTCAGGGAACACAGGCTGCAACTTTGCCGGCCGAATATAGGACATCCAGTCGTTCCCAGAAAAACAAACTTCGGCGTTCACGCCAGCCTCACTGCGCATGCCCGCATCCGACACCAAATGTGGGAGTCGCTCTGGTAGACAGCGGTGCGGGTGCAGTATAGAGGCACAAGGGAGTCCAGAAGGTGCGGAAAACAGTGTTTTATTCACACTTGCATCAAATTAACAGCAGACAGTCACTTGGTGTTAAATCACACACACATCAGAAAACGAGTGGAAAAACAAAAGTCCAAACACAGGTTCCAATTCACCTGGGAGGTTTGAGGTGCGGGTTCGCACCTGGCTGTCAGCCCAGCCGCAGGACAATCCACCATCAGGCTTCCAGGAATAACCCCACTTGGCTGAGCTCCTTCCTCCAGGCCAGAGAGCTCCACAGCACTGTGATCAGCTCCAGGACAAACACTCTCACAGCTGCTGGTGCTGGCTGAGTTTTTAAACCCAGCCCAAAACCAGGACTGGGTCGTGGGGAGCAGCCACCCACCCTACACTTTAGCTGCTCCCGGTAAGAGCCGGCCCGGATCGGCTTTGCAGCCATGCTATTTAGCAAATGTGTCAGTAGCACTACCTGCTACTGACACCAACAAACGGCTCTTACCTCACCGAGGCTATGAACCTCGGTGACACGTACCTGCCATCTAGGACGGCACCCTGCACCTTACCACATACCCCCCCCCTTTGTTCAACCCTGAGGGGGTGGACACACGACAAACAGTGTACCCGGGAGAGCGCGTCTGCATTTTTTAACAACCGGCCCACTCTGTGCTCCACCGTGAATCTAAAATTCTGTAGGGACAGAAACCACCTGGTGACCCGGGCATTCCTCTCTTTGGCTTGGCACATCCACTTGAGCGGGGAGTGGTCGGTCACCAGGCGGAAGCTTCTGCCCAACAGGTAATAACGGAGGGCCTCGAGTGCCCACTTGATGGCCAGGCACTCTCTCTCGACTATGCTGTACCTGGTCTCGGCTGGGGTGAGCTTGCGGCTGAGGAAGACAACGGGATGCTCCTCCCCGTTGACTTCCTGCGATAGTACCGCACCAAGGCCAACCTCAGAGGCGTCGGTCTGGACAACGAACTCTTTCCTGAAATCGGGTGTCACCAAAACCGGGGACCCACACAGGGCCGATTTCAGGGCGGAGAAAGCCTTTTCCGCCTGCTCATTCCAGCGGACCATCCCTGTCTTACGCCCCTTTAATAACTCTGTCAATGGCGAAGCGATAGTGGCAAAGTGGGGCACAAACCTCATGTAATACCCCACAATCCCCAGGAACGACTTTATCTGCCTGGTGGTGACCGGTCGGGGCCAACTCCGTATTGCCTCTACCTTATTTACCTGAGGCTTGATGACTCCCCGCCCAATGACATACCCCAGGAATTTGGTCTCTTCCAACCCAATCGAACACTTCTTTGGATTGGCGGTTAGACCAGCTTTCCTCAGGGCATCCACTCCCGCCTGCACTTTGGGCAAATGGCTTTCCCAGTCGGTGCTGTGGATGATTACATCATCTAAGTAGGCCGAGGCGTACCGACGATGTGGTCGCAGCACTATGTCCATTAACCTTTGGAAGGTGGCGGGGGCGCCATGCAGGCCAAAGGGTAACACCTTGTAGTGATACAGGCCCTGCGGGGTAACAAAAGCGGTTTTTTCCTTGGCCGACTCCGTTAAGGGTACCTGCCAGTACCCTTTAGTGAGGTCCAGCACAGAAAAATAACGGGCTTGTCCTAAATTCCCAACAAGCTCGTCTACCCGGGGCATGGGATACGCGTCAAACTTGGACACTTCATTTAACTTGCGAAAGTCGTTGCAGAACCGCAACGTCCCATCCGGCTTGGGTATTAGGACGATGGGACTGGCCCACTCAAAAAAAGGGGTCCCTTGGTCTGTCAAAACCTCTTTTGGCAGGCCCACACGGGAAAACATTTCCATTAACTCTTTGGCAATGAGCTTAGCTGAGGTATGTCGCAGAGGCACCGCCTCCGGATACCGAGTGGCATAGTCGAGAACTACCAAAATGTGTTGGTGGCCCCTGGCAGACTTTGGTACAGGCCCAATTAGATCCATAGCGATTCGCTCAAACGGGACCTCAATAATTGGAAGAGGTACCAGAGGACTACAGAAATGTGGCTGGGGGCTATTTATCTGACAGGTGGGACAGGACTTACAATAATTCTCTACCTCCTTGAACACACTGGGCCAATAAAACCGCTGCAGTATGCGGTCCTGGGTTTTCTGCCACCCCAAGTGTCCCCCAAGAACATGTTGGTGGGCAAGCTCCATGACAAGCTTGCGGTACGCTGTGGGCACCACCAACTGTTCAACAGGTTCACCTCGGATTTGGTTCACCCGATAGAACATTTCTTGGTGAACAACAAAGCGGGAAATATTAACTCAGCCCCTGGTCTCTGGGGTTTACCATCAATTTCCAGCACATTCTCCCAGGCCCTGGTTAGGGTTTGGTCCCGGTGTTGGGCAGTCCCAAAATTATCTCCGGAGACGTGGAGGTCTGCCAACTCAGGTCCTAGTGGCAAGTCCTCCATGTCTCCCACCATTACACTCAGTGGGGGTGCCTCCCCTCTATCACAGAAGTGGTGGTCACCCCTACCGCAGGCCCTTCGGACTCGGGCTCCCAGGGCTCTGGCCTCCCACTGGAACCAGGCCACTCAGCTAGGGTTACCCCTGTCTCAGGGCTATTAGTCACTTTCACCTCAGGCCATAGTGACGGAAAACCAGGAAGTCTCTCCCAATTATTAGTTCATAGGGTAGCTTTGAGGAGATCGCCACTTCACAAGTCCATGTGCCGGCCGCCGTGGACAGAGACATTACAGCAGTGGGATAGTCCTTTAAGTCTCCGTGTATGCACACCACCCCAACTTTCCGGCCCGTATACTGGGTGGGCTGTACCAGGGCAGCACTTACCAGGGTTACTAGGCTCCCTGAGTCCAACAGCGCCACTGCCAGGTTATCCCCGACTTGCACCTGGCATAGATGACGATTGTCTATTGTCTCGGGGTGCCGGTCGCACACAGTCTCCGGGCATACATGGAAGCCCGGTACCCATAATTAATCTCCATGGGTTCTCCCCACTGTGGACAGTCGGCCCTCACGTGGCCAGGCTCGTGACACCGCCAGCAGACTATCGGGGCCGGGTCTACAGGGGGTACACGCCGAGCAGGTTTCTCGGGTACCAGTCGCTGGGACTGGATGGGAGTCCTCCGGGGTTTGACCGGCCCCTCCCAACAACACCCCTTTCAAGTTTTGGGTGGCCTCATAGCGCTCCACCAGGTCGACCATTTCTAGGGCATTGGTGGGCGATACCTGGCCGATCCAGTGCTGAAGGGGGTAAGGCAAGGCCCTCCAGAACATGTCAGCCAGCAGACGGTCCAGCATAGCAGTCGGACTTAGAATGTCAGGTTGCAGCCATTTTTGCAACCTGTGCAGCAACTCATAGTACTGCGGCATGGCAGGTTCAGCCGCTTTAAAGTCCCACTGGTGGACCCGATGAGCCCGGACCAACACATTTACCCCCAGTCTGGCCAGGATCTCCCCCTTCACCGTGGGATAATCAGCAGCCTGGTCATCTGCTAAATCAAAAACTTGCTGGGGTCCGGATGCCAGGAACGGAGCAACCACCTCGGCCCACTGGTCACGGGGTAACTTTTCCCTCACGGCGACCTTCTCAAAGACCGCCAGGTATGTCTCAACGTCGCCTGAGGGGGTCATTTTTGGGACCGCCGCACGGACCGCTTTCCGGGCATCATGGACGTGGTGGGACGCTCCTGCGGCTTGTAACGCCATCACATGCTGTAGCAGTAGCTGGTTGGTCTCCCGCTGCTGCACGTTAGCCTCTATGAGAGCTTTCACCGCCGCCTCCATTTTGTCAGGGAACACAGGCTGCAACTTTGCCGGCCGAATATAGGACATCCAGTCGTTCCCAGAAAAACAAACTTCGGCGTTCACGCCAGCCTCACTGCGCATGCCCGCATCCGACACCAAATGTGGGAGTCGCTCTGGTAGACAGCGGTGCGGGTGCAGTATAGAGGCACAAGGGAGTCCAGAAGGTGCGGAAAACAGTGTTTTATTCACACTTGCATCAAATTAACAGCAGACAGTCACTTGGTGTTAAATCACACACATCAGAAAACGAGTGGAAAAACAAAAAGTCCTAACACAGGTTCCAATTCACCTGGGAGGTTTGAGGTGCGGGTTCGCACCTGGCTGTCAGCCCAGCCGCAGGACAATCCACCATCAGGCTTCCAGGAATAACCCCACTTGGCTGAGCTCCTTCCTCCAGGCCAGAGAGCTCCACAGCACTGTGATCAGCTCCAGGACAAACACTCTCACAGCTGCTGGTGCTGGCTGAGTTTTTAAACCCAGCCCAAAACCAGGACTGGGTCGTGGGGAACAGCCACCCACCCTACACTTTAGCTGCTCCCGGTAAGAGCCGGCCCGGATCGGCTTTGCAGCCATGCTATTTAGCAAATGTGTCAGTAGCACTACCTGCTACTGACACCAACAAACGGCTCTTACCTCACCGAGGCTATGAACCTCAGTGACACGTACCTGCCATCTAGGACGGCACCCTGCACCTTACCACAATATATATATATATATATATATATATATATATATATAACACTGTAAATCTGATGGGCAACAATATATAACTAAGCTAAGTAAGTTTTAGGCAAAAAAAATTATATATATATATATATATATATATATATATATATATGTATGTATTTCCTAATTTCCCTGGCTCTCTCTGGCCCTTTGTTTACCTGCAATAACAACAATCGCTGCTCCTCCCCTGCTGAGGAAGTTAATACAAGTAATGCCCTGAGTGACATGTCTGCCTGCTGGTAGACTTAGCAGCATGTTGTATTTATAGGTGCTAGCTGTACAATGACACAGCTGATATATACAGGATCATGCCTCTACCTGTTCTTGTGCAATGCTCTGCAGAACTCCTCTGTCAGCTCCAGTGCCCAGCATTTGTCTCCTCACTGCCTGCAGATACTTAGTAAAGGCTTCAGCCCTGAGTCTGTTCAGCTGAAGGGGTTAATCTTTTTCATCAAGAATCCAGGGATAGAGAGAGAAGCAGCAGCCGGCAGTCCAGGGGGGCATAGCCAGCACAGTAATATTTTGTGTACAGACACAGATATGCTCTCTCAGGCTTGTGCACGAAACATCATGAGAGCAGGGAGAGAAGCTGACATCATAGGTCATGTGACCCCCAGTGAAATCTTAGAAAGGAGCAACTACAGATATAGTAAGTGCATGGTAAAACTGTTACTTTTAATTAGTTAGAAACATACAAAGAACAAATAAATAACTCAGACAACCCCTTTAATGGTGACTTTTCCCCTAGCAGCATGTCAATACTGGGTCACATCCATTTGTAAATTTAGAGGACAAAGCCCATAAGCCCAAAGGAGCAGTTGGGATCAGGAGAGTATGAGCTTTTCAACACATATAACATGATGCAAAGGTATGTTTAAAATGTCCCCAAAGAAGAGATATTTCTGTATGGGTGCATGTTTTTGTATCTGTGTTAATGTATCTGTCTTTTTGTATATGCATATAAGTATGTATATTGTTTATACACATATGTGTATATATATTTTGGGGGATATTTATCAAACCGGTGTAAAGTAGAACTGGCTTAGTTGCCCATAGCAACCAATCAGATTCCACCTTTCATTTTTCACAGCTTCTTTGGAAAATGAAAGGTGGAATCTGATTGGTTGTTATGGGCAACTAAGCCAGTTCAACTTTACACCAGCTTGATAAATCTCACCCTTTTTGTGTGTTTTTTTTTTTTTTTATATATTTGGTGTATCTTTGAGCTAGTTTATATAAATGCATATGTTAAAAGGTCCAGTCATCATAAGTTCAGTAATTTATATATTGATTCCACTAGATATAGGGAGACTGTCACCAGGAAATTCCCTACTAAACAGTTAGCTCGACTAAATGTAATATCTTTCACTTAGTGATCCATTGCTTTATTCTGATGAAAAAAGTACTTTTAATCTATATACACATCTATAATTAAGTGCACTAAGGTTGTACCCTGTGCACCCTTGCTCTTCCTACTTTTTTTTATTATTGATTTGTTTAAATAATTCATCAACTTTTTTAACATTGCTCTAAGTCTAAACATCTACTGTATATCAAAGCAAGTTATTACTTACTGAATCGTTCATTTTCTCATTCATTCATTCAAATTCATAACTTCATCCTGTATGCAGATTAAATAATTCTAAAAAGCTTGATGGCATGCTGCATATTATTATAAATAATTAAAATGTTTATTGTAGCAAGTAATGTTTTCTGTTATCATAGGAAAGCAAAGCGACCATTTATAACTGGACATGAAATTAGCGTACATCCATTGGACACAACAGATTATCAATGTGAATTTTGCCATAAACTGACTTAGATCTTGCATACTGAAGAGTGTTTTATACCATGTATATGCTTTGGCATAGACCAGGGCTAGCAGCTATCATATTAGCTCACCAATTCTGTAATGAAACATGTTCTGGTGTGCCTCTAGAAGCATTTCCCATTGGTCTGCTTGGTACAGTGCTTCTTAGTCTAATGTGACATACATTTTATTCTACTTGATAACTATATAATATCCTAAAAGGAATAAGGGCTTGTTCCATGGAGTCATCTAATATATACATTTTTCAACTGAAGGCTTTTATTATGATAATTTTTCATTTTTCTATCAGTATAATGTATGCATCATAATCATACTGTACGTTTATCTAGCTATGCCAATCAGTGTTAAAGCAAATGGCAATTCTTAGTAGACAAGTTTCCCTTTCATCCTTTACTAGGGAATGTTCACAAAATGTTATGGTTGTCAAGGATTTCAAATTTTCTTGGCCTTTTTTCGGATTCCTTTTGAAAACAATGGGACATAGATTTAGTGTGGCTTGCACATAGATTTTGACATTGGAATACATATTAAAATCCATGTGGGGAAAAAAAGACCTTGTAATATACTCTTACATTTCAGATATGTGGAAATTTAAAACAAACCTCAATTTAACTTTTTCTTGTAATTATGAATATATAGCCAGTCCAATGGTTATCAATGCAATCTAAGCCTGTAACGTGAATTCAAAAAAATTGAGAATAAATAAGCTTATGCAGGCTAAGGGAATAAATATATTTACTAAGTGTGATTAAATATAAGATAACACAGATAAATCACTTACAGAATAATGAAAATAAAATAAACATCACTAGCCTAAATATGCATATGTGGGGTAGGGCTCCGGTCAGCCATGCTATATATATGGCTGTCTACCATGTAATAACACTTAAAATACTCCCCAAATCAATATTTACATCCTACCTAGGATAAGGTTCCAAGTGGATTCTCCCCTAATTGTCATAGCTGTGCACACCTCATTGTGCACTCAGCTGTGCACATTCTCATCAGCCCCTCCTCCAGTATGCATCATGCATGTCTCTGAGATCACTCAGGAATGTACCCTTATAAGCACAGTGTGGGATGGGTACTACATTACTAAGCATGAGAAGGAATAAATAAAGGGGACAGAACCAATCAGTACTTAAAGATACTATAACAATACATAGCTTCAATAGCTAGTCATACTGTTTTAGCTACTGTGAATGAATTAGGACTCCAAGATGGTTGTTTCAGCCTTCTGGTTAAGATATTCTTGTTTGTGTGTTAATCCTACAAATTTCTTTTTTACACAATTACATATTGTTCCGGGCATCTCATTACTAATATTCCACTTGGCAAAATCAGTGGTCTGTCTGCCAGATAAGAGCAGCCAAATATATTGAGAAGCTGGTAGGGATGCACTCAGTAAAAGAGAACATTTTTATACACCAATATTTCTTCATTGATTTTTCAGTTAGCTTTTTCAAACTTCACTATTAAAATGTAATGATGCGTCTAACAAAGATTTTCGTTTTCAATAGATGAAAGGCACAAAGCTGTTTTCTTTGCTTACAGCAGCAGTGGTAACATCTCCAAAAATTGCATTTTGTTCTTCATTCTGTTAACTTCTTTAAAAACTAATTCAGCTGTCGGTATCTTGTTGTGTAGAATGTATAAGGCTTAAATTCTGTTAAATCTATTATACAAACAACATCATGCATGCCATGGACATGGAACCGTAAATATTAAACAACAAAATTGTTAAATTGGAAACTTTATGAACTCTACAGTCACTTTATGTGGCTTATTTGCCAAATGGTTGTGGCTTAGTGGAAAAAAAGTGTGTGACTTGGCAGGAAGGAAATGACTTAAGCTGTGGCACTGCAAACCGAAATTGCACCAAAATTCTGGAGCAAAATTCAACGAATTGGTGGTATAAACCAGGCACCAAGTTTATCATGTAGCATTGGCCATTGTGATAAATTTGGTTTAGTCTAAGGGCCCTGTTACATTGCCAGATATTTGGGAAGGCTTATCACTGATCAATGATAAAAAAACTTTTATTTATTTTACTCACTTGCATGGTGCTGACATATTCCTCAGGGCTTTACAGACATTAGCATCACACTGTCCCCAGTGGGGCTCACAACCTAAAGTCCCTATCAGTATGTCTTTGGGATGTGGAAGGAAACTGGAGTACTCTGAGGAAACTCAAGCAAACACAGGGAGAACATACAAACTCCATGCTAATGTTGTCCTTGGTTGGATTCGAACCCAGGACCCCAGCACTGCAAGGCAACAGTGCTAACCACTGAACATTGATAGGCACTTGTTTTTACCAATCTATTACAAAGGGCAATGCAAGCGAATAGGGAAGGAATAATTGCTATTGCAGTGTTTCCTCCTTCATTCAGTTCTATTGATTATTGGCAACACCTCTGTGATTACACAGGGAGGTGTGCTGCCGAAAATCGGGCATCTATAATTCTGGTGAAGCATGCATAACAGACGACAAAGGACCGCTCACTCTTTGATTAGCTCATCAGTGGCACCATTTTACAGGTCAATTATCGGAAACAAGTATTTCTATGAATGTTCGTTCCTGATAATTTTCCAGTCTAATAAGCCCTTTTTTTTTACTACACTGTTTAAATCTCAGATAGTATTAGCCCATAGTATATAGAAAGTTGATTCCTTGGTGGAGTAATTGAGGATGGGAGAAAGCTAAAGCACATAGTCTACAGTCTATTTTTCATTTGTGGTTAGAAGTATGCTTTTAAATGAAGCTAAAAAAAAGATTATCATAACTTCAGTTATAGATTGACCAGATGAATTGCAGCCAATGTTCAGTATAACCTACATATTTTGTCTCTGTTTCTTTTTCTCTGCTGCTTGCTGTAAATATACATTTTCCCTCTCCATGCCCCAGAGTAGAGATTTTTCAATCATGCATTTTTGTGCAAGTTCAGTTTGCAACAAAATTTGCAACATTTTGATCCTAGAAAACTGACATACAAGGTATAATAAATTCCCATGAATGATTATGAAACTGCAGCTGCAGCCCCCTCCTCCCACCTCCTCCTGTATTCTATATTAAGGGGGTTGTCTCACTTCAGCAAGTGGCATTTATCATATAGAGAAAGTTAATACAAGGCACTTACTAATGTATTGTTATTATCCATATTGCTTCCTTTGCTGGATGGATTCATTTTTCCCATTACATTATACACTGCTCGTTTCCATAGTTACATACCACCCTGCAATCCATCCGTGGTGGTCGTGCTTGCACAATATGAAAAAAAATGCTGATCTCTCTGGTGGTTGGGGCTGTGGGAGTGCACAACGGATAGTGCCTTTCCCTATAGAGTGCAGGCACGGCCACCACTGCTGGATTGCAGGGTGGTCATACCCCTGGATACCAGCTGTGTATAATGTGATGGAAAAATGAATCCAGCCAGAAAAGGAGGTAATATGGACAATCACAAAACATTAGTAAGTGCCTTGTATTAACTTCTTCTACATAAATAAATGCTATTTGTTGAAGTGAGTCATGTCCTTTAACTGTTAGAAGATGCAGAAAGCATGGTTGAAAAGAAGTGCTGAAAAGATTTTAGAAGGTTGAGGATTTGGAAGTTGTTATTTGCTCTTACTATGTATGTTCTAAATTTCAAATAGTTGCAGGTATCTTTAATTTATAAAAAAAAAAAAAAGAAAAAAGAAAATTGGGTTATAAAATATTAGGTCTAGGGTGAAGTTTTTGTAAATAATAAAAATTCAACAATTTATATATTCATGCTTCAATTTTGCTACAAATGCACAGATTCCAATTTGTTTGCATAGAAAATGCATTGCATTTTGGTGACTATATATATATATATATATATATATATATATATATTTACATATAGGCTAGACCTCTCTTGGATACAATAAAACTATCCTGTAATAAGCTACAGCCAACACATGTTCAAATATTAAATTTCATGAGCGTACATTTATTATTTATGAAAAGCTCTGCAAACACCCAGTGTAACATTCTTAGTAATATATAGGTCTCATGTATTCCATGGCCATATATACAGTACATACACCACTTCAGGCTGCAGAAGATTTGTCGTCTTCTCCTATAATTGTTGACATTCACTTGCGATTTGTCCCAGTTACAGAATCCGCTAATAATTTGCAAAATGGCCTGCTTGCTGAACATCCGCCAAGCCTAATAATCCACCAACATAGCCTAGTCATAGTGCAAAATGTACATGTGGCATCCTATTATTTTGTATTAAACATACTGAATTATGCATCTACATGGTAATCACAATGCTGGAGGAAGAGGGAACTGTTGTAAATGATTAAAGCACTGCCACATTGAAATGGGTAGCTAACAATGCATATCCGACTTAGCGTAACACTATTGTATGTGAACCGCTTCATCTGCTAATGCTTGAAAATCGGAAATAAAAATTTCCTACAACTTCAATGACGAAAAAAAAAAAGGCTCAAAGAAGCAAGAGCTTAAGGTCACTTAAATTTAACAAAAGGTACTCTTTAAATATTCAGTGAAATGATGAAGATGAAATTACTGTGCCAGGTGTTTCAGTCACAGAAGGGCTTAAAGCATGGAAAGAGCAATGTACCAGCAAGGCAGGCCTACTGAATAATTCATCATTGTCTTACACACTTCTGCTGCCATACTGTTATTTAGCGCAGAATATTACAATGTTATTGATTATAGCACTTGCTGATACAATTCGCTTTGCTTGAAGGTGCTGTGTGCATATGCTCTCCTCCTCTGACAAGTGCAACAGCTGCAGCAAAAGCTTAAGTATGAGATCAATTAAAATGTCAGAGTCAACGTGAAGGTGCACATCAACAGCCAAAAGCACCTGAGTCAGGTCTTATTGGAAACATGTGCCATAGATAGATAGATAGATAGATAGATACATAGACAGACAGATAGAACTCTCTATCTCTCTCCCTCTCTCTCTCTCTCCCTCTCTCTCTCTCTCTCTCTCTCTCTCTCTATATATATATATATATATATATATATAGCTTTGCCCGATTCCTCCTAGACCTTTCATTCTAACAATAGAGAGAAAGCATGGACTGTTGTACTGCTGTTAAGTCTAAATGTTATCCCGCCGAGTTGTATAAATGTTCTGAAGGGAATCTACAAACAGACTCAGTTGTGCGAAAAGAGCTTTGATGTGGCTGTGATCAGAGCCAGCTCCACTTATGAACTAACCCCCAAGGGTCTCCTTTGCTTATGCCACTGCAGTAGCTGATACAAATAAAATTTCAACTTAAATTTGGAAGGAAGCCAAAATAATTATATGGGCATATCTGCTAATGCAGGGTCGCGGCACCTGCATTTGCTCTGATACGCCTTTTAACAGTTCTGACATATTTCAAAAAATATTTAAGTCTCCTTTTATTATGTTCTCTAACCTTTAGTACAGAACAAAACTGAAATAAGAACATCATATATGTGTACATAGGAGAATATGGGGAGAACATTACAGTGGGTGGATTTGTGTTTTCCATTCATAGCACAAATAGATAGATGGATAGATAGATAGATAGATAGATAGATATGAGATAGATAGATAAATAGATAGATATGAGATAGATAGATGATAGATAGAAGATAGATAGATAGATAGATAGATATGAGATAGATAGATGATAGATAGAAGATAGATAGATAGATAGATAGATAGATAGATAGATAGATAGATAGATAGATAAAAAATTCCATGGCACTTATAAAAGTATATCAAATAAAGTGTATTAAATCACCAAATAGCGACTGCTTGAGAAAAGTCCCAGTGAGAGGACTAAAACGTTGCTGCTTGGTGATTTAATACACTTTATTTGATATACTTTTGGAAGTGCCATGGGATTTTTTCTCTATAATTTTGGAGGTTGGATCACTTCCAAAGCTGCTGGCACCCTCCTACAACTTTATACTGTGCTGCTCACATTCTATGGACTAGATAGAAAGAGAGGCAGATCAGATACCCAGATAGAAAGGTAGATAGATAGATAGATAGATAGATAGATAGATAGATAGATAGATAGGAGATAGATAGATAGATAGATAGATAGATAGATAGATATTTACTTATTGTCATTTGATTTACCTAACTTTTAAAGTGGTTATTCCCTCCAAAAAAGTTAGAAAACATATTAGGGGAGATTTATCAAACTGGGGTAAAGTATAACTGGCTTAGTTGCCCCTAGCAACCAATCAGATGTATCCTTTGGAAAATGAAAGGTGGAATCTGATTGAGCCAGTTCTACGTTACATCTCCCACATTGTGGTTACTTATGGTTTCTTTTACTTGGGCTGTTGACCAGGAGCACATATTCCTATAATCATGTGTTCAACTGATCAGTGCCCCATTTAAACAGGCCGCCATGCTTCATGTAAATGGAACTAAAGGAGTGCACTAACCCAATGTAAGCCACCTCTTCAGGAAAGCCAACTACCTACCATAAGCATGCTGCCACCACAGCCAGATAAGCAGCTTCAACCCTCACCTACTCTCTCCTTCTCTTGTAGATTGTTAGCCCTTTTGGGCAGGGTCCTCTCCTCCGTTGTACCTGCCTGTTCATAAATTCCTGCTCCCTGTACGTGTATTGTTTTACATTATTCATGTAAAGGTTTTTCAAATGAATAATTATAATAATCATCAAAGAAGCAAAAAATCTACCCATGTAAAACAAATCATAACTCTAAGGAGCCATACACATAGGGTTGCTTCAGTGGGATCCCACCAGCAACCACATCCTTTCTGCCTCCTCTTCAAATCAATGGGAGGCAGGGCTGAAGATTGGGCACTGCACATGCCGTCCTCCGCCGTCTGATTGAGGAGACATATTAGGGAACTCTGAAACTCTAGAGGGCTCTACCACTGACACCAACTTTTTCAGCCAATAAAACATTTTTTTACGGCTTCATATTGATAACCTCTTTATTTTTAAACACTCTTTTAATCTGTGCAATGCATGTACATATATATATATATATATATATATATAGATATTGTCATGGGAATTAGAGTGGTGGCCAGTATTTGCTGTCTTGGTTATCTAATATTGAAAGCAAATTCATATATGTATGATGTTGGTTCCTCTATAAGCATGGCTGCATGATAATTAGGAGCAGCGCAGCAGGCTGTCATTGACATACAGTGCTATGTACATGCAGAATATCCCTCCATTAGGCAGCCAGTGGGGCTTTCGCTTGGCTAACCCTGGTTGCGCCTGTCTATCATGTGCTCCTCACTCACTGTTTTGACCTTTACATTGTAGGAAGCCAAAGCTGAGTCCTGAAATGATCTACAAAAAAGAGGTTGAAAACAGTCTTCTTGTGAATAGCTATAAATGCCCCCTTTGGAGAGGACATATTTTGGATTGGTATAGAAGTCTATGTAATTTATAGCATGATTTATTTTTATAAAATTTTTATGTGATCTGTGTCCCTTCATAAGTATTTAGTCAAAAAGTCTATTTCCACCTTTCTATGTTATATTTATAATTTTTCACTTCTTTATTAAACACCATTTTCACGTAGTCAGTGTCTTGTGTGAGTTTGATCAGTGATTGTGAGCCAAAACCAGGAGAGAAGTCTACACAAAAAAGGGTTTAGACCCACATGTGATTTTGAAAATCACTGATCTAACAATGGCCAAACACTGACTGTGTGAACGCGGCCTATCATCACATTTTGTCTCATGGTCAATATATATGTATATATATATATATATATATATATATATATATATATATTTATTTGTGTATATATATATATATATATATATATATATATAAATCCAACAAACTGGCGCAGCACTCCTTAGATAAAGTGAACAAAGAGGTGTTTATTCACACATGTTTAACACAGCAACGTTTCAGCTCTCTCACAGAGCCATTTTCAAGCCAAGTGAATAATACATATCAACATAATATATTTATACAAAATTCATTATTAGTTACACCTGTGTATCATTAAAATCACGTGATAAATACTTTAGAGGAATTCAACGTGTCCTTAATTCATTTTGTGCAAAGTTCATCCAAAGTCCCCGTCCCGCTCCAACGGGACCGCTAGTGGTATATGATAACACTCATAGTACAAAAAGTGAAAGTGCGCTTGTGCATACATTTAAAAGCAATCAACCTGGCTTGCATTCTATCCAGGGTGTACTAGAAAATAAGATAGGAGAACAATAGTTGTATACATTAGTTTTACCTTAGACTGGATCACTTTACACAAATTCAATGAAGATGGAGACTTCACCATCCTTGGCGTGTGTCTCCTCTCACTGCGCATGCCCTACGTTCCTCCCGACGCACGCCACCTTGTATTCATGTCTCGTCTCGCAGGAAGAGCGCATCTCTTCCTGCGAGACGAGACATGAATACAAGGTGGCGTGCGTCGGAGGAACGTAGGGCATGCGCAGTGAGAGGAGACACACGCCAGGATGTGAAGTCTCCATCTTCATTGAATTTGTGTAAAGTGATCCAGTCTAAGGTAAAACTAATGTATACAACTATTGTTCTCCTATCTTATTTTCTAGTACACCCTGGATAGAATGCAAGCCAGGTTGATTGCTTTTAAATGTATGCACAAGCGCACTTTCACTTTTTGTACTATGAGTGTTATCATATACCACTAGCGGTCCCGTTGGAGCGGGACGGGGACTTTGGATGAACTTTGCACAAAATGAATTAAGGACACGTTGAATTCTCTAAAGTATTTATCACGTGATTTTAATGATACACAGGTGTAACTAATAATGAATTTTGTATAAATATACTATGTTGATATGTATTATTCACTTGGCTTGAAAATGGCTCTGTGAGAGAGCTGAAACGTTGCTGTGTTAAACATGTGTGAATAAACACCTCTTTGTTCACTTTATCTAAGGAGTGCTGCGCCAGTTTGTTGGATTTGTAAAGAGACCCCGCTACCAGGGGTGGACGCGTGCACCATTGGATTAACTATACTGGAGGAGTGCTGCCTCATTTTTGCTTTTATCTATATATATATATATATATATATATATATATATATATATTTATTTATTTTAAAGAAAATTTGCATTTTGTGTCTTTTTTACATTTTGCTTGTACTTAACTGAGTTCCGTGACTGAAATAACGACTAGTCTTGATATCCACTGTGCTGCCGGGGAAGCACCTAATTTATGATGAGGGACAGGCTTTGTCATAAATTAGGGGTATCCTACCGCAGTCCGTGCACCTAAACAGAAATCTACGACCACTCAGAGCAGCCGTAGATTTCTGGCTTAATTTGTGCCAGAAAACTAGTGTAAATGAAGATAAATTTGTCTCTGGTGTTGGAGACGCCCCTTTCCCATCCTTACCACTCCCACTTTTGAAAACGTGTTGATGGTGGCATAAAAAAGGCAAATTTAATTTTTTTAAAAAGTTGCATTTGAAAAGTCACAGACACACAGTTTGTGCATTTTTAAAGCCACTTTTCTGGTGCAAGGCAGATGGTACTTCTGTTCCAAGCCAGCTCTGAAACCTGAGCTCTGATTGGTTGCTATTTGCAACAAAGGCAGTTTTACTATAAGGAATTTTTTGGTGACTAAGGCTTGATAAGCATTACTTTGTAAAAATGACACAAGGGAAACAGCCTCAGAAATCAAAGGCACATGCAGGACCAAATGAACGCTGTGGCAGTACAGTTACTCTGTAACATTTTATTGATTTAGCATTTAGCATTTTTTTCAATTGCATGCCAGTTACCTTCGTCAGTGTTATATTTTGTCTTTTTAACCCCTTAAAGCATAATGCCAAACTCCGTCATTTAACCTTTCAGGTGCTGCGATCAACACCAATCGTGGCACCTGAGAGGTAAGACAAAGGGATGCTGCTCCCTCTGCCATCTTATCAGAGCAGCACCCTGATCTGAAGCTAACCAGGCCTTCCATGGTAATCTCCCTGCTGCACTGTGCATGAGTGATTTCCATCAGTGACTGTGAGCCAAAACCAGGATTGAAGCCTCCACACAGATCAGGTATAAGGGAAAGATATGTTCTGTGTGACACCTGTTCTGTGTTTAGAGCCACAGCTGGTTTTGGCTCAAAGTCACTGATGGAAATCACTGACCAAAACACTGATGGGTGAATGAGGCATTAGAGGTAATGCATTTCATGGTAATCCTGAAAATCAAAAGCTGCTTCAACAAAGTATTAGTTTAAGGGTGTGCACACTTATGCAACCATATTATTTTATATTTTTTCTTCCCTCTACCTAAAATATTTCAGTTTGTTTTTCAATTGAGTTGTACAGTTTATAGGTCACATTAAAGGTGGAAAACGTTCTGAAACAATTTATCTTTGTCTAATTTTTTTACATCACAGAATTCTGACATGTGTAGACTTTTTATATCCACTATATATATATATATATATATATATATATATATATATATATATATTAGCAGAATTAACCAGCTTCATATGGGTCTATTTCATTTGTTGTTTGTGTGTGGTTAAAAGATATCCACAGTGACCCCCATAATAGTATTATTCACAGAGCTCCCATGACAGTGCTCCCATAACAGCGAGATCCACTGTGGTACTATAACAGTGACATCTACAGCGTGCCCCATAACAGTGACATCCACAGAGTCCCCATAAAAGTGAAATCCACAGTGCTTCCATAACATTGTCATCCACAGCAGCACCATAAGAGTGACATCTACAGTGTCCCATAACAGCAACATACACAGAGCCCCCATAACAGAGACATCCACAATGCTCCCATAACTGTGACATCAACAGTGGCCCCATAACAGTGAGATCCACAATGGCCCTATAACAGTGAGATCCACAGTACTCCTATAAATTTGTCATCCACAGTGCCCCCATATCAGTGACATCCACAGTACCCCATACCAATTACATCCACAGTGCTACCATATCAGTGACATCTACAGTGGCATCGTAACAGTGGCATACACTGTACCCCCATAACAGCAACATACACAGAGCCCCCATAACAGTGACATTCATAATGTTCCCTTAACAGTGACCTCCACAGTACCTCATAACAGTAACATCCAAATTGCCCCCATAAAAGTGACATTCAGAGTGGCCCCATAACAGTGATATTCATAGTGCCCTCAGCAAAGTGTCATGCACAGTGCTTCTATAACAATGACATCTACAAAGTCTCTATAATGTGATAAAAAACGGCTGAATTGTTATGGAAGCCTGGTGTAAAGCTGTGTGTATAGCCATTTTCAGACAAGCGGCTATACACACAGATCTGTCAGTATTCTGGCTCAGGATCCTATGATATACCATCGGTATTGTCATCAGGATTGCTTCAGGATTTCATCAGGATTTACATGCATATTTTTTCCTTTCTTCATTATTTCTTCACTGCGCGGACTGTAATGTGCGTATTTGGAAACAAATCCGCACAAAACTCGGACATACTGTGGATTTCAAATACTGACAGAAATGATACGCCCATTTGAATAGCTCCATTTTCTAACATTAGCAGCGGATTCCGGAACATAAAATCCGGACTGCATACGCCTTGCAAATACGCTCGTCTGATAGCGGCCTATGTCAGTGAGGAAAAGACTGAAGGTCCTGTGAGATTCTATTGGCCAAAAGGGGTCATGTGAGAGTGTGTATGTCAGTGAGGAGAAGATTGAAGGACCTGCAGGCTTCTATTGGCTAATATGGGTCATGTGATGTTGCCATAATAGCTGTTTTGTGGATATCTCAAGAATGTTAGGTCCTAGAGAACTGAAACGCAGTGGTTTTGTTGTGGGTGCAGGGGTCGTGCAAATTATTTTCTAAGAACCTGATTGCATGTGACATTGCACTGGTTACATAAAGGCAGACATGACCTTACGGCAATTTATCTATTAAAGGGTTTGTTTGGTTCCCCATCTTAATATCAGATTGGTGGCGATGTTTCAAGAGACTGCGATGCTCTTAGGAGTGCTGAGCTCTCTTCACTGTTTACTTGCTCGCCGTCCACCTTGCAGCGGTGGAGCGGTGTAATTACAGATTCTCTGTCCCATTCACTTGAATAGGAAGGAGCAGTTGTAGTTACACTCAGTCCCTTTCAAGTGAATGGGAAGGAGAAGCTCTAGTTACACTGCTCTCTTCTTACAGCTGATCGGCGGGGGTGCTGCTATGAGTCGGACCCCCACTGATCTAATATTGAAGGACTATCCTGAGTATAGGTCATCAATATGGGAAACTGGACAATGCCTTTAAGTTCAGAATGTAATCACTATGAGAGAGCGCCGGGACCTTCTTAAGGTTTCTCCGCCATGTGTATTACGGCAAGTTTTATGCTTCTCCCACCATGCAGGAATTAATTAAAGTTGCTACCTTGGCGAGCTGAAGGTTGTTGGTGTCGTGTTTGACTGTGATTTCCTATTGACGTTCACATGGCTGAATAGCTATCTGTTTGGGCTTATCTTCAGCTATCTTAATCTAATTAGCACTTCACAATACAGTTTAGCAAAAGATCCAGCCAGACTTATCTCAAAATGCTTGAGGAATGAAACCGGGATAATGGCGGGCCCTCTGCAATTTATCACTTGGCATCATAGCGTAATAACCGTACCCTGACTTCTAGAGTCACCTCCACTGAACAGTCCTGGAAAGAAAGGTCACCGTCATGCAATTCTATTGCGGTCTTTACATTCCTGAATCCCAGTGACCTCATCTGATTTTCACGTTCATTTACAATTGCAATCATGTTGGCTTAGTCTGTTAACTGACGATAAAGGGCCTCTACATCTCTAGGAAATTAATTCACTCCCGGCAAATAAAATTCAAAAAAAACAAATGAAAAGCAAGCATTGAGCTTTATATCAAAGAGCCATTTAGGTATTATTCAACTGTGCATTGTGGTTTTCCTCTGTGACTACACTGACAGATAAAAATTGCCATAAACCTTTTGTTAATAAAGTGTATCCCTACAATGTCTGAGACTGTCAGTGATGATTGAGCAGGTAAAAGGACAGGGCCCATTGACAAGCAGAATGGGAGCTTCCGCTTGTGAGTTTCATATATTTCCAAGAGGAATAACATAGGAGCAGAACAGCACAGAGCTGTGAAAAAAATGTTGCTTCATGATGAGATGTTGATTGAATCAGAAATCTAATAAGAGTTTTAAAAAATCACATACGGTATATTCTCACAGTGTTTATGCATCTTGTCGTTCAGAAGGCGCCCAGATCAACACTGTACTGTACCGTATACTGTATGTTAATTTACTGTACATCACTAAACATTTTATCTGCCAGATAAAACCAGAGAGTGACGGATATTCTTTTATTTTATATTTTTTAATCTGTTTTTATGTTCTAATTACATATTTATTTATCCTATTTTCTGAACATGATTATGGAGGCAGCCATCTTGCCTGAGTTGCTTTTAACATCATTTAGAAAGAATGTGAGGCCCATGGGCCATAGACACAATAGACAGGAGGGGACCCTATTGACATAGGAGAGTTTTCTAGACATGGTCTGTGATCTATGCAGAACTCATTGTACAAGGGAAGAATAGAAAAGATTTGACAATCGCCTATTGTGAATGAAGGATGATGTCTTATCTATACACCGAGGTGATACCATTACAGGCAGGAATAGAATAACAGATAACTGCAGTAAAGTGATCCATACAGACCAAAAAGTAGTGCCTGGTATTAGGCTTAGTGGCCAGTGCGAAAACAGCAGGATTTTATGGGTTTTGTGTAAATATAGATATTGACATGGAAACTAGAAATCAAAAATGTGATTTTAACAATAGGTCATTTTCTGATGACACAGAAAAAAATTGGATGAGATCATGAAAATTGCTAAAGAGAGGAAATGCCATAGCATAGAATAATTACTCACCTGATGATAAAATCCCTACAACTCTGGCACTGCCACCCCTGTGCCCTCCAGCACTGCCACCCCTGTGCCTCCAGCTCTACCACCCCTGTGCCCTGCAGCTCTGCCACCCCTGTGCCCTCCAGCATTGCCACCCCTGTGCCCTCCAGAAGTGCCACCCCTGTGCCCTCCAGTACTGTCACCCATGTGCCCTCCAGCACTGCCACTCCTGTGCCCTCCAGCACTGCCACCCCTGTTCCCTCCAGCACTGCCACCCCTGTGCCCTCCAGCACAGACACCCCTGTGCCCTTCAAAACTGCCACCCCTGTGCCCTTCAGAACTGCCACCCCTGTGCCCTCCAGCACTGACACCCCTGTGCCCTTCAAAACTGCCACCCCTGTGCCCTTCAGCACTGCCACCCCTGTGCCCTCCAGCACTGCCATCCCTGTGCCTTACAGCACTACCACCACTGTGCCTCCAGCACTGCCACCCCTGTGCCCTGCAGCTCTACCACCCCTGTGCCCTCAAGCACTGCCACTCCTGTGCCCTCCAGAACTGCCACCCCTGTGCCCTCCAGTACTCTCACCCCTGTGCCCTCCAGCACTGCCACCCCTGTGCCCTTAAGCACTACCACCCCTGTGCCCTTCAGCACTACCACCCCTGTGCCCTCCAGCACTACCACCCCTGTGCCCTGCAGCTCTGCCACCCCTGTGCCCTCCAGCACTGCCACCCCTGTGCCCTTCAGCACTACCACCCCTGTTCCCTTCAGCACTACCACCCCTGTGCTCTCCAGCACTACCACCCCTGTGCCCTCCAGCACTACCACTCCTGTGCCCTCCAGCACTACCACCCCTGATCCCCCCTTCACTGTTCTGTTTACTTTGCTGCAGTAGCAACATGCCCATCTACCTAGGTGACCCTGATTGGCTGTTGTGTAGATGGGTACATGGGTAACAAATACCAGCAGGAAGCATGGCAGCAGTGGCCCTGGAACAGTAGGGGATTTATTAGGCAACTAATGGTTCTTTTATTTCATGGCATTTCCCCCCTATTTTTCTGATCTCTGAAAACTGCTTTAATAATATTTGGTATAAAAAGGCCTTCAATTGATGTGAGTGATTATAAGTTTTGTGCCAGTCACTCTTGGATGATGCCGCTAGCATTCATACTGTGTAAATAGCATCCTTTGGGCAAATCTAGCAGTGAGAATGAAAAAGATTGGAATTGCTCTTTAGTCTCTCCTTCTTCTTGTGAGGTTTTACGTTTACTGAATTGACACCAATCTATTAAAGAATTTTGTTGTATAAAATGGAGTTGGAATAGGATTTCTTAAATCTAGTGTCTGTCTCTGCAGCTGGTGCCGAATGCTCAAGAAACAGAATGCAGTCTGCCGTTAGACTGGCAAGGCTACAGGGGAAATATTAACTCTTACATACCTGCTGATTACTGGGTCCTGAGTCTGAATGAGATCAGTCCACTACCACATCAGGGAATGGTCACACGGAGCGGCTGAGACCCTGATGGTTTGTGGCTATGCTGCGGTGATAAATTGCGTGGCTATTTAGCTGTAGACACCTTTCAATTAATTAATGAAGACCGCACTGTGTAGTTGGTCTTCATTGTTAATGGCCATCAGACGAGACACCTTCACTACCGCGCGGCCATTAACAATGAAGACCGATTAGTTATGAAGGGCAGGTGCGGCTAATTGACCGCAGCAAGGCAGCAATCCGACCATATCACGGCCGCTCCGTGTGGCATTTTTCCACGCGAGTGCAAAGCGTTTTAATGCGTTTTGCACGCGCATGAGAAAAATCGGTGTGTTTAGTACGCAGACCCGAACCCGGACTTCTTCAGAGAAGTTCGGGTTTGGGTTAAGTATACTGTAGATGTTATTATTTTCCCTTATAACATGGTTATAAGGGAAAATAATTGCATTCTTAATACAGAATGCTAAGTAAAATAGTGATGGAGGGGTTAAAAAAATAAATAAAAAAATAAACTCACCTCATCCACTTGATCGCACAGCTCGGCTCGTTTTATTTCTTCTTCTTTGAGGACCTGGAAGGAAAAGGATCTTTGGTGATGTCATCACGCTCACCACGTCGGCTGCAGAGGGGAGGGGGCATGGTCTAACCAGGTCAGAGTTGTGGCTTAGTAGGACCTAGAAGTTGATTTTTACCTTTTTTTTTAATCCCTGTCAGCTAAAGAGTGGGAGTGGGCATGGCCTAACTGGATAGGGGGCGTGGTCTTATTAACACCTAACACAGCAGCACTGTCCTGTCTGAGAGTGAGCTGCAGAGAGAAAGTCACCATCTCTCCCACCTCTGCAGCTGACAGAAGTTAATTTTTAACTTCATTTTGGCAATCCCTGTTGGCTGTGGAGGGGGCATGGCCTTACCGAGTCCGGAGTGTGGACCTAGCAGTCGATTTTTAACTTCATTTTTTCAATCCCTGATGGGTGAGGAGAGGGGGGGGGGCGTGGCCTAAATGGATCGGGGGTTTCTCCTTTAAAACAGCTCACCCAAAGACAGCAACACTGTTCTGTCTGAGTGTGAGCTGCAGGGAGAAAGTCACCGTCCCTCCCACCTCTGCAGCTGACAGAAGTTTATTTTTACAATGTATATATAAGTTGTGCACACCGTATCAGGAACAATATAGCATATATTAATCCACTCCAATAGCAATAAAATGACAATATAGAGTAAAAAAAAAATCATATAAAATGCAATGTCTGAATGGTATACAATAAAAGCAGATAAGTATTACTACCACTAGTCAAGCTAGAAATATTAATAGCAACTATGTATAATCGTAGGTGACTAGGTCAGCACATTTGTACGTTAAAGTAAATGAAGTATCAATTTACATAGATCGTGCTGTCTTATGTCATCCACGATAAATATTGTGCCCCCTTGTTTATAGCATTCAGTCACCATGTAACCATAATAAAGATAGTGATATCTGTAATTATACGTTTCTCAGATGAGCCTGTATAAACACAAGTCCACATTTATGGGTCGCCGCTTAGTGTATCTGTCACCATTCTCTGTAGTAATATGACTAGTATAAAAATCATATAGCCATTATAAAAGTACCAATCGCAACAATAATATTATATGCCTCTCAAATGAATTTATATGTGAACACTGATCCACACTTATATGTGGCCGCTTGATAATGGAGATCCCGATTTCTTGCAAGTCTACATTCCACCTTTCCTTAATTACTGTTCAAATTAGCAAGTGTACTGGATCAAATATAGTTCGACTTTAAATATCAGATATCTATAGCCAACTCACGCTCATAGTATCGTTCTTGATAATAGTAATATACTTAGCTTGTACTTCCGTCACTCTGAATGACAATACCATCTAGTGAGGTTCAGCGGTCATGTCTATATGTCACTTTACTCCCGGTCTATATGTCACTTTACTCACGGATCTGACTCGCAATCGTGCTGTCCCACGTGCTGAGTAGCGGCCGGTATATGTCTGTTTCCTTTTCCTGTTAAAATGCAGGATTAAAATCCAGGAGCGCTCCTTAATGTCTAGGTGGTCTTGAAACACAGGTTAGCAATAGGGGGTCCCGATACCAAACACGTTTCGGAGACACAACTGTCTTCTTCTTCAGTGGTTGATTTTTAACTTCATTTTTTCAATCCCTGTTGGCGGAGGAGTGTGAGGGGGCATGGCATAACTGGGTCAGGGGCGTGTCCTTTTGAACAGCTCACACTAAAACAGCAGCACTGTTCTGTCTGAGTGGGAGCTACAGGGAGAAAGTCACCGTCCCTCCCACCCTTGCAGCTGACAGAAGATGATTTTTAACTTCATTTTTTAAATCCCTGTCGGCTGAGGAATGGGATGGAGCATGGCCTAACCAGATTGGGGTGTGACTTAGCGGGACCTAGAAGTTGATTTTTAACTTAATGTTTTCAATCCCTGTTGCCTAAGTGGGAGGGGGTGTGGCCTGGGGCATGCCCTTTTGAACAGCTCACTGTAAGACAGTTGTACTATGCTGTCTGAATGTGAGCTGCAGGAAGAAAGTCCGTCCCTCCCACCCCTGCAGCTGACAGAAGTTGATATTTAACTTAATTTTTTAAATCCCTGTCGGCTGAGGAGTGGGAGGATTGCGGCCTAACCCCAGATCAGGGGCGTGGTTTAGAGGGACCTGGGGGCGGGGTTCTAAGGGTGACTTAAATAGCCACCCTGTCTGCCCCCTGAACTGTGACCTTCACAGCACTCTGCTCTCTTAACAGTGTCATCCACAGTGTTGTTATAGAAACCTCAGTTAATAAGGTACTAAGTGCTATTAGGCCATGGCTTTACTTCTTTAGCGATTATCCTGGTGACAGATTTCCTTTAACCTCTTAAGGACACATGACGTACCGATACGTCATGAGTATTTCTGATCACTGCTGCTCACCTGGCAGTGATCGGAACAAGGTACCTGCTGAAATCATTCAGCAGGTACCTTGTTACAATGCCCAGGGGGGTCCTGTGACCCCCCTGTTTCGGCGATCGCTGCAAACCGCAGGTCAATTCAGACCTGCGGTTTGCAGCGCTTTCTGCGGTCTCTGATCCCCGCAGTCTCAGAGACTTAAAATGTGCCTAAACGGTTACATTTTACCCCGCCCCCCGCAGCTCCCAATCATATTGCGACGGCGGGGGGTGGTTGCGGGCAGCGCGGTAAGGCCTGTAGTAATCGTTGGTGGTATAGTGGTTTTAGCAGAGTGTCAGCACATTGCGTACCGACCGCTTTATGGAAGAGGTTAACAGGGAAGGAGCTCCCTCCCTCTCCCATCATCCGCTGCTCTGTTCTGGCAGCGGGTGATGGTTACCATGGCAGCACGACACTTTCAGAGGCGTCCTGCTTGCCATGGTACTGTAAGTCTGATCTGACTTCTGCTAAAGGTAGATGTCTGAACAGACTAGTGATAAGTTCAAAATACAGTATAGTACACTATATAGTGTACTGTACTGTATTATACTGACATCAGACCCACTGGATCTTCAAGAACCAAGTGGGTCTGGGTAAAAAAAAAAAACACATATCACTGAATAAAAATTAAAAAAATAACATACACTACACATATTATGTATCGCCGCGTCCGTAAAAACATTCTCTATAAAAAATATATGAAATAACCCCTCAAGTAAATACTGTAAAAAAAAAATCACAAAAAGTGCAATACCAAGCGATCAAAGCGGCATATGCCTCTTTAAATAGTACCAATCAAACCGCCAACTCATACTGCAAAAAATGAGCCCCTGCATAGGACAATCGCCAAAAAAATTTAAAAATATGGCTCTCAGACTATGGAGACACTAAAACATAATTTTTTATTTTAAAATGCTGTTATTGCGTTAAAGTAAAATTAATAAAATAACAGTATACATATAACATATAGCCGCATCCGTAAAAACCTGCTCTATAAAAATATCACATGATCTAACCCCTCATGTAAATACCGTAAAAAAAATTAAATAAAAAAATGTGAACAAAATAAACATTTTTGTCACCTCACATTACAAAAACTGTAATAGCAAGCGATCAAAAAGTTATATGCACTCAAAAATAGTGCCAATCAAACCGCCATCTCATCTCGCGATAAAATCATACCCCACATAGGACAATCACCAAAAAAAATTGAAAAAATATGTTTCTCAGACTATGTAGACATTAGAACATGATTTTATTTTGTTTCAAAAATGATATTATTGTGAAAAAACTTAAATAAATAAATAAAAAGTATACATATTAGGTATAGCCGTTTCCGTAACAACCTTCTCTATAAAACTAACACATGATCTAACCCCTCAGGTGAACACAGCAAAAAAAAAAATAATATAAATACCATATCAAAAGCCATTTTTGTCACCTTACATCACGCGACCAAAATGTCATATGCACCCCAAGATAGTTTATACTCTAGGGGTGCATCGGGGGGCTTCAAATGGGACATGGTGTCAAAAAAACAGTCCAGCAAAATATGCCTTCCAAAAACCATATGGCGTTCCCTTCATTCTGTGCCCTGCCGTTTGGCCATACAGCAGTTTACGACCACATATGGGGTGTTTCTGCAAACTACAGAATCAGGGAAATAAATATTGAGTTTTGTTTGGCTGTTAACCCTTGCTTTGTTACTGGAAAATAATGGATTAAAATGGAAAATTTTCCAAAAAATCGAAATTCTGAAACTTTATCTCCATTTATCATTAACTCTTGTGGAAAACCTAAAGGGTTACAGACATTTGAATACCTTGAGGGGTGTAGTTTCTAGAATGGGGTCATTTTTGGGCGGTTTCTATTATGTAAGCCTCACAAAGTGACTTCAGACCTGAACTGGTCCCTAAAAAGTGGGTTTTTAAAAATTTGTAACGTCCCTAAAAAATGAAATGGCATTGTTAAAATGATTGATACATGAAGTAGACATATGGGGAATTTGGCGGTATTACAATGTATTATAGAAGTAGAGAAATTGAAACTTGGAACATTGCTAATTTTTCAAAATTTTTGGTAAATTTGGTATTTTTTTATAAATAAAAATGAAATTTTTTGTTTATATACGAAATAGTGATGTCACTGTGCAGTGATAAACATAGTGGTGTCACACTACAGGGGTAATAAATGTAGTGATGTCACAATGCAGGGATAATAAATGCAGTGATGTCACTGTGCAGTGATAAACATAGTGATTAGTGATGAGCGAAGTGACCTTCGGATCCTAGATCCAAAGTAGCTTCGCTCAAAACTACGGATTAATGCTTTACAGAGATCTATCTCCATACAGTATTAAAATGTACGGCTTCTGAGGCAAAGTCAGTTATTCCACTTTAAAACTTGGATCCAAACTCAGCTTCGGTCCTGACTGGTGCCTCGGATTCAAAGCCGAGTTCGGATCTAAGTTTATAGTGGTTTTCCACATTAAAAATAAAATACCGAGGTTATTCTCCGAATTATTGTAAGACTTCGCAAATAACTAACTTAAAGGGGTTATCCCATGAATAATGTAAAAAGTGAAAATCGGACATCATATAGTCTATGACAATAACTTTCTAATAAAGCTAGAACCAGCCCTTTACCTCACATAGATCCAGAGATCTCCACATTCATTACTCTGCTAGATATATATCAAGCTGACAGCTCAAGGGGAGTGGCTTTTCAACTGTAGCTAAGGGGTGTGTCCATATTGTCCCTATCACAGTTCAGGAGGCAGTTGAAGGATAAAACTGAGCATGTGCGGGCATCTCAGTGAGCAGGTAGAAGAAATAAGAAATTAGGTGGTGCTGTCCAGATACATTTAACTGAATAACTCAGTAGCTATACATAATTCTTAATTACATTCAACTACAAAAGTATTCAAATCCATGTGCTAGTTTGAAAACTGTATAATATTTTTTGTGGGACAACCCTTTTAACTTACATCGAAGGCCTTACATTGCAATGCTGTATGGAGACGGATCTCCATACAGCATTAATCCGAAGTTTTGAGTGAATCGACTTCAGATCAAGGATCCAAAACTCGCTTTGCTCATCACTAATAGTGATGTCAAACTACAGGGAGTAATAAATGTAGGGGTGTCACATTACAGGGGGTAATAAATGTAGTGATGTCACACTACAGGGGGTAATAAATGAAGTGATGTCACACTACAGGGGGTAATAAATGAAGTGATGTCACACTACAGGGGGTAATAAATGTAGTGATATCACAATGCAGGGATAATAAACAGGATTTTACAATGCAGCGATCATAAACATAGTGTTGTCACACTACAAGTGGTAATAAACAAAGTGATATCACAGTACACATGGTAATAAACAAAAAACAAAGTGATGTCACACTACAAGTGGTAATAAATGTGATGTCAGAGTGCAGTGATAATAAACATAGTGATGTCACAGTACAAGTGGTAATAAACAAAGTGATGTCACGCTAAAAGTGGTAATAAATGTGATGTCAGAGTGCAGTGATAATAAACATAGTGATGTCATAGTATATGGGTTAATGAACACAGTGATGTCACAGTACAAGTGGTGATAGACATAGTGATGTCACAGTACAAGTGGTAATAAACAAAGTGCTGTCACAGTGCAGTGATAACAAACATAGTGATGTCATAGTATATAGGGTTAATGAACACAGTGATGTCAGAGTGCAGTGATAATAAACATAGTGATGTGACAGTACAAGTGGTAATAAACATAGTGATGTCATAGTACAAGTGGTAATAAACAAAGTGCTGTCACAGTGCAGTGGTAATAAACATAGTAATGTCATAGTATATGGGTTAATGAACACAATGATGTCAGAGTGCAGGGATATCACAGTTAATAAAACACAATGTTGACACAAGTACAATAGACATAGCACAGAGATGTAGACACTGCACAGGTATAATAAATACAGTGGTGAGACAGTTCAGGGATAAGAGTGATGTCTCAGTACTGTTATAACCAACATAATGAGACAGTACTGGGACTAATATACAATACACAGAGTTGTCACAGCTCAGGGATAATAAAGTCAGTAAAGCCATAGTACAGGGAAGATAAACATAGTTATGTGACAGTGCAGAGATAATAACTACACTGATGTCACAATACAGAGATAACACACTTATGAATGAATAATGACAGTGATAGGGGAAATGCACACAATAATGTTTCAGTGCATCATTGTAATGCTCGCTTTCTAATAGACAAAGTGACATTAGCACAATAGGAGTAACACACCTGATGATGTTAAGTAACATGGATAACAAGTACTGGGAAGTAATAGGAAAGATGTATTGTTCAGAACAATGTCAAAGAACAGGAATAATACCCGTGATGTCATTCCACAGGGAAAAGAAAACCACAACTACAAGAATAATTTACACAAGGAGTCCATAGTACAGAGCGAATAAACATTATTCCCTGGGAATAAAGACCAGTATTCCAAGAGTACACTGCTTTCCCTGCCAACATTGGAGACCGGTTCATCTGCAAGGTCTAATCTACCTGTAGGGACACCCTTAGGCTACTTTCACACTGGCGTTTTTGTTTTCCGGAATAGAGTTTCGTCGTCGGGGCTCTATGCCGGAAAAAAACTGATCAGGATTATCCCCATGCATTCTGAATTGAGAGAAATCCGTTCAGGAATCAGGATGTAAACATTTTTTAGGTGGAGAAAATACCACAGCATGCTGCGGTTTTCTTTCCGTCCTGGGATGCGGAGCAAAACGGATCCGTTATAACCCCCAATGTAAGTCAATGGGGACGGATCTGTTTTCTCTGGCACATTCTGCCACAATAGTAAACGGATCCGTCCTCCATTGACTTTAAATGGAGTTCAAAACGGATCCGTTTTGACAATGTTAAAAAAATAGTTAAAGTTAATACAAGCGGATCCGTTCAAACGGATGCAAGCGGTTGTATTATCTTAACTGAAGCGTTTTTTTCTGGCATAGAACCACGACAACGGAACTCTATGCCAGAAAACAAAAATGCCAGTGTCAAAGTACCCTTAGGGTGAGACCTCATGGCACGGTCATGTTGCAGATGCGATGCGGGCATGCTGCAGGACTGCATGGCCGTACTGGCTGCGGCAGGCTCTAAATAAATTAATGAGAACGCACTGTTGAGTCAGTCTACACTGACAATGGGCGAGCATCAACCGCTCAGTGTGGTCGTGCCCTTATTGTGGGCCCTGCTGGAAACAGTAAAATAAGAGTGAATAATGTGTACAGCACAGCATAATATTCTACGTTCATATACGTTTTTGGAAACTTTTAATCACTGAGGAGTGCTCTGCGTATATATATATATATATATATATATATATATACATACACGGATATATATAGGACCTGTTTTATGTACTTACACTGGCACTTTTTCGGCATTCACACCACTGAAATAAAACTTTCATTAGTGAGCTCATCGTCATTCTCCCTCTCTACTTGGACTTTAATAACTTGACCTCATGACCATGACATGAAACATGCCAAAGTAGTTGTAGATAATAATGGCAGCTTGCAAACTCACGCTCTAATTGTAACCTTTTTCCTAGGCTCTGAATATCAGCTGATTTAATATAATGAAAAGGAACTCCTGTGATACTTACAATGTATCTGGGCCTATTATCTTTTTTTTTATGTTCTTAAGAATATTCTCATATAAGTGATATGTTTAATAAAGTACATTGTCCTGAAGTAGCATTCATTAGCTAATGGCTAATGCTAAGAAACTTTACAATAAAAAAGTGTGTGTGCCTGTATGAGCATATGACAGTGTTGGTGTGTATAACCATGTATGTAATGCAGCAAGTAGACGTCACTGTATGGGCATGCATTTATGGGTGACTGTAAGTATGTAGATTGCATGTATGGTTGTGCCTGAGTGCTAGCTTAATGGGTGCATGTTGTGCGTACCCATGTGTGTTAGCGTGCATTAAAGTGTATGTATGTTCAGTATGTGCTGCGTGGAAGCATGTGTGCATGTATGGTACGTTATGATACACATGCGTGTGTGTTAAAGGGGTTTTCTGAGTTTTTAATACTGATGCTCTATCCTCTGGATAGGTCAACAGCATCTGATCGGTGGGGGTCAGCTGTTTGAGAAGGCATTGGCGCTGCAGCCTTCTCTAAGCTTTTCCCAGGCCAGTGACATCATGTTCATCGGTCACTTGACCTAGGCGCAGCTCAGCCTCATAGAAGTGAATGGGTCTGAGCGCGATACCAAGCACAGCCGCTATACCATGTACGGCGCTGTGCTTGGTGAGCAGGCCGGGACAGGAGCGCTGGTGTCTCCTCAAACAGCTGATGAGCAGGGGTCCTGGGTGTCAGACCCCCACTGATTAGATACTGATGACATATCCCAAGGATAGATCATCAGTATTAAAATCTTGGAAACCCCTTTTAATGCTTTGATGGATGGAAGAATGTGGTTGTGTGGGAGCGAGCACTATGTGTATGCTTATATGGATGAATGATGTTTGTGTGCATGTATGTTAGTGTTTGTCTCCTGTTGAGGTCTGTAAAGTGGCTTCTGGCAGCCTGTGAACATGTATGAGCAGATGTTCTCCAGGAAGGCTAACTGCCATGTACAGTCAAGCTTCTCTACAGCCTGCTGCTCATGTTATTCTGCCGTGACATCATCCATCATGCTGATGCCCTGCACATCTCTTCCATGTGGTATTTTCTTCCCAGCATCAAGGTTATCATATGACTGTTCTTTTACTATTGTCATTTCATTACAAGGCAAGATAACTACCATAAAACGTATACTGTTTTCTGCAGCTCTGTTGTCCCCGATAGCAGAATGAGTTGTTTGGCAATTAACAGTGGTGAAAGCTGCCTGGGGTTGGAAACATTTATTCCGAGATGCGGTATTCTAGTAAAGCTATCACGCAATGAAGGAGCATCGCAACCTGATTAGATTTAGTTTCCCCGGCATATTACGAAGGAACACGGTAAAAAGAACTGTATTGTGTATCTCACAGTATTACACGGTGAAGAGCCTACTGATGTCTGGCCGTGGAGATCCTGGAGATTCCAGAACCTATCTTCTGTATTCTTCTTTCAGATTTTTTATTACTCTGACCATAGCACTGAATTGGGGGACACCCATAGGACTTCATGGCTGATATGTTGCATCATAACAACTTGTCATCATCTTAGATATTTTATTATGGGCAAAGGCTATGTGGATAACTTATCTTCTAATGGGGACTCAACTTTATGGGGCAGATTTACTAATGCCGTCTAAAACTAAGACAATGTACATTTAGAGAGACAAGCCCAGATTTACTATTCCTAAAGATGGCATAAGCTCAGTCTTTCTGTCTAGACCTGCACCAGATTTATCACAGTGGGTCAGGGTGGATGATAAATCTGGTTATCTAGACACTTTAGGGGACATTTATCATTTTAACTTGTTTTCATGTCACTTTTAAGTCTTGTTTTGCATTGTGTTGTTGCACCGAATTTATGAAATTGTGCAAAGTGTTCATGTATTTGATGCAACTGCATTGTGTTGTATGACTTAGTCTTAAAAAATATACTAGGGGGCTGCTCGGCATAGGCTACCACTTTTTACGACTTTTCCAAGTGTTGCCGATAATAACTAGGCCATAATCCAGGTCCAATCTCACTTTTCTGCCTTAAACATAAACCACTTTGAAAAGTGGCGTGGCTCCTAAATGTTGCAAAAATTTTGCAGAAAATTTCACAATTGGCATGTCATGTGACATTTTTACACCAAAAACTAGATGTATCTGGTTTGATAATTGCCCCCCTTTTTCTCTGACTTTATACCGACTATTTGTTGGCTTACTTTGAGACAGCATTTTATGCCGGACCTGTGGAACAATTTTGCTGCAAAATTACGCATTTTAGGCCCGCCACTAAGCCCCACCCCTTTGTCAAGCATATCAGAAAAAGTGTTGAAACCACAGATGTTTCAATTTGTTACACTTTTTAGACAGATTTTTGGAGCAGACACATTATTAAATCTAGGCCACAGTCTTAAACTGTCTAGTCTACATTTATGCCACTTTTAGCTGGTTTAGTTTTACTCCAAAAATGTGCCAACATTTTGGCATATTTTTGGTGCATTTAAAGGTGCCATCTTGCCTAAGCTGTTCTTAACAGCACTTACACAGCATTAGAAAGTTGCTTTATGACAGCCCCATGGCCATAGACACAATGCTCTGCAAGGGACCTCATTGACTTCTATTGGATAGTTTTTTTTTTTTAAATATAGATATTAACATATAAAATTTAAGATAACATAATCAAAACTTCTTTAAAAATATAAAAACAATAGGCAATTTTCTGATGACACATTCCCTTCAAGCTTCTTTCCTTAAAGCCACATCCCTTTCCAGAAAGCCACCCCCCCTGTTGTACACTGTGTAAAAAGGTTAGAAAAAGATCTAAAACACTTAATAAATGCAGTCCAATCCACGTTCATCATATTTTTGGCCCAGATTGTGCCAAAAGTATGGCACATTTTCAGTAGTAAATCTACCCCTATGGACAGTCACTCTGCTATGTTCCCTTCATCCTTAAAACTATTTTGACAATCACTTGTTTATGGTTAATGGTGGCACAGTTTTGTAGGTTTTTCCACCAAACCACGCTGCCAAGGGATTGTCAGACAATGAATAATAGAAAATACCTGATGCCTGCATGGCCATGTGGATATTTCCCAGTTGTGTCTCCATCTTCTGGCCACCATGTCTGGCCCCACCCTTATGTTTACACAAATCCTCCCTCAATAATTACATCTGATTGCCATGGGTAAGGGAAGCAGGCATCTTTCATAAAATGTAAGTTGTTTTAAAAAAAATGAAAAATTACTGAACTATTAGAAAATTAAGAAAAATGAACGTGTATACAAAACTGCCCACTAGGTGATTGGTTTCTCTGATGAAATCTGAGTAACTAAATGGAACTATTTAATTAGTGAATCAAGCTAACAGAATGCAGCAGAGACTTTTAGAAGATTAGCAATAATTGTGAACTTTTGCTGAAAACATGTGTTTTTGTTTCCTTTTCTCCATGTACCGTGTTACTTTATGCACATACACAAATAACATCTGTTAGTTTGTGCAAAATTTATGGCTGATTCCAGAGCTACATCAGTAAGCAGGCTGAAAATCACCAGAAAACGGAAGCTGAGGAAGGTTTGATATTTATTACTCATGTGAAGAACCCAGTTTCCCTGGTGAGGAAGCAGTGTGTCTTAGCTGAATTAATTCATTAGGGAAGGAAATATCTCAAATTGGTCCCTAAGCTCTTAAAGGGCTTGAGGATTTTTTTTTTTTTTATTCACCAGACAGGATGTTATTTTACATTGTGTTATATTTACTGACTGTAAGAATAATATATATATATATATATATATATATATATATATATATATATACTAATCAACCTGTGTGCTTGTAATGTGTCCAAATAAATGAGCAGAATATGTACTTATGGGACCCGAACACATAGATCCTGTTTATGGATTCCTAAAGCTTTTTAGAGACACAGACTTCTAAAGAGTTACGTTAAAAAGATAGACCTGCGTTTTAATGCTGATCTCAACTTTCCACTAGGGACCACTAAAAAGTCTTTCAGCCGAAAAGGCTGGGATCAGCAAAACATGAAATCATTATGGTTGCAGACTTTCCAGTCCTGCTTTGTATTACACTCTTTAAAAAGACATTTGTTTAAGGATATGATAGTTTCATTCTGCCTGTAATGCATAATCATTCATCATGAAATAACAGTTAGGTGCAAGAAAGGCATAGTACAAGAGGCACTGAAAGTATGGTACTTACCGTACAAAATAAAGTTGGTATAATGTGAATAGCAATTACTACCTTAGTGCTATGTAAATATGAGTATCTATCTATCTATCTATCTATCTATCTATCTATCTATCTATCTATCTATCTAGCTATTGTATCTATCATCTATCCCATATCTATCTATCTATCTATCTATCTATCTATCATGCATCTCATATCTATCTATCTATCTATCTATCTGTCTGTCTGTCTGTCTGTCTATCTATCTATCTATCTATCTATCTATCTACCACAGCACTTCCTTGATGGTGAAAAAAAGTGGCTACTTTATTTGCCGGGTAAAAAGCGACGTTTCGGTATGCTCAATGGCACCTTTCTCAGCGTTGTATTCTATGATCTTTTTGATATATACTACCTTCGGAATAGTGAAATAAAGCTGATCAAAGATGTGTGGTATTAATTCAGGAAAAATTTTATGTGCAGTGGCAGAACTACTGCCATAGTGTCTGCGATGAGGACAGCGGCATTAAATGGCCCCACAACCTGCCCCCCGCAATCGACTTGTGCCTAACATCCTTCCCTCCCTTGCAGTGCCCAGCAGGGGGGCAGTGCTAGGAAAAAAGCAGACAAATGTTTTGGGCTCCCTTTCCTATTTACTGGGTTGATTTACTCAGTTCCCAAGGTCCTCACTTAATTGTATCTGGGTCCTCCTACGTGTGTACTGGGGTCAAAGCAGGCAGGAGGCACTATAGACATGAGGCTAAAGCAGGCAGGAGGCACTATAGACATGAGGTCAAAGCAGGCAGGAGGCACTATATGCAGAGGGCACAACAGGCAGGAGGCAATATATATAGTGTGCACTGGCAGAAGACTCTATTCATGGGGGGACAGGCAAGCTGTAACATCACCCATTGTAAATAGTGGATACTTTGTAATCTGTATCTAAAGGTGTTACCTTTCATTATAATCTTGCCTGCTAATATTGTGATGACTGTTCAATAGCGATCTGTACAGAACAGAAAGCCTTGACATACTACTAAGACATATTATTTGGTTGCGTAGTAGCTCGTGTGAAAACTGCAGTATTTTAGGGTTTACCTTTAAAATATACATAGTGACATGGAGGCCTAAATGCGTGACTTCATCATGAAAAAGAAACTTACCTAAGCACAACCAAGTTGCAAGCATAAAACAAAGCCACACATGGCACATACATGTGCTGCTAATACTCCATAAATAAGGAGTGAACAGTATGCACTATGCACCATTATTTGTACTGTGAATAACCCAAAAGAGTTAGCTTGTGACATGTTAGAAATAGTCTTTTTTCCATTCTTTCTCCTCAATGGGATTTACTAGGCAACTCACGAAACTGTAGGGACAGCTAAGTAATATTTAGCAATTATATTTAACTTATGTGATTCCAACCAAAACTGAATATAAACATATTAAAAACAGGGTAGGTTGCAAGAGCTGGGCAGTGGAGTGGATACATACAAGATGTTACATCATATACATTTTGAATTTGTTGGTGTCAGTAAATGTGTTTCAGTGTGTTTCAGAAAAGAAACACTGATTTCATCCCAGTGGTTGATGAGCAAAAAAGCATAAAATATGGTATAACATTGCAAATCACAGAAAAACAATATAAATTAATCATTAAGAAAAAAATAGTAACTATAACTCTATGGGAACATTACTGTATGAAGCCCTTTGTAAGTTATATAAGAATCCAAATCAATAAAAAAAACAAGATATGGAACATTCCACACACGCCCAAAAATACAAAGAAAGGGTCCTTTTATTCACCCAGTGTTTGCAATGTTCCAACTCAGCATCAGAGGCTTTCTAAAGCAAAAGAGAAAGACTTGAGAAAGGCTCTAATACTGAGCTGTAACATTGCAACTAGAGATGAGAGAAGCGAGCTTTGGATGGAAGATCTGAAGTCGCTTCGCTCCAAAATTCGTTTTAATGCTACATAGCATTAAAATGTATGCTCTCCAGAGAGAGCAAAGTGAGTTATCACCAAAGTCTTGCCGGACTTTGTTGAATAACTTAGGGATTCGATTTTTGAACTTGAAAACCATTTTTAAACTTGGTTTCGAAGTCGGCTTCGGACTTCGTTGATAACTCACTTTGCCTTGTTGGAGCAATGGAACAATGAGAGCACAGCAGGCCAAATAGAAATATGGTGGTGCAAGCCAATGGATCCGGTTACAAATCCAGGAGTAGAAATATAAGTAAAAAAAAAGGATAGCTCTCTCAAAAATGAGATGTCCCTACGGTTTTTGATGCAATTTTTTGGAGTGGATTCTGAAGGAATGAGCAATATAAAGATTAGAAATTTGTTTTGTGTCGTGTTCAAACATAGTGATCATCAGATTTGTCTGAATAAATTTAACCTATGCCAATCTTAAAACTACCCCAATTGCCTAGAAAAGTTGTATATGACACTCTGAGATCTCTTAGGACTGTATCAAATCAAGTTCTTCACCTCCAAGACATCATTAGTAATGTCAAAGTGATAGCACCAAATATGATTATGTATAGATGGATGGTAGCCAGTGGTTAAAAAAAAAACAGCCTGATTAACACCATACTGTACAGTTGGATTTTTATGCTTTTTAAAATTAAAAAAGTCCAAAATTATTCACTTCTTGGAGTATAGCAACAGATCATGCGCGTTCTGAGTAAGTTATTAGCTGCAGAGGCACCTGTAATCACATCCATAACGAATGTTTACATGCAGTGATCAAAGCTCATTGAAGACATCGGTGGATTCACGTAGCCTTAACAGATCATCGGGGAGGAGATAACTATCTTAACTTACCTTAAAAGGCAAAAAGGAAAATCAGAGTATTTTTTCATAGAAACCGAGTAGTTTGGAGATCTCATTTTAAAACCATTATGGGTTATTAGATGAAAAGGATCTTACGTAGAGCTATAATATGATAATGTCACGGCACGGGAAGTAGGGAGGAAGTGCACCCACCTGACTGCCACCCCAACCCTTTTCCATGCCTCCTTGCACTACCCACCCTAGGCGAGGGGGCGCAACTGGGCGGCGGTCCCTAACTTGCGTAAGCGCAGAGCAGAGAGAACAGGAAGGAGACAGAGAGCGTAGACAAGGGAAGATGCTCCCGCAGGAAGCGGATGGGAAGAGAGGAGCGAATACAGGCGAAATCTCCCACAAGGGAAGACAACATGAGGTCAAACGAGCAGAGGTCAGTCCGAGAGGTCGCATCAAAACGAAGAGACAGAGGCAAGAGACAAATCCAATAACGAGCCGAGGTCAAATCCAGGAGGTAGCGAAAGTACAAGGAGCAGGCGGTAGATAGGTCAGGGGACGGTCACTGGTCAATTCCAAAGGTCAAACACAAGCAAGAAAATATGGACACAGCCTGAGTGAATAATTACAGGCAACCTGTGGTCAGCAGGCTGCCTGGTAATATAGTGGAGGAAAGGGATCATGTGACCTGGCCAGCATCACATGACCTCCTCTCCCTGCTACTAGCCGAGCGCCGAGTACTCAGCTCAGCGCTCAGCCCCACTTGGTTCCCATGGCGACGGAGAACGCCATTCGCCCCTGCAGGAGGAGCGCGGCCGGGCATGCTGTGTCCCCCATCGCCATGACAACGGAGACGCCGGGCAGCCGGAGACGCAGCCGGAGGCGCTGCCGGGCGCAGCGAGCGTCCCTCCTGCAGTGATATAAGGGGCCGGTGGCGCAGGAGAGCGGAAGCCCGCCGCCTGCCTCCCGTGACAGATAATATCTACACAGTTTTGCAATCCTGGACTTAACAGTTGTGTTACTTTCTGTATAAGCTCATCTGCTATTCTTACCAGAGAACCGTAGCTGACTTCTGTGATTAGCAGTGTTCAGGAGCTGCTGGACACTGAGTCAATTTGTTAAGAAAATGTATCTGCCCTTGTAAAAATTTCTGTGATCATTTTGTCAAAACTACTCTCCATACATATTTTTCATATAACCTTACAGCTTTTGTTGTCATTAATGAGACCATTTTTATGTTAATGCCATGGTCTATGAAGTGTGCAAACAACCTCCTGGATTTGTCACAAACTCCATCACCTTTGCCACAATGACACATTCAAATTATATTCAAATGATATTCATCCATTTTCTCTATTCATTTATTAGTGGCCAGTATGCTTGGACATGAACAGCTTCCCTAGCTGAACACAGGACAGTATGTTAACTCATGAAAGTTAACTGAACTGAAATTATGCATATCACAATTAACATATCTGAAAATAGGATATGCGGAGAAATACGGCAAATGGGCAAGTGATTGGAAAAGAGGAATAAAAAACACGTCATGTGTATGCTATAGAAATTGGCAGGAGTAAAAGCATGGACTGTAAGGTTTCACATATGTCAGTAGTCCGGCAGAGAACAGCCTCCTGGAGTTCTCTGGATCCGGAATAGCCAGATAGTGCTGGGTGCCTGCCGGACTCCATTGACTATAATAGAAACCTGTAAATTCCAGGATTCGGATGGTCAAAAATGGCTGCACACTATAGTTCTTGTCTCTCCAAATCCCAGTATTTATGCCGTAAAGCAGCTAAATCCTATATATGAACTGGGTCCAGTGGGCAAGCAGCACTAACTAGCTATGCCTGATCCAGAAAACTGTTCTCTGCCAAAAGAGTCTGCCAGATTGCTGTGCCATATGTCTGAAAGGAGCCTAAGCAGGACTTAAAGGGGTTATCCAATAAAAAAAAGGTGATAGTGGCATATGACCTAAAATAATAAAAAACATCATTACTCACCTATTAAATCCAGCATCACTTCTCTGATTCTTCCCGTCAGACTTTCTTTACCTGGCTGCAGTGAAGATGTCATGTTGACTGCTGCTGACAATAACTGGCCTCAGTGGTGTTCCACTGACACCACTCTGACACCACTCAGTGGTGTTCCACTGACACCACACTGACACCACTCATTACTAGTCATTAGTTAAGACTATAATAATATTTGTGTGATCATTTCCTACAGAAGCACAAAGTTTGAGTATATGAATAATACATTTACAGAGCTCGTTATAGTGGGTCTGTAAGGACTTTCAGGAGATCACCACAATACGTTCACTAGACCACAAGGGTGAAGAATAAAGCTCTGCTTACATTACATTTGTGACATACTATATATTTGGCACAAGCTCCAACTCCATGTACATGGGGCCCTAATCAACTGAAATATACCTACATTTCCTATCAATTATGGTATCTGGTACATAGTATTCTTTTCTTCTATGATTTATGGGATATTTTAGAACAGTATGCTATTCCATGCAAAGAGTATAAAGTATACTATGCATTGTACATTTCTTATATAATGGGAGCCTATTGAATATTTTGTCATAGTATGCTTATAGCATGGCATACGTCACCACCTTCCAATCCTCTGTGTATTACTTCAGGCTCAAGGTTAAAATATAATGCAGGCAAATTGTACATCAAAGTAGAATATTAAAACTCAATGGTGGATGGCTACAATTAGAGATAATGGGAGAGATTTATCAAACTGGTGTAAAGTAGAACTGGGTTAGTTGCCCATAGCATCCAATCAGATTCCACCTTTCATTATCCAAAGGAGCTGCGCAAAATATAGGGTGGAATCTGATTGCACTGGACAACTAAGCCAGTTCTACTTTATATCAGTTTGATAAATCTCCCCAATCTCCATATACTTTATAAAAGACACATATGCATGTTTTTCTCAATATCTGACATGAAATCAGAATAAACCTTTCCTGTTTTTGGTCAGTTAGGATTTCCATAATTATTATTATTTGCCAAATGTCAGAATAATGAGAGAGAGAGAATGTTTTAAGGGATTTTTATTACTTCCTGCAAAGTCAAAAGTTTACATACTGTGGCAAAGTGTGTGGTAAAGTCCTGGAGGGAGTGTATATCCCACTCAGGTTCCTCTACTGGGTGAGGTAAATAAAATCCAGATTTGTTACAAGGGTCTCAGCAATGTGTAGGTTGCTGAGACAGTTTTGTTTGTCAGTTTTTGGGCTGGATTTTATGGATTGGGAAGGAAGGAGGCAGTGGGACCTCCCAATCCACCCTCCTCATTCCAGGACAGGTTTTTCAGCCAGTTGGGATCATCAAGGGGAAATAAAAACACAGCCTAGAATGTCAGTCAGAGAGAGCTGTGCCTGGAACAAGGCTGGAGAAGCCCGACTCTCAGTGTGATTTTTCTGAAGGTGAGATAGGATGTGCTATGTTAGCCAGGCCCAGACGGGCAGGATTTTATTTTATGTAATTTTTTTTTTTTTTGCTGCTATCCTTCACTTGGCCCAGTGAGGCTTAACTGGGTATTGCCTGTATTACTGGAGTAAAAAAAAATAAAGTCCCCCTTTGATTTGAACTGTACTGTATGTAAGCGAATCTGTCACCGCCACCTTGCTGGGGAGAGAAGATCCCTTACAATACATATTAATATTTGGTACCATTGCCCTTAAACTGTATGAGTCAAATGTGTCAAACATTTTGGATATCCTTCCACAAGTTTCTCACAATAGTTGTTTGGAATTTGGGCCCATTCCTCCTGACAAAACTGGTGTAACTAAGCCATGTTTGTTGGTGGCCTTGCTCGCACCTGCCTTTTCACCTTTGCCCATAAATTTTCAATAGGATTGAGATAAGGACTTTGTGATGGCCAAAACATTGACTTTGTTATCCTTAAGCCACTTTGTAAGTAATTTGGCAGTATGCTTTGGGTCATTGTCCATTTGGAAGACCCATTTCCACCCAAGATTTAACTTTCTGGTTGATATTTTGAGATATTGCTTCAGTATTTCCACATAATCTTCTTTCCTCATGATGCCATCTATTTTGTGACGTGCACCCGTCCCTCATGCAGCAAAACAACCCCACAACTTGATGCTGCCACCCTCGTATTTCACAGTAGGGATAGTGTTCTTAGGCTTCCAAGCTTCTCCCTTTTTCCTCCAAACATAACGATGGTCATTATGGCCAAAAAGTTAAATTTTAGTTTCATCAGACGACAGGATATGTCTCCAAAAATGAATGTTTTTGTTCCTGTGTGCATTTGCAAACATTAATCTCCCTTTTTTATGTTTCTTTTGGAGTAATGGCTTCTTCCTGGCAGAGGGGCCTTTCAACCCATGTTGATACAGTACTTGTTTCACTGTGGATATTGACACAATCTTACCAGCTTCTACCATCATCTTCACAAGGTCTTTTGCTTTTGTTCTTGGGTTGATATGCACATGTCAGACCAAAGCACATTCATCTCTGGGACACAGAACCCGTCTCCTTCCTGAGTGGTATGATGGCTGGACATTCCCATCTTGTTTGTACTTGCGTATAATTGTTTATTCAGATGAACAAGGCACCTTCAGGTATCTTAAAAATGGCACCCAAGGTTGAGCCAGACTTGTGCAAGTCCACAATTCTCTTCCTGATATCTTGACTGATTTCTTTAGACTTTCCCATGATGCTACACAAAGAAGCAGTGTGTTTCAGGTGTGCATTACATGCATCCACAGGTGTATCTATCTCTAATTTACTTCCAAACACATGACATCATCATATGGGCAGTCCAGAATTGTTTAAAGGCATAGTAATCTTAGTGTATGTAAACTTTTGACATTGCAGAAAGTAATAAAAATATTCTCTCTCTATAATTATTCTGCAAATAATAATAATTATGGTAATCATAATTGACCAAAAGCAATGAAGGTTTATTCTGATGTCATGTCAGATACTGAGAAAAACATGCATATGTGTCTTTTATAAAGTGTATGTAATCTTCTGGTTTCAACTGTATATGATCTTCCATCTAGTAGCATCACTCCTCAGCAGTGAACAGCCTGCAGTTTTCTTAGTTGTAAAGTAGTTATGCTTTTACCAGTTTATTTTTATTTGCTATTAGGAAAGGAACTCTTTTGACATTCGTGCATAAATCTGGCCAGGCTTTAAAGCGCTCTGCTGCCAAAAAATGGTTTAGAGCACTGCAATAAATAACCGTTATTTTTAATTGTACGTGTTCTGTTACAGGTCAGATTCTAACACAAAATCTTTACTGCTGTAGTAACACAGGCAGGGTCATTACAAAGTCTGTATTTTTTTACATTAAAATGTAATTGCTGTCACAACTAATATGAAAAAAGTATAATTTGTGGAATGAGTCTTTCTACGGGAGAGACAAGGTTATACATATTTTCAATTTTGATAAATCTATTTGTATACTTTTTGAATTACTAAAAACATCTTAGAAAAATAATCTTACAAACCAATGTAAGACTTGCTGGCCCTCGAACTAAAAATCATGAACCTTCTTACATATAGCCACATAGATTTCAGTTTACCTCTCATTCATTGTCGTTTTACCATTTATTAACTGTCAGTGGGTGAGATTTAGGCAAGTATTAACATCATTTTTTTTTTTGCATAAATAAATAAATACATAAAATGGTGTTTACATGCTAACTTATAAAGTCCTTGAGTCACTTTGTCAGACACATCCAAATGTGTTGGAAAAAATGGACAGAAAACCAGGGCTTGCAGCTGATTTACTAATATGTCTGCCCCTTTTCATCTAAGTGGCAGAAAGCAAAGCAGGTCTGAAGGGGCATTGGTTTCATCCTATGGCAAATGAATCTGCAGGACAAGTTCCCTATTGAAGAATCCAAATGGAGATAGCCATAGACACTCTCCCGGCATTGTGCTCCAGTATTAATACATTTCCAGTGTTTTAGTGCCTTTAGGAACTGCTGCCATCTTACTACTGCTCTATTGCCTTCTAGAGAAGAGGATGTCCTTCTTTCTTACCACCAGTTTCTGATGATATTTAAGAACTGACATGAACAGATATGTACTGGTATAAAAAGTCCTCATTCCTTACTAGAGCTCAAAGTTGAGGCACTCTTGCCGGATGTAACAATCACAATGTCAACAGCTCTCAAGGTAAGGGCTCATGCACACGACCATATGTATTTTGCGAACCACAAAAAACGGATTTGCAAAAAATATGGATGACATCCGTGTGTATTCTGTATTTTGTGGAACAAAATAGCTGGCACCTAATAGAACAGTACCGCGGACAATAATAGGAAACATTTTTTGCGGATCGGACATACGGAAACGGAATGCAAATGGAGTAACTTTCATTTTTTTTGTGGACCCTTTGAAATAAGGGTTACACATACAGTCTGCAAAAACACAGTACAGACACGGAAATAAAATAAATTTGTGTGCCTGAGCCCTAATAGCGGCCATTTTATTCACTCACCTGCTTTTGATTTACTTTGCCTGCTTTTCTGGATCCTCATCTCCACAGACATGAGAAAGTGTCCATACTAAAATACAGCACATTCTGCTGCCTGTGCAGAAAAGGAGTCAGCGTCTATGGGAAGCAGTGGCCTTCAACATGGAAGCTGCAGTGAGGAAGGAGGCATTAATTCAGAAATTTCCTAAATGTCATCAGAAGGATACCCTAGTGAGCATAGGCATAATTATAACTAGTGTTGAGCGAACAGTTCGAGAATAGTTCGGGTTCGTACCGAATTTTGGGGTGTCCGGGACCCGGACCCGAACCCGGACATTTTCAAAAAAGTTTGGGTTCGGTGTTCGTCGATTACTTCCCGCTTTCTGAAGGGCTGCACAGCAGCCAATCAGCTAGCGTTTTACTTCTTGCCCTAAGAGCCCATCACAGCCATGCCTACTAATGGCATGGCTGTGATTGGCCAAGTGCAGCATGTGACCCAGCCTCTATTTAAGCTGGAGTCACGTAGCGCCGCACGTCACACTGCTCTGATTAGTGTAGGGAGAGGACGCAGCTTCTGTCAGGGCGAGATTAGGCAGGTTAAAGTCAGCAACAGCACCTAATGAACGGATCAATTTACAGCTGAGAATCATTGAACTTCTGCTAGTTACTTGCTCGCTGGTTTTTAGGCTGCACAGAGCGTTTTTCTGTCACTTATTTTCTGGGTTGATCGGCGGCCATTTTGTGACTTGTGGTGCGCCAGAAGAAGCTGCCACCAAGTCCATCAATCCATCAATACTAGTTGTTTTTTTTGCTATATCCTACATCAGGGGCTTGGCTGTGCTAATTGTCACCCCTAGAAACTCAGGAAAGAAATTTCTATATTTTATTAAGGGGTTAAATACAATTGCCCAAATACCAATCCCCTAAATCTGGTGTTCCAGCTTTGGTTAGACAAGTATAATACTGTCTGCTGTCTGGCAAAGGATAGATTATTTTCTGGGGTTAAATTCAATTGCCAAAATAGCAATACCATAAATCAGTGGTTTCAGCTGTGGCTGGCAAAATAGAATAGTGTCCGAGGTAACGCACACACGTACAGACGCACGTACACGATTCTTGAATAGTTGTATTATCGCGAAAATAAAACTAACAGTGTAAAGTTGACTGTATTGCTCTAAGTTATATTCGCGTACGAGTGTAACTTCTATTACAGCACACCAATACTAAAACTGACCAAGAGACAGCTTTAAGTTCTATTCGAACGCGATTGCAACTTTGGAACTTAAAGTGGTGTACCATTTTAAAAGTTGAGTACTAAAAAGTTGGAATCGCAATGCGATTCTTATGTATTTGCTTAATCGCATTGCGATTACAACTTTGAGCTACCGATCACCATGGGAACGCCTCCTCCAGTAGAATGTACTGTCAGATGTGAGAATTAAGTTGAAATCGCAATGCGATTATTATATATCTGCTTAATCGCATTGCCGTTTCAACTTAGCATTGCTAAATAATTCCATCCATATTCGTTAACTTATTGACTCAGTAAGTTAACGAATATGGATGGAATTATTTAGCAATGCTAAGTTGAAATCGCAATGCGATTAAGCAAATATATAAGAATCGCATTGCGATTTCAACTTAATTCTCAGATCCGACAGTACATTCTACTGGAGGAGGCGTTCCCATGGTGATCGTTAGCTCAAAGTTGTAATCGCAATGCGTTTATTGCGGTATATTATCCCTCTGGGTGTCTTTAACAGCCTTTTTAGTGCCCAAAAGTTCGGGTCCCCATTGACTTCTATGGGGTTCGGGTTCGGGATGAAGTTCAGGTTGAGTTCGGATCACGAACCCGGACATTTTCCGGAAGTTCGGCCGAACCTCTCGAACCCGAACATCCAGGTGTTCGCTCATCTCTAATTATAACCATAGCAGCCATAAGCATAACACTTTCTATGGGGCCCAGAGGTTGAGGTCTAAAAACATTGTATCTTTTTTGGGGGAATATGGTGGCTTTTTTTCTACAATGTGGTTTTTCTGATGTATAGTGCTAATATATACCTTTAATAGACAAATTGGTAGGGGAGGTCCACCTATCAATTATTAAAATTCTCCAGCATTCTTACAGTAGCCCTCCATGATAACATGCCTGGCATCATTATGGACATGAAAACAGCAGGTTTTTTTTGTTTTTTTTTCATTTGAATGTAGGCGAATAAAAGATAATGTGATGGTTGTAGGACTGTAATTTCTAATCTTACTTGTGTTGCATTATGCTGTTAAATCAAACTGTGCTGGATGACAGAGAGAAGAAAAGTAACAATTTAAGAATGTACGAGGAGGGTGTCTACGGTTATATGTAACCTCCCAAAAAACAAAATTAAATAAATTTAATCGTAACATAATAAACATAGCATTATATAATTATACTGTAATTTTCTGCGCTCATTAGTCTGCATTCATTGATATTAATGCACAATATTCATGTCTGCAAAATTCAATTGATAGGCATTTTTTTTAGATTTCCCCTTTCCGGGTTACGGTTAAAGGGGTATTCCCATCTCAGACAATCGGGGCATATTGCTAGGATATGCTCCTATTGTCTGATAGGTGCGGGTCCCACCTCTGGGACCCGCACCTACACTGAGAACCGAGCAGAAAAGGTCGTGGCCAGAGGAGCCTAGGTTTTCCGGGGTCCGTCCACCGCCAAGCACCCTCCCCATAGGATTGAATGGGATTGCACAGTGGTTGCGTGACCACCGCTCCTATTCATTTCTATGGGGCCGACAGAAATTTTCACATTTTCGTCAGCCCCATAGAAATGAATGGAGGGTGGCTGCGCATGCACCCTCCATAATCTTCATAGGTCCAGAGGTGGGACCCGCACTTATCAGACAGTGGAGGCATAGCCTAGCAATGCTCCCATTGTCTGAGATGGGAATACCCCTTTAAGGCCTAGAAATACAAATTGGCTATTGAGTGATTATTAAAACTAGTGTTCAGCGAATTTGAGGAGAAATTCCATCACCCGTGAAGCCAAATTTCCTTGTGCTTCGTGGTAGTGAATCAATTTTCCCTGAATAGAAGTAGAAAAATGTAAAAAATTTTACAGACAACCGGCCACCTCCATCTTGAAGATCTCACACAAAATATCGTGCACGGTGACATATGATGTCACCACGCTGGCCGACGTGATTACGTAATCATGAGCCGCGTGTGATTTCACACTAGATCTTCAATCAAGATGGTGACGGGCAGCTCGTCGCGATCAAATTGATGAGGTAAGTATGATTTTACTTATTTATTTATTTTACATTGCAATATCAATGTCATAGCTGATTGCGGCATCTGGGGGCTACAATGACGGGGAGAGGCGCAATTGCTGCTCCCTGTCATTACACCCACTACTTACAAAGAAATGAGCTTCAAGGCGAATTAATTAGTCACAAAGTGATTTTTTTTTGTAAAATTCTGCAAATCAGCCAAATCAAATTTTTGAATACTTTGCTCATCTCTAATTAAAACACTTGTTGAGATGATTAAGTTAGCATCTGCAGGTTGGATGTTGAGAGTTGCGAAGGAGTGTTCTTTTGGAATTCAAAGCATATATATCTCACATATAGGAGGCGGCGAAGGGTTAATGTTCTCTGGTGTTGATCTGAGCTACTTTTTATTCAATGGGTACAACACAGGAATAATTTATGGTGAAGCTGAACTCCCATAACAATCATTAAGAATAATGTAATTAAATAGCTGATTGAGTTTGTCCCTATTGCAGTTTACTATGGTCAGATAATCAATGTTGTTTGGTGTTGATTTTAGCCGGGCCCTTGGTGAATTGCTTTGCTGAATTTAATGAATTTTTATTTTTTTAAGCTATTGTGGGTTTGTTACAAAGGGCATATGAATTCTAAGTATTGTTTAACTAGGGGAAGAAAGAGCTCTCCCCCTCCTTATTCAGTAACTTTTAACCAAAGAGTCCTATTGAAACATATGGCATGCTGATTATAACAGCATTAGTTAATAAAAGTGTCATTGTTTCAATATCCACCTTGGTCCCACAAGTATTGCCTGCGCACACTTCCTAAGCTGTGCTAATAGCAGCCATGCTGAGCTGAAACTGTTTGATGGGTCAGCGAGGGGCTGGGATTTGTGAAAGGCACAGACATAATACTCACCTGGGAGAGACCTAAAAAGTAAGGTTATTACAAATGAATGTAGACTGTTTTAAATCTTGTAAAAATGCCTCTTTGTAAATCTAGGCATAGACGTTCATGCACATGTGATAAGTCATGGATAACTGTTCTTCTGGATGACAGAAGGAGAGCAGACTACCAGAGACCTCCGGAGTTACTGGATTTGGCATAGCCAGACACTGCTGAGCACTGTCGGATCCTCATTTACTATAATGGAATTCAGTGGGTTTCCCCGGCGTTCTGCTATAATATAATAATCTTTATTTTAAAAGCGCCAACATATTCCGCAATGCTTTACAATTCAAGGGTTCATGTAAAAACAGTCATAAATAACATAGCAACGGACAATTCAATAATTAGAACTACAGGAATGAGGGCCCTGCTCACAAGAGCTTACAATCTGCTGACGAAACACAGCTGCAGTAGTATTTTTGCAGCCTAAGGCCTCATGCACACAACAGTATGTATTTTGCGGTCTGCAAAAAACAGATCCACAAAAAATACAGATGACGTCCGTGTGCATTCTGTATGTCTTGGAACGGAACAGCTGGCCCCTAATAGAACAGTGCTAATGCGGACAATAATAGGACAAGTTTTTGTGTAACGTAAATACGGACATACCGAAATGGAATGCACCTTCCGTTTTTTTAGCGGACCCTCACGTGGTCAGCGTGGTGACGTCATTGCAGGTCCTTTTGCAGGTCCTGAATAAAGAAGAGGATACCGGCTGCACGATCAAGTGGATGAGGTTAGTTTTTTTTATTATTTTTAACCCCTCAATGGCCCTTTTTCTATCTTAAGAATGCTATTATTGACTTTAATGGGCTCCAGGTTCAGGTTCGGTGAAGTTCGACCGAACCCGACAAACCCGAACTTCACCGGGTTCGCTCATCCCTAGCCTGCGCCTGTTCATAACTTCGGCAGAACAACCGCCAGCTTAGGGCTTTATTAAGACCGGTGTCTAAAACGCCTGTCTTTAATAAATGTGTCCCCATGTTTGTAACACAGAAATGTTAAAGCATGTAATCCAAGAGTTCAAATAAGAAGATGGCGAGGCAGCACAGCTGTGAATACTGGAATCGGACACATAAACGACAATTTCACTGGGTTCCTTTACAACACACTCTCGGCAGTGCTCAGCTCCCAAAATCACAGCTAAACGTATCTTCACAAGGAGATGAAAGAAAAGATGCAGCGGCACTCACCAGTGTGAATAGAGTCCTTGAAGCTTTATTCAACAAGACATTAAATCTATAACATCGGCAAGGGGCAGACATGACCAACACGCACAAACAGTGACAGACGTTTTGCACCAAGTGCGCTTCATCAGGCTGACAAAGCGCACTTCATGCGAAACGGCCGTCGCTGTTTGTGCGTGTTGGTCGTTTCTGCCCCTTGCCAATGTTATGGATTTAATGTCTTGTTGAATAAAGCTTCAAGGACTCTATTCACACTGGTGAGTGCCGCTGCATCTTTTCTTTCATCTCCTTGTTAAGATATGTAATCCAAGAGGTACAAAGATCCTCCAGCACTACAAATGTCCATAAAAGATGAGCTTTATTTCTTCAGTTTAAAAGGCACAAGAGGAAACAAAGCTAACATATTTTGGACATAAGACATCTGGACACTTGGACATGTGGCATTTGTGATATCATTTGCAGGAAAGTCAGGAATTCCCCCCATGGTTTGGTTCCACTGAAAAAGGTAGATTCAGCCGAAAATACACTCATGTGTATAGGGGCTTTAAGTTCTAGATTTACTTGTATATATTGGTGTGTGAGGGGAAATACATAGCGCAAACTAATTTAGAAAGATCTGAAACAAAGCTCATTATGTCAAACTAAATTGATCTGAAGCTTAGAATTGCAGTCACTAGAGAAATAATCCCATTGATATTTCAGGTAATTGTCTTAACAATCAGGTTTTATAATCAGGTAAGAGGGTGAGTAGAGATCAGACCTTAGGAGATTTCTTGAAAGATTTGATAGCTAATCAGCAAGAAAGAAACTAAACTGGACAGTGGCCAATAAAATAATTTTCTGTGTCTTGCATGTAAAGCAAGATATTAAAGCAGCTAGCATTATTTTCAATTTTGTTGTTTTCTTAACTCCTTCTGTGCCTTTGCCATACACTCACAGCAAAAGTTTGCATATAAACCTGGCGCCTACTCAAAAGCTGAGTGGGTGCCTTAGCTGTCAGGGTTCTATCAATCACAGACATTTAACCCCTCTTATTCCAAGTTCTATTGTGACCATGGCATCTGAGAGGCTTTTTCCTGGGAGCACTGCACTCTTGGGGCCTGAAAGGCTTCCCCAAATGAAGATCAGGGAAGCTGTTCATTTGCTATAAAAGCTTTGAGCCTTCTAGAGGCTCCAAGCCTCACCACAGTGATGTTTCTATCGAGCCTTGCCTGTGGCCTGTTCCATTAAAATTTAAACATATTTATCCTGTACAGTGAATGCTGTAAAAGAAAAAAAATCAAAACGGGCAATTTGTCACTTCACCTCCCCCCCAAAAAAATGAATAAAAAATTCTCAAAAAGTTGTCTACACTCAAAAACATATCAATAAAAACTATAGACCACCGTGCACAGAACATGGCAATGAAAAGTACATGTTTTCAAGGTTAAAATATTTTTTATCCATTGCAACACAAGAAAAACTAAATAAATGTGGCATTGTTGTAATTTTACTGACACAGAGATTGAAGGTAGGAGGTCAGTTTTACCACATAAATGTATAAAAAAAATGCATAAAAATAATACCCATAAAACTGTGGCAGACATGTTTTTTTTTTCCCAATTCCACCCCATTTGGAAAAAAATTTTAGCTTCCCATTAAGTAGCCAGTATTAAATGGTGCAATTAGAAAGACTTCGCAAACCCTAACATATCAATGTGAATGGAAAAATAAAATGCAAAAACTAAAAATCTCACGGTCAATAGCGGGTTAATATTCAGACAGTGTAAACCTAGAGCAGGCAGGGTAAGGCATGCACACCATTGCTTGGTGCAAATTAGCCTACAAAAATTTTGTTGTATTTAATGTAGGAATATCTGCCCCAGTGTTGCTTTAGTGCTAACTTCTCCTGTTGATTCATTTCTTAATATATCACTATAACATTTAATGCTCATTTTTTCTGATACAGAGCTTCAAATCTGCATGGATATGTAGAATTAATTGTTAACATGCCTATCGCCTGCACTAGTGGGCGCTAGGGAGTTTATGTCATACTGTGATATCATTGAGCTCAATATAAAATTCGAAGACACTAGTGTTGAGCGAGCATGCTATGCTCGGCACATGGCGGCACATGGCGGTATTCGACATGTGCAGGTAAGTACTGCCCTCACTGTAATGCTGTAGCCATGTTGGTTACTGGCATTACAGTGATTGGTTGGCCAGAACACGTAGCACCTGATGACGTGTGTTCGGCTCAGTTTTAGTCAGGGAGAGCTGTGCTGAGGAAGGCACAGACATTGTAGGGAGTGAAATAGGAATATTTTTATTAAAAAAAAATTTCAGAGACCCAAAAGTCCTTTTAAGGACTATTGTGTGTGGCAGAAAAATCTATTTTTAGCACATCCTGCACTAAATAGAGTGCAATATATAGGCCAGTGTAAATAGTGCACATCAAAAAAATATCTGTGACATCCAGTGTACTTTTTTCATAGACGGTGTCTGCTGCGGACAGTGACATTACCAGTGCCACATCTCCAGTGTAACGTGTGCGCTGACAACATTTATCTGTGACATCCAGTGTACTTTTTCAATTGACGGTGTCCGCTTCTGACAGTGACATTACTAGTGCCACATCTCCAGTGTAAAGTGCGCGCATCCCAAAAATATCTGTGACATCCAGTGTACTTTTTCCATAGACGGTGTCTGCTGCGGTCAGTGACATTAGATGTGCCCCATCTCCAGTGTAAAGTGTGCGCATCCAGGGTCACCAGCAGGCCCTTTCTCCAAATGTTTTTGAGGGTTGCCAGCAGGCCATCAATCTTAATTTTTCAAGGATATATATGATGCCCTCCTTTATGTGTAATAAAGGGTGTATTGGAGTGCCAATTCCTTGTAATTTTGTGCAGCCCTTTCACTTAGTGCATAGGCTTTATGAGGAAGAGTCCCACTACATGAACAATTGTACCACAATGTGTACCACAAGAGGCCCTCCTTTATGTGATATACAGTTTGTATCGGAGTGCCTCTTGCCTGTAATTTTTGGCAGCACTTGCACTTAACCTCTTAAGGACGAAGGGCGTACATGTACGCCCTTCGTCCGCACTTTAAAGATGGCGCCCGCTCCCGCACGGAGCGGCGCGCCAGCTGCGGGTAAAGCTTGATTCATCAAGCTGACACCCGCAGCTCATGTCCGCGACCGGCAGCGATGCCGATCGCGGACATTTAACTCCTCAGATGCCGTGGTCAATCCTGACCACGGCATCTGATCAGTGCAAAAACCGAAGTTTCACTTTCGGTTTTGCTCAGCTCCCTGATGGCCACAAGGGGAGCCGAGCATACATTTAGTACCCTAGGTTTCTGTGAATGAAACCTAGGGTACTACACAGTATTCCTATGGAGCCTATGACTGTAATAGGCTCCATAGAAATATCGTGATTTTCTCATATATTCCAATGCTATTGCATTGGAATATATGAGAATAGCAATCTGATGATTGCATCTTATAGTTCCCTATGGGAACTTTAAGAAAGTGGTAAAAAAAAAAAAGTTTAAAAATAAAAATTAAATAAAAAAATATAAAAATTCAAATCACCCCCTTTCCCCAAAATGAAAATAAAATAAATAAAAAAATTACACATAATGGGTGTCGCAATGTGCGAAAACGCCCATACTATAATAATATTAAAAAATATTCACCATACGGTAAACATAAAAACGGAAAGAAAGCGTCCAAATGGCTAATTCGCCATTTTTGGACGCTTCATTTCTAAAAAAATGAATAAAAGTGATCAAAACATCATACGCACCCCATAATGGTATCAATTAAAATTTCAGATTGCCCTGCAAAAATGAGCCCCTACACTGCTCCATACGCATAATTACAAAAAAGTTATAGGGGTCAAAACATGGCTGACAAAAAAATAAAATAAAAAAATTCCCACTTTTAATTTTTTTTTCACTATCAAAACATAAGAAAAACTATACATATTAGGTATTGCCGGATTCGTACTGACCTGAAGAATAAAATTAACCAGTCAGTTTTATCGCAAATCGAACGTTGTAATTTAAAAACCCGTAAAACTGTGGTGAAATTGCTTTTTTTTTGCAATTTCACCCCATTTGGAATTTTCTTCCCGTTTCCCACTACATCACATGCAAAAATAAATGGTAGCGTTAAAAAGTACAACTTGTCCCGCAAAAAATAAGCCGTCATATGGCTATGTGAGCGGAAATATAAAAATGTTATGGCTTTTGGAAGGCAGGGAGCGCAAAACAAAAACGCAAAAATCCCAAAACCCCCGGTCCTTAAGGGGTTAATATACACGTAAATATACAGGATAGAATGTTTCCTAACAATTTTATCTTCGGTTTTGTGCATATTATTGTCGGTCTGTAATAGTGGCGTACTACTCGGACAACATCATTCCCAGCAACGACCTTGGAGTCCAAGATGCATCCAGACATCCTCCCCATGCTGTTCCCGAACCATTTCAGTAGTGTTTCCATCAATTTCTGACTTTTGCCTATGAACCAGACACCCTCCCCTCTTCAGAGCAGGGGGTGCCTGGTTTAATGCTCGGGTTCTCCCATTGACTTCCATTATACTCGGGTGCTCTAAGGGCACCCGAGCATCCCAATGTGTTTGGCCCGAGCACCCGAGCACTTTGGTGCTCGATCAGCACTAAAAGACAACTCTGCTGGTGGGTGTGGGGAGACAATAGTTAATCAGCACAGATTGTTGCACCCCTGTAATCCCATAAAGGTAATGGAGCTATGTTTCAGCTCCCGCACAGCACATTAGTTACTACAAGTAAAGAGAAAAGACAAAGAAGCTACTTTGATTTAACACCTCTGTCCTTGCATTTTCAGGTTTGGAGGGATTCTAGAGGGTAGACCCTCATCCACTATCAGTAGGAAAACCTTCAGATGTCCAGTGCATTCCTTAGACTTTTCATGTCCTTAGACTTGCGTGTACTACACCCCCCTTATCTCAGTCTATACTCTTTATACAGTAACAAGACTAGCCCTGTGACCTTTTTTCTTTAAAAGGTCACAGATTTCCATTGAGACTTGTAATAACTATTATCTATGCAATGGGAGTCATTACTTTCCTTTAAATTTCTAGCACTTAATGGCATCATATGCATTTGTTCCTTACTTATGTAGTTCTAATACATGACTCATTGTAAAATGTTCAGCTAGGGAATACATAGCTGTTAATGCAGTAAACTATGCAGTAACTAGTTCTGCCATTAAAACAACATTCTGCTTTTTATGGTTAAATATAACATGTAGCCGGTATTGTGTTCCCACTGTATAGGAGTCAGAATTACAGGGTGCCTGAAATCACTTGGCCCTGGCCTTGTGCCGCTACATGTTAAATAAGATTAAGAGCTGTGTATGAAATATACGTTACCTAACCGATGACTGTATAATACTGTAAAATTTAGATATCATTGGACATTACTCACATAAAAGCGTAGGATGGTTTTTCTGTTAAACACAGAAGACGCTCTCAGGTCACTTCTGTGAGACTGATAATACGTTTGTATATAACACATACAATAAACCTTCAGCACCGTATTGTATCGACATTAAAATAAATGTGATACCAAAAGTGTTATCTGCCAGTTAAAATCAGATATCAACACATATTCTTTATTTCTAATCTGTTGTTATTTTCTGATTACAGAATAATTTTTTCTTTTTCCTGAACATGATTATGGGGGCGGCCATCTTGCCTGAGCTGTTCTTAACAGCATTTACACAGCATTAAAGGGAACCTGGCATAAATTTTTTGCTGAACTCACCTAGGACAACATAAAGTAGTGACAGATGCGCTGATTTCAACAGCGTGTCACTCATGAGCTGAAAGTAAGAGGTTGCCGAGAACCAGCATCATAATCATTGCAGCAAAGGCCTTGAAAAGAGTGAAGTCTACCTGAGAAGATTCAGAGTTAGGCTAGGTTTACACGACAACATTTAGTCGCGCAACAAATAGGGCACAACTACACTGCATCATTTGTTGCGCAACATTTTGTTGCACCAATGTCGCGCTACAATTTTTATAATGGTAGTCTATGGTATTGCACTGCGACATGCAACATGCTGCGACGCAACAGTCGCAGAAAAATCCTTCTTGAATGGATTTTTTGTGGCTGTCCCTGCACTTGTTTACATTTCGCTTTGATGACGCGGCGGTTATGTGACTGCGGGGTCACTAGCACAATTTGGGCACTTCTGGTGACGCAGTGGACGTCTTATCACTGCGCCGTCCATATGGGGCGGTGCATCTCTGATGACCTCGCCCATTTCCTCTCACCAGTAACACTTGCGATGAGCGCGTCATGCATATTCATGATCCGCCCTGATCCATATCAGTGTATGATTGGTGTTTCCATCAATGTGGGGTGGTACCTTAAACAATATGCAGATCGCACGGCGGTCATGTGATGCAAGGCCAAGAGATCACTGGCTGTTATGTCCATGATGTAACTGCTGTTACTTGGTTCCAGGTGTTGCTACATATGTTTTTAATGATGGGAGGGCAGTATTTAAGAAGGAGCTTGTGTCTGTATTTCCTTATCCCCGGAAGAAGCCATTTATTGGCAAAATTGTGTTGGGAGGAGGCGACCACAGGACCAGCATATATCGGTATCGACCACTTTTACTTTACTTTTCACTGTTTATTCATTCTAATCCCTGACAGGGACTTGTCAGTGGGGGATGCACTTTGTCCTGTTCCCCCTACACAGTTTATGCTTTACTTTGTTACCCATACCGGCTATGTGCTGGCCTTGTGGTCTCTCCGTATTGGTTGTTCTCCCCTGGTGTATCTACTGCTGCGAAACTATGTCTTTCACACTTATTGTACGACTTACATGTTAATAAAGCTATAATATTATACTTGGAGGTGCAGTTTTGCTATTTTTTGTGATCCATTATAAAAATTGAAGCACGACATTGGTGCAACAAAATGTCGCGTGACGAATGTCGCTGTGTGAACCTAGCCTTATGCCTCATTCACACGTCAGTGTTCAGTCAGTCATTTCCATCAGTGATAAACACAGGACAGGTGCAGATCTTTCCCTTATACCTTATGTCTGTGGAGGCTCCACATGGAGGCAACCAACTACTTTTAGCTTATGAGTGACACACCGTTGAAATCAGCACGTCTGTCACTACTTTATGCTGTTCAGAGTGAGGGCAGCATACAAATAATGACAGGTTCCTTTAAGAAATTGTCTTTCCGGCAGCCCCTTGGACCATAGACACAATGGTCAGGAGGGGACCTTATTGACTTCTATGGCATGCTCTGTGACATGTGCAGAGGTCATTGTAGAAGGAAATAATATATAAGCTCTGAAAATCACCTACTGTGAATGGTGGATCCTGATTTATCTATACACAGAGGTTATATCCCCGTATCATTAAAGGCAGGATTAGAATGAGTTAACTGCATTTAAAGTGATCTGTAGAAACCAAGAAGTGGCGCCAATTATTAGACATAGTGGCCAGTGTGAAAACTGCAGGATTTTATGTTTTTTATTTAAATATATGTAATACATGGAAAACTAAAAACATCATCAAAAATGCTTTAAAAATATGTTAAACATAAAAAAGTGAGTCATTTTCTGATAACACATTTCCTTTAAGAGTTATCATCACGATGAGCAAAATATTCAAAAGATTATGGGGGAGATTTAACAAAGACAAAGGCATCAAAGGCATTTTATGCTGGTGTTTGAAATCTCATGTGCTGCCAGGGGATGCACATATTTCTGATGAGGTGCAGGCCTTATCATAAATTAGGTCCATTCTCTGGTAGTCCATGCGCCAGAATAAAATCTACAGCAGCTTGGAGCTGGAGTAGATTTCCGTCTTTAACGCTAGAAAACTAGCACAAATGAGGATAAATGAGCCAGAGACAATGGCCCCGGTTTCCCCACCCTCTCTTTGGGAAACGTTGAGGGCGGCATAAAAACTGCCCTTGTGACAATATTCCAAACACCTGAGGAAGCTGACGAGAAACACGTGTCGGGGGGTTTTGGAGGTGCTGTTCATCTAGGTCTATATTTTTCATGCTTTGTTCTATATATTTTTTCATTTTTTTGGGTGGTGCGCCACATGGTAGGAAGATGACTGTTATGCACTCATCCCCTTGTCTCATTAGCTTTATGTATATTTATAGCTGACCCTATTTCGGCACCTTCTTGCGGTTTGTTTGTCAGTGCCTTTATTAATGTTTTTATATGTCTTTTATTATGTATTTTTTAAGATTATAAAAAAGAACTACTTTGGAATACATTGAATATCAGTGTTTGCAGTGTGCTTCAAGTCATTTAACATAGGTGTGTTGGGGCCTAAACTAGATGCATTGGGATCTTGTAAAGCTCATTTGCTGTGTATTATTGCTATAAGCTTTAGAGTGTTAATTTGTTGCTGTCTGTAAAGATTTTTTTCCTAATGTCCATGAAATGGCGTAAGTATTGTATAAGCAAATCGTGTTGTTTTCCAGGATACCTATGAGGGCTGTACTGAAGGCTCTGTAGAGACATAATTATATGTGGCTCTCAACTCATTTATCAAAGCGATACTCCAACTGTGCACACAAACAGCAGACTACACCTGTTTTAGTCGCTTCACATTTGAAAGATAGCGGATTTAATGGTGTGCTACATTGTGTAAGCCTGATATAGCATTTTTAGAGGTACGATACATGAGCCGGCAATGATAGCTACAGTTTAATGCAATGCTATGAGCGACAGTATTAATATGCCCCTCTACTTGTACGTAGTTGGAACTTTCTGAAACAACAGAAGAATCCTATTGATACATTGTATCCCATTATTAATTTTGCATTGATTTCCTCTTTGTGACCTCTGCTATATATTCTTGCCTGTAATATCGTAAAGTGCAGTAAGAAAAAAAAACATGACCACAAAGGGTTGAAATTAAACGTCTTGGTCAGAAAGCGTCATAATAGCTTTGGTGAAGCAGATTTGCTGCAAAACATACAGCTATTTCCCAGATGATGACTATCGGTTTGTTCTGCTTGGAAATAGCATTATCTCAGGTCTCATACTGAAGAGGTATTTCATACTTTAAATGGCAGCAATTCAATATAGACTAGACGGCGTACAATTATAACAGACGATGGAATTTGTTTCTCATCACCAGTTCATCTTTTATTACAGTCATTGGAGTGCATGTATTTTCCACTTATAATCTGTATTTTATTTTACATCCTTTTTTTTATTTTCTGCTGAAAAAAAGCATATGACCATGTTCACATGGGTTGGATCCTGCGACAAAATTCATATAATATCCAATCTGCCATCAATGCAAGTGAATGGGGTTTCCACAACTTAGTTCACACACATTGGAATTTTTCACAGATTCCACATGGAAAACTTAAATATTCGCCACATTGATTGACGGCAGTGCCCTCTGTACATCCGCAGCACATCCGCAGCACAAATCCAAAGGTCAACTTCGGATTTCTGCCATAGAAATATGTCAGATTATTATCCAACATGTGTACATAGCCTAACAAAATAGCACATTTTTCTATAAGGAGACAGTTTTTACATGACAAAATATTTGAAGTACCCTTTGAAAACTCGTCAGTGTTTTGGCTTAGAAAATATTGCAATGCAGAACATTTAAAGGAAATGTGTCACCAACAATGTAATCTGCCGGTTGCAAAAAGCACATCTCCTTTTTTTTAAATGTGTTTTAATTTTCTGATTGTACCTTTTTTTTTCTATTTCCTGAACATGATTATGGGGGCGGCCATCTTGCCTGAGCTGTACTTAACAGCATTTACACAGCATTAAAAACATTGCTTTCTGGCAGCCCCATGGTCCATAGACAGGCACATTGTGCTTGAGGAGATGAAAATTGGATGCTAAATGGTAAACAGAAATAGTTTAGAGAAAAAAGTAAATCTCTTCATAAAAGCATTCATATATAAGTATTTATGTGCATGTGTTTCTTATGTTAGTGCATTTGTAGGCGTGAGGAGGCATATAGGCCATACATACTCCTCTGGAATTTTGGGTAGAAGGCTTGCTAAGCGCTCGTTTGCATCCCTTCTTCTATGGGCTCATTGACAAAAATGTTTGCTCCCGTTCTGTACATTGCGGACCACAAATTGGGGTCCCTAATGCACGGGAACTATCCGTGTGGCTGCTGCAGACGGATACAGACCCATTCAACTTGAATGGGTCTGTGATCCATCCACACTGTTAAAAAATAGAACTTGTTCTAGTGAATGAGTCAGCATACATGATGTGGTGCACAAACTGCCGATGCCTGTATATTGTGGACCCACTGTTTGCGGGCCGCAATACACGACCGACCGACACATGTTTGTGTGCATGAGCCCTATGTCAGTGCTTGAAGATATGCCAGACCCCAGCTGAGAAATGTTCTTTATTTTAAACCATACCTTGATTATGTAAGTGCACTGGCTAAAATTTGAAGACATCTAGGTAAGGGAAGAAGGCAACTAAATATCAACCATATAAGCTGTAAAGAAATGCAAACATGAACAACACATCATATGCAGTGGTAACCCTATGATGGGTATTGGATCATGGTGGGCACTGTCATAGAGACTACGCATTGTTTTCTATAGATCCCAGTGAGTTCAAGACCAGCTGGACAAGTTATGTAGTTACTATTATATCATATAAGAAGAAGACTGGGCTACCTATACTTATGTGAACTTCCTACCTCATCTCTTGGCTGATGTATCCTTAGATGTGTGGCACTAGATGCAAAGCTTTAAAAAAAATAATGGTTTTGCAATACTCTGCTCAGAAATATTTATGCTAGGTGTGTCTATATGTGAACACCTGGCGGTTGTGATGTGGATTTGACTTACTGAGGGTCACAATATTGTACTGTACTGTGAGAAATTGTGGTCTATAAAGATGTTTGTGGAAAGTTAAGGGTGGGCACATCTGTGAGTTAGCCAACATTTAATTTCAATATATGAAATACTACTGAGAACACAGTGATAATATTCCTGTTAATATAGGGATTAATGTGTGGCTGGCAAGTTCAGTATTACTAAAAGGCGCACTCACTATGCTGGCAGACCTGAAGACTGCTATCTGGTTTAGTTGGAAGGGTACTGGCACTGAATTCCTCTATCTCTCCACATAAATCCACAGCATTTTCTTGCACTAGCCACCAGGGGGAGCCCATTGCATAGAGATTTTTTTATTTTCTTTTTTACTGCTGCCATTGAGTTCATAGGTAACTCTATAAATTCCAGTGCACTGAGCTGCCCCTAGTGGTGGTGGCAGTCAGTTATTTTTTTTAAATATACTGTGTGAAGAGAAATCTCATTGTGGCGGACATACTAATTTTTGCTAGAGAGGTTTGTAATATCTGTATGTGTCCCTGCTAGGACTCATTGCATTGTCTGTGATTCAGAGTCATTGAGATGAAAAACGTGACCCTCTTGCGACACCAACTATCCACTGTATAATATGTGTTCATTTACTGCAAATAGTCCATTGGTCCTTCTCAGTCATTAGATGCTGGTGTGATTTCTATCTTTGCACCCTCTATGTCTATACCTCTGAGGTAATAGACAAAGCAAGGAGGATACATATGTTTAAAGGGGTTATCCGAGCCTGGAAATGCTCCTCCATATGCCCTTGCCACTCACACTGATTCTACTTACCTGGCTCCCCGCGTCACTGCAGGTCCCTGCACTGCCGCTGCTGCTTCTCCCTGTGTGTGGATGAAAACATCTGGTGGGGGGGGCAGCCAATGTGAGGCGGTGACGGGGACGAGCCTCCCTAGCATCATCCGTGATGCTAGAAAGGCTCATTCCTGTCACCGCCTAACATTAGCTGCCCCCCTTCCCCCGAGACCGGATTGGCAATGCACCTTACTTTGAGTTTCCAATCTGCCCCTGGGGAGACGCAGCAGCGGTGGTGCGGGGACCAGGAGCGGCGCGGGGAGCCAGGTACGTAGAATCAGGCCCGGCATATGGGAGGTCATTTTCAGCCTTGGATAGCCTATTGCACACTAGTTGTTATATCACAATCATCTTAGGACTGCAAACAACATATACAGTATACACACGTATATGTATGTATATATTACAGATGAGAAAGACATGAAATATACTTCCAAATGCATAACATCTATTCTTCTAGTAAATTATATGTTTCTAATCCAAAAACGCTCCTGGGAAAATCTATCCATCAATCGATCTTCAGCTGTCATCAACATTTATTCTTTCCATGTTTACCCCCTCAATAAATGCTGATGAAAAGACATCTGCTCAGATAAAGATATTAATTTGCTTTAAATGTAATCATGCACTTGGATAAGATTTATCTTTCCTCTCGTTTTGTGCTCCAGCTTCAGTAGCTGAATGCAAAGTAAATAATGGTCTCCAGCCCCATTGATTTTAATATTTGGTGTTGATGACATGCGGAGATCAGGAAGAGAACAGAAAGAAAGTGATGTCACAACGTGAACAATCAGTTTTTTGTTTAGCTTTAGGTTGTGTTCTTTTAATAAGCCTAATCTTATTAGAGACGCGTCCATTTTGGGTTACGTATAGAATGCCTTGCAGGCGTGTCGCTTCTCTGTATTTATTTACTGTCATAACAATACATATTTCTCTCCATGGGTGTGGGAGATACAGAGTGTTGCTGCTTCTGCCAGCATGGTGCCATCAAAGGGGAATAATATAAATTAAAGACTGCTCTTTAGAAGTCTTTTGTATCACAGATGTTTTTCTTCTCTCTCTTTAATGGTCATGCCACCTGATCAGCTACGGGCAGCCTTTCTCTTCAGCTACAGATCTAGCCAGCAGCTTCAAACTATCAAACTAGACCAATGACTGTGATGACAGTTTATTAAACTTCTAGACAGGCTGGGATCGATTGCTTTTGTAATGATAAGTAGAGGCACAGAACAGAAATACAATGATAAGATGATTTATGGCATTTATATCAAAAAGAGATGAAAGCTGTTTTCGAGGAGAGTGTTGTACCCAAGCGCCGTGGTTTATCATAGCAGACAATACTGTGCCGACAAATTCAAAGGTGTTTGGAAAATGGGGAATTGTACAAAGGGATTTCCCTTCTAGCTGATATGCTTGCATATCTTACATATACAATAATGAGGTCCTACAGTGTATCATTGCCTGTCACATGTGTGATGCATTGCAGAGCGGTATAGCTTAGACTGTAAAATACTGCCATGTACTCACTGTCAATCTATAGCATAAGTCATTGATGGAGGATTGGAGATAAGTAGCAAGAAGGATTATGCTATGGCATGAAAAAAGTATTTTTTCCAGCCCTGAAAAGACATAATATATAATATATATAATATATTAATAATAATTATTAATAATTAATAATAATTAATAATTATTATTAATATAATATATATAATAATATATATAATATATAGGATTGGAAAATACACCCTATGATCTTATTGGAGCCTACGTCATAAGGGCTCATGCACACGGCCATTGCCCGGCCACCTTCTGGTCACTGATGACCATTGTGTTTGTAAGATGACTGTATGACACTTACTAATATAGTTCTTGTTAATATTCTGCACCATTTTCTATAATTCATAAGGTATACTCCTTGTTTTCAAAGTCTTTTGTGCTGTCCACACAGATGTCCTGTCCATAAGATGGCTGCTGATGGAGTGTCATGTGACCAGGTAAATCACCTCCATGTGATGTCTGCTCCATTCGAATACGTTGCACCTGTCATCCGTACTTGTTCTTTTGGAAATTTAGTGCAGGTGCAATGTGTTTGAATGGAGAAGACAACACATGGAGAGGACTTGCCTGGTCACATGACCCTCCATCAGCGGCCATCTTATGGACCCTATGTGGATAGTACAAAATACTTTGTAAACAAGGGAGAATACATAACAAGATATAGAAAATGTTGCAGAAATTTAACAAAGACTATATTAGTAAGCGCCATATAGTCATCTCCCAAACACATCGGTCAACAGTACCCAGAAAGTGGCCAACCCCTTTAATGTCCAGACTTCATTCAAACTGCATTACAAAGCTCTCTGTGCTGAGAGGTGTGCTATGTATTTTTGAGTTGATTGGATTTGTCATTTTTAATAAATTTACATTTAAAAATAAATGTAAATGGCTCTTTCTATCTCTCTCTCTCTCTCTCTCTCTCTCACACACACACACCATCAGATCTCTTCGAGCACTATTTATTTCCAGCAGGAAACAACAATCTAATTTATTTAACTTTATTCTGGAATTAGTTTTACTTACTAACCTGAAACTATTAAAGCAGTTCCCTTTTCATGTGAATATAGACCTACATAAGTACAATTTTTTAAGAGCAACAGTGAGTCTGGGTTAGGTTGTCACCTAGCTTGGCCTGGTTAATTCATGGTGGAGCTGTTGATTGCTTAGCCTTTATATGTTCAGGCTTTTGCTTTGTTGGTTGCTTGAAATGGTGTATGCTCTTGTGTACATTTGTTTGCAGATTAAGCACTTTGTACTTGCTTATTGTGTTCTATTGGAGTATCCTGAGACCTGTACTCCTCTGGCTTTTCATTGTTGTCAGAACTGACGTTTGAGTTGTTTTTGTTTAACTTAGCAAACTCATTTTTCTTGACTGTCATGCTAGATTGTATTTCAGAGCAGGGTCATTCCATTATATCTTTATTTCTGTTTACTGTCATTCATTTTCCCTCAAGCCTATATGCCATTACCTCCTCTCATCTACTCCATTTCTGGACTCCCATCTTCTTCATCAGTGGTGATCATCATTTGGTCTCTGTTATTGATTGGTGAGTTTATTTCAGTGCTTTATTGTTAGGCAGTGTTTGCTTCATATATATTTCTTCTTGAGTAATTCACCCCTCTTGCAAGTCCTGGACATACATGAGTGCCAAAAGACGCTGTTAAAACTTGGGATAGGTGACTGTTGTTATAAAAACGGGTCAACAAAATCTTATTGCCCATATTGTGAAAGTAAAGCAGAGAAAAAGTGACAGTAAAGGAAATAGGAATTCTATGAAACCTCTACAATAGTGAAAATACTCCAAGAGATATTCAAGCATTTACCTGACTCTTTTGGTTAAATATTGAAGAAACAACCCACCCATTTTAAAATGCAACTTCCCGAAGGATTAGTCAAGCAACACTGGTTCACTCCTTGGCAAACACATGATTTTCCTGGGGAAGCCTGCAAGGCAAATATAGCATTGCAGGGTGAACATTCTGATAAATAGCCATACATATACTACAATAACAGCTCAAGACAATCAAAATTGGAGCCTCTGTAGAACAGCTCTTTCTTCTCACTCATAAAATCGAGTCTGAAGTCAGGGATTTTACTCTGTGACATTCTAAGACATATGAACAGGAGTCCATCAACACTCATCAACTCGCGATGAATACTTGTTAATAAATTTGGAGGAAAACCCCCTCCCATTTTTAAGCTTACGTTATCAATATTTTGAGGTGGAATTTGGTTTCTATGGTCCTTTGCACTAGTTTGGTAAATCTTCCCCCATGTATCTGTTTTCCACTTTTGTCTAAAATGGAGCAGAGGACTCTCCTTGTTATATATCTTTTTCTGCTGCAGATAGAAATGAGGTTCTTGTAATTGTGGAATCATCCCTAATGAATCCCTCTCAGTACTCAATGCAGAAAGTATTCAACTATGGATTTTCTTCAAATATAAAAATAATTTAGAATGGCTTCACATTATAATTATCCCTAATACTTAATGTCGAAACGTGAAAATGAATAAATATTCTGCCATTTAGTCACTTAATTTACTGTATTCCATTTTCCATTTTCTAACCTTCACTTTACAATCTTTTGCTAACATTATACATTGTACAATCAAAGCAACCAAAAATCCTACCCATTTAACGCCTTGATTGCCATTGTTAATAAGGACCATGGGCTGATTGAAAAGGTGACCCTCTTTGAATGGTATTATGGCACCATGATTTGAGTGATGATTTCTGGGGATTCTACCGACTTAGAAGGGACGCCAAAGCTCTCCATAGTCACAGCCTGCTGCAACTGGTGTACTAAAAATGGCCTGTGATATAATGATTCAAAGCATAAGAATGCTAATAGATTATAATTAGTAATGAGCAAAGCAAGCTTTGGATGTTATATCCTAAGTTGCTTCATTTATAACTTCGGATTAATACAGTATGGAGATCTGTCTCCGTACTGTTTTAGAATATATAGACTCTGATGAACCAAAGTAAGTTATTTGCAAAGTCATGTGTGACTTCATTTAATACATTAGGTAGTTGGTTTTTAAAGTGGAAAACCACTTTAAAACTTGAAACCGTACTTGGGTTTGGTTCCAAGGTACCAGTAGGTTCAAGTTTTCCACTTTAAAAATCAATTACCGAAGTTATTTAACAAAGTCACGTGCGACATTGCTAATGACTAACTTTGGCTCATCAGAGCCCATACTTTCTAATACTGTACAGAGACTAATTTCCATACTGTATTGGTCCAAAGTTATGAACGAAGCGACTTTGGATGTAACATCTGATGCTCGCTTCGCTCATCACTAATTATAAATCCAAAATAAAAGTGTAACATATGAGAGGAAGATAAAGTTATAAAAAAATAACAAAAATCTAATAAAGAAAATTGTACACAAAAAATACAAGAAATATGTTATATCTTACATAAATGCAAAAAAAAATAATACACACATTTGTTATCTACACTGTTATAACAATACAGAGAATGAATGAAAAATGTTATTTAATGTACTTCTTTGATGGAGAGAGAGAGATGGAGAGATAGAGATGAGCAAATTGAAGTTGACGAAGTGGAATTCGATTTGAATTTCAGGAAAAATTTGATTCACACCGAATATGAATCTCCTCACGCTTCATGGTAATGAATCACATTTTTTACTAAAGTCACTGCTGCACGTGGAAATGGAGCAAGGAACTCTGGGCATGAAGGATCACCCACAATGCTATGCATGCAGCCAATCAGCCCTGTGATGTCACAGCCCTATAAATAGCCTCAGCTATCTTGGATTCTGCCATTTTCCAGTGCACTTAGCACAGGGAGAGATGTCAGCTGGTGCTAGGGACAGTGGTAGAAATTACTTTAAAACTTTAATTTAGCTTATAAAATTTCAGGGAAAGGATAAGGAGGAATCATTCCACAGTATTGAAGCAGAACAGGGTTCAGTAGGAGAGTTTACAGACTGGGTAATAGGAACAATCCTATTACACCTTGCCATTATACAGCTCTGTAATTCCAACAAACCATTCTTGTTATTGGGTGCAAGTGCTGTTTGATACAGACATTAACAGGGTTCATTACAAGAAAATATTTCTAAGTCTAATTTGCCCTTGTGTAATGCAGTTATATGTTCTAAAGAATGTTTTGGCTTGTATAAGTGGGGAAAAAAGGCTTACTAGCCGTTATGTTGTAAAGTGAGAAAATTATAGCCCTTTTTGGCGTGTATTAGTGGCAAAAAATAATATATATTATTTGCTGTTCAGCAGTGCAGTTATATGTTCTAAAGCCCTTTTGGCATGTATTTGTGTCAATTTTTTTTATTATTTGCCGTTCAGGGGTGGAGTTATATGTTCTAAAGCCCTTTTTGGTGTGTATTAGTGGCAATAATTTTTTTATTATTTGCCATTCAGTGGTGCAGTTATATTTTCTAAAGGCTTTTGTGGAGTGTAAAAGTGGAAAACATTAAGGGCATATTTTCCGTTCAGCGGTGCAGTTATATGTTCTAAAGTCCTTTTTGTTGTGTATTAATGGCAAAAAAATATATATTATTTTCCTTTCAGTGGTGCAGTTATATGTTCTAAAACCCTTTTTGGCGTGTATTAGTGGCACAAAAAAAAGTATTTGCGATCGCGTGGTAAAGTGAGAAAATTACAGCCCTTTTTGGTGTGTATTAGTGGCAAAAAATATACATTTGCCCTTCAGCTGTGCAGTTATATGTTCTAAAGCCCTTTGTGGCATGTATTAGTGGCAAAAAATATATATTATTTGTCGTTCAGCTGTGAAGTTATGTGTTCTAAAGCCTTTTGTGGCGTGTATAAGTGTGGTCTCAGCTGTATAAGTGGAAAAAAGTAAGGGCCTGTTTGCTGTTCAGTGGTGCAGTTATATATTCTAAAGCCTTTTGTGGCGTGTATAAGTGGGAAAAAGTAAGGGACTCTTTGCCGTTCAGTGGTGGTGTTATATGTTCTAAAGCCTTCTTTGGCGTGTATTAGGGGGGAAAAAAAGGGCTTATTAGCCGTGGTGTGGTGAAGTGAGAAAATTATATACTTTTTTGGGGTGTTTCAATTTCCTTTTTATTTATTTATTTAATCTAACAGTATGTCAGACAGATAAGTGACAGGCCCTGTACAGGGGTGGCGCAGAGGCCTAAATGTTAAGGGGGCATGGCAGCAGGAGTCGTAATGAGAGGCCTGAGCTCCCGGCGTCATCTAGCGGTCATGTCGTGACCAGCAACCCAGCGGTTCTAGTATTATATGCTGTGGTCTCCGCTCCACTATACCAGCTACTAGAGGACAGTCAGCAGCTACTGGCCAACTAAGATGTAGAGGACATATCTGCCACTTCCTCTGGTAGGCGGACAAGTAGTGATGAGGAGAGTGGCCTGGGAGCTGGTGTTGCGAGCGGTCAGTTGAGGAGGACATCAGTGACGTGCAGACAGTTCTCAATGATGATCTAGCTGATTGCACTTGGGAGCCGGGTGAATTTGGGGATTCATCATCATCGGGAGAAGTGGGTGGCAGCTTGCATGTGAGCAAGTCTCTAGCATGGCCGGGAGTCAACAGGGTGGCAGCAGTGGGAGGTTGGGAGCCAAACGTGCCCAGGGTAGACCACCAATTTCGCAGGAGCCTATCTGCCCAGAAAATAGTGGTGAAGGGGTTCACGGAAGCAGCGACGGTAGCAGTCAGTCAGTGCGGAGTGCTGGGGGTAAAATCACCTACTTTTTTGTCAAGACACCGGAGTAGGTGAACATGGCCATTTGTAGGATCTGTGTGCAGAAGGTGAAGCGTGGCCAGGGGCCAATGTTGGCACTTTGGCACTGCGTCAACATATGCAGCATCACCATAAAGTGGCATGGGAAAACCGTGGCTCCGATGTAGTGGTCCAGCCTGCAGCAGCAACTGCTGCATCACCCACTGGCACGCAACCGATTTCAGGTAGTCAAGGCTCCACCACCTTAGCCGAAGGGAGCTGTCTGTTCTTGCCATCATCTGCTGGTCCTGATGCTCCTGCTCCTCCTCCTTTACAATCATGTCGAAATCAATTGATCACCGAAGTGATTGCCAAGAAACAACAGTATGCATGCACTCATCTGACAGCGCAGAAGCTGAATGTGCTCCTGGCCAAGTTGCTAGTGCTGCAGTCCCTCCCTTTCCTAGTGGTGGACTGATGGCTTGTGCTGAGTTCAGGTGGAGAGTCCCAAGCTGTAATTTATTTGCCAAAAAGGCAGTACCAGCCCTGCTCATGTATGTAGAACAGAAGGTGGGTCGGTCCTTGAGCCTGTCAGTGTCTGCCAAAGTGCAAGGCAGCGCAGATGTGTGGAGCTGTAACTACAGTTAGGAACAACACATGTACTTTATGGCCCACTGGGTGAATGTGGTACCTGCTCAGCCACACCAGCAACTTGGCCAAGTGACTCCGCTTCTGCCTCCACATTCTTACTCTGTTGCCTCTGGCTCCTCATCCTCCACCATGTCTGCAGCATCCACTGCAAGGACAATTCACAGTGCCCCTCCAGTATACCATATGTGCAGGGCACGGCGGTGTCACACTGTTCTCCACCTCGTTTGCCTGGGCGAACGGAGTCACACAGGGGAGGAACTGCTTTGTCTCCTTCATCAAGAAATCAAATCCTGGCTTTCTCTGCGACAACTCAAAATCGGAACCATGGTGACCGACAAAGGGAAGGACATAGGGCCAGATTTATCATTACACTTCCATCTTACTCCAATTTCACATGAGTCCAAAGTCACTTTTGGCTCAGTCAGATTTATTAATGGTCCTTTAATACTGTGATAAATGTGGTTTGATGGCAGCAGTTTATCCTTCAGTAAAAGGCTTTACAAAAGTCGCACATATTTGCAAAAAAGTCACATGTTCTATTAAAAAGTCGCATAAGATAAGCATGGTCCTCACTGGAGTGAAATTGGGACTTTTTTGCGACTTTTTTGCGACTTTTTTGCGACTTTTTTAAAAAGTCCCAATGATAAATCTGGAGTGAAACTCATTAACATGGCTAACCACGCCCATTTTTACAAAACTGGAGTGAGTGGTGTACACATGTAAAAAAGTCGCAAAATTATGCACAAATGAGTGTGAAAAGTCGCAAATGCCCTATTTTGGGACTTTTTGATGTCAGAATTCTGGAGTGAAGGTATGATAAATCATGGCCATAGTGTCAGCGCTGCATCACGTGTTCAATCTGGTTGTCAAGTGGTTCCTGAGCACACGCTCCTTGAGCTGCAGCAGCAGAACGGCACCCTCCCCCCCAACATAGGATGATATGCAACGTTTCCACCTGTTGGAATTCCACCATCCATATGTGGACCGACTTTGCGAACAGAGAAAGGCCATAAACAATTTCTTTATGATCCAAGTGGACAGGAGTACTCCCCTGTGTAACTTTGATGTCAGCCAGTGGCAACACATGCGTGACACCTGCCATTTGCTCATGCCGTTTGAGGAGGCCACGTTTTTTGTCAGTTGCCAGGACTACAGAATGAACGTCATTCAACTGCTTTATGTCCTGGAACAGATGCTGGTAAATCTGGATGGTCAGTTGACTGTACACGTGGCGCCTAGATCTCACGGCCATATGAGCCCTGTGGGTGCTGAACTGGAGGAGGAGGAGGACATTGGAGCACAAGCAATGTGTAGCGAAATGGGTGGTTTTTCTACATAGGTGACAGCAGAGGAGGAGCAGGAGCAGCCAGAGGAGCTACAGGGCGATGAGGAAGACAAAGCAGAGGTCCCAGACACACCATGGCAGTATGCAGTGGAGATGGAGGCAGGGAGACCCGATGCATGCTCACTTGCTTGTGTAGTGACAGCCGAATTGTCAGGATTCGGCAGAACGATGACTTCTGGCTCTCCACCATGTTGGACCCTCGCTACCGGTCCAAAATGGGGGCCTTTTTTACACCCGCCTAGAGGGAGGACAAACTGAACTACTATAGAGACATCCTAGTAGTTAGTTGGCCGCTAAACGAGATAGACGAGGCTGCAAATCATAATGAAGTCGTTATTATGGGGGACTTCAACTACCCAGAGATAGACTGGGAAACTGAAAGCTGGACATCCCAAAAAGGAAACGGGTTCTTGGCAATAGCCAAAGACAATTACCTTTCCCAGCTGGTTCAGGACCCCACTAGAGGGACGGCCATACTGGACTTAGTATTAACCAATAGACCTGATAGAACAACAGATGTGCAGGTTGGGGGACACCTAGGAAATAGTGACCATAAAGTAATAACCTTCCAATTATCCTTCAAACGAGAGTTTCTAAAGGGAGGAACAAAAATACCAATCTTCAAAAAAGCTAAATTTAGCCAACTAAGCGAGGCCATAGGCCTAACTAACTGGGACAAAGTCCTCAAAAATAAATATACAACCACAAAATGGGAGATTTCTTAAAGCATTGTAACATCTAATTATGAGAGGTACATACCTTATAGGAATATAGGCCTCCTGATGCTGCTGCCACCTCCACACTGTCATTGTGCCACCGAGTGGCCTCCTCCTAATGCTGCTGCTGCTGCCACCTCCACGTTCTGTCATTGTGCCACTCTGTATTTTTAGAGTGAAGTACCGCACACCTTTGTTGCTGGTGCTCGCAAGGACTTGTCAGTCACAATCCAGTAATAAGAAATTGCTGCACACAGCTTTCAATTTGCAAGTGATTCACACGATTTATTGAGTGCTTTACAATGTATTGCATACATGATCCAGCTAATTATCCATGAGTGTCACATATGAGAAATGTTTAACCGAACGTTTCGGCCAGGGTTGGCCTTCATCAGCGGTAGATAATCTCGAGGTGACCGGGAATCGGCGTGCTGGATCACAGGCCTGTGATCCAGCACGCGATTCCGGTCACCTCAGATTATCACGCTGATGAAGGCCAACCCTGGCCGAAACGTTCGGTTAAACATTTCTCATATGTGACACTCATGGATAATTAGCTGGATCATGTATGCAATACATTGTAAAGCACTCAATAAATCGTGTGAATCACTTGCAAATTGAAAGCTGTGTGCAGCAATTTCTTATTACTGGATTGTGCCACTCTGTGGCCTCCTAATGCTGCTGTCTCCTCCACACTGCCATTGTGCCACTCTTTGTCAGACTTTGTCATTTGTCCAGACTTTGTCATTGGGCCACTCTGTGGTCTCCTTATGCTGATTCAAATTTTTCAGAAATTCGCACATCTCTAATGGATACCATTAGATGACATAATTTGATTAAAGAGGACCTGTCATCTCTCCTGACATTTCTATTTTAGTAACTACTTCCATTCCCCATATAATAACAATTCTGAAGCATCTATTCTTTTGACTTTATGTTGTCCCATTAATTTATTATTCCTGCAATGAAGTGCCAGATCATTGTATCTAGTTCAGGAGTTGTCCTTACACAGTCTAACACTGGCAGTACTATGCAGTGACACACCCCAACTGGTAAAACCCAGCCGGTAATTCAATCATAACCTCTCACACAAACAATAACAGAATGGCACCACATAGAGTCATATGAATAGAGGCGCCAGAATTGTTATTACATGGGGAATACATATAGTTACTATAACAGACATGTCAGGAGAGGTTACAGGTCCTCTTTAAATCAATGTCCTTTATACGAGTATTTGCCATAAAATGTAAACGTGATACACCCTAAAATGTCTACTTTGTTGTTAGAAATTTTTTGCTGAATCCTGAACAAAACTGCTCTTTTCTTTATACTCATGACTTTCTCTAACCCCAAGGCCTTTACCTTTTACCAATAGAGACTCACTTGTACGTTCTCATTCTTGTGAAATATGGAAATTGACAGATATTTTCCCTTTTTTCCCACTCACCTCATTTATGCAAATCGTAATTCTCCATTTCATTATGACTTCACGATTCAATCATTAGAAATCTATTTCTTCATCCTAAATTAGAAGTCTGGGTGGAATATTAAAACTGACGCAATAATACACATACATAAGCAGCACCAATTGCCTCCGATTCATTTATAAATGAATATGTTATATTATTAAAAATGGAGAAAATCATTATGTGTGTGTATAATATATGAAAAATGACAGGCAATGACAAGACATTCCTTGTACGTCTCTGGATTGTACGCAGTTTATTTTATGGCATCTTATACACAGTTGTATTATCTTAAATCATAGTTGGCAGATTCAAGATTAAAGATAAATGAAACCTACAAAAAAATTCACTTACTATGTAAATAAATGTCATGGTCTTGAAGTGCTAGGGGATATGCAGGCTAATCATTAAGATATTTATTTTAACTGTCTCATGCCCACCCTTTAGTAGGTATTACAGTGTATATAGCATATTATCAGATTTGTGCAATGGAGATGACAGATATATGACATTATATTCAATTGTGAGCAATATCTATTTATTCTCCATAATGTGAGCTTCTTCGGTTGGCTTTAGTTTGTTGGTCTTGACGTCATAGCTTCCTTTAATAACAGAGTTATGGCAATATGATGTATCTACCCTCATGTTAGCACTGGTAATGGACTCCACATTCATGGGCACATTTATTAAGACCAGTGTTTTAGGCGGTGGTCTTAATAAAGCCCCATAGCTGGCGGTGGATCCGCTGAAGTTATTAAGAGGCGCCGGCCTCTCCATAACTTCAGCGCATCCAGCTCCAGTTCTAAATGTAAGACAGCTTCCGAGTTGTCTTAAGACTCTTACATTTAGACCTTTTTCTCCACCTGAAACAGGTGTAGAAAATGATGAATGAGATGTGCCTGCCAGCCCCTTTTCTTCCCTGCCGACGTGACGCCCATGATTTTAGACCTGGCGGCACAGTGGTTAGTTGCGTCCAAAATATTCCTCATTTAGGCGGATTTCAGTATAATAAATTACCCCAATAATGTGCCAAAATCAGCTATAGCGTAGCTCAAAAGTTCTTTTTCAAACTTCCTACAAATTCCAATCAGTAGCAGAGCAAGCTGAATATTATTACATTTATTCCACACATAAATATACAATTCTTGTAGCTAAAACATACCAAAGTCTATATAAAAAGTCCAGTTCACGGAGGCAGACAAATGGATGTCACTGTACTACCATGACTTTACAGGGGTGTGGCCCATTCTTCAGGCATGCTCAGTGTGCTTTTCAATGTGAATAAATAGCCCTCTCTATTACATAATTATTAGCACATGTAACAAGGATGTGAGTAACATGTATTTACCATATCATAGGCATCCCAAGTAAACATGTTACTGAGTATAAACATAGACTGCTCGCTATATTTACACGTGTGGAATAAGGAAGTCTACCCTCGTGGTTCCCATCTAATTACTATTCTCCCATTGACTTATCATAGCACCAACTCAAGCTTCTGGTACTTCTCACAGCAGGAATACTGCTGCGGACAGCTTGCTATAATTTCTGCCATCAAAAATAACAAAATTCCTGATGGGAAAGAGAAAAACATTTTGAACGGACCCGTAAAAGTTCTTGAACTTTTGGACCTTAGATGATATATCATCTGTTTATCTTAGCCACTTGCACACCATTGACTCTATAAGATTTCTAGGTGTAAATGCTCATCTTAAGACCCCCAACCATATTAAACCATTGTCAGCCACACCCGCCGACAATCTGTGAAGTGTGGGGAGGCCTCCCAGATCTCCCTGGCGGATGATGTCAGGGGAGAGAAGGATCGGACGCTTTGAATTTCAATCCTTTTGCCCTGTTGGGAGATAAGCCACCACTAGAGGGGTCTGGCTTTCTACTTTCTCCCCATTTAAAACACATAAACACTCAGGCAAACTGAGCGTACATATGCATGGGGGAATCAGGAGAGATAGCTGGACATTTGGCCAACAGTTTTTGAATGTGTAAAGGCATCTTTAGATAGAATATGTATGTGTGTGTGGGAGGTGCTCTTTCCACTTCAGGAAATAAGACTTTGTTCACATTGTCATTACTCCTATCATGTCAGAAATCCATTGATTCTTAACAGCTAAACTAGTGTAGTGTGCAAACAGCAGAAACACGATGAACTTCATTTTATTTTATTTGTTGCTGTTGTGGCTCCTTTAAAAACAGAAGCCATGATTTTATTGGGAATGGCGCCTAAGGCTGTTATCATGCTACCCGATCTTTGGGCAGTGCAAGTGCCGATGGAAGATTAGGTATCATTATCAGCATCGTCTATCAACCCCTAGGGGCCTATAGGTATAACTATACTATTGACACCAACTTGCAGAGACCAATTTTATAACTAAATAGGGTGCCTAAAACATAACTTTTAATGTAATTTCATATGACGCATTTCCCTGGCCAGCCGGCCAGTTCATCAGGGGAGATAAGAATCCAATACGATGAGAAGTAAAGTGCTCAATTTAAACAGTGCGTATTAGCAGAAACCAGATGACTTAGCTTATGTTGAGGCTCCGGTCGAGTCTGTCATCTGACAGATGGGGTCATAAGGTCCATATGACACCCAGCCCGGCGGCGTATGGCAGCGGTCCGCACTAATACGCACTGTTTAAATTGAGCACTTTACTTCTCATCGTATTGGATTCTTATCTCCCCTGATGAACTGGCCGGCTGGCCAGGGAAACGCGTCATATGAAATTACATTAAAAGTTATGTTTTAGGCACCTTATTTAGTTATAAAATTGATCATTATCAGCATCACATCATTGATTAGACAGTGAGATATTCTGCCAATAATCGGACATCCTTCATCCTTATGAAGATGAATGATGTCGATCAGCCAATGAACGAGCGTTGGGGCAGTCATTGGCTGATTGGCTGCTTTATCATATGAGCCGATTATTCTAGATAATTGACCTGAAATCACATTGTGTATTAGGGCCTTAATGTTAACTTGCAGTTTGCATTTCAAAAGCTATTAAAAAATGAAGTTTGTTACAGGAATGACTGGAGCCGGGGATATAGAAGCTCAGAATATAATCTCTTGACAATAAACTTTAGTGGTGAGCACTTAGCAGATGTCCAGGACTTCTTATTAGGTGGCTTTAAGGCTTCCTCTGAAGCCTCCTTATTAATGGAGAAAGCAGCAGAGCTTAAGACGTAGATGATAAGTAGTGATGAGCGGCATAGACAATATTCTAATTTGGGATATTTCGTGAATTTTTGGCCAAATATTCGCCATAAATTCACAAATTCGAGAATTCGTGATCTTCAGCCATTATTTACTTGATTGCAAAAATCAGCAATGTAATATATTTGCAATGAAAAATTCGCAAATTAGAATATTTGCGATCAACACTAAGGGGTAGGTAATTTTCCTATTGGTTGCTAGGGATGTTGCTAAGTGCCGATATTCGCGATAAATTCGCGATTAGAATATTCCCGATCAACACTATTCGCAAATACAAAATTGTAGCACAATATTCTAAATATTCGCAAATTCTCAAAGTGGTGATATTCGCGATTTGAATATTCGCGCTCAACGCTAATGATAAGCATTTTCAATGTAACGTTCATGCTGCTCACTCTATAGAAAATAATTCAATTACATCATAGAGAGAATTCTGTATGGACTATCATAATTTCTAACATTTGTGTCTATCAGCCCTTCTAGAGGTTATTATAATGGGATATTGCACAGTCTTTCCACATCATCTGAGTGGTGCAAATGTGGGAGCCTTGCACTCCTGTGTCTGTAACAGCATTCCCTGGCTGAGACTGGGGAAGCTGTATTATCCCAGTGATGGCTCAGAGCCTCAAGCATCACTGTATACCCATCACAGAATACAATTGGCAATCTAATGATTTCTAGATATAATCACCTAGGGCAGTGATGGGCAACGTGCGGCTCTCCAGCTGTTGCAGAACTACAAATCCCAGCATGAAAAGCCTGTCTATAGCTATCAGCCTACTGCAGGGCATGGTGGGAGTTGTAGTTTAGCAACAGCTGGAGAGCCGCACTTTGCCCATCACTGACCTAGGGTGACTATAAAAAAAAAAATCACCCCCTTTCCCCTAAGTCAAAAAATTACAGGCAATGACATATCCAAAAATGTCTGTACTATTAAAATAAAACAATATTTATCCTAAATGGCGAAAGGAAAAAAAAAACATCAGAACGGCCCATTCGCCATTTTATGTCACTTCGCCTCCCAAAAAATTAAATAAAAATTGATCAAAATGTCACACACACTTCAAAATGGTATCACTGAAAAGTACAGATCACACCGCAAAAATGAGTCCTCATACAGCTCTGTACACATAACTATAAAAAAGTTATAAAAGTCAGAATATAGCAATGAAAAGAAAAAAAGTAAGAAAAACTATACATGTGTGGTATTATTAATATCGTACTGACCTGGAGAATGAAGATAACAGATCAATTATCCTGCATAGGGAAATCCCATAATAAAGAGCAAACAAAAAATCCCTCATAAAACTGTGACAACATTGCATTTTTTTCTCAAATCCACCCCATTTTTTTTCTCAAATCCACCCCATTTGGAATTTTTTCCAGCTCCCCACTATTAAATAGTGCCATTATAAAGTATAACTTGTTTTTCAAAAAACATACCCTCATATGGCTATGTGAATGGAAAAATAAAAAAGAAATAGAGATACTAGGTATTGCTGCATCTGTAATGACCTGCTTTGCAGGTGGACACTGTAAAAAATAAATAAAAAAAAGCGTAATACAAGCAATCAAAAAATACTATGTACAGCAAAATGTTACCAAGAAATGGACACCCTATCACCCAAAAATTGAGCCCCAACACTATTGCCAGAAAAATAAAAAAAATATGGCTTTCAAAAAATAACAACACAAAAACAAGAGTTTTCTTTTCAAAAATTATTTTATTGTACAAAACTTAACAGAAGAAAAAAGGTAGACATATTTCTATATTCTGGAGAAAATACAGAACAAAGTAGGCCTGTTTCTTTTGAAAACCATTCCAGCAAAATCTGCCCTTCCCTTCTGAGCCCTGTGGTGTGCCCATAGAGCAGTTTATGACTATATATGAGGTGTTTCTGTAAGGTGCTGAACCAGGGTAATAAATATTGAAGTTAGTTTTGCTTTTAACCCTTGCTGTGTTACAGGAATAAATGGATCAATATAGAAAATCTGAAGGAAAAAAAAAGAGCGGATGCTGCGGATTTTTTCTCTGTCCAAAAATACGGAAGACATGCCGTAACACCAGATCCGGTATTAATGCCCATTGAAGTGCATTAATCCGGAATTAAGCTAAACGTTGTTTCGGCGCATCGCCGGATCCGGCGTAACTGACTACGTCACGCGCCTGCTCAGCCTGCTTCATTCATAAAGTGGGCGGGGCGGGCACGTGACGTTACGCTGCCGCCGCCCGCCCGGCCTCCTGCCTGTGATCAGCATGGATTTACTGTTATGAAAATTATAGTTTTAATCACTGCCATAACATTACTACAGCGGGCCCGGTGTAGTATTATACAGTTACTGCACCGGGCCCCGCAGTCATTAGCAAACAAGATGCCGGACCCCCACCCCCTGTATTGGGGGTCATCACACCCACTGTATGGGGGCATCTGTGGATGGCACTGTATGGGGGCATCTGGGGATGGCACTGCTAAGGGGGGGGGATCTGTGGATGACACATAGCATGTCATCCATAGATCCCCCATAGCAGTGCCATCCCCAGATGCCCCCATACAGTGCCACTCACAGATGCCCCCATACAGGGCCATCCCCAGATGCCCCCATACAGTACCATCCCCAGATGCCCCCATACAGTGCCATCCACAGATGCCCCCATACAGTGCCACCCACAGATGCCCCCATACAGTGCCACCCACAGATGCCCCCATACAGTGCCACCCACAGATGCCCTCATACAGTGCCACCCACAGATGCCCCCATACAGTGCCATCCCCAGATGCCCCCATACAGTGCCATCCACAGATGCCTCCATACAGTGCCATCCCCAGCTTCCCCCATAACAGTGCGTCATCCCCAGATCCCCCAGAACAGTGCCATCCCCAGATCCCCCATAACAGTGCATCATAATAGTGTCATGCACAGAACACTGTTAGTAAAAAACCCACCAAAAGTACACCTTTTGGTTCAAAATAGTTTTTTTCTTATTTTCCTCCTCAAAAACCTAGGTGCGTCTTATGTGCCTGTGCGTCATATAGGGCGAAAAATACGGTAAATAGAAGTAGCATGTAGTGTGTGAACAGGAACTGACAAGTACTAACTGACATCTCTGGCTCTCCCATAGATCAGCAGACTAGGTGTCTCCTGTCCCCTGTGTGTCTCAATAAATGAGTAGATGTGGTGGTAAGATGACCACTGTGCATGTATTACAGCTGACCTTATTGCAGTTTATCGGAATAGTGAAACTCTTAACAGAAATTTACGTACACTACAATGAAGAGAGCAGCATGGTGTGAAAGGGGAATAAGGAAACGCCCCATCCAAGGGCAGACTGGCCATAGAACCTACAGGGAAATGTCCTGGTGGGCCAATACCCAGGGAGCTGTCTGAACCCTCCTCATGGCCAGCAGCCAGGAAAGTAATCACATGATGCTCCCAGAATTAATTAACGCTGAAAGAATCAAGTACTTATATACCTGGAAAGTGGCTGCAGATGTCATTTTGACTCCTAAATTCAACTGTATTGCCATCCTAAGGCAACTGAAATAGGAAGACAGAATGTGGCAGCTGGTGCTGGTATTTTGTGCCACACTGTGGTATTTGGTTCTGCTGGGGCAGTCTTTTGTGTAAGTTTGGTCTTCCCAATGACATGGGCCAACTTTTAGTTTTTTTTCATGGCCACTTCTCAGTCCACCCCTGTTCAAGTCTCCTGATAGTTGGGAATCCTAGAAGTAGAGCTGCCATCTATCAGACATTTATAGCATGTTTGTTTTCTGGTATACCAGACATGTCTTAGATGTTAGCACCTCCTTTCAGTTTATTGCATCCCTTTTAACTGGTCCAGTCTGACAATTTGGCCCTCACACCAACGAAGGTGGTGCTTTCCTTCTTTAGATGATATCTTCTTTAAGATAGATAGTCCAGAGCAGTTTCATTTTAACATTGCAGTAAACAAGCATGACTAAAGAAGATCACATTTATCATTGTACTTTTTTCTATTATTTGTGTTTGCTGTCATGTAAGAGAACTTACTGCCTAAATGTAACCAAATATAGGTCAGCCAAGCTGTACAAATCAATCAAGACGCAATCCTTAACTTCAGTGCCGGATTGTCTTTGCACTGGATTTTAAAGCCATAATTTCAACTGCCTGGTGATGTACAAAACTTCAAGAAATGTATGGCAAAATGTGAATTACTTGGGTTTATCTTGGTGCACTGTAGTCGGTAAGATGCTAAAATGGAATTTTCAGAATTTAAGAACATTCAGATGTTGCAGAGAAGAGTTGGCTGATTATCACAATGAGCACAAATGGGCATCTAATGCAAAATGCACCATGATATCACAATGTTTGGTGATTTTTTTTTTATCTATCACTATCCTACTAAATTATCCTTGAGCGCCAAAGAGTCAGATGAAATTTGCAGCTTTGGTATCTTGGCATAATGAATTGTGATAGTCTCATGTGCTATATGTCTTCCCTTAAAGGGTTGAGGAAAAAAATACAATGGCATTATATTTAAATGTATAACTAACTGTAATTAGCAGACTATGGTTGTTTTAGTAGAAAATTATACGGAAAAATATATATTCAGCAGTTCACCTCACCAAGAGGATAAAATACATAAATATACCAATAGTGAGGGGCACTCAATATATGGAACAATGACCAGCAAATTACAAACCCGGAATTTATGCCCAAAACAATGCTTGCATAAAAAGACAATAAATAAAAGAACAAATTCATAAAATTGACAATAGAATATTCAACATTAAAAAAGGTGCCAATGTGGTTCTCTCCTCTTTAACATAACCGACGGGGCCTCCTTTCTTAATCATACATGGCCCGCTGAATCATGATATAAAAATTCACCTGTACACCAATCTCTTAGTGCCAATGAGGTATCAATGTTGCAAATAGCACTCAAAGCCTCAGTGCTGTTGAAATATCAGTTTTTAAAAAGCAGTTTGCAAAGTAACATTCACTGCAAAAACGCAGCCTAAAAGTACCAGCCAGAGAGTACTATTGGTGCTTCAGACCCGTCTGCCCACGTAAATCAATGTAGTTGAATGGGAGCAGTGTCCGGACAAACACAACATACTTGTTTACTTTACCGGACTTCTTCCCTTCGGTGGCATGTTGTTGTTCCCACCGTTCGTGCTCGATACCTTGGCGGCGTCTCTCGTGCTGGCAGGTCTTCGTGTGGCGTCCCACATGACCTGTAAGATGCAAATAGGTAAGCAGCTTCGCTCCAGTGGTGGTGGTAATGATGCAATTCTGCCTATGCTATGCCATCATGGCTGAGCAGCCTGACAGCAGCACTCACTAATGCGTAGTATATGAAAGTACAAGAGTGTAGTGTGTAGTGAGGCCCATCCTCTTGCCTTCCTACGCAACTCTGCAAATGGATGCTACTAGACCTGCTCACATGCTAGGACAGATGGCGGGCGTCTATTTTAAATAATTCCTGATGAACCCTTTTAAATGCAGGAAACTTTTCAGATAAGTGACATACCATTGTATGCAGGACTTGGCTCTAACTCTCTGATTCAATGTGCATTCAAATATAATTATCTTAAATAAAATTGTAGAAGTATTTTTTTCTGCCAGCTTTTTCCTTTTTTTTTGTTGAATTGCAATACAACAAGGAAAATTGTGATCTATAATAAGGACATTAGCTGGGCAGGCAGACAATGAATCATGTCTTCTCCTTCCCCAAATAGTGAACATACTGAATGAATGTAAATTGGACAGTTAGGATGGAGAGGATAAAAGAACTGTTTACTTATTGATAAGGGATTTTAATTCATTCTGCCCTTTGTTCTTCTTGAAAGGTAATTGATTATAAAACATAATTAAAAAGGAATTTTCAGGTAGATACAAGAAATACTTCATTTGCCATTCTAGTTTCAGAAAGAATCAATGAAGATTGAGAATTCTGAATTATACTTTAAAGTATGCAGAATAATAATACATTTAAATGTGTTCAGCAGAAGGCAGTAATGAAAAGGAAAAGAAAAAATAAATATTGAAATATTACGTTATCACCTTTGGGAAAATTCATTAGATCAGAAAAAGTCAAGAATGTTATTTTTGAATTTCATATAAGAATTAATGGAAATCAAGCCGAGTTGTAAAAACATGTGAGCAGGCAAGCACAAAGAAAACACAGCATTCATATGGAGCACAAGGAGATCTGAAGAGAAAAGTGTTCTGAACAAGAAAGCAATATTTTGGAAATACTCTTAGTGTGTGAGATTTGCCACAGGTCTTCCATCCCACTGTGATACAGAACATAATCCCACTCCACATTAGAGTGTTGTAATGGCTATGTATATACAATTTCCTTACTATTATCCCAAAATTTAGACTTGTTATTGCTCTAGTGGTCCATGTGATATCTTTGTTTAGTGTTGCGTCATGTGGCAGTCAACCAACTGCCACCGCAATATCATCCATTGTGACATCACTTCCATGGACTAATATTTAATATCAGTCAGATTATCATTAGCGCGAATATTCGAATAGCGAATTTTTTTAGCGAATATCGGCACTTCGCTAATTCACGAATATTGTGAATATAGCGCTATATATTCGCTATTTTGAATATTTTTTTTTTTTTTTTAATTGTTATATTTTTTTCTTTCCCACTTCCCAAAAGTAGTTCTACATAATACATTCGTCATCTTCGCTATTTCTACCAAGCCAACCATAGTAAACCAGGTCTAAGTTGAAATCGCAATGCGATTAATTCAAGTTATATTAATTGCATTGCGATTTCAACTTAGACCTGGTTTCTATGGTTGGCTTGGTAGAAATAGCGAAGATGACGAATGTATTTGTCATATTCCTCAAAACGAAGATAACAAAGTATTCTCCATCTTCGTTTTAGCTACCTATGCGTCAACTTCGCTAATTCTAGCAATCAAATAGGAGGGTTGACTATAGAGACAGCTGTGTTTAATACGCTATGCAATTATATTACTTTGCTTTTTTTTTAATAAATAGAATAATTATAATACTTGATAATTATTATAATTATTCTATTTATAAAAAAAAAAAAATAATGTTAATATAATCGCATAGCGAATTAAACAGCTGTCTCTATAGTCAACTTTCCTATTTGATTGCTAGAATTAGCGAAGTTGACGAATAGGTAGCTAAAACGAAGATGGAGAATACTTTGTTATCTTAGTTTTGAGGAATATGACAAATACATTTGTCATCTTCGCTAATTCTAGATATCAAACCAATAGGAAAGTAGCCTTAAGTTACAATCGCAATACGCGTTTATTTAAATCGCATATTAATCGCAATAACTAGAATAAAGATGAATATTCGATTTCGACGAATATGAAACTAATATTCTATCAAATATTTGAGAATTTCATCTTAATCGAATATGGCGACTGCCGCTTATCACTAATTATCATCCCCGGAACAGAATCTAACTCTCTCACTCTCTCTTTCCTATTTTATTCTATTCTATCTATCTATCTATCTATCTATCTATCTATCTATCTATTATCTATCTATCTATCTATCTATCTATCTATCTATCTATCTATCTATCTATCTTTCTGTTGAGTCCATCAGGTAAATGTCTTTCTTTTCATTCTTTTACCAGTAGGTTCATATAAAAAGCAAGTTTTACATGTTTTGTTTCCTATCCCAGTTGGTTTTAACAAACATTGAATGAATTGTGGTACAGACGTATGTGTTTTTTGAGCCATTTAACCAATGTGAGTATAGTTATATTAGTAGGTGTAGTGACTGGGCCCACTGCTCCTTGGGTGGGGGGGGGGGCCACTGCACTGCTATAAGCCCTTCCATCAATACAGATGGAAGCACTCATTGCTGGAGCGCAGAGCGCTGCAGTCCTTTCACTTACGCAGCTTCAGACTGGAGCAAGGGAGCATCCTATGGTGGGCCCTCTGATAGTCACACCAGGCTGGCTGCTGCTGTCCTCCTTACAAGCTCCTGTGCTGCGGAGCTTCAGGCCCCCTCTTCACTTCAGCAGAGAAGACATTTTGCCTTACCAGCTTCAGACATGCCCCCTCTACACAGGATGCGCTGCCTTAGGAGAAGAGAGACCCCAGCGGCTGGAGCAGAAGTGTGAAGACAGTCTGTGAGTTTGCACTGTGACTGTCTCTTCTCTGTGGGACAGGAGGGGGGTGGGGGTCAGAGAACTCTTCAAGCTGCTACTGGATGCTGTAGACCAGCAGCTTTATGCTATTTGTTGTTTTACTGCCTCATTAAGCAGTTTGCCTCCATGACACCTACCCCTCCCCCTATATCCTGTCCTATCTCATCCTCATGGAGCTCCTGCTGTCTCCTTTCCTCCCCCATTTATCCAGAGCTCCTGTTCCACCCTCCTATCTACTATTGCTGCCCTGCACAGACCTGCCACTACTTCTTGTATGAATTCCCCTCAGAGCCCCTTGCACCTAATTGCTGTGTCCACCCCTCCTGTCCATCCAGGGCCCCGGTCACCTGTCTCACTCCTCTGCCTCTTATTTTGGTGGTCTGTAAACAGCATGCACCATAAGGACCATTTAACATCACAGAGTCATGTGACTGTGCCCCCCATCCGTACTTTGCTTCCTTATACCCTGCATCGTGCCCTCTTACCATACCCTGTACAGTGCCCCTAGTCATTACCTGTACTGTGCCCTCTTATACACTTTTATCCAGTCACTGTATGGTGGTGTTATCCAGTTACTTTATGGAGGTGTTATCCGGTAATTGTATGGTTGTGGTATCCAATAGCTTTATCCCCTTACCTGCCCACGCCACCTATTTTAGATTTGGCATGAGTGGGGAAAAGTTGCAGATTGCAGTGCTAAGGACCTTTGTGCCACAATCTGAGTCAGAAATCTGCCAAATATTGGCGTATTTCTGTTTAATAAATGACCCCCTAATTGTATTATTATGCCAGGGTAGGGCTAATATCTTTATTGTATATACATTCTGGTGTTTTATACTATACCCTTTATTTCCCAATAGATAAATGTTCCTTGGGAAACACAGTCCTCACCCCTGACCACCAAGCACAGGTTGTGCCCTCCTTGCCCTGCTGCTCCGCTGAGTACTAGTGCTTATTCTGGCTCTAAGGCTGGGTTCACATCACATTTTTGCCACCCGTTTAATGTATTCCAAAAATGTATACATTAACAGGTACTTTAGACTGATGCCATACAGTGGCATCCGTTCACTGTACCATTGAATACAGTTTCATTGTAAAAAAAACATACTGTACTTTAATATATGTATTTATTACTGTACTCTTCAGGATACAAAACCGTGGTGTGCTGCAGATTTGTATACATCAAACCAATAGGAAAAACTTGATGTGAACCCATGGGGGGGAGGCGTACAAAAATTTGCTGTGGAGCCCAGTCAGTTCTAGCTACATCACTGCACAGCTCCTTCTCTCCTCCAGGTCCGGCCCAGAGGTGACGTCATGACGTGTGTCTCACTGCTGCAGTGGGCCAGCGGAGAGAAGGAGCACAGGGAGATGAGCTGCGGTCAGTGAATTACAGGACCGCTGGCTCCCCTGCGCTCCAGCAATGAAAGGTATGTGAGGGGGCCACTGGGGGGGTCATTACATTGTGAGGGCCCCTTACACAGTATAATGACCCCCAGTGCCCCCCATTTAGTATAATGATGCCCAATGACCTTCCATTCAGTATAATAATCCCCAGTGGCCCCACAATACAGTATAACCCCCAGTGTGGTGGCCACTGGGGGTCATGATTCTTAATGGAGGGCCACTGTGGGGTCATTATACTGTGTGGTGGGCCACTAGGGTTTATTATACTGTGTGTGTGGGGGGGGGCATTGGACAGTCATTATACTGTGTGAAGGGCCACTAGTGGTTATTATACTTTATGGGGGCCACTAGAGGTCATTATACGGTGTGAGAGCCACAGGGGGACATGTAAATGTACACAATGCCTCAAGTGGGGCCACTGGCATTTATCTCTCAAGGGTCCACATGAACCTGGACCTGGCCCTGGATAGATAGATAGATAGATAGATAGATATGCAGTGAGGTGCAAATAATTCCATTGATAGGGGCCCTAATGATATGTTGTGTCATGGTGCACTCCCTTAAGCTGTTGCTTCCTAGGGATCGGTGCAGTGGAAATGTAATTCAAAGATTGAGGCCAAAAGTTAATGTATACCAGTTTATTTTTACTAAGTTTAAAATAGAACTTATGGTATATCCAAATCATAGCAGATTCAAAGTGCATTTTCTAGCACCAAGTGAAGAGATATGGAGGCAGATTGAATGCCTGCAACTCCAGCACTTATGGGTATAAATATACACTGTAAGGTTCAGACTTGAACTTTATCTGGCCTAGTGGTAGTTTTGGGTGATGGATGTCTGAGCTGTAATCCCTCTCCTTCCATCTGAGTCTACAATGCAGGATTTTGATGTTCGCTATGCTGTATTTCTCTCAAGTGTTTTCTTGAGGCAGGATTAGTTGGTCTCCCTGGAGAATCTTTACAAGGATCAGGAGCTCTGCGGTGTCCTTCCTCTCCCCGACTCACAAGACTATTCAGGAACTCACCCTCCTGGCAGGAAGCAGGACCAACCTACTCCTAGCAGGAGTGGAGGAAAAAGGCGGTTATCCCTGTTCCTGCCAACCATTTGTCATCCATATCTTCCCTGCTGGAATGCACAGCCACAACATGAAAATACGCAACATTACATATAAAACATTAAACAATTGCAGATGCTCCCAGGTCTGGGGTACTGTAGATAGATAGATAGATAGATAGATAGATAGATAGATATAAACTTTGGTCATATAATTCTTATACCGTGTTTAGTTAAATATTTTGTTTTATAGATGTTTCACAATGTGTGTAACCTTGTTAATTCAGCTATAGAACAAGATACTGCTTAATGTAATTGGTCAGAAGATATTAAGGCCCCTTTCACACGGGCGAGTTTTCCGCGCGGGTGCAATGCGTGAGGAGGACGCATTGCACCCGCACTGAATCCTGACCCATTCAGTTCTATGGGGCTGTGCACATGAGCGGTGAATTTCACGCATCACTTTTGCGTTGCGTGAAAATCGCAGCATGTTCTATATTCTGCGATTTTCACGCAACGCAGGCCCCATAGAAGTGAATGGGGATGCGGGAAAATCGCAAGCATCCGCAATCATGTGCGGATGCGTTGCGATTTTACCGCATGGTTGCTAGGATACGATCGCGATGGGGACCCGATCGTTATTATTTTCTTTTATAACATAGTTATAAGGGAAAATAATCGCATTCTAATTACAGAATGCAATGTGCCCCGGGCTTTAAAGGGTTAAAAATAATAAAGAGTTAACTTACCTTCACCCATTGTACGCGCAGAGCCCCAGAACGTCTTCTCTCTTGATCGTTTGGATGCTTGAGGACCTGTGGTGACGTCACAGGGTCACATGGTCCAATCATAGAAGCATTTGAGTGGACCATGTGACCCATGTGATCCTGTGACATCACGGCAGGTCCTTCATCCGATGTTGGATGAAGGACCTGCCGTGATGTCACAGGATCACATGGGTCACATGGTCCACTCAAATGCTTCTATGATTGGACCATGTGACCCTGTGACGTCACCACAGGTCCTCAAGCATCCAAACTATCAGAGAGAAGATGTTCTGGGGCTCTGTGCGTACAATGGGAGAAGGTAAGTTAACTCTTTATTATTTTTAACCCTTTAAAGCCCGGGGCACATTGCATTCTGTAATTAGAATGCGATTATTTTCCCTTATAACTATGTTATAAAGGAAAATAATTACACATACAGAATACTCATCCCGAAACCAGACTTCAGTGATGAAGTCTGACTTCGGGTCTGGGTACCAAGCATGCGGATTTTTTCACGCGCGTGCTCAACGCACTACAAACGTTAGCACACGCGCGGAAAAATCGCGGCGATTCCCGCAACGCACCCGCATCTTATCCGGGCGTCAAACATGACGCCCGTGTGCAAGAGGCCTAAGAGTGGCTTCCTGCAGTTTCATTCATTTGCATTCACATAGGATGTCTAGTGTGTGTTAAAATGTATTCTTATGTGTAAAAAGTGCCATCTTAAACATTGTACAGATATTTTCTATTTCTTCAAACGCCTTTCCATATATACATTTCAGTGTTTTATTTATCAGAATTGTATATCAGCTCTTAAATGCTATATCATGTGGACAACCGCACCAAAGAAAAGAGAAGAATACCGAGATAAAAAGCCGCACATCTAAAAAATATATATCAAATTTATTGAGAACAACAGACACAACAAGGACAAGTTAAAACCATTGTATACAGTGAGACATGGCAGTGTGGACTAAACACGTACCGCACGCCACCCTGACACTACCACATGTGTAAGCACAGTCCCACATGGATAAACAATAAGTAAAGTGCATAAGATCCATCAACATAGAATAATATGAAGGTAATACTTATCATAAAAATAGCATAGTGGAAATGTGCGTGGTAGGCAAGGAAAAGCCCCAACCCAATGCCTAGCACCCCTGAGGAAGCCAGCAGAGCCTGGCGATACGAGTTGGGGTTTTTCCTTGCCTACCACGCACATTTCCACTATGCTATTTTTATGATAAGTATTACCTTCATATTATTCTATGTTGATGGATCTTATGCACTTTACTGATTGTTTATCCATGTAGGACTGTGCTTACACATATGTGGTAGTGTCAGGGTGGCGTGCGGTACGAATTTAGTCCACACTGCCATGACTCACTGTATACAATGGTTTTAACTTGTCCTTGTTGTGTCTGTTGTTCTCAATAAATTTGATATATATTTTTTAGATGTGCGGCTTTTTATCTCGGTATTCTTCTCTTTTCTTCGGTGCGATTGCATATTTAATACCGTGTGCCGGCACTCTTATATTGTATTATTTTGGTGTGCCCCCGTTTCCTAGGATATATCATGTGGACAAAGTAGCCTCAATAAGAGGAAAGAAAGGAATATTTTTTTTTATTAATCATGTTATGTTTAGGCATAAATGATGTCTCAGCTTAAAGAGAATCTGTCACCAGTGACCTCCCCATCCGTTTGCATAGACTCATGGATGAGGTTCACCTTATTAAAACACAGTTTTTCTGTTGTTGATTTGAGGCTCTGTTCCCGTTGCTCTTGTTATCATTCCCTTCTTTGGCTAGACCCTCTCTCTTTGCTTCGATTAACAGGGCCACGCAGTGGGAAAGCATTAGGGGGGGGGGGCACAGAAGGGAGTGGAGTGATGGTGACACCCTTATTGCACCAAAGGCCTAATTTGAATATTAACAAAAAGTATTATAACTCGGGAACCGACCCTCAGATCAACAAAAGAAAAACAGCATTTTAATCAGGTGAACCTCAGCTATGTGCTTATTCAAACTGTTTGATGGAGAGGTCACTGGTGACAGATTCCCTTTAAGAAAACATATTTTATATTAAGCATAGCATATGATAGATCCCTACTTAGGATCCTTCTCTATTAGCTATTCATCCAAAGGGGTGTCCGGCCATCTCACATTTCTTCTGCAGAAGATGCTGCAGTAGAGGTGTAAACCCTCTGGAGTTTACCCTGGTATTTATAGCTGACTACTGGGGGGTTTCCTTTAGAGTTGGAGTTCTCCATATGAAATAACCCTTTGTATGTATTGTACTTTATCTGCATAAAGATGGCACAAATGACACAACTCGTTTGAGATTAGTAATCTGATCCGGTATGGGACAAAACAGAATAGAAACCCTGAAAACTGTCATAAACATCCTCCCAGTTGGCATGGCAAAGTTTCCTTGAGACATCATCCTTGCCTAGTGATGGCCAACATTGTTGATAATTTTTATGTATGCTCAGTCATTGATATACCGTAGTTTTATCATTTATTAATCTGCACAATGAGGCGGCAGAATAATATAATGGCTTAAGTAGAGACACGAGGACTTATTCAGTTAATTGCTTGGTAATTAATAATTCAAAGATGCTGTCTTACCATATGCAAACAATGTGATAATTATAGGTAAATGGATCTTATAAGCTATGAGGTCCCCATACATGTATGCAACAGCACTACTCGAAGCCTGAAGCTACAAGCATTGTTCTACTAGGTTAATAAAAGCAAAGAACAATAGTAAACTGGAATCCATAACCTTTCCAATATCTGCCTTCAGGAGCGTGATGCATCGCGTCTCTGGTTGCTTGGTTATACATACAACATATGCTTTTCCTTTATTCGGTGTTTTTAAAATTTACCGCTCTAAAAAGTGCACCTAAAACTGCATGACTACATGTCTATTATGATAGCAAATAATATTATTATGATGATTAATTTTCATTTTTTTTACAATCAGTGAGTTTTACCATGGAATTGGAGCACTCACAATAATATTTTATTTTTGCTGCAAAGAACCTGAAATCTAGGAACATAATAAATACATTAATATTGAAATGTCCTACCATGTTTTCCCATTAAGGTTGATTGTTAGACATTTATGTAAATACGTTTATGCAAATAGACTGCCTTGTATTGTAAATGGATTTTCGCCTCTTGCCTAATTCAGTTACAATTAACAAAGTTACAACCTCCTCCGTGCTTTGCTGTGGATTAGCGCACAGTTGTTCAAAACCACAGCCTCTTCAATGGCAATTAATTAAGCCAAAGCGGTATATTTAGATAGCGGAAACAAATAGAAAATAATTAAATCATATTAGTAAAGTAATGTTTTGTACACAATGGAAGCAATGGACTCCTAGCTGCTTCCGAGCGCTTCAGGGTGTAATATATTCAGAAACGATTCTCACTACTGATATCATAAAGCACTTATGGTTCCTTTGGGATGGGAAGTTTTCAAGTATGACCTTATTCTGATCTCTAAGATAGCAATACTAAAACTAAGTGGGAAAATCCTGGTGACTCTGTCTCCTTATGAATCACATTGCTTTCTTCTGTAAGCTAGGTCATGTGCAGTATGTCAATCAGCATCCAAATGTTACATCATTGTGGCTTTCCATCCCTTCACATTTAGCCCTGTTGTCAAATAATTACTCCAGATCAGGAAAGGCAAGGTCACGTTTGACCTTATATATCCCAGCTTTACTTTCTTTGACACCAGCATATATATTTCAAATTATTTGTGGGATTTCTTAAATCTCAAAGCACCTTTTTGCAGGTTTGCAGCAGTGAAGGTTTGAGTTTGAAGTAGAAGTTTCTTCATGTTTGATTGCATTGTTCTTTAACAGAGCTCAGTCTGGTTTAAAGGGATGCGTCTTGAGAGAATGGCCTACAGTTTAAATCAAGTTTTCATGTTAAATATATTTTTAAATAATTTTTAGTTGTTATTTTTCCTTTCCCATGTTACTATGTATATTAAAAAATACTAAAATCCTGCACTGGACCCTAAGCCTAATTATTTGTGTCAGTTCTTGGTCTGTAAGGAGATCTTTAGAATTCACCATTCAGAGTAGGTGCTATTTTATTTATTTTTTTTAGTGATTGGCTATGCAGCTATATAGTCTAGTGGTTAAAGTCCAGAAAGGCTTAAGAAAATGCTTATAAATATATATATATATATATATATATATATATATATATCCATGAAAAATCAACGCACCACTCTTCTTGTGAAAAAAAACGCAGTGTCTTTATTCACACATAATACACAATGTAGCATGCGGGTATTGGCGGCAATTCACACCAACTTTCAAGCATGCGATAGTTTGTGGTGAAGCGCTACTGACGTGGTGTGGATGAGTGACTGCGCATGAACTATCAGGGCGGTGAGTTGCATTGTAGTATAGAGGTATAATTACTTGAATATAGCGAGTACGAGGATAAAAAATGAACCAAAAAAAAAGTTTAAACATTTTTTTTTTTTTTTTTATGTTCTATTTTTTAATACTGCAGTGGCTTTATATGCACTCACGTCACTGGATTTCTGTGCAGGCTGGTCCACACCATGTCATATGATGCCGGAATGAGCGCATATATATATATAAAAAAAAATTAATGTACCTTGCAGATGGATGGTGTTCACACCATGCGTTTTTTCAAAAAAAACAGCAAGCTGGATAAATTGCATAGAATTGCAGAACACGTCTCTTTGTCCTGATGAACTGATGAACTAACTATAGCCAAGAGATTTTATTGTGGTTTTAAAACGCTCTTGCACTTTGTTGTAATATGTGATTGTTTATATAGATTTTTATGTGAGGGTGCACTTTGCTGGCACAAAGCACTTTATACAAAGACATCTATGGGGATATGTACCAAGAACACAATATGAGAAGATACTTGAAATATTTGAATGGACTGAATTTTTTTTAACAACACTTGACTTTGTATCATCTGTTATTATTTGTAATCATTTGAATAATAATTATGTACACATGTAATGAAAAGCTGGATATGTATATAGACACAGGGCCGGTACAAGGATTTTTGCCGCCCTAGGCAAAAGAAAAGTTTGCCGCCCCGCCCCATGTGACATCACAATGCCCTCCCATATGATCTGCCATATTAAAGGGGTTCTGCAGTTTATTTAAACTGATCGGCAAGGGTCCGATACCCGGGACCCCCACCAATCAGCTGTTTGAGAAGGCAGCGGCGCTGGCAGATAGGAGCCTGGGTGGGACTAAGCTTCATTCAAGTGAACAGAGCTTAACCCCGCCAAGGCCAGTGATACTAGTCGTGACGTCACTGCGCCTGCGGTAAACAGCAAGAAGGCCGAGACGCTACTGCCAGCGCCGCTGCCTTCTCAAACAGCTGATCGGCAGGGGTCCCAGGTGTCGGATCCCTGCCGATCAGATGCTGATTATCCAGAGGATAGATCATCAGTTTAAATAAACTGCAGAACCCCTTTAACTAACGCCAGTTCTCTCTCCCCCCTTGTCATTCTTCCTTCCCCCCTTGTCATTATTCACTCCCCCCCACCCTTGTCATTCTTCCTCCCCCGCCTTGTCATTCTCTTCCCCCTCTTGTCATTCTCTCCCCCCTCGTCATTCTTCACACTCCCCCCCCTTGTTATTCTCTCCCCCCCTTGTCATTTTGTCATTCCCTCCTTCCCCCCTGTCAGCTCCTCTCCTCTTGGTGTGCCCGGGCGGTGCGCCCTCATGGACTCGCCAGCCCGGGCAGTGCTGCAGCCGCCAGAGGCTCAATTCAGAGCGCTCGGCGGCTGCAGCATAAGGCGGGGCCGGCACTCCTAGCAGCGCCCCTTCCCAAGGGGTGCTCTATGCGGCGGCCTATTCCGCATATTGGACGCGCCGGCCCTGTATAGACACCAGAATGATTTTGGTCTGTGCACTTGGCTTGAGAAGGATCCCGGAAGGGGATTGAAACGTTGCTTATTTTGTGTCACATGTAGAATAAAGACACTGCGTTTTTTTTCACAAGAAGAGTGCTGCGTTGATTTTTCATGGATATACATGCCTGATGTCAAGGGTGAGACGCGTGCACCTGATAAACCATAAAATCGTGTGCTGCCGGAATTATTACATTATATATATATTTATTAAAGTAACTGGCTATGCAGCTATTATAGCTGAGTGGTGCCTTGCCTCTTATACAGAAGCTCATGAGTTTTAATCCCAGCAGAAACTTTTTTGAAATGCAGGCTAAATTAGATTTAAATACACTGGGTGTTCGCAAGCACTGACTCTATATATGGTCAAGCATCGAAAACTGTAGAATATTTTTCATAGGACAACCCCTTTAATAAATGTGGGGCATTTTCTGCCTTTCGGTGCTCCAGAAACTAAAATCTGAGCCAGCTAGGAGCTGGTGTAGATTTAAATTATAATATACTCCACTTTCTAATATGAATTATAATAAATATGGAGGTTTGCCACACCCCTCCTGACAATTTTTTACAATTTATAATAGATAAACATCGCAGCCTGACTGCCTCCTGACATCTGCTGTCAAGAGACAAAGGTTTGAGGTTGTTGGATTACAGCATGCCCAGTGCTTTGTTCTTCATAAGATTTAGCAGTCACTTGTCTCCCCTTCCCCCCTTATTAGTCAGGTAAAGATACACATGAGCTGAATATGGGTGTTTATAGGGGAATTAGGTATCTGCTGACTCCTATCTCATGTGTATTGCCACCATTACATTTAAGGCTCATATGAGTGCAAAAAAACTGTCATTTTCTTGTTATTCATCTTCTACTTACTATTGATAATGAAGCAATCATTTAGAATTTTTCTGCAAGCTGTAAATTGAGAGTAACTTTTTTAGATCCGTCTTTTTGTCCACTAGTGATGAACGAATCGACTTCGGATTAAACATCCAAAGTCGATTTGCATAAAACGTTGTTATAATACTGTACGGAGCAGGAGCTCCGTACAGTATTAAAATGTATTGGCTCCAATGAGCCGAAGTTATTGCTCATCCACTTGGAACCGAACCCAAGTTCCGGAAATGTTTTTTTTACAGTACAAATTAATTTATAAAGTGATTGAGCAAAGCAATATCTTTGGGTCATTGGAGCCACTAAATTCTAATACTGTATGGAGCTCCTGCTCCGTACAGTATTAGAACTAAGTTTTATGCGAATCGACTTTGGATGTTTCATCCGAAGTCGATTCACGCATCCCTAGTCAGCACATATGAAATCTGTAGAATTTCTTAATATATCTTTACATGGCAGAAACCTGCCAAAATAAATATAAAAAAATTATAGAAAATAGAAGAAAATGTAAATGTGATTATGTGAGATTTTTATTCCTCCTGAAATATAATTCTTCTATGTCTGGTATTGCATATCAGTCTCATTCAAGAAAATGGGGGTAAGCTTCAATACCAGACGTAGTCCATGAATGTGTGTGGCACTGTTTCTGATGGGAAAAAGCCAAACATCTTTGGACCTCATACAAAAACTCTTTTTAAGCTCGCTGCTGTTATCGCCCATTATTTTCATCATGTTGAGAATTATTCCACATCTTTGACAAACTTCTGCCAAACTTCTGAAGTCAAAAACACCTGTTCCTACAGAAGTTCATATTTTCAACCTATTAAAAAAAAACATTTTGCAATTATACATCGCTTTACTTGTTTTCCTGGATAAGGAAAGGGTTGGATCTTCACTGTGATATGGCAACCCTGGCATAGGGGTAGACATGAGAAATTAAGATGATTCACAAATCTTAGGACTCAGGGAGAAATCTTCATGTCTATGGCATTTATTTTTGTAATTCAAGAATTAGGCAGATATGCTAAGACTGACATTTCAAACAGCAGTTTTAGTATAAAGCCTGTCGCACAGACCCCTTAATAAATTTGGTCCATCCAGGCAGTCCATGCACCAGAAATTCAGATCTACGCCTATGAGATGGTGTTGATATAATTTTCGCCAGTTTAAATCTGTCCTGATGCGAGAGGCACTACCCTCTTATAAAACCCAACCGTTTGCATCACTGTGTTGAAAAATGGCAAGATAAGTGAAAAGTTGCAAATTATGGCACAAATATGGTGTGGTATGGAGTTTTTTATACCACTAACTGTTTGATAATTGGCCCTGTTGTGCCCAAGTTCTGTATGGGAGCATTATATTATTTCTATACTAAATGTTTTTGACATTGAATGTAACCTTGTTAGCAGCTTAATACAAGTTTTTTCTTCATGTAATCAGTTGTCAGAGATTACAGTGTTGCAAGCATGGTGTAGTGGCCATGATGGGATAGTGCAGCTCAACTTCCATTGAATTAAATGGAGAGCTGTAATGTATTACGCTGGCACCACTGGCACCACTACTGCTCCTGCTTTATACACTGTATGATTTCCCGTGCCACAAGCCGTGAAAAACAGTTGATCGGTGGGGGTGGCAGGTGTCAGAGCTCCACCAATCTAATATTGATGACCAGGGGTATAGCTAAAGGCTCATGGGCACTGGTGCAAGAGTTCAGCTTGGCCCCCTTCTCTCAGTGCTTTGTGTACAGGGGCCAGGAAGCACATAGCCTTCCTGCTCCCTGAGGCAAAAATTGAAACAGTACCCCCCACCCCCCATGCCAAATTCTTGACCTAACCCCTTACCTCCAGCCAGAGGTGTAACTTGACCAGCATGCACTTTCTATAGCACTGGTGTCTTCTCAGGTAGCACAAGTGTCTTTGGGCCTCCTCCGGCTCCTGCACTCCCTATAGCTACACCCGTGTTGATGTCATGTACTGAGGAAAGGCCATCAATATTTGTAGACGTGCCCTTTATGTCTTGGCTTTCAGGAACGGCTATTTTCTAAATGTGTGCGTGTGTGTACAGATAGGCATGTGTGTGACTGAGTATGTCATGTAACTATATTAGGAGCAAGCCTTCTGACGAGCCCTTCTGGCAGCCCTTCCTCTCTCTATAATCACTTTGCTTTTCTTAACTACCTGTTCTATTTAGCCCGTAATCATAAAAAAAACATGTTTGTAATTAATGTCAGTAACTGGATTGGTCCAAAATCATCAAATGAAGAACCGAAAAATGTCCTTCTGTGGAACTGCACAGCTTCTATGTTTTGCTCTGTAAAAAATGTATCTAATTCTTCCTCAAAGCAATTAATGGCACAATTGTGAGGGTATAGTCTGTTCTATTTGCTCTGAGTAAATGTTTCCCAAGGACATTCTAAATTAAATATAAATGTGTATAGACCTTTGCTGGTTTTTCTCATTGCCGTTGAATATGGGTATATTGAAAACCACATTAAGAAAAGTGGACAACTGTGACTGGAATACATTAAGGAGCAGATAATATTTTCTTACAATTTGCTTTGTTGCTCAAAAAAGGTAAAGTACTCAGTGTTCTTTAAAAAAAAAAAAAATCTGCATAGATCAATAAAATGCAGCATGTGCTGGAACTAAGATTTTCAGTATAAGTTACCAGAAGAAAAATATATCAAAGAAACAGTATTACATTTTAAACATTACAATTTGAAAAAGTTCTTAGTTAGTTCCATAGTTTCAATCCTGCCATTTAAGGGTAAGAGAGATTGGACATCTGCAACCACCTTTACTGGAATCAAAGTAACAATCCACACTTAGCCACAAGACTTACTGTACAATATATCAAGTCCTATGTGTAAGCTACTTATCTTATCTCTACTTATCTCTAAAGGGAACCTGTCATATTGAACATGGTGTCTGAATTGAAGGCAGCATCATATAGAGCAGGAGAAGCTGAGCAGATTGATATATAGTTTTATGGGAAAAGATTTAGTATAACTTGCAATATTTCCTTTTGTATCTGTGCGGATTCTGGGCTTTGAAGCCAATGAGGTGGTCCTATCAGTGACTGACAGCCTTCCTTCTATGGCTGAGACAGAGAGAGCTGTCAATCACTGATAGGATCGGCCCCTTGGCTGCAAATCCCAGAATGAGCAGGTTTCACTGAATCATTTCCCATAAACTGATGATGTCATCACACTGGGAGTTCCCATCCTTCTGCATCAAGTGAGGAGCAACTGTCTCTGCACAGGCCATCATTTTTTTTTCCAGCATAAAAAAAAATACATGTTATTAATGCTGGAGGCCACTTTTGACATTATTGAAGGGGTTATCCAACTCCACAAATACCCTCCCAAATGTCCAGGCCCCTTACTCAGACTGTATTTACCTCACTTCCCGGCACCTGCGTCGCATCTGATGCTGGCATGGCCGCCGCTGCATCTCTCAGTCACGCGGATCAAAAGATCCAGCGATGGAGGGGTGCCCCAATAGTAGGCCGCTACTGGAATGAGCCACACTAGCATCAACCACGATGCTAGGAATGCTTGTTCCCATCGCTGCCTGCTATGGGGTGCCCCTGTCGCCGGATGTTTTGAGCCACACGATGGGGAGATGCAGCAGCGGCCATGCCAGCATCAGAAGCGACGCAGATGCCGGGAGCAAGGTAAGTACAATCTGTGTGAGGGGGGAGGGCATTTTTGGGGTTGGATAACCCCTTTAATGCTGCGGACCACTGCGGGTTTCAATATGTTTACTGCATGAGTTGGGATTTAATAATGAAAATCATCCATTTTTAATGGCCATTAAAAACTGATGCATAAAAGGTCACTAAAAGTGGCCAGATGACCAGAAAATGAATGCAAAAATGGTTAAAACATGGCCATGAAAAACTGGGTGTGTCTATTTTTCATATCGATTTTATTTCCCTGTTGTGTGAAGGTAGCCTGTCAGCAAAACAGTCAAGTGATCATTACAGAACTAGTTGCTCTAATCCCATGTGATCAGCTGTTATCACTGAGAGGAGCCAGGTTTGACCCCTCATCTCAGCAGTGGCTGGTTACTACAGAGGACGTGACACTGCATAGGAGCCATTCTAATGAACAGCTATCCATATAGTACATGGATGAATCAGGGTTCACCATAGAGTTCTTACTCATAAAGAGGATCCTGAGCAGGGACAGCTTGTGAAGATAGTACAATAAAAAAAAAAAAAAAAAAACCCAATAGGCCAGGCAGTATATCTATGAGACATCCCCTTTAAGTTCTGTAAATCGTAATTTCGGAAGGCAAAAAAATTCTAAAATAGCTTCACTCTCTGAAATCCTTTGGAACATATCTATTTGTAATGACCTTGCGATTCTAGCTTCTGTTTGTTCCTTAAATCACAATATTCTTGTGTGAGCAACATTTTCATAATTCAAGACTGAGCTGTCACTTAAAGAAATCTCAATTTGCAGTTCTTAAAATTGAACCTTACAATACTGCATAGCAATATGATATCATTATACTGAACAAACAACCCAGCAGAAACTGCCGAGCAATTCAAGTTTGACCAGTAGGGTGGCTTTATGAAAAGAAATGTGTTACAGATAATGATCTAACAGTATTTTTCATACAAATCGCTGTTTTTGGTCAATCTTATGAATCCTATTTTAATGCACCTGAATGGTCTACTGGGACTGGGTTATATAATGCAAATTTAAGTCATAATGGTTTGCCTTTGATTGAAGCACTAGCAGCATTTTATAAGCAGCAGTGATACAATAAAAGGAATAGTAAGAAGCAATTGTACCTGGCACAGTTGCCGTTTGCCGAGTATTAGCCTTTATAAATTAACTTTTTGAAGCTGAATGTGAATATGGCAAAGATAAAATATGTAAAAGTGACAAATGACATTTACCTATTGACCTGTTTTAAGGAATCCAGAAGTCTTAATGATATTCTAATTACACTTTCTTTGACTGTATTTTTAGCCTCATCGTTGCATTCAATTTTGAATGAGCCATTTTATGTTTTAGGTGATAATTAGGGTTGTTTTCTAAAAAAAAAAAAATATATATATATATAGTTTTTAGATGGCGTGTCAAGAAACATCCAAGAACACATAAGCTGTATTTCATTACAGAAGGGATTATTGGATATAGTTTCATATTGAAAGAAGACTCACATAATACACCAGTATAAAGTATCCACAATTTATTAGAAATGCTAAACATTTAATTACACGTGTAAAAAGACAACAGAATAGTAGCTTATAGAACTGGTGTATTTCAGGTTAAAGGGATTGTCATATTTGGGCAACCTCTTCTTACAATAAAGTCAGCTTCCCTAATCTCTCTGTATCGTCATCTCCTCTGCAGGTTAAATGTACAGTAGTATTGCATGTAGAACTTTCAAATTAAAAGGGTTGTCCAAGGTTTAGGTCATTAATATATAATTGGTGGGATCCAACAACCGGCACCCCAGCTGGTCAGCTATTTGAAGAGAATCATTGATGAGTCCTGTGGCCTCTTTCTAGGCAAGTGAAATCATGTTCAGAAGTCTCATAGCCTTAGATCGCTCAGTCCCATTCAAGTAAATTGGGCTGAGGTGCAATACCAAGCACAGCTGTTATCCAATGGATCGCACTGTGCTTGGTAAGCTGCGAGAAGGTCGCTGAACTCACCAGGGCACTGCCCCCTCCTCAAACAGCCCCCCACTGATCTAAATTTGATGGCTTCTGGGGATAGATCATCATTATCAAACACCCAGAAAACGTCTTTAATGGTGACCATAGAAAAAGCAGAAGCCAATATTTGCAAATGCTAACTCCATTGGGTCATAGAAGAGGAGCCTCAAGCGTGGCAAAGAGGTGGCAAGATGGGACAACACAATTTTTTTTAGAACTTATGCAAGTGGAACAGCGTGAAAAGGCATTAAAATGATATCTATACCAAACTGTGGTAGGGTTTACCTGTCAGGCAAATCTTGCACACACTCAATATTTTGAATGATTAGAATTATTTTTCATGTGTCCATATAGAAATCAAGTAGAAAAACCATGAGGAAAAAACAAAACGGAACATACTAATTATAGAACTAATATGTTATATCATGCATAATCCAAATATCGCTTACAAAAATCTAATGTGGGGGCTGGTAGCAGCATTCTGTAGGACTGCTTCGCTACTCCTGTCTCTGGAATGCTTGGCCAAGTAGGAGTTGGAAAATTGTACTTTCATCAAATACTTCTACAGTATTTCAAGGTTGCATTGGCTGCTAAAGATGTGTATAATAAGTACTGACTTAAGGGGGTTATGAGAAACTTTAAAAGCTGTGTGTAGTTAGTTATTCAATTTTAGTTTGGGATTAAAAATGTAATGGATGTAGAACACTTCACTGAGATCTGTTCTCACATTGACAGTTGTGAGTCTATTTCTGTTGATCAAAAATTAGAGTGTCAAAAAATTCTAATTAAATCCTCTTTGACACAATATTATTACACAGTCAGAGAGTCCAAGGTGAATAAATACTCTTCAATCTAAAGCACAATTTTTATTTACTGCATCTTTTAAGTATGCCACATTAAATCGGTTGCCCGGAATTAAAAAAAAACAAGACAACTTTTTGTGAAAACTGTGTCACACTTGTCCACAGCAGCTTATCTCCATAAACATCTATGAAACTGAGGCACACTACCAAGGACAACTTAAGGATAGGTGTAGCACTGTTTTTGGAAAAAAAACTGTCATGTTTTTCTAATCTTGGACAACCCTTCTTTTAAAGGCACCCTCCATCATAATAATAATATACATGAAATAACTAGTGTTAAGTAGTGTTGAGCAAACTTGTGTTTTCAAGTTCTATGTACAGGTTCGGTTTATCTAAGAATCCCGTTATGGATTCCTCTACCACGGACCATAACGGAATTCCATAATGGCATGCACCACAGAAGTCTATAAGAGACATGCTGGCCATAGACCTCTATTATGATGGAATGCAATATGGAATGCCTCTTATAGACTTCCATGGTGCATGCCATCATAGAATTCCATTATGGCCCGTGTTACTAGTATTGAGCGAGTTGAAGTATCCAAAGTGGACTTTGTTCCGAATTTCAGGAATCATTTGATTTGCCACAAAGCCAAATTTCCTTGTGCTTTGTGGTAACAAATTTATTTTTCCTGAAATGGTGGTAAAATGCCTTCAATCAAGATGGCCGTGAAGGACTCTCCGCAATCAAATGGATAAGGTGAGCATGTATTTTTTTTTAACTTGATTAGCCCCTGAAAGGCCTTAATTTTAATCTCAGATGCCACAATAAGTGATGAACGCGGCAACTGAGGGGTTCAATTAAAGTGGAGGGAGGGTTGGATGTGGCACAATCACTGTTCCTCGTCATTGCACCCGCTACATACAAAGGAATGCACTTCTTGACAAAGCAATTAATCAAGAATCTAATTTCTTTGTGAAATTCAGCGAATCAGCCAAATCAAATTTTTCATAACTTCACTCATCTCTAGAAATATTTATTCATATATTGTTCTGTTTATCTATTGTACCTTGTATATGTGGAGTCTTTTTTAATTATCTATTGTACATAGCTAAATATCTGAACACATTTATTTTAAATCTTAAACATATGAGAAAATTACTGTGCATCATGATTAATTCCTCAAGTATAGTAGGATTTAGGGGCAATTTGAATACATAACATTTTATTCATATTAGTATTGTTTCCATCAGAGGTTCTTGTGTTTTTGAATCAAGAATATCAGAGCTATTTTAACCCCTTCAGGACACACCCATTTTTCACCTTAATGAACAGGCCAAATTTTGGAAATCTGACATGTGTCACTTTATGTGGTAATAACTATGGAAAACTTTTACTTATCCAGGCCATTCTGAGATTGTTTTCTTGTGGCACATTGTACTTCGTGATAGTCATAAATTTTAGTCTATATATTTCACCTTTATTTATAAAAAGAAATCACAAATTTACCAAAAATTGGGAAAAATTCTCAATTTTCTAAATTTCTATTTCTCTCCTTTTAAAATGGAAAGTGATACCTCATAAAATATTTATTACTTAACATTCCCCATATGTCTACTTTATTCTGTAAATGTCATTTTATTTTTTTAAGACATTAGAAGGCTTAGAATTTTAGAAATTTAAGAAAATTTACAAAACCCACTTTTTAAGGACCAGTTTAGTTCTGAAGTCACTTTGTTGGGCTTACATAGTGGAACCCCCCACAAATGACCCCATTGTAGAAATTACACACCTTAAGTTACTCAAAACTGATTTTACAAACTTTGTTAACCCTTTAGGTGTTCCACAAGAATAAAAGGAAAATGATGATTACATTTCTTTTTTTGGCAGATTTTCCATTTTCATCCATTTTCACTGTAACACATCGAGGGTTAACAGGCAAACAAAACTCAATATTTATTGCCCTGATTCTGCGGTTTATATAAACACCACACATGTGGTCGTGAACTGATGTAAGGGCACACGGCAGGGCGCAGAAGAAAAGGAAAGCTGTATGGTTTTTGGAAGGCAGATTTTAGTGGACTGGTTTTTAGATGCCATTTCCCATTTGAAGCCCCATTGATGCATCTTATAGTAAAAACTCCCAAAAAGTGACCCCATTTTAGGAACTAGGGGATAAGGTGCCAGTTTTATTGGTACTATTTTGGGGTACATATGTTTTTAATTGTTCTATATTACAAGATTTGTGAGGCAGGGTAATAAAAAATGGCTGTTTTGGCACCATTTTAATTTTTTTCAACATTTATCTGACAGGGTAGATCATGTGCTATTTGTATAGAGAAAGTTGTTACGGACGCAGTAATATCAAATATTTCTACTTTATTCATTTGTTTGTTTCAGTTTTACCAAATAAAGCTTTTTTGAAGAAAAAAAAGTTTTTGTATCTCCATTTTCTGAACACCATACTTTTTTTTAGTTTCCTGCCAATCATCTTGAGCAGGGGCTCGTTTTTTGAAGAGTTGATATTTGTATTGGTATCATTTTTGGGTACATATGATTTTTTGATCATTCATTATTACACCTTATGGGGCAAGGTGACCAAAAAATTGGTGGTTTTAGCACAGTTTTTATTTATTTAGTTTTACAGCGTTCACCTGAGTGGTTAGATCATGTGACATTTTTATACAGCAGATCGTTGCAGACGTGGCAATACCTAATATGTATGCTTTTTTATTTATTTAAGTTTCACATAATAATAGCAACAAAAAAATGATGTTTTAGTGTCTCCATAGTCTGAGAGCCATAGCTTTTTTATTTTTTTGAAAAATTGTCTTTGGTATGGTCTCACTTTTTGCAGGATGAGGTGACAGTTCAATTGATACTATTTTACACCTTTTTGATCTCGTGGGGATCTGTGGGGATCAGAAACGTTCAGCCGGCATTAGGATCGCGTGATTGGCTAGTCTGTACAGACTAGATAATCACAGCGATCGTTGGCCCTGGACCGCCCTTATTAGTTTGCTGAGATCCCATGCAGACATGGTGACAGTTTAATGCCATGACGTGTATACTCGTCATGGAGCGCCAAGTAGCAGTGCTCCATGACGAGTATACACGTCAAAGAGTGCTAAGGGGTTAACATCCAAATACCAGAACCCTGAAAGAAATTCAAAAAATTAAAGGACTTCTAAGTCAGTGGGGGTCAATTGGGTTAATCTTCCTCTGTTGTAGAACTTATTCAGCATACAGTAGCTGTCATGGCTTCGTTCTAAATGGAAACCATGAAGTTAATGTGAACAGAGTCTAAAGGGCCCTTTACACTGCCTGATGTTTGAGCAGATTATGCTAATGAGTGTTTGTAAAGATGCTCATAAGCAATAATCTATCTGTTTAAAGAGCAACTGATTACCTGACACGACAGGGTAACAGATCTTTGGTGTGGTTAACTGAATCATTATTTGCCAGCAGCATATCGCAATAATAATGATTCTGTATGGGGATGAGTGATGGCATTAGAGATTACCCCTCACATACTGTGGAGGAGATCACTGTATGTAAATGAAGCTGTCTTCTTTACTGACAAGAAGTGTTGAGCGAATCGAAGTCTACAATGTGAACTTCTATCCAAATTTCAGGATAAATTTGATTTGCCATGAGGCCAAATTTCCTCATGATTCGTGGTAGTGAATCGTTTCAACCTGAAATAGTGCAAAAAACAAAAAAAAATCATACTTACTTGCTCTGTTTGCTCTCGATGGGCCAGCCACCATCTCGCTTCAAGATCTCGGTCGAAATCCCGTGCGCAATGACGTATGACATCACCAACCTGGCTGGAGTGATGACGTCATCTTGGGCCATGCTAGATTTCACGCCAAATCTTCAAGCAAGATGGTGGCTGCTGGCCTGACGCAAGCAAGGTAAGTATTATTTTTTCTGGTTTTGTTTTTTAATATGACACTGGATTATTGTTATCAGATGCCGAGATCATGTATGAACACGGCATCTGAGGGGTATAATGATGGGGGGGGGGGGGTTGCTGTGCACCCACTATTAACAAAGTAATGTGCTTCGTAGGAAGCAAAGATTTTTGTAAAATTCAGCTAAATAGACAAATAGAATTTTTAAATACTTCTCTCATCTCTCAACGATTGTCAGGAAGGAATGCTTAGGTCTGTGTCACCTAAAATACATTTGATGTGTCTTTTCAGGGTGTCTTGTGTAGCCTGAGGATGTAATTTTTGGTTTATTCATATACACAGATAGCAGCCTTCTAAATCTATTTGGGGCATTTGTTTGACTTTCTCAGGGGCATCTCCATTATTAAACAGGACCCTGTCATATGGAAGCAGGTCTCTGACATCTCCTGTTACGTATTGGAAACAAAAACAATTAACAGTAACATTCTCAAATCCCGTATCTGCAATCAATACAAAAGTGCAAAATTGTAAAGTTCAATGAAGTCTGTTAGAAAGTCACCAATTATTTCTTCTCAGCTGCAGATTGCAGAAATCTATTTAAACATGACATCTAGAACTGACTGTTTACAGATCAGAAATTGGTGTCCAGTTCTGTGGGGCTATACAAAAGGACATTAACGTGTTGTTTCATCATTGTATATATTCTCAGTTCGGCATCATACAATGGAGGCTTATGGCCACATTTACGAGGACAAGTACCATAATAAGTGATATTCAGTAGATATTGGTCTGTATATTATACTTCACTTACACAACCCATATAATGGCATGTATGGCAGAGCAGTGTGCATCGAACATGTTCTCAGAGACCTTAAAGTTCCATAGTAATATTTTACTAAGAATTTCTCCTCTTGAAACATTTACTTATCTTCATACGGCCTCATGCACACAACCATATCTGTTTTGTGGTCTGCAAATTGCGGATCCACAAAACACAGATCCTGGATGTCTGCATGCCACCATTTTTTTTTTTCTTATTCCTCTAAAAATATTCTATCCTTGTCTGAAAATGGACAAGAATAGAACATGTTCCAAATTTATTTTGCGAGTCCACATATGGATGCAGACAGCACATAGCGTGCTGTCTACATGTTTTGTCGCCCCATTGAAATGAATGGGTCTGCATCTGATCCGCAATAAATGTGAATCAGATGCGGACCAAACATACGGTTATGTGTATGAGCCTTAATACAGCATCTAGTGGGACTTTACACAATTTGTCTGGATGAAATTGGAGCCATCTGTAACTATACTAAGGTCCCAGGCCTTCTGTAGTTGCCCTGTTGCAGCACTTTATGACATGGAATTTGAAAGGAGCCAATATATGGCCATATATGAGGCCATATACTTTCTACAGTGCTGATATCTATGTGAAGTAGACTTCAGGACAGTGATACTTATTACCTTACAATCCTCAAGCTAAGTCAATAATTGACGGACAGCATATAGCACAGAGACAAGTGCAATACAATGACTGCTGCATCAATTCTCAGCACAGCATGGCTGCAGAAGCTGCTCCTAGGACCACGGCTTTTGTTCTTATCATTGAGCTAGAACAATAGGTATTAATTTTCATATACAAGGGTGAATCATATTTTGATATATGTTTCATTTGGTTTATAACAATGGATGAAGGATCCCCCCTCCCCAATAAAGGATCATCAAAACGCGCGTCAATGCTGGCTGGAGGAGACACAGCATGGGTAACTGACTTCAGCATTTAAAATCAGCTCTTGCTGTAAACAATTCACCAATGTCTCACGCAACTACAGGTGAAACTAATTTTGCCTACACGGAGGCAATACATTTTAATGCTGTACACGGAGAAAGCATGAAAACAAAAGTTTTCGAACAAATCGATTTTGGATCTCTTATCTGAAGCTCGATTCACTCAACACTAATTTTCATTATATTTTTTTATTTACAAGCACCATTCATTTCTTAGCACTGTATATCTATAGCTACTTTTGCATTAGCATTTTTTGCAGATTCGTGATGGATCAGCAAAAACGCTTCCGTTACCATAATACAACCGCATGGATCCGTCATGAATGGATCCGGTTGTATTATGTCTTCCATAGCCATGAGGATCTGTCATGAACACCATTGAAAGTCAATGGGGGATGGATCCATTTTCTACTGTATCAGAGAAAACAGATTTGTCCTTACACACAATGTAGGTCAATGGGGATGGATCTGCCCCACATCGTGGACAGAAAAACGCTGCTTGCAGCATTATTCTGTCCATGATGGGAGCGCAACCCAATGGAATGGAATGCATTTTGGAGCATTCTGTTTAGTTCAGTTCAGTTTTGTCCCCATTGACAATGAATGGGGACAAAACTGAAGGTTTTCTTCCGCTATTGAGATCCTATGACGGATCCTATGACGGATCTCAATAGCGGAATTGAAAATGCTAAGGTGAAAGTAGCCGAAGAGAGGGTTCACATACCTAATATAAAAAAAGAAGTATAATGTGCATGAAAGGAGAGGACCCTGCTCACGAAAGCTTACAATCTACAAGGGAAAGGGGAATGACCCAGTAGGGGAAGGAAGGTAAAAGCTGCTCATCTTGCTCTGTGGTGGCAGCATACTTATTGCAAGTGGTAGCCTGAAAAGGTGAATGTTAGGGTTACTTTTCAGGGTTTTTGTAGGGTCTAAAGAGTGATTTTTATGGAGTATAGATGGTGTTTTTTGATTTATGAGGTGTTGTAGGTTTACATACTTTTGAGGGTTTGGCTGTTGGGGGAGAATCTGATATGTTGGAGTAGAAAGTTCCAGAATATGGGGATCCATGTGTGAAATCTTGTAGATAATTGTGTGATGAACAAACAAATGAGAATAAAGGAGGTTTTGTGAGGATAAGAGATTACGTGTGGGAATGTATTGGAAAAGCAGGTCTGAGATGTAAGGAAGGGATAGGCTGTGTAAGGCCTTTTATGTAGTTATTAGTATATTGAACTGAATTCACTGGGAAGGGGAGAGGACAATGAGAAATGAGAGGAGAGTTGGGTTCATACACTAGCATTTCACTTAACTCAGGTTTGAGGAAGGAGCAAAGACGAGAGATGTTCTCGAGTTGAAAGCTGCAGGTGAAGGAAATGGTTTGGATGTGTAATTAGAAGGACAGGGCAGAATAAAATGTTATCCCCAGGCAGTGAATGCTAGAGAAAGAGTGGTGCTGTTTACTATAATGGGTAGGTCTAGTAGGGGGGTTGTGTGACGGATGAAATATGAAGAATTCAGTTTTCTCCATGCTGTTTTAAGAAGCTGGGAAAGAAGAATGAACAATATGAATGAATGATATGGGACATATATGGGACAGAGAGGTAGATTTGAGTGTCATTAGCATAGAGGTGGCATTGGAAGCCATGGGATTCTATCAGCTGTCCCAGACCAAATGAATAAATGAAGAAAAGTAGGAGACATAGGACAGAGCCTTAAGGGACACCAACAAAGAGAGGCCATGTAAGAATGAGAAATGCTGAAAATTCTGAAATTCTGTTGTTGAGGTAAGAGATTATCCAGGAGAAGGTCTCTAATATGAAAGGAAGAGAGAATTTGCAACAGGGGAGAGCAGTCGACTGTGTAAAAACCAAAGGACAGGTCAAGAATGGTTCAGAGTACAAACTAATGATGTTTAGCTTTGCAGCTAGTAGATCATTGCTGACTTTGCTTAGTGTGGTTTCAGAGGAGTGATTTGGACAGAATCTAGATTGTAGCTGATCAAAAAGTGAGTGGGATGAGAGGTGCAAGAACAATTTGATATGGGTATGTTGTTCAGTTGTTTAGGAAACGCTCCCACATATTTTTTTTTTTTTACATTTTAGAATGATACACAATGTAAATAGCAGTGAAGGTAATCTTACTGGTGACTGAATTTATGAGTAAGGGCAGGTTCACATCAGCGTTATGAATTCCTTTTTTGTTTTCCGTTATAACATGGTTATAACAGAAAATAACGGAATCCATAAGAAGGAAATCAAAACGGAAGCCTTTAAGAGGCATTCCGTTTTGATCCGTCATAATAGAAGTCTATGGGAATCATAACGGATCCGTCTGGTTCCCATTATGCAAGACGGAAAACAAAGTCCTGTCGAAAAGGACTTTTTTTTCCGTTATGCATAACGGAAACCAGTCGGATCCGTTATGATTCCCATAGATTTCTACTATGACGGAAAGCAAAATGGAATGACATTTAAAGGCTTCCGGCTTGCATTCCGTCATAATACAAGTCTATGGGCAGCATAATGGATCCGTCCTGGTTTCCGTTATGCAGGACTGGACTGCTACATAAATGGATCCGTTATGCTGCCCATAGACTTGTATTATGAAGGATCATAATCTTTTGGATTCCGTTATTTTCCGTTTAACCATGTTATAACGGAAAACAAAAACGGAATCCATAACGCTGATGTGAACCCACCCTTATCCACTCCCTTCTGGTCCTTAGCTTTGATATGTGACAGATACTGACTCTCCAACTTACAGCGTCTTATGTGTGGAAAGAAAGACAGTTTCTCAATGTCAAGTCTCATGGGAAAAAATAGATATGCATTTAACATTCCTCTCACATACCTCTCTTTATCAGTGCAGTTGACCCCTATCTGCACATTAGAATGGTATGACCTATGGAGCAGTGGGCTCTTTGTAATGCATCCATGGGCTATATCATTGTACTATGCATATAAGAGTTAACTGCAGATTTAATGTAAAGAGGACCTATCCTGACCTGTCTGCTTTAGTAAATAATTGTATTCCCTATGCAGCACTTACAAATACATTGACAGCTTAATGCTATGGGCAGGAGCAGTGTCCCTAAACACTCTGACATTGTCCAATCAGTGCTGACTGTGTCAGACTTGACAAAGTGGATGATAGCTCCTAGTTTTTAATTTATTCATACATTTCTAGGTGAAAGAACAGATAACTTGCACAACACAGTTATGAAAAAAGATGCTCCAGAATTCTTTTTTTTTCATGGAAAATGCAGGTATTTACTAAGACAAACACATCAGAAGAGCTGACAGATCCTATTTAGAGAATGCAACATATGAAATTACCTTTAAAGAGGACCTGGCAGCACACCCTGTCTGTTTTACTAAATACTTGTATTTCCCTTGAAATACCACTACTGAAGCGTCTTAGCTTAGAACTCAGTGTTGTATCCTTCCTATGTTATTTTTCCTTGAAAAACTCTGCCTATGATAAATCTTTCCACAAATTAAATAGCACATTGCGATATTCCTGTTTTGTATCAGAGTTGTTAAGTAGTGGTAGTAACATACTAGGGAAAGTTAACAATAGTGCTACTACCCCACTCCGACTCCTCTTTAACAGAGCACTAGTAGTAGTCCTATAATATATGATGCCACTGCTCTTGAATTTTCTCTGAAAGGTAGCCACAATTAATCTTCATGAAGGCACGGCATGATATATAAGGTATGGCATGATAGATTGGATTGCTTGCATGGCTTTTATTTCCACACCAAACCACCATATAATATATCTGCCCATGCCTTCATGGTGATTTGATATGAAAATGAAAGTGTTGTGAGCAATGGAATGATTTTGGGCAATAAAATACCAGTATTCACGCCCAGAACCTGATGAATCCAATTTTTGCGAATGGAATCTACCTGGTGCCAGCAGTTGCTGATATATGCTGGATCTGGAGGTTCCTATGTGGAACAGAATACTAGAATCTCAGATGTACACCTAGCCTTAACAAAACAAGTGATCCTCACCACTTAACTCCCCTTTAATAGTGTTGGGTGCTAATATTCAAATCACAAATATTAATCGCAAATACTTTGGCCCCATTGCAACTTTGAGAATTTGCCAATATTTATAATATAGTGATATATATTTGTATTTTTGAATATTCTACATTTTTTTTCATCATGAACCTCCATTTTTGCTTGTGGGCCAATGAGAAGGCTGCAATGTCTTTGTCTGAGCTTAGCAACATTCCTAACAACCAATAGAAAAGTTGCCTACCCCTTTAGTATATAAGAACCTCCCCAGAAGCCATTTTCTACAGTTTATTACAGTTCTGAGAGAGACACCAGTGTCATTGCTGCACTCTCTGCTTTCCTGTGTCACATTGCATTAGATAGTTAGTTAGTTAGTTAGTTAGTTAGTTAGTTAATTAGTTAGTTAGTTAGCTTATATATAATAATAAAGATAGTTGGTGTGAGATAGTCAGTGTAGATTAGATAGTGATTTAGTGTAGCTGGTTCCAGTGCAGGGTGTTAGGTAGTGTGGTAGGTTCTGCTGTCTATACATACATGCTACATACATAGTCCTGTGATGTCACAAGTTCACAACAATATTTAGTGCACTAATCAGTAATATGTAGTCAGACCTGCTAAAATGTGAAGTTGCACGTATTGCACAAAAATATGTGCATCATTAATTGCCGATTTGCGCAATCGCGAATATATCGGAGCACTCTATCTGCATATAAAGCTATTGTAATATTCTGCTGTGCCAACCATTTTCTCCAGTCTCAGGATACTTCTAGCAGCTTGAAAAATGTAGCTATAGTGACCCACACTTGTATTTTGTGCGCATTGCGCACATATTACATTGCCGTTTTTTGCAATCAAGAAAGTAACCGTGAATTTGGGAATATATTTACCAAATATTCGCAAAATATCACAAATTCAAATATTGCCCCTGCCGCTTATCACTACCCTTCAATAAAGCTGTCTACAACCTGTGACTCTCCAGGCGTTGTGAACCTACAACTTCCAACATGCCCCAACAGCCAAATAATAGTCACTCACACCTTGAAACATGTTTCTATGTAACTATGCCATTGACACAATATTCGCTATATATACCAACCCACCCCCCCCCTTCCCTCCGTGGGTGTATACTATGGTTTTCAATGTGAGTTGCTATGGACAGCTGGTGTAGAAATATTACATTTAATACAAGAGACAGTAAAAGTGTTTTACCTAAGAGGAATGATTTTGCAACATCCGTGAAATATTAAAAGCTCCTTCTCCTATTATCCCTTATACTTTAGACAAATGTCTAGACCTAATGAGTAATGCATTGTATTTTGTGCTGAGGAAGATTAATGAGATATTAACGTCCTTTTTGGAATAATGCCTGTTCTCACACTTCTGTAATGCAATTGTCATTATATATTGATGCTCTTCAGGAGTCTTTTGACAATGAACGCTGTTTTCCTTATTTCAACATCTAAAAAACCTAGAGGGTTCAGTTGACCCATGGGCCAATAAAGTGGCGTGATTCTGACAACACAAAATTTATAGAGCTTTATTTCTTTGCAGCCTCTGGTACTAATTCCCTTTATCCTGCTGTATGAAACGTTCCAGTTTATAGCAGCTAAAGGAAGAGCACAATTCATTTATCAAAGGTCAAGGCTTACATAAGTAACATAAAGAATATACCTCTGCTAAGGAGTCATATTCCTTGGCAATATGGCTATAGGCCCTGCTCAGTGCTAGCTATATTTATAGGCATCTGCACAATGGTAAATGACTTTACTTAAAGGACACTCAATGAAATATATTATTATTTTTTCTCAGTTGACATGCAATGATTTCCTGTTGGCGTTCAGACTTTCCAATCTTCCCTGTACACCACAGGCAATTCCAGCGCCTTGCTCTCTGCCTGAATACAATGTATCTTTACTCATTTAAATTAAAACATTTGCAGCTTGAGAAGAGTATAACTAGCTGATACAAATGAACTACTTGCATCATTATCCCTCCAGGAAGGCCCACATTTACTCAACAGTGTCTTATGGCACCTTGGTGTACCATAAGGCACCAATGGTCCATTTAGTTACTAGGGCAGAAAGGTAGCAATTTAAATGGGTACATAGTAAATGTTCCACTCATAACTTTCTGTAATCTTCCCCCTAAACCAATTATCTATTAGCGCACAGATGTTCATCGGTAAAGTTACATCCTCAATTTGCATTTTTTTTTTTTTTCACTTATAAGTGCTAAATAAAAACAGGTATAGATGGAAAATGTCTCTGAAGATGAGCTTTGTCTACACGGTGAGTAACTGAAGGTGTGTTAAATAGGCAGTGCCATGTCTTGCCTTGTAGTTATCAGTGAAAATACAATACTAAAGCAATGCTCAACAGCCAATGTGCAGTAGTGCAGTCTATGCCTATTTACATCCAAGACTTCTATTAAGCTGTAATGCAGATAGAGCATATATTTAATTGGGGTTCTCCGGCAGGATTCTGAGCAAGAATACTTTAGACCTTATACTTTAATTGTCTGGTTTCCTGACATGCTGTCATCATCTTTCCCATGTTTTGGTGTCGTCATGGGCGTTGTTATATATTTAATGTATCTTGATAATTTTTCCTTTTTACTTTTGCCTCTTTGTTTCAGTTCTCATGCATTCATCATTAAAGGGGTATTCTAAAGCAAAAAAGGGTGTTCCCACAGTCTGCATGTGCTGTTAAAATCAAACAGAACTTCTTCTCACCTCACTGATTTCCTGCCGTTCTGAGGGTGCGAGGGTCACTGCTGTGCTCCACTTCCTTTTCCTGTCTTGACATGGCAGGAAATGGCTCAGCCAATGACAGGCTGCACTGATAAGCAGCTTCATCCAGTGATTGGCTGAGCTGTAATCCCATCCATTTACTGCCATGCCAAGACAGGGGCAAAAAAGGAAGGGCAGCGGGGACCCCAGTATAATCTAAGCTGCAGTGACAGGGAACTAGTGAGGTGAGTAGGTAATTTTATTTTATTTATTTTTACTGCTTGTACAACCCCTAAAATACATTTATAATGGTCAGACCAACACTAAATGTTAGCTGTAACATTTCCATGTATTTAAAAAGTAATCAGAATTATTTTGCACAGAAGAGGACAAGAGGAGTTACAATAATGGTGTTTAAAGGTGTATTTCAGTTTTAAAGGTTATTATTTGTAAACTTTACATGTATACAATTGTCCAATATACTGTCTGCCTCAATTCATCTTATTTTGTAGATATTTAATAGAAACTTCATTGTTTCCTTCTAGTGGATTCAATTAGAGATAAGCGAATTTATGAGATTCGCCAAATCTTACAAAAAAGCTAATTTTTTTGTAAGTAGTGGGTGCAATGACAGGGTGCTGCGATTGCGCCGCCCCTGTCATTGTACACCTCAGATTCCGCGCTCATACATGATCGATGCATCTGAGTGTAAAAACAGTGTGAAATTAACATTAAAAAAAATTTAATTAAACTTACCGCCTCCATTTGCTTGCGACGTGCTGGACGTCGCCATCTTGCTTGAAGATCTGGAGCGAAATCTCGCTTAGCATGAGATTACATCACGCCGGCTAACATGGTGATGTCATACAGATGTAGCAGGGGTAAGACCCCAACGCTTAACTCAAATTTAATTATCTCATCGCGGTATCTTGAAACTAAAGCCATTGAGAAGCAATTGCTTAACCAGTTTAGTTAACTATAGTTTAATTAACACATCTCAGAAAGCAGGAGTCTTAACCCTGCTACATCCGTACGTCACCATACACACGATTTCGGCCGAGATCTTCAATCAAGATGGAGGCTGGCGGCCCGTTACAAGCAAATGGAGGAGGTAAGTATGATTTATTTGTTTTTTTTACACAATTCTTGGTTAAATTGATTTAATGACATGAAGCATTAGGAAATTCAGCTTCAAGGCAAATCAAATTTATTCTGAAATTCTAGATACAATCTTGGGACATAATAGCGTACTAAAATATTGTTAATAGAGCTCTGGTAATTGACTGTAAAGGTACCCATACTCCTCTTTCATCCAAAAGCTATTACTTTGAACCCCCATTCATTGACAAGCATGTACAATGGAGAGAGAAGGGCAAGTCGCTGCCAGGTGGTTGTGGCTCATCTCCCTTGAGAACAAATGGGTTGGGCATTGAAATCTTGCTGCATCTTTACATTTTTCTGCGTTGGCAGTCGCTGTACAATTGCACTTTCCTATTTGTTTTACCTTGTGAGGAGTTGACCTAATGTATTTTACGTTAATTATTCCATATTAGATGATGCTATGGCTGATTACCTTGAGTTTTGCTGTTGTAATATTTATAAAGCAGCTATTGGCTGGAATATCTAGACTGGTTGCTGGGTATAGCTGTAGATGAGATAATATAGGCCAACAAGTCTATTTCATTTTATAGATAATTATCTGAAAATGAATTCCTTTTCACCATCAATTCAACTCTCACAAAATGAATCTGACTACCATTCATCATAAGTACTTTTTTGCACATTTCTTTTCAATTTTCGCTAAACATGGTTCCCAAATAGCATATGTTTTAATACTTTATGCAAGGACATCGGCTCACTGTCACTATTCTTATTTATGACACCTGCAGGTCAGAACCATGTCGCAGACTGGAAATAGGTAAAGGATTATAAATTCCACCACAACGTCTGATGCAGTTAAGAAGTGATCCCTTTGTCTCACTGTTGGCGATTTACCAGATGTAGCAAGTTCTAACTTGACACTCTTTATAATTTTATATTCAGTTGCAGCAAACGTAAATTAGATTTTTTAAATCTGTGTCAAGTTAAAGATTGCAATATCTGTATGATACAACCATGGCTAAAAACTGTCCAATGAGGAATAATCAAAAACATTTTAGACGTCCTACAGACCATCCATAATAGCCAGGTGTGTTCATTGTCTTATAAACAAAAAAGACACAGGGTATTACCTTCAGAACAGGGCAAATGTGTGGTTTAAGAGCAATTTATGGGCTAAGTGCACCCAATAAACTCATCTTAAAGCACCCCATAGAAATTCACAAGTAATCGTGAGCCATCGAACGCAGAAAACTGCTGACTGCTCTATTGGTACTAGGCCCCCTAACCTACTGGGCCCCTGTGTAGCTGCATAGTATATACACATGATATGTCCTCCCCTGTTAATACAGGAAGCCCCAAAGTTATAGCTGTAATAACTGATGATTCTCTTGTGTTTATGATATACATAAATACTTACATCCTATGATAAAGGCTATGCCTACATTTGAGAGCATTTATATGATTTTATCTGAATCATTTTGGGATAAAAATAATTTTTCTGGGATACAGTGGTTAAAATTTGTCAATTTGTAAGCTGTTATTTTCTGTCGTCTTTCAATCCTGTCATCTGATGGCTCATGTGTAGTTTTTAAATCTGATCTTTTGACCTCGTAAACAATTATTTAAGGCTACTTTCAGTCTCGTGTTTGGTGCGGATCCATCATGGATCTGCACAAACGCTTCCGTTCAGATAATACAACCGTCTGCATCCATTCAGAACGAATCCATTTGAATTATCTTTAACATAGCCAAGACGGATCCGTCTTGAACACCATTGAAAGTCAATGGGGGATGGATCAGTTTTCTATTGTGCCAGATTGTCTGAGAGAAATCTGATCAGTCCCCATTGACTTATATTGTGTGTTAGGACGGATCAGTTTGCAAACAGTGTTTTGGTGTCCGTCTCCAAAACTGAATAGAGGCAAACTGAAAAAACTGATGCATTCTGAGAGGATCCTTTTCCATTCAGAATGCATCAGTTTTGTATCAGTTTTGGACCGCTTGCGAGAGCCCTGAACTGATCTCACAAACAGAAAGCCAAAATGCCAGTGTGAAAGTAGCCTAAGCCATATTCTGATCAGTCTGATAAGAAATGGGCTAAAGTGAGTGTTTATAACCATTTTTAATAAATACCAATTGAAAAAATTGATTTTTAGACCAAAATGAGTAAAATGTAGTCATAAAAAAATTGCCCCAAAGGTTCCATGGTTGCAGTAAAGTCAACCATTAGACCAGAATAACCTTTTTCAGCCCTAGTACCTGAAATATCAGTACATTAATGATCATGCTTACCAGTAAATAGCCCCATTATCTGTAACCTGAGCCCTACTTATTATAACTGACCAGGTCTCATAATTATTACCTACTCAACATGTTTCGGCTAAATTAGCTAAAAATTACTTCAAGGGAAGCATTAAATCCAATAGTATATTATCCTCATAGGCATGCGTAAGTATGTATTTCCGGAAATATTTTTGCCTTGTTTATTCTATCTATTGTTTTGTGTCAGTGTTGATATGTCATTGTTATTTCTGTGTATTGATGTCTGCATTGGATATATTTCTATGTAGGCATGTCTGCATGAATGAAGCTATAGGAGCTACATACGTAGAAGATGCACAGGTCTTAGAATATAAGGGGTTCAGTGTTCCTCCTGGCATATAAGATAACATCAGTATGGACCATGACAGCTGAAGGGGCCCTATTTTACATTGGGGCCCAAGAGCTTTAATGTTATGCCTCTGCATGTGTGTGTCTTTGTATATATATGTTTGTGTTATTTGTGTTCTACATCTATATGGAAGAGTAAAAGTTCAGATCACATTCAGACGCTTCATTATTTTTATATAACAAAATCTCTTTTTAAAAGAGAGAAATTTGATCCTTATTTTAAGAAATATGTTGAAAAGCGCCTAACTGTTGTTAAAGCATTTGGTAAGGTACCAAAAAAATTATCTTGTTTTGCATTTTTTTTTCAATAAAATAAGAGGAAAATAGGCATCAACAAAATAGCATCGCTGATAAATATGATTAATCGTCATGTCCACTTGAATTGCCTTTAAAGTCCTGTACATCAGATAATGAATCATTGTAATTTGGTTTCTGACATGTTTTCTCCAAAATGGCAATGACTTATCATTCATCTTGGATGCACAGCACTTGAGCGTCTTTTTATTATAGCATGGAACTATACATAAGTAATGAAATTCTCTGGTGAAAATATACTCTACTCCAATTCCTCCTAACCTTAACTGAAACCTTTGGCAATAACCATATATTACACGATCTGCATTCACGAAAGCACCTGTTGAGTAATCATTGTGGTATGCCCAATACAATTTTGGGAGATTGGGCAAAGCGTCCTTTCTCAATGTAATATATATTTAAAGCTTTGGCATTTCCAAGAGTATATTATAGAAGTTATTTGACTACAGTACCTGCAAATAAATGATGGGAGAACATTCCGATGAGAAGGAAATTGAAGCAGATTATGACCTTTTCTATACCGTGGATGAAAAGATTTAGTGTAAAGAAGGTCTTTATGGTGCCAGACATCCATAATTTTGATTAACTTTGCAGTGTTTCAGCACAGGGTCATGGTATTCCGTCGGTACCCTTTGAGATGTCAGTCACATTTCAATAACTTTTCAATGTGGGCTTGTAACTTCTGTCTTTCCACTGAGTTGTATGAGGCAGGTTAGATTATGAATACAGGATGAAGTGTCACTCAGAAATATTTGCATTATGTTACCAGCTGATTGGCATGTTTATGCCTGTGTAACTATTGCATGGCAGACATGTAATCCACTATTGACGGCTGATGCCCTTGTCTCTTTTTGTATTCTAAGCGCTGGGGCTTTGCATGTTTTATTTTACAATGGTACCGTTTATGTAATTTGTTGTTTTTACATTTTAATAACTGAAGAATACGTGTAGCAGAAGTTACAGAATAATACAAAGGTGATGTTAGCGTAGAATTCTATAAGCCTGGATGTTCAGTGCTATTTTTTGTTTCCAGTTAAAAAGCTGCCTAATTACAGCGGTAAAGCCTTTCTCAATACATTCAAGGGACAAAAACTTTCCTGTATCCGCATGCTAATAATCAAAGTGAAACTGAGCACAGGTTCATAAAAAATAGCAAACATCACTTATAAATAATGCTTCTTATGTCATTGTGTATCTATTTATTAAACATAGGTGAACAATATTACTACTACTACTACTACTACTACTACTACTACTACTACTTGTACTAATACAGCTACTACTACTACTACTACTACTACTACTACTACTATTAATACTTCTTTTACTACTATTACTACTACTAATTTTACTATGATTACTACTATTTTTACTACTATTACTATTAATTCTATTACTACTAGTGTTGAGTGAAGTTATGAAAAATTTGATTTGGCTGCTTTCTGATGAATTACTCTGTCATAAAGCGCATTTCTTTTAAAATAGCGGGCGCAATGATGGGCAACAACAATTGTGCCGCCCCCCTGTCATTGAACTCCTCAGATGCCTCATTTATTGCTGATCGCAGCATCTGATGCAAAAATGGAGGCCTTTCAGAGGTTAAACAATTGGCCGTCAGCCCATGAAAAGGGGCCATCAGAGAACTCTTTTTCCCCCATTTGTCTTACTGATTATAGAGAAACTCCTCTAGTTTTTACTAATGGCATGCATCAAAATTTGCAACATTTTATGCTAAAAACTGGTAAAATGCTGGTGATTAATTCCTGCCATTAATAATAATAAAAAAAAAAACTGTATTGTTCATAAAAACAGAAGGAACATCACATTGATCGCCTAACAAATATAGAAGTCTTAGGCCAAGTTCATACTTCAGTTATTGTGGGCTAAAACCAGTAGTAAAGCCTACTCAAAGGTAAGGTATAATGGAAATATCTGCACTTATTCTGTGTTTTTGACCCGCCCCTGGAACAAATAACTGAAGTGTGAACTTGACTTCAGCTGTAAAATTAATGCACAGCAAAAAATAGTTGAATGGTGTTTGGTCCTGAAAGCTTAAAAATCCATTAACCTGAACCTGAACCGGTTGAAGTCATGATTAGTTTTTCAGACATTATTCATTCTGTAAAAACAATAGTGATTACCTGATGGATTTGTAAAAATGCCAATTTGAACAGAACTTTACCTGTGTTCTAAAACATGCATCTTAAAATGCCAATTCCTTCAAGGTAAACCTTTCATAATATTTGATATTATTTGACTTATTACTAGAGATGAGCGAATCAAAGCTGACAAAGTGGAATTAATTTAGAATTTCAGGAAATATTCGATTTGCAACGAATGCAAATTTCCTCGCGCTTCGTGGTAACAAATCGTAATTTTTCCTATCATGGCGGCTACAATGGCGGCTAAAATGGCCGCTTCACATGTGAGGACATGGGGCAAGGAACCCTAGGAAGGCGGGATCAACCTTAACCACTTCAGCCCCCCTAGCTTAAACACCCTTAATGACCAGGCCACTTTTTACAATTCCGCACTACACTACTTTCACCGTTTATTGCTCCGTCATGCAACTTACCACCCAAATGAATTTTACCTCCTTTTCTTCTCACTAATAGAGCTTTCATTTGGTGGTATTTCATTGTTGCTGACATTTTTACTTTTTTTGCCATTAATACAAATTTAACGAAATTTTTGCAAAAAAATGACATTTTTCACTTTCTGTTGTAAAATTTTTAAAAAAAAACTACATTTCTATATAAATTTTTCTCTAAATTTATTGTTCTACATGTCTTTGATAAAAAAAAGTCCAATAAGTGTATATTTATTGGTTTGGGTAAAAGTTATAGCGTTTACAAACTATGGTGCAAAAAGTGAATTTCTGCATTTTGAAGCAGCTCTGACTTTCTGAGTGCCTGTCATGTTTCTTCAGGTGCTAGAATGTCAGGATAGTATAAATACCCCCAAATCACACCATTTTAGAAAGAAGACACCCCAAAGTATTCGCGGAGGGGCATGGTGAGTTCATGTATCATTTCATTTTTTTCACAAGTTAGCGGAAAATGACACTTTCTGAGAAAAAAAAAAAAAAAAGTTTCAATTTCTGCTAACTTCTGGCAAAAAAAGAAATCTCAGACGGACTCACTATGCCCTCAGTGAATACCTTGGGGTGTCTACTTTCCAAAATGGGGTCATTTGTGGGGTGTTTGTACTGTTCTGGCATTTTGGGCGGGGCTAAATTGTGAGCCGCCATGTAAAACCTAAAGGTACTCGTTGGAATTTGGGCCTTTGCGCACCCAGGCTGCAAAAAGTGTCACTTATGTGGTATCGCCGTACTCAGGAGAAGTAGGGCAATGTGTTTGGGGTGTATTTTTACATATACCCATGTTGGGTGAGAGAAATATCTCTGTAAACTGACAACTTTGTATAAAATTTTTAAAAGTTGTCGTTTACAGAGATATTTTTCACACACAGTATGGGTATATATAAAAATACACCCCAAAACACATTGCCCTACTTCTCCTGAGTACGGGGATACCACATGTGTGGCACTTTTTGCAGGCTGGGTGCAAAGAGCCCTAAACCAATGAGTACCTTTAGGATTTCACAGGGCATTTTTACGCATTTGGATTCCAGACTTCTTCTCACGCTTTAGGGGCCCCTAAAATGCCAGGACAGTATAAATACCCCACATGTGACCCCATTTTGGAAAGAAGACACCCCAAGGTATTCCGTGAGGGGCATGGCGAGTTCATGTAAAATTTTATTTTTGTCACAAGTTAGTGGAATATGAGACTTTGTAAAAAACAAAATAAAAAAATATATATATCAATTTCCGCTAACTTGTGCCAAAAATAAAAATTCTGTGAACTCGCCATGCTCCTCACGGAATACCTTGGGGTGTCTTCTTTCCAAAATGGGGTCACATGTGGGGTATTTATACTGCCCTGGCATTTTAGGGGCCCCTAAAGCGTGAGAATCCAAATGCGTAAAATGGCCTGTGAAATCCTAAAGGTACTCATTGGTTTTAGGCCTTTGTGCATCTTGGCTGCAAAAGTGCCACTCATGTGGTATCGCCGAACTCAGGAGAGTAGGGCAATGTGTTTGGGGTGTATTTTACATATACCCATAGCTGCGTGTGAGAAATATTGCTGTAAACGACAACTTTTACATTTTTTATTCAAAGTTGTCAATTTACAGAGATATTTCTCACACAAAGTATGGGTATATGCAAAAATACACCCCAAAACACATTGCCCTACTTCTCCTGAGTACGGCGATACCACATGTGTGCCACTTTTTGCAGCCAAGATGCGCAAAGGGGCCCTAAAACCAATGAGTACCTTTTAGGAGGGCATTTTACGCATTTTTCTTCTCACGCTTTAGGGCCCCTAAAATGCCAGGGCAGTATAAATACCCCACATGTGACCCCATTTTGGAAAGAAGACACCCCAAGGTATTCTGCTGAGGGGCATGGCGAGTTCATAGAAGATTTTTTTTGGCACAAGTTAGCGGAAATTGATTTTTTATTGTTTTTCTCATAAAGTCTACCTTTCTGCTAACTTTTGACAAAAAGTTAAATTGTTCATGGACTCACTATGCCCCTCAGCGAATACCTTGGGGTGTCTTCTTCCAAAATGGGGTCACATGTGGGTATTTATACTGCCCTGGCATTTTAGGGCCCTAAAGCGTGAGAAGAAAATGCGTAAAAATGCCCTCCTAAAGGTACTCATTGGTTTTAGGGCCCTTTGCATCTTGGCTGCAAAAGTGGCACACATGTGGTATCGCTGCATCAGGAGAAGTAGGCAATGTGTTTTGGGGTGTATTTTTGCATATACCCATACTTTGTGTGAGAAATATCTCTGTAAATTGACAACTTTGAATAAAAAAATGTAAAAAGTTGTCGTTTACAGCAATATTTCTCACACGCAGCATGGGTATATGTAAAAATACACCCCAAAACACATTGCCCTACTTCTCCTGAGTTCGGCGATACCACATGAGTGACACTTTTTTGCAGCCAAGATGCGCAAAGGGGCCCTAAAACCAATGAGTACCTTTAGGATTTCACAGGCCATTTTTACGCATTTGGATTCTCACGCTTTAGGGGCCCCTAAAATGCCAGGGCAGTAGAAATACCCCACATGTGACCCCATTGTGGAAAGAAGACACCCCAAGGTAATCCGTGAGGGGCATGGCGAGTTCACAGAAAAAAAAAAATTTGGCACAAGTTAGCGGAAATTGATTTTTTTTTTTTTTTTTTACAGTCTCATATTTCACTAACTTGTGACAAAAATAAAATTTTGCATGAACTCGCCATACCCCTCACGGAATACCTTGGGGTGTCTTCTCTAAAATGGGGTCACATGTGAGGTGTTTGTACTGCCCTGGCATTTGAGGGTCTCCGCAATCATTACACGTATGGCCAGCATTAGGAGTTTCTGCGATTCTCCTTATATTGAGCAGACGGGTAATGAGATTCTTTTCCCGCTCAGCCTCTGCACTGAAAAAGAAAAATGAACGGCACAGATTTCTTCATTCGCATCAATCAATGTGGATGAAAAATCTCTGCCCAAAAATGTGCAAAAACAAACGGCACAGATTTCCTCATTCACATCGATCAATGTGGATGAATAAATCTCTGCCAAAAATGTGCAAAAAAAGTAGTAAGGCCCCATTCACACGTCCGTAAAATGTCTGCATCTATTCCGCAATTCTGCGGAATAGATGCGGACCCATTCAGTGTGAATGGGGCTGGCGGTGATGCGGAGAGCACACTATGCGCCGCCGCATCAGCATTTGCGGAGCTGCGGCCGCAAACTTCCGGGTTTCGGCCCCAAGCATCCGGCCGCAGCTCCGCAAAAGATAGAGCATGTCCTATTCTTGTCCGCAACTGCGGACAAGAAAAGGCATTTTCTATATAGTTCTGGCAATGTGCGGATCCGCAAAATGCGGAAAGCACATTGTTGGTGTCCGTGTTTTATGGATCCGTGGATCCATGGATCCGCAAAACACATACGGACGTCTGAATGAACCTTACAGTGGGGTAATTAGTGTCAGGGGGTGACAGGGGGTGACATGGGGTGATCGGGGTTAATCAGGGGTTAATCAGTGGGGGGTGGGGTGGATGGGTGGGGGGTCTGTGTGGTGTTTTGGTGCACTTATAAAGTTCTTTGGTGGTCCCAAGCAAATGGGACCACCAAAGGAACGATCAGCAAGCATATCAGACGCTGTTAACAAAACAGCGCCTGATATGCCATTTTTTATCTTACAGCCTGCCAGCGCACGATCAGCGCTGGCAGGCTGTAGCTTACCTTGTCCCCGACGTGATCCTGTGAACGCGCGCACGTGCGCGCGCGCGTTCACAGGAAATCTCGCCTCTCGCGAGATGACGCGCGGGCGCGTCAAGGAGGAACAGACCGACCGCCCGCAGGACGCAATCCTGCGTGAGGCGGTCGGTAAGCGGTTAATGCTATGCATGCAGCCAATCAGCAGCCAGTGATGTCACAGCCCTATAAATACGACAGACGTGTATGCAGGCGCTAGGGAGAGTGAAAGAAAAATGAATTGTTAAAAAAAAAAGGAAAGAAGCGATTTACTAGTGCAGGGAAAGGATAGTGAGAGGAATCATTTCACTGGCAGGGAGAGACGTGTGCAGATGCTAGGGAGAGTCATTGGAAAATCCTCATTGTGATAAACAGCAATTTACAAGTGAAGGGAAAGGATAGTGAGAGGAATCATTTCACAGGCAGGGAGAGACGTGTGCAGATACTAGGGAGAGTCATCGGAAAATCCTCATTGTGAAAAAAGCTATTTACAAGTGCAGGGAAACATTACTTAGGGATCCAGATAGTCTCATAATACAGCTCTGTCATTCCAGAATTAGTTATTGGGGTGCAAGTGCTATGTTGAAAAGCTTTTAGTGTCTTTTATCTGTGGAAAAAGATAAATATATACGCAAGTCACTTTTGTTTTTATTTACGCTAAAATCGTTTGCAGTCATTTCTGGTGAAAGAGTATAGGGCGTTATTTCAGTAATACACGAAAAATATATACGCACTTCACTCTTTAATTGTTTTCTGGTTAAAGCGTATAGTGGCCTTTTTCTGTCCAACAAGAAATATATATTCTCGGGTAACCTATACAGGTATTTCTGATGAAAGGGTATGGGGCCTATTACAGTGAAAAAAGAAAAAAATATATATATACACACTGCAGTGTTGCAGTGATTTCTGTTAAAACCGTATAGGGTGTATTTCATTTAAAAAAGAAAAAAAATATACACACTGCACTGTCGCAGTTATTTCTGGTGAAAGCGTATAGGGTCGTATTTCAGATGTTAGAATCTTTGATCCGGGATATCCTTTGTAGGTGTATAAGGGCAAACTCCCAAACGCGTTTCGGGGACTCCTTTCCCCTTCATCAGTGGGGAAGGGGAAAGGAGTCCCCGAAACGCGTTTGGGAGTTTGCCCTTATACACCTACAAAGGATATCCCGGATCAAAGATTCTAACATCTGCAGGAGAGAACACAGAACATCGCATCTAACCCTGAACCCTGGACGCCGAGAGAGGTGAAGACAGGACAGTACATTGCCGGCCGGCAGAATATGTAAGTTGAATCGGCACTGAGCCGCAACCCTCTCGTTTTTCAGATACCGCACGGAAGGGAGCAGAGCGATTTAACAGCAGCATTCGCTCTGAAGATATCCTATATGACTGACATCATAATCTTTTAATAGAGACCTTTTCAACATAATTTAAGACTATCAATTATATAAACAAACCGAGCAACTTTCTCTTTATAAAGGAACTGAGGAAATTTCACATAACATCTATGTTATAATCAGATAAAGGAAGAACTACTGTGATTAACCATTAAGGTGCCATAACACCTTGGATTTTTTTTCTTTTTTAAAAAAAAATTTTTTTTTCTTTTTTATTTTTTCACAGGACTATTTGAGACCTACCGCCGACTCCCTTTTTTTGATTGTATGATTTTACATCACATTTTTTATATCACATTTTTATTGCATTATATTGTGTTGCTTACTACCATTTCAATTTTTTCTTTATTAACTCTTTATGCTGTTATTTGCACATTGCTGAGTTTGCACAATTAACTCCTTGCACATTGCACAATTTTTTCAACAGTATTATCTTTTCACATGTCACAGAATTATTTAAATACGCTGTAACATACGGCACCTGTTTATAGGTAGCGGCATATATTTAATACCTACAAAAGCTCTTCCCAATTATCCTCAGCTACTAATTTAGCTCTTAGAGTGATCCCCATACTTGAAATTTATCTGCATAGAGTGAATTATTGTGGGACATTTTTTATCTATATTACATTAATTGCAGATTTTAAGTGATTTTCCAAATAAATTGTAAACCACACGGACAGGTGTGCCAGCCTTTTATATTCATTGTATCTCTGTGGACTGTTAGGGTGTTCCATTTTGGCTAGAGCACCCTTGAATCATTGTTAGGAACGGGTGAGCTATTCACTTCTTTCTTGATACATGGACTGAATTACGTTGTGGTGAAATTTTGTATTTACATTTCACACACTGCGCGCTTAAGTGACGACGTCCATAAGAGCGGTGCACCAATAGAGGTAAATACACTATGCACTAACCCTGCACGCATCTATCTGCGGTATTGCTTACTGGACACTGTGGGAACTTTTCTGCAGCACAGAAACTGCACAAGGGGTGCGTTCATTGGCGACACCACTGAGATATATTCCTGGTTGGTACATTTATTATGTTATTATTGTTGTGTGAATACCTTTAGAGCCTTTTTGTTTTCTTTTAAATCCCAGACTCTTACATTTAATCACTTTGAGGATACACATTTTTTATATACCATGTGTGTAATCTGGGTTTGATATAGAGAGCTTGGGATCTTATATTATGCTTGATCCCCAATTCAGTGATATTTACACATTGTTACTTATTTGTTATATGTTCCATACCAGGTCCCATCAGTTGTACTTACTTTGATGGTTGATACCATTTGTGGTGTATCGAATTGTGTGTATTGTTTTTACTTGATTTTAAACGTCTGTACCAATCGTGTTTTCCAAATTGAATAATAAAAATGTATTGCTTTTTGCACAACTTTCTAGTTCATTTTTGACTCCAATATTATTGAATTGGGATATGCACGAGGACCGCGTCTCGCTCTTCCTGCTTGGACCTTCATTCTCTGCTACATTCAATTCAAATCACTCTGCCTCAGGCGCAGTTGGTTTATTTTAAACTGACAGACAGCCTATTACCCTCTGTTGAAAAGTCTTTAGTGGCGTATATAAGTGGAAAAAGAAAAATATACTCAGCGTCCACTGTTCCAGTTATATGTGGTAAAGCCTTTAGAGGCACATATCAGTAGAAAAATAAAAAGTCGGTGATCAGCGCTGCAGTCATATGCGATAAAATCTTTTCTGAATTATTTCATTGGAAAAAAATCTTGTATTCTGCTTTAAGCGCTGCACTTATATGCGGTAAAATCTTTTTTTAAATATTTTGATGGAAATAAAAATTTCCACCTCCTCCATTAATTCCTCATCTCTTCATTAACATCGGGCACATTAACTTTAACCCCCCACCCCCAGCTATATATATAAGTGGTGCCAGCACCACCTAGGAGCGAATAAAGGTAAATGATACTCTTGATATGACATTTAGCAGGAGTTTAAAGTGCCCACATATAGCACATAGTGTGACACTGCATCAAGATGAATTAGGCGTGGATCAGCCAGGATTTCCACACACCAATGCATGATGCATCAGACTAGATCATCTATGGTGCCACACCAACATTTTGACAAAAGAGACCGGTTTCTTCTGGCTACCTGCCTCAGCTACTATTCTGATGCTGTTACCCGCCCGATGCCACACATCTGATGCCAAGTGCTCCTTCTTTCACCCACCATCTTCATCAGGTACTAGTATTGCCACCAACCTCCACAGTATGTTACCTTGCCACTCTGTGGCCTCTTGATGCTGCCGCCACCTCTAGACTCTGTCATTGTTCCACTCTGTGGCCTCCTCCTGATGCTGCTACTGTCAACATCTCCACACTATTTTGTTGTGCCACTCTGTGGCCTACTCATGCTGCTGCCACCTCCAGACTCTGTCATTGTGCCGCTCTGTGGTCTCATCATGCTGCCATGTCTACACTATGTCACCGTGCCACTCTGATGTATCATGCTTCTGCTGCCAAGTCCACAATATGTCACCTTTCCACTCTTTGGCCTCCTGATGCTGCCATGTCCACACTATGTCACCTTGCCACTCTCTGGCCTCCTGATGCTGCCATGTCCACACTATGTCACTGTACCACTTTGTTCCATGATGCTGCTGATGCTGCTGCTGCCATCTCTACACTATGTCACCTTGCCACTCTGGCCTCCTGATGCTGCCATCTCCACACTATGTAACCTGGCTGGCCTCGCTGGCCTCCTTATACTGCTGCCAACTACATACTCTGTGATTGTGCAAATCATTGGCCTCCTCATACTGCTGCCACCTCCACACTGTCATTGTGCCACTCTGTGGCCTCCTGATGCTGCTGCCACCTCCAGACTTTGTCAATGGGCCACTCTGTGGTCTCCTTATGCTGCTTTCACCTCACCACTCTGTCATAGGGACACTCTATGGACTTCTCATGCTGTTCCCACCCTCCCCACTTGATGACTGGGCCACTATTTTGCCTTTCAGCCTGGCTGACATCATAATTTATTTGACCTTTCTTATGATCTGTTAGAAGGAATGAAAAATGAGACGCACACCGGATCCTGTCTGTGTAGCAGCTGTAAGGCCTATATGGTCCCATCAGAATTGGCTTATGATTTGGTAGCCAAAAGCAGGAGTGGGTACAAAACACAGAAGACATGCAAATCTTCCATTCACATGTCATTTCCGTTCTAGATCCACTCCTGTTTTTATTGGCATTAGCAATACTGAGCAAATGCTGACTGAGTAAAGGCAAATGCTCCACAGACAGGATCCGTTTTTTGTGGGTTATTGTTCTGATAGATCAGAGGAGGGGCAAAATAATCAGTGACGTGAACACAAACTTACTGCTGACACCCTCTCCACTCTGTCAGGGGCTCTACTTGTATAAACGCTTAATAGAACAGGTTCTGTAGACATTTATGTTGAATCAGTTGACGACGGTGTAAAAGGAATGCGCTTCTTCTTGGTGCTAACATCGACCTGTAAGGGTGAGCTCATATTTGAGTTATTTGGTCAGTTTTGGCCCCGTGACTGCCCAAATAAGTGAAATGTGCAGTGATTATAATAGCGACACCTGTCATCTGCATGTCATACTGACTCACAGTATTATTTCACTACCACAGCAGAATCCCTACGCGTGTTACTGCAATGCACAGTGCTCTACACCACTAGAAAGGCTCTCTGCAGCCAGGAAATAGCAGTTTTTTAACGTTATATGTCGTGAATACCGTAAATTCGGATTGAAGCAAATTTTTTGGGGAAAATTCGTCGAAACAGCCAAATCAAATATTTTAGAAATTGGCTACTTATTACTATTAGTATTTATGTCAGCTCGTCTTTATTTTTAGACCATGACAAATGTAATCCTTAAAGCACCATGAGCTTTATTTTCCTTCTCAGCTCCTCTTTGACACAGGGTTTGTTTGTTTCATTCATTCACTTAAAAACATTCTCCAAGGCAATAACTTGAGACCTGTCATCTTATTTTTCAAGAATGTTTTAACCCTCCAGTATTAAAGCAGAAAGTAAAGAATTGGTAAAAAAAAATATGCTTTAGGAATAAAAAGCTTCATAGCACTCAAGGGCAAGGCTAGAAATACAAACAGCGTGAATTTTAAGTTCTTTCGGCTGACAAATCCATCTCCTAACATCTTCCCTTTTTCAGATAAAAGAACAAAAGTAATAGCTTACACTGACAAAGGAAATAGCAAAATAATCTTCCTTAGAAAAAGACGATATTATGTTTGAAATAGAGACGCAATGTCATGTCAGTTGTTTTGAAGGTTGGCAGCAAGTGTGAGGATTTTAATCCACATGCACAACATGTTGTATATGTCTTTTCTCTTCTGCTCGAACTCAAATTTTCAAACACATTAACTTTATTAGTGGAGAAGATTTTGGATTGAAAGGGAATGTCATTCTTTATTTTTTATCCCGACAAGCTGTATGAACACATTTTAAACATGTTTCATTCTTATCTAGTCTGTATATGATTCCCTTATTTCAAACATTTTTTATCTCCAGTCTCTACTACTTCAAATGCATTTCTATATTCATTTATGTAGTGCCACCACATTCCACTACAGAGATTGTCATCGATCATATCTGTGTCAGGATTGCAGACTGCCTGTTAGTCTGTTAAACATTTTAAATGTCTACGGCTACTTTCACACTGGAGTTTTGATTTCCATTTGTGAGATCCGTTCAGGAATCTCACAAGTGGTTCAAAATGGATCAGTTTTGCCCTTAATGCATTTTGAATGGATAAGGATACACTCAGAATGCATCAGTTTTGCTGCGTTCCGCCTACATTCCGCTTTGGAGGCGGACACCAAAACGCTGCTTACAGCATTTTGGTGTGCATCTGACTAAACTGACCCAAAAGGTCCTGACACACAATGTAAATCAATGGGGACGGATCAGTTTTCACTGACACAATACAACACAATAAAAAATGGATCCGTCCCCCATTGACCTTCAATGGTGTTTAAGACGGATCCGTTTTGGGTACGTTAAAGATAATACAAACAGATCCATTCTGAACAGATGCATGTGTTTGTATTATCTGAACGGATGCATTTGTGCAGATCCATGACGCATCCACACCAAACGCGAGTGTGAAAGTAGCCTACAATAGGTACTTACTTGTTTTAAGTGTATCCCAGTGAATATTTCTCATGTCATTTTCATACTGCTCTTATGCTGCTCATTTAATAGACACATCAAATTGTATGCTCATAGCCATGGGAATACTTACTTGTTTGACCAGGCAGCCAGACTGTTGCTATATGAGGAGTTTCAGAATATCTATACAGTCTGCTGTTAAATAGCATGGATTTAACTATACAGCTAAGCAGCTGCTATAAAGTAGAGCTTCATCCAAACCACACAGCAAAACTGTTGTCATAGAGGAAGGTCAAGACTACTCAGCTGGAGTGCTGCAATAGGACTACAAAGCCAGGCAAATTTCATTTGGTCTAGGCTACACTACCAGTCTTCTGGCAAAATGAACACTCCAGAGTATGCTGCCAGGCTTCTGTTATAGCAAGCGATTAACATGACACAGACAAGAACCAATATAGTAGCAGGTCCATGCTACAAAGGTGGACTGCTGTTATAGGGGGAGGTCTAGAATGCACAGTCAGACAGCTGTTATAGAGGGAGGTCCAGGCTATATAGACAGACTGCTGTTATAAGAGGAAGTCCAGACGACACAGCCAGGCAGTTGTTATAGAGGGTGGTCCAGACAACATAGACAGACTGCTATTATAGGGGGAGGTCCAGATGACACAGCCAGGCAGTTGTTATAGAGGGTGGTCCAGACTACACAGACAGACTGCTGTTATAGGGAGAGGTCCAGACTACGCAGCCAGAAAGCTGTTATAGAGGGTAGTTCAGACTACACAGACAGACTGCTGTTATAGGGAGAGGTCCAGACTACACAGCCAGAAAGTTGTTATAGAGGGTAGTCCAGACTACACAGACAGACTGCTGTTATAGGGAGAGGTCCAGACTACACAGCCAGAAAGTTGTTATAGAGGGTAGTCCAGACTACACAGACAGACTGCTGTTATAGAGAGTGGTCCAGACAACACAGACAGACTGCTGTTATAGGGGGTAGTCTAGGCTACATAGACTGCTGTTATAGGAGGAAGTCCAGACAACACAGTCAGGCAGTTGTTATAAAGGGTTATCCAGAAAACACAAACTACTGTTATGTAGAGATGTCGCAAATAAAAAAAATTCTGTTCGCGAACAGCAAATTCCGCAAATGTTCACGAACAGGTGAACAGGGCGAACCGCCATAGACTTCAATAGACAGAAACATTTTAAAACCCACAGGGACTCTTTCTGGCCACAATAGTGATTGAAAAGTTGTTCCAAGGGGACTAACACCTGGACTGTGGCATGCCGGAGGGAAATCCATGGCAAAACTCCCATGGAAAATTACGTAGTTGACGCAGAGTATGGTAAGTTGAATTCGCAATGCGTTTAATATAACCTGCATTAATCGCATTGCGAATTCAAGTTAGAGCTGGGTTCCTAACTTCTTAATGGTTGTGTTGCTAGAATATAACGAAGATTGAGAATATAGCACTATATTCTCAATCTTCGTTATATTCTAGCAATGCAACCATTAGGAACCCAGCTCTAACTTGAATTCGCAATGCGATTATTATAACCTGCATTAATCGTATTGCAAATTCAACTTATAGCTGGGTTCCTAATGGTTGGCTTGCTAGAATATAACGAAGATTGAGAATATAGTGCTATATTCGTGAATTTGTGATATTCATTATCTTCGTCAATTCTAGCAATACAACCATTAGGGACTTGCGCTCTAATTTGAATTCACAATGCGAGTATATGTTCGCAATGCGAATTCAACTTGACCTGAGTTCCTAATGGTTGTTGCTAGAATATAACGAACAGTGAGAATATAGTGCTATATTTGTAATATTCGTTATATTCTACCAATACAACCATTAGGAACTCAGCTCTAAGTTGATTTCGCAATGTGATTTAATACAGGTTATATTAATCGCATTGCGTTTACAACTACTAACTCTGCAGCTTCAGAATGAATCTAAGATGAATGCCGTCCTTGCTTTTTGATAGGAGGTGGGAGGGTCTGGGAGGGAGGGTATGCTGATTGGCTGGAATGTGTCTGCTGACTGTGAGGTAAAGGGTCAAAGTTTGCTCAATAATAAAGTATAGGGGCAAACGCGAACATCGCATATTTTCGCTCGCCGCGGCGAACACGAACGAGCTATGTTCGCCGGCGAATAGTTCGGGACATCACTACTGCAATGGAGGCAGGTTCAGACTACATAGTCTGGCAGCAGTTTTAGAGAGTGGTTCAGACAATACAGACTGCTGTTATTGAGTGTGGTCCAGAAAACACTATTATAAAGGGAAGTCCTTATTACATAGCTGGACTGTAGTTATAAAAGGTAGTCCAATTTACGTTGCCATACTTCTGTAATATTTGGAGAACACAGTTTCGAACACTTTAAAGTAGGATTTTTTCAATTTTAACTCATAAAACGTCTATGGTAATAAACAAAAAAAAAATTGCATTTTTGCTTACTGTATTTCTCTGTTTATCAGAGGAGGATTACTCTTTGAACCTATATGTTAAATATACCTATAAGAGTTTCTGAACATTTTAGAAAGCACAAAAGGGAAGGGAATTTGAAAATGCTCAACCTGTAGAATAACTATAATTTATACATAGTAGAGAGAGAGAGAGCTGCAGGTTCTTGCTGAAATGTGGAATAGAAAAACTTGCCTATAAAGGTAATGTCACTCTTTTTATTGAAAATCAGAGTAATTTCAGAATTATAGACCTGTCTCTTTGCTACATTTGAACAGAAAGAATTTGCAGTTCGGTATACTTTGCATTTCTGCTTGCTTGTAGAAATGTAGTCTGATTACTGAAATTATATGTAGAAAAGTTTATTATAAGGATATAATTTACAATGTTATCATGCATTAGGGTAAAACTCTGCACCACAAAAAAAAAAAAAAACTTAAAGAGACCCTGGCACATTAGCATTACACTGGAAGTCTCAAAGTCACATCATTTTAATATGGAATGTACTAGACAATATAAGGTTCCAAAATCTAATCTAAATAAAAGAACCTAATAAGCTTTCCCAACATGCGTTGGAACCCTAAAGAATGGTTGTCTTGCAGTATCTTCTTGGTCTCATGTCTTAAGGATGAAGGCGAAAACGGATGCTGCATACCGTATTTCCACACCAATTGCATGTTTTGGCGGGATATGTATGTAGCTAGTTTCTTAGGCAAACATACCTACAAATGTCTAAGTGTTTTAAAGTGTGCCAGCATCTTGAATTTAGGAGAACAATGGGGCACATTTACTATTGGAAATATGTCAGTTTTTTGAACAATTTGTACCAAAAACTAGTATCTCTATCTACCCAGGATACCAACAGAGTGGACCTTATACATAGTGTGCTGTCCTACATTGTTGATATTTTTATATTGATGTAGCTTGGCGTTGATTACAGGGTGGCTTGTTAGATTTTAGACACCAGAGAAGAGCGGCAGTACATAGTTTATTTTGTGGTATAGAAAACCTACTTCATGTTTGCATATGGTTGAAATTGTGGCAAAATCAGCTTGAGGAAATTTACTCTTAATAACCTGGTCACATTTCCTGGTATGTTTGTAGTGTTAGCATTAGGCTCCAGTCACTTAACCATGCTGATTCCTCAATATGACAGTTGTTAAACTTGTAACAATTAAAATAAAACTAACTAACAAGGCACAGGCTATTAAGAAGGATAGTGTTGGTGGAGATGAGGAGTGTGCTCTTATGTACAAGATGCAACCTGGACTAACTTATGGACAGTATATATGCTGTTGCCTGTCATCTACACATACTTCATTTCACAATTCTATTTGTTCCAGGACAGGCAATGTGGAAGGGGAGAGAAAGCCCCTATGCCCGAATACTGTATCACTCAGTTATAGAGCGTTTTTGGCACTTAAATAGCCAACACAAATACAACTATCCCTACACTGAAATGTTACAAAGTGAATTACAACCTGCCCTAATTCTTACCCTACGTGTTTCTAGTGATGAGCAGCATAGGCAATATTCATATTTGCGATATTTCATGAAATTTTAGCCAAATATTCACCATAAATTCACAAATTCGAGAATTCATGATCTCCAGTCATTATTTACTTGATTGCAAAAATCGGCAATGTAATATATTTGCAATAAAAATCTGCAATTCAAATATTCAAAATCAACACTAAGGGGTAGGCAACTTTCCTATTGGTTGCTAGGGATGTTGCAAAGTGCTGATATTCGCGTTAAATTAGCGATTAGAATGTTCGCGATCAACACTTCACAAATTCTCGAAGTGGCGATATTCACTATTAAAATTTGCGATTCAAATATTCGTGCTCAACACTATGTATTTCTGCACAATAGCACTGACAACTGTGAGTCATCTAGGGTAAAGAAAAGGAGTCTAGTAAGTGCCGTAACATGTGAGGTGTGGCTCTGAGAATTAGGGCAGGTTGCAATTAACTTTGTAACATTTCTGTGTAGATATAGTTACAGTATGTGCACTGGGGGATAGGTAATTTTCTGATGTCTTATTCCCTTTAGAGTCCTTTTACACGGGCTGGTATTTGTGAACTATGCTCATTCCCGATCATTGCCCTGCGTAAACATGCCACTAAGTGGATAGTTTATATGAGCATACAAATGTTTGTTTGTTGGCAGCACATAGGGGATATACTACCAATTATAAGCCAACTGTGTGGGGGAAAATGATCGTATTAATGATTATTCATCCCTATACAGTGCAATGATTGCTGGATATAATTGCAGGTAACAAGCACCATTCAGCAATGTGTTATAGTCAATTGGTGCTTAATACTGGGCAGAATATCTTCCCGTGTAGAAGAACCTTTAGTTTGACATTTGTCAAATCAAATTTTCTCAACTCCTCATGCTTCAATGCTCTTGTTTTGCAGTGGCATTATTGGTGGGTTTTCACATTAATATGCAGTCAACCATTTGAATTGTATACATTTTGCCTTTCAGAACCCCAGGTCTTCAGGGTAAGTCTTTATTTCAGAAGCAAAAGTTAAACAGAAATTTAAAAATCTATTCAGTGCCCTTCCTCTTAATCAAGTTAGCAATGCTCAGTACAATTCATTTTGCTTCCAAAAATATTCGTTATGAGATTCTCTTCACCTCCCAAAAGTTCACTGACAACATACAAATCAAGTGAAAAATGAACAGACTGAAAGGTTGCTGTCATCATAATACATGTTTAATTGTTGTGCAAAATGTTAATGGTTTTAAAGTGTTCGAATATTTACAGCAATTTCTGGATATGATAATCTCACTGACCTTCTCTATTTTGTATCCTAACCACATAGTGTCACGCGGGACAATGTTCTAGCAAATATCAAAAGTTAAAGGTTACATTTTCATCATAAATGTTTCTGTTAAGGGCTACTGCATTTTGCCGTTGAAGTTGACACTTAGGTTTTCTGAACTTTTTTAGGTTTGTATCATCTATGAATGTTGTGCTTTAAATGTGAAAGGAGACAGAACCATTTACCTAGGTTGAATATATCTCCAAAGGTAATATTATGTGGAGAACAATATTTTTTGAGGAGCTGTGGTCACCGTGGCTAGATACCTCAGCTTAGGCTCCTCAACACTTGCATACATCACAGCTGTTGGCTAAATGCTCACTCACCCAACAACTTTTCTTCCTGACTCCCCCAAATACACGCTTAGAAACTGAGCATTCACATGCTCTGAATGGGGAGAGAGGAGTAAGCCACTGCAAGGCATCTTCGCTTATCTTTCTTGAGAAACAAAAGGTTCAGACATTTTGAAATCCAACAGTATGAACCATCTTTATCTGACCATAAACATTATATGGTTGGCTGATTTTTTTTTTGCCGAAATGGTTTGTAGGATTTAGTTTCTCTAGTTATGGGTTAGCTGGCTTATGTTTTCTTACTGTATAATATCAGTTATTGGAAGCTTGAGATTTTTTTCAGGGAAATCAACAAGTGACATTTTGCAAGAAGTGATATACACTTCTCTATCAAGAACTATTTATCTTAGGAATATACTTGGCTAATATGGTGCTTACATCTAAATAAAGACTGTATTGTAAATGTAAAAGCCTTATTCTACAATGTTTTAATTGCTATTTAGAGCAGAAATAATTTTGAGTACCAGGATGAAGTATCATTATTACGATTGTTCTTCCTCATACAGTTTTAATGCTTCCACAGCACATTTCCTGTTTACACAAGGCAATGCACTGCCAATAACCGAGGATTTGTAATGCCACAAATATCAACTGAGCATTAATCATTTGTTGGTTGGTATTTTCATTTGGGGCCAGTATTGGGAACATTAACCATTGACCCATGCAACAGAATCCTAACTCAAAAGGCAAGAACAGAGAGGGTGGGCAGTAAATGATTTACTCTTCATGATTAGAGTTGAGCGAACCGAACTGTATAGTTTGGGTTCGTACTAAACTTTACGGTTTTCCGCACCCGGATCCGAACCCGAACAATTCCATAAAAGTTTGGGTTCGTTGTTCAGCGATTTCTTCCCGCTTTTAAAAAGGCTGCAGGGCAGCCAATTAACCAGCGTTTCAGCCCTGAGCCCAGTGATACTGCAAAATATTTTTGAATCCATCTGTTACTGAGGTTGGGGTCGGCGGCCATTTTAGCAACTGCAGTGTCTTTGGAACTGCATATGACCTGCAAGTGTGCCAGCCTGCAAGGGACATCAGTCTAATTATTTTCTGGTAGCTCAGTGGAGGAAAAAGTCCTTTTTTCTGACAGGTCAAGTTCCCCTACATTACCAATTTTATAATTTTGGAGTAAAATAGTGCATTTCTGTAGTTGGGGGAATAAACCCGTACTGTCTAGTGATGAGCAGAAGGGGCAATATTCAAATTCGCGATATTTCGCGAATATTTGTTAGAATATTTGTCATATATTCGCGAATATTCGTATTCAAGATTATTCTATTGATTGCGAAAAATCAACAATGTAATATTTACGTAATGCAAATATTCTAAAACCAGAATATATAGCACTATGGAATACAGTGCTATATATTCTTTTTTTAGAATATTCGTAATTTTTCCTATATGAAGTCATGATTCCTCTCTGCGTAAGTTGCTTTTGGGCCAAAGACTGTTCACATTAAATTGGAAAAAATGACGAATATTCTAAAAAACAAATTCTATAGTGCTATATATTCGTGTTTTAAATTATTCGCATTACACGAATATTACATTATTACAATATAAAATTATTTTCTTATGCGTAAAATCGGCAATATAATATTTGCGTAATGTGAATATTCTATAGCACGAATATATAGCACTATAGAATGTAGTGATAAATATTCTTTTTTTTCGAATATTCATAAGTTTTTTTTGTCATTGGCCCAAAAGCAACATAAGCAAGGAGGAATCATGAATTCAGATGGAAAAAAATAACAAATATTCTTAAAAATGAATATATAAAACATTAAATAATCAAGAATATTCTAATTCACTACAGACTACAATGTTGCAGCCTTCTCACATTGGCCCACAAGCAAGAAGCAGGTAGGTATACTAGGTAATGTTAAAATTTTGCCATATACAAACCCCTGCCCTGCATAAGTGACAGAGAGGTAAATCTCTAAAAATCATCTGTTACATTGGTGGGGGACATTTTGCCAGTTTTGCCGTATACAAACCCCTGCTCTGCATAGGTGACAGGGAGGTAAATTTCTAAAAATCGTATGTTACATTGTTGGGCCATAAAGTACCCCTGCACTGCATACCTGACTTGGAAATATATTCAGTAAATTAGGTGGCCTTCAGATTGTTAGGTCATCTGTACCCCTTCTTTCTTTCAAAGTACCCCTGCACTGTATATCTGACTGGGAAATATATTCTGTAAATTCGGCGGCGTTTACATTGTTGGGTGCTCTATTTATATGCTGTAAAATCTCCATAATGTCTCCATGATAAATCTGCAACATGGGGGCCCCTTGTCGCTTCTATACACTTTTAAAATATTTTTTTAGTGGGGCAAATAGATGCCTGATGACGGGGATGCTCCATGACCCCTTTTTTCTTTCAAACTAACCCTGCCCTGCATACCTGACTGGGAAATATATGCTGTAAATTAGGTGACGTTCAGATTGTTGGCTGATCTGTACCCCTTCTTTCTTTCAAAGTACCCCTGCACTGCATAACAGACAGGGAACTTAGTTCATTACAATTGGCGGTTACATTGTTACTTGACATAAAGCCTTTTTTGGCTGTGAAGCCACAGGTAGTCGCCAACAACAATGTGTTTTTTTTTTTTTTTTTTATAAATTGGGGTAGACCTCAAAACATTGGGAAATATAAAAAAGAAAACAAAGAGTAAGGGCGCTGTAGTATAACAATGGTTGAGTAAGGCCGGTGTACATGTCTATTCTGCATAAGGTATGAACAAGTCCTGTGGGATCCATGCCTGGTTCTTTTTAATGAATGTGAGATTGTCCAAGTTGGCTGTGGACATGCGGCTGCACTTGACTGTGATAATGTCCCCAGCCGTGCTAAACACACGTTGAGACAATACACTGGGCAGGCCAGCACCTCCAAGGTGTAAAGGTGAAGCTGAGGCCATGTCCCCAATTTGGAGACCCAGAAGTGGAATGTGGCAGACCCAGTGGCATATCTAGAAATGACTGGGCCCAACAGCAAATTTTTAAATGGGGCCCCCCTCCCCCAGTCATTTTTTCACAACCCCTTCCTTTCATGATGCCCCCATTCCTGTGGCTACTAAAGATCGCTCTCTCAGACCAGGCAGCTGTTACATCTGTTTTCAAGACTGTCTATACTGCCACTGTATATAATTTCATTGTATAATTCTGTTGAGGGGGCTCTGACAAAGTCTTTTAGTCCTCCTCCTCCTGGATGGGCTTCTTCTTTGTCAGGGCCGCAAAACGGCCGCTTTCCCTGCTTCCCCTGTAGCTACGACCCTGGGCAGACCTATCAGTCAGTACGTGTAGGCGTGTGCACAGATACTATTCCACCATTTTGCGGAAATGCTGCCTCTTGCTAAGACATTCCATATCTGCTGGTGCTGCTGGTTGTTTTGGCGTGGTGACAAAGCTTTTCCACATTTCGGCCATGCAAACCCTGCCTTATGAGGTGCGGGTGGTGACCCAGCTGCGTTGGCGACTTCTTCCTCCTCCTCCTCTGATTTAGCCTTGTGCTTCCACTGAGCTCCCGGTGTCAGGTGTGAATGCCATCAGCAGTGCATCTTCCAGCGTTGGCTTCTTCCGATCACGCTTCAGTGATGGAATTAAGGACAGCACGTTGTCCTTGTAACAGGGATCCAGCAGGGTGGCCACCCAGTAATCTGCACAAGTTAGAATGCGGGCAACTCAGCAGTCATTGCATAGGCACTGCAGCATGTAGCCGCTCATGTGTGCCAGGCTACCCAGAGACAATGACAAGCTGTCCTCTGTGGGAGGTGTATCATCTGTGTCCTCCGTATCCCCCCAGCCACGCTCAAGTAATGGCCGTGAGCTGCTTTGGGTGACACCCTGCTGTGAACACAGTTTCTTCTCCTCCTCCAGAACTGTGTCCAGGCTGGGAAATTGTGTACTTGGCCTACGTTGGTGCAGAAACCCACCCTCCGAGCCACTTGTATATGACTGGCTTTATAAGTTAAGGGTAAGGCATTTATATAGTTTTGTTTGTTTATTTAGTTTATCTGACTTATAGTTATTTAAATATGTTTATAAGTAAATTTGAAAATAGTTATTGAATGGGCATTAATGAGTGGGGGGGGGGGTGTAGGGTGAATCGGGTTAAATTTCTCTGTTTGAAATGTTCCTTGTATGGTTTTTGTTATGATTTATAATCCTGATAGCCTTGGAAATGTTACCCAACAATCTAACCGACAAATTGAATACAATTATTTGCCTGTCACATCTGCGGCTCAGGGCCACAGGGGTCCTTGAGCACCAGTAAAAGTTAATTTGTTCCACCAGAATCTAAGAGCTGGATTAACTGAATTGATTTTCACTGTCAGGTGTTCAGGAATTTCTTCACCACCAATTTCAGCACATCCGCCAGGCAAGGGATGTATGTCAAACCAGCTAGGCCCAGAGGTGCTACGAGATTTCTCCCATTATCGCACACTACCAGGCCGGGATTGAGGCTCAGTGACACCAACCACTCATCGGTCTGTTGTTCCATGCCCGTCCACCGCTCCTGTGCTATCCACCTCTGGCCCAGCCACCACTACATTTACCCAATGTGCTGTTAGGGAGATGTAACTTCCTTTCCAGTGCTTACCTTTCCACATATTGGTGGTTATGTGGACCTTGCCACAGATGGCGTTGCGCATTGCACACCTGATTTTGTCCGCCACTTGGTTGTGCAGGGAAGTTTTTTAAAAGTCCCAATCCATCTCCACCAGACAGAATGACAGCATTTCAAAGGACCAGGAATTTTCAAATCCTGGCATTCAGGGCCAAGAATTGCGGGTGGGTAGGGGGGTACTTCCTCTTTCTATTTCTTTTTCTAATTGGGAGATGGACAGCTGAACGCTTCCATTGGATAGTGTGGACATGCTTGGTGACAGTGAAAGATGCGGTGGCATTGCTGCCATATCCTCTTTTTGAGGGGTGGCAGGTGCCACTGTCACTCACTTGTGCTCAGATTTAGAATGTTTATTTTTATGTATTTTATGTTATTTTAAGTTATTTTACTATCCAAATTTGTTTGCAGGGCCCTTGTCCTACTCTAACCCCCATTTTGCTTAAATTTCACAAAGTTCGGGTCCCCATTGACTTCAATAGGGTTCAGGTTCAGGGTATAGTTCAAGTCAAGTTCGGGTCCCGAACCCGAACTTTTTTGTGAAGTTTGGCAGAACCTGTCAAACCCAAAATTCCAGGTGTCCGCTCAACTCTATTCATGATCTTAAACAATTGGGAGACATACTTCTATCAATCCCTGATTGCACAGATCATATTTTCAAGTACTTTGTTTTTTGATCTTGAGCTAGTTAATTGGTAGAGATGAGCAAATTTCTGTAAATTTCATTCACCTCTGATTCAACGGAATTGACCATCTGATTCAATTCAAACCCTAATTGATTTGGCCCTATTCTTTCTCCCTCTCTTTTCTAAAATTCTAGAATTCTAAAATTCTGATCCTATAGAATACAAAGTTTTTCATTTTTCTTTTTTAATTTAGGAATATATTCTCTCATCTATGCTAATAGATATTTTTAAAGAGTCATGTTAATGTATAAATATAGCTTCTCATGTTTTATGCATTTCCACCATAGATTGAAATCAATACACAATAGCTCTGGTTGTATCTGTGGAGATTTGTTTGTTAACCAATGATTACCAATGTGCGATATACAGTACATAAAACATAAACTACAAAGCATAAAGCTGCGTAAAAGGTACATATAATTAGGCAAAATATTGATGATTCATTCTTTGTAATAAGCCCCCTCCCTAATGGCATCCAACCTCTCAGTGAAACATCTTAAATCACTTAACTTATAGGAGAAGCAAATGCCATAAATTAAAAATGTGAGCTGCACTTGAAATAAATCAAAGGCAGAGTAATAAAAAGGAACATGATGCAAATACAAGATTGCTAAACTTTCAACAGGCCATGCATATGTAACCACAAGAGACAAGATCTGCAAGCATTGTAAGTATCCTCATTTAAACTGTGCAGAGAGGAATGTGATTACAGTTTATCAATCAACCCAAGTTTCCTTTGAAGCTGTAATTGTTGTCTGTTTTCCTTCTCCAAAGAATCATTTTTATGGCATGAGCTTAAAAATGAAGAGCTTAAAATTGACAGCTAAATTGTGTTTTAACAACCAAGACAAAGGTGGCAAACTGTGAGCTATCCTGATATTATTACTCCAGCATCTTTGCACATGTTATTAGCTACAGGAAAACCGTCCCATTACACGATGGCCCCTGGGTCTTTGAAAAAGGTACTTTATAGATCCCGCCATAATATTGTCATTGCTTTTCTTTGCCACTACCGTTGCTGCAGTTGAATAACAATACCTCAGTTTCCTCATGCAGAAAAGAAGAAAGTCTGACAGATGAGGAACTTAGGGCTGAGGGACACTGTCCAGTCTAAAGTACAATAACATTGAATTGCTGTCAATATCACTGCACATAGTTACTATAGCATGTCAACTATTCAACAAGTAAGGGTAGCCATCTTTATCTATAGATTTGGAGTTCCATAGGGCAGTCAAATTATGTCAGACACTGAATGGAGAGATGGAGGCGCACATGGACAACTCTCTCCATTGCTACTTGATAAAGTTACAGAAACAGGTTGGCATAGTAGGTGATCAAATAGGGCACCACTGAATGTGGGGGCACAGTATCTGGATACTTCTTATCAAAATATGTTCCAATGTTATTTTCTCCCTATTTTTGACTGGTGTGGCTGGTGTGGAAAGGGGAAGTAGATCAGTGATTGTCCATCCAACAGCCACAGTTGTTTCTAGCATTATCTTTCAATGAATTTCACTAAGGATTCCAATTTCTAATTATAAAAATGTATTCATGCTAGAAAAACCCTCTGCAGGCTGTAAGTCATATCACTACCAGTGGGTGATCACATATAGACACATGTAGCATAAAGATCTCTGGAGAGAATTTCACAATGATTTTTTTTTATGCTAGTCATCTTGCACTACTCATTTCAGGCCAATAGGAAAGTTAAAGGTGTTGCCTGGCATGATACAGATGTGTCTTTCTTTAATGGGGTTGTCCAGCTCAGCCCACACTTCCGCTTTTCCCTGCACTGATGCCCCTTTCTGACCACAGTAATCACTTGTGCAAGAATGGCACATCACTGCTAGTGATAGCGACCTGTGGCTACTGAGCCCTAATTGACCAGGCTGAAAACAGTACAGTGGTGCTCAAAAGGTGGAACTGCAGGCAGATGAGTTTTGTTTTAAATGGACCACAAGTTACAACCAATCAGTTAGCAACTCTTAGGCCTTTTTAAGGAACAATGAATCTGTATCATACTGAATTTATTGGACAAAAATTGGTACCAAGGGAGCTTGTGTTGTTCCTGGATCCAGATACCTCCTAAATCTTGGGAGACATTTTTGGAATATATATATTTTTCCTCAACAAGAAATGACTATTAACCAATAATAGATTGGATGTCATAGTTGCACATTAGGTTTAGTCTCCAAATAATGTACAAAGTAAACTTAACTGGAAAAAAGGTTGTTAAGCCTTTCTTCTCTCTTTTGCTGTTACCAGGAAGATAATGACAAATATAAGTCATTTTAAATAGTCAAGTAGAAAAAAAAGTTAGGACTTAGTTTGACAGTTTTATGCCACCAAATCCCTATAATCTACAGTCTTAATTAGCTCACATTAGGCAAGGTGTTTTATTTTCTGGGTAGTTATTCATCTATGAAAGTGGACGTTTATATTATTGCCTAAGATAAGTTATGCTCTCTGGAGCTCGGAATCTCTGATGCATTTAACAAGTGTAATTTCATTGCATACATGCTTAGACAACATACATAAATAGTTTTCAATGCAGCTTGCCTCCGATCCATAAAATTATACTGTCCTCCTCTCACACATTCATTTCCATGAAGGCGCTTGTCGGATGAACTTTATGCTAAATGCATTCAAATTTCATAGCTCTACCTCTGGCCTAATTTTCACTGGGGAATGTAGTGTGACTTTCACAATCAAGTTGGCAGAGATTCTTAATGATTGAAAGGGAATACTTCAACATGAACAATGATGCTTTTGTGGGGTAAAAAGCAAAAGATGCAAGCGAACACAATTAGGTTTCGACCACTGCTCTGAATAACTTAATTCAGCTCTGTCTCCCATCTATTCATAATCCCATGATTGCCATCTTGCTGAATGTAAGAAAGATGATCTGCTCCTTAGTTTTACTATAAATAATGAGTCTGCTATATTGTGAACTGAGGTTATTAGGCGGTTCTTCTCCTTAAATGTTCTCAAGTATCAATTTGTTTACCCTTTAAATTAATAAATTTTAATTTGTTATGAAAATATAAACATTGCTAAAAAATTATCACAGTTGAAGAATTCCCCAAGAGGCAATATTAATACTGTGTTAGCATATAATGTTTGCTACAGTGGTTTGATGCCTTAATTCTATTTCCTTGGTGTATACATGCTATATTTGCTTGGGGGAAATCTTTTGTATTGGTTCAACAGAGCATGCACCCTGTTTTCTGGATTTTGAATTAATTTATCCCACACAGCTGCCATCGTTGTGATACTTCCCAGCTTAGTGGATTACACACTGTTGCACAAAATAATAAAACTGCATTTTCTATTATATGTCATTAAGTTATATAAGAAAGCTAGATTGACAGGGTATTTCTTATCCTGTATACTTGTCATGCTTTAAAGGGGTTGTCCAGGTTCAGAGCTTAAAGACATAGTCGACATAGCCTCTCCCTTGCCCTGCATCGCGCAGGACAAGGCATTTTTGATTTGCATTTTTACAATGCTAGGCAGAAGCTTCTGCCTAGCAGTGTTCCCAGTGATGCTACCGGCACTAATGAGCCATCTTTAGCACTGCACTAGCCATTTTAAAAGCTAAAGCAGCGTTAAAGCCCGCTCATTAGTGAGGATCTGCAGAAAAAGCTTTTATCCTGAGCAATTCAGTACAGGGCAAGGGAGAGCATCGGAGCATGAAATGCTCTCATGCCTATGTCAGAGGGGCTGAGTGGGGGAAGTAGGGAATATGTCCTGGTTCAGCTTTGAACCCAAACAACCCCTTTCGGTCTGCAAGATATCAGCAATGCATGCATTCAAAATTCTGAAACGTGGCCATTGTCTAAGAGAACTCAACACTAAACATAGGTCTACAACTGTTTTTTCATCACCTATTCAAAAAATCAACATGAAAGAACGAAAGGTCCATGTCATTTATGTTTATAGTTTTCAAACATCTTGTATTATAAGATTATAAAAAAAAAACTTGATATTCATATGGACCCACGCATCTGGCTTGAGAGATATATATACCACTATGGTTAGAGACAAAAAACACTTCTCCTGTGAGATTATAATTTCTAATCATTTTATTCCCTTCTTGCTGTCCTGTAACCTATTCATTTTTAGCTCTAAAAGATGGAGACAAATGGTCACTAACTTTTCACATACTTTGCCTAAATTAATAGTACTGATAATGTAATATAAGAAACTTTGTAATATATCTTATCAAAGAAAATATCTTATTCTCCAGTTGTCAACTGCCCTTTTCCTGAAATTTCTCTAAATTAATAGATGATTTTACCATATTAGATCGGGATGGGCTGCCTATTCACTAAATGATTAAATTATATTGTTCAATAGATGTCTAGGGAGGGGGGAAAGAGAGTGGGCAGCAGTGTGCGATAGAGAAGCAGAGATGATTTAACAGCTAATAGTAAGTGTTACAGCTCACCCAAATGCTTTATTCACATCACTACTGCTCAGTTAGTCTCTATAATGTCCTGTTATGATGTTTCTCAGTGATTCTTAGTGAGTGAAAGAGCTATAAAGCAGGTTCTGCTGTCTCCAGTTGTAGTCTGTAAACAGACATTTTACAGCTAGTCTTCAGCCATCTGCTCAGGGACAACTGGAAATTATAGATGCAGCCTGCAAATGAGATGCAAACCCTATAATGTCAGATACAGTGTACAGTATTCTATTCCTGTATAAACATATGGCAGCTTATTTTGAAAAGTTTTTAAGATTAAAAGGACTATGTTATCAGAAAATTACCTATTGTTTAGACCATGTTTTTTGTAAAACATATTTTTAAAGAATTTTTTGATAATGTTATTCTTTATTTTCCATGGCAATATCTGTAATTAAAACAAAAAAACATAAAATTCTGTAGTTTTAGCTGTGGCCACTAAGCTTAATAATAGGCTCCACTTCTTGACCTTTAGAGATCATTTTACTGCAGATAGCTGCTCATTACAGGCAGGAGTAGAATGACAAATAAAACCTCTATATGACATCTCCATATTGATAACACAAGATCCTCCATTCACAATTGGTGATATCACAACTTATCTACTCCCTCCTGACATCTGCCCAGATCACAGAACATGCCTAGGAAACTGTCCCATAGAAGTCAATGAGATCTCCTCCTGTCTATTGTGTCCACAGACAAACATAGGCATTTCAATATAGAGCTGGCTCTGTGCGTTCCGCAAAATTCAGGACAGTAACCGTCTTTTTCAGATCCGCAATTTGCTGACCGCAAAACACTTACGGCCGTCTGAATGAGCCCTAACTAAATAATTTTTCACAAAATTATATATCAATCTGCTCTGCTACTCTTGCACCATAACATGCTGTCTGTGGACTCTACTGCATTTTGTGGTGACAGTCCTTTTTATATACAACTGCCCACCTTCTGGTGCTGTAACAGGTACAGCTAGTGTGCCTGAGAGATCGTAGTGCTGTGCATGTATACCAGTTAGTGTTAAAGGGTTTGTTCAGGATTACAAAAAATATATAATTGTTTTCTTCCAATAACATCTGATAGATAGAAGACATAACTCATGGACCGCTGTAATGCTGTGTTTAAACATAAGCAAGCACTGGTTCTATTCTTCTTCTAGCAGATACAACCTGAGAAGTGAGAATGAGTTGTTAGGATGTTACTGTTGCAAAGCTGCCTTTTCCCTACTCTGTCAGCAAACAATGCTATCACAGCTGAGTCGTGTGTGACAGTCAGGATGCCATGTATCTTTTAACAAACAACCACAGTTTTTTTTTTTCTCTGAGAATATCACTTACAATACTTATAGTTTCTAAAAAACAGTGTAAATTTATCTCGGGTCTACATGGCCCGATTGTCAGGCAGTGTATTGGGGATGAAGGTTCCCGCGAAGGCTTGTCCACAACAATCTACCCTTCTAATGGTGCAGCCAATCACCCGATGAATGAGCGAAACACTTGATTATTAGGTGAAACTGTCATTTATGTGAGCAAGTAAATTATAATTTCTTTGCAGCAGGTCGTGCTGTCTAAAAATCACTCTGGTGGCCAGAAAACAATGCAGCTGTATGAGGATGAGCAATCGCAATAGCGAGCTGCCAGTTGTCAGGAAGGAATGCTTCCTTCCCAAAAATAGGCTGCTCAGGCTGCTCATCAGAGCATGTAAACCCACCTTTAGACTACACAGTCTTATATTGCTCCAGATTTATCACAGTGGCTGATGCTGGACACATCTGGTGCAACTTTAGACTGTTTTCTGGCAGCTCAGTATTGATGACCTATCCATAAGATAAGTCATCAAGATATGATTGGTGGAGGTCCAACACCCTTCACCCTTGCCAATCGGCTGTTTGAAGAGGCAGTCGTGAGACAGCTCCATACATTATATAGCGACTGTGCTTGCTATTGTAGCCCATGCCCATTCACTTCAATGGACTGTGACCAATGAACTGGTCTAAGAAGAGGCCTTGGTACCCAACAGAGTGACCCAAAATGCTGACTGGCGGTGGTGTCGAGAATTGGACCCCCACTAATCAGATATTGATGATCTATTCTGATGAAATCAGAAAACCCATTCAACTTTACATAATCTATTGACATAGTTTACTCATTTTATAAAATTTTGGCACATTTAGATGCACAATCTCACATTTAAGCCACACCCACTTTCCCGTGAAGTCGTATTCTTTTTACGCTAAGCCAAACACCCTTGATGGACGCGTCTAAAATTGTTACTAAATGTGGGGCACAGCATGTAAATCATTTTTGGGGGTGCATATTGTACCAAAGTTCTAGTGCATTTTCAACAGTATATCTACTTCAGTATTTTTAAGAATTCTCAGGTCTTCAACCCAACTGCTTTTAATGTGAGAGGGTTGCACTGTTGACACTGCTGTCATTTGATAAGATTCCAACCCCTTCCTTCCATTGGAATCTGTAGACTGGAGATGTTCATTAACTTCTAAGAGAGAGTTTTCTCTGTTCTTCTGTTGTGTCATGTACAGAGGTAAGTTATTGTTGTGCAGAGAGGAATGAATGGTGTGATACTGTGTTATTTCATTGCAATCCTGCTTGTGATGATAATAAGATGACTGCTAAAAAAATTGTTTATAGAACAGCATAGGTCAATCAGTTATGAAACTAGCGGTCAGTATTTTTTGTAATACAATAACTTGAAGAATTAAAAAAAATCATAATAATTCTACAAAATTGATTTAACATAAAACATTATTTTAAACAAGAGGGCATTTTCTGATGCTACATTAAGCATCAAGCCACTGATTAAACTTCTGGTGTTTCTCCTCATATCACTGTACAATATTTGCAGTATTTAATGAGATTGTTAGCTGGAATGATATTTTCTTTGGTTAACAGACATTTCTTTTATATCTTTATGATTTTAGAATGTTCTCACAATGGGTTCTGATACAAAGGACCCATGCTAGCATGCTATCAGTCAAAGCAAAGCAATGAAAGCGACCTGTGATTTTTTGTAGGTCTACTTCTTGTCATTACTTTATTCCTCTAACTGTATATTTAGGAACATTACTTTCTGAGCCATTGTTTCTGTACTGATTCTCTCTTGCAGAACATTGTTTTGAAAGGTAGAAGCATTGTCAATAGCTCAACCATTACATTGTTAGATAATGCATTAGCTCTCCAATCACCACCAATTCTGCTAATTACGGGCTCAGAAACACTCATCCTCGGCTTAATGTTGGGAAAAAGTGAAAATACTGTTTCATTCTGAGACTTAAGAAGCTGAGGATAAGAATACAGTCATTGGAAAATAATCTGTTCCTCTGTATTGACTGGAAAAATGAAGAAAAATGAACCATTACAGCACAGTCTTCAATTTAAACAAAGTGATGGCCACAGTCCAGCGACAAGATGCTAACGGCAAGAAGACCCAACAGCAGAACCAGAAAGCTTAGAGACAGTCAGTAAGAAACTGACCTTCACATATGACAGTGAGATGATGGTCATTCACATGTGACAAGGTACAAGCAATGAAGTGAATATGTGATGGTTTTTTAACAATACCCATGACATCCTCTGACTTCAAAATTGATGGCATCACATTGAAAAGCTATAAGTGTATCTTCTGTGTTATCTGAAAAGTAAAGTGATCTGGTTGTCTAACAATCTAATGCCTCCAGGATATTGTATCACACAACCGAAATAATGGCAAATAGTGTATTAACAAATATCATCTTTATTCAATCATTGATACACAATACATGATTCTCATAAAATTACAATTACACTGCATGATTAATGTGACTGATTAAAAACCCACTACTCCGGATCCAACTCACAGGGTATAACCTATATAAATGAAGTCAACCTTGTGCACAGAGTATGAATCAAGGCATATACTATTGTTCAAGGAGGGGAGGGAAGAGACATGGGGAATGTCAAGGAAGTACAATCACAATCTTCCCCAACAGAAAATCACCATCCCAAACTGGTCTCCCTGGGCTAACTCAATCTTATCACCCAGAAACTGCACTTATAACCAGAAATAACCCTCGTTACCTCCAAAAAGACCCAGGAGCAGACCGGAGAGTGGTACCCCGACGCGCGTTTCGCCTCACTTCCTCAGGGGGCGTGTAATTGTAATTTTATGAGAATCATGTATTGTGTATCAATGATTGAATAAAGATGATATTTGTTAATACACTATTTGCCATTATTTTGGTTGTGTTGTATACTGTACCCCCACCAGGCAATGTGGGGTTTTTTGTTGGTAAAAGGATATTGTATCAGCCTTAAAAAAAAACAGGAATAGCTAATGCATGGGCTGGTCATATTATTAGAGTTCACTATATGTTCTTGTCTCAAGGTAATTTTTAATAGAGACCTTTTTGACAGATTTATATATAATAATAACAACAATATAATTTTCTGAAAAAGTATGTACAGTATATTTAATGATTAAATATGTATGACATTACTGTGCTTGATCAAGTGGTGGTAAGTGATCATATTAAAATAAGATTCATATTGTGGAGGATTGTGTGTGAAGGAGAAATTTTGGAATGCAGAGCCCTGTACAGGGGGCCAATACAGAGTCTACAACTATGTGATTTGCACACCACATATTTGTAGGGTGGACACTTTGCTGCACCCTTTGAGAGTGTATTAGGGAAGTATTCTTCACAACCAATGCTTTGAAGGGAGAATATGTCCATAATATGGCATCTTGTGATAGAGGCCACTTGTTTTTCGCTCAGAACTATATAGATCATATACAGAGGCAGAGTTGTCACTTCCCTAACCACAAGCAAAGTTATGTCACACCGCTAAGCTCTGGGCTTCATGGCCAAGTATGTCCTACTCTCAACAGTAGCCTGGGCAGTGCACTTGGGCTACTGATCCAGTGCTGTAAAGGACCCAAACCCTCCGCTGTGGGCTCCTGTGCAGCTGAACTGGCAATACCTGTGGTATGTCTGCCCCAGTCAGTTTTTTTTTTTTGTTTTTTTCAGCTAACCATTGTGGCCATCAGGAAACACCATGATCGCTGGAACCCCTTGGTAAAGTCCGCTACTGAATATGCTATATGCTATAAAAAATTTGGTACGGGCATGTTAGCTTTTGTGTGTATGATATTATGACTCATAGGTGTCATAATAATTATTTTTATTTAAAAATAAATAAATTATATCTAAATTGGAGAGAGTACTAGCTAATACTGCATAAGCACAGGACACACAAACCTGTCAAGACTAAATACTCTTTGTCTCTGGGTCTTTCTGGAATATTCTGTGCCCAAATTAGCATGGGCACTAAAAATATAAATTCTCTGTGTGTTTCATGAAGAGTAAGCTTTTTATTAGCTGCATGTGTTGTGAATGCCTTTTATATCTGCTTCACACTGTAATATTATTCAACAAACTTAGTTATCATTATTCACTTAGCAGTTATGCAAGCCAATTTATTCCCGTATTCCAGGATTCACTCTAAAACAAGACATGGTGGCTTGACTGAGATTGAAAAAATATTGAAAAATATTACAGTAGGTTATACTTTACCATCAGTGATTGAAACTTTGAGAAGGGTAAAGCAAATTATTGCTGCTTTGAGGAATCCTGAATATCTTGTGTCTTGAATTTACCAATTTGGTAGAGAATAATGAGGATTAGGATGATACTGGTTGTTCCATTACTCATTTGTTGCTAAGAGAAATTTGGAAATGAATCTGCAACTGGGTGTTAGCAGTTGGGAGTGTCCAGCACAGTCTGACTCGGTCCAGTCAGTGCTGCCAGTGTCAGACTGTGCAGGGACACAACTTAGAATGGTAACACTCAACTACATATTTATCAATAAACTTCTACTAGCAATAACTGAGGAATGGAACAACGTAGAGTTACAGGAAAAGGCTATCCAACGTTTTTACATGGGGAATGCAAGTGGTTACTATCATAGACATGTCAGAAGAGGTAGCAGGTTCTCTTTAAGCTTTTCTGGCTTCTCATTTAGCAGATCAGACCACAGTTTTATTAATCCATTTGTCTAATTTTCTTTTTGTATAACTGTCTGTCCATCCATCCATCCTTCCATCCACCCACAGATTCATCTATTTTTACATTATGGAATCGTATTTTTTTTGTATGTATCTACTATTATTATTATTATTATTATTATTAATAGTTGATTCACCCTGACACTATTATTGCTGTGCTTTGGAAGCGTTTTAATGCACAGTATAGCCCTAATGTTCCTGGTTTGATCGAGATATAATGCAAAAGTAACAGTGCATTGTAATCTTACTGCTATGACAAATAATAGGAAGAAAACTGTGGTCTTGTATTTGCTATTTATAGTAAGCAATTTGAAAATTACAATGTCTCTCACATTCAGAGTCAAACTATAACCCATTACATATTGTCAGCTGGTTAAAAAAAAACAAAAAAAAAAACGCTGCAGATTCAGTACCACTGTGACTACTGATGCTAGAACTGGATTGCCAGGTGCTTTTGCTGTATTTCATATTTTCTATGACTATAGTAAGGTGAAGGATAATTGATACCTTTCACTACACATATATTACCATAATTAGCTGTCTGTGATTGTTAACAGCTTGCCTGTGGCAGTCTAGTAGGCCTCGATTCATATTTATAGTTTGATAACAGAATTATATATACAAAAAAGACCTACATGGATTTGCTCTTGTCAAAATGTCTTAATAACATGGATCATTATGTTCCCTTTATTTTAACCTTAACCTCACCTCATTTTGCTCACATAACTGTATCATTTTTTAATTATTAGCTGGATATAAATGATGTATTGAATACATGTTTTCTGCATGCTTCCTTCACGTTGCCTATATGACCTGTGATTTGCAGCTATTCCTGGCATCTTCTGTCCAGTGTAAGGCTATATGCACACAACAGTGAAAAACGGACGTGTGATGTAAATTTCTTTAACGGCCATCACGTGTCTGTTTTAAGACTAATGGTAGTCTATGGGGTTATTTACACAGCAGTTTTTTGACTGTCAGTGAAAAACGGACGTAAAAAAATAGAACATGTTCTATCTTGTCCGTTTTTCACTGACAGACTGCCCTTATACAATTGAATAGGTCCATTTTTAACATCCATTTCTCAGAAAGGCATCAGTGAAATAAACGTCCGTTATAAATGGACGTTTTTAATGGACGTTTTTTTTACTGTCGTGTGCATGTAGCCTTAGACGGATTGGCCAGTACTTACCTATCTGTTGTGCCACTGATGCCTCTGTCTCTGCTGCGCTCACTCTGGCTGCGGGCTCAGGTTCCAACTGGACGTGGTCCTGTGTCTTCCTTTTCAGCTACATATACTGTACGTGCAGCTTCACAGGAAGACTAGGGAACACATTCGATGAGTCCGCTGCCAGTGTAAGTGCTGCAGAGAAAGAGCAATTGGCAGTGTGACAGACTGGTAAATACTGATCAAACTATCTTTCCTATGCAGAACAGAAGATGTCTGGACTTTATGAAAAGCCCAGTGAACCCCTTTAAATGGGGTTATCCAGGAAAAAATATTTATGACTTATCATCAGGATACTTCATAAGTACCAGATCTGCAGGGTTGTAACATCCAGGACCCCCACCGATCAGCTGTTAGAAGAGGTCTTGAGTGCCGCAGCCAGTTCCTGGGCCAGTGACATCACTGTACATTGGTCACATGGCTTAGTTGCAGCTAAGCTCTATTTAAGTCAATGTGACTGAGTTGCAATACCAATCACTGACTTTATATGATGTAAACAAAACAATAGCTGATCTCAGGGAGACCAGCTACAAAAAAAACTGTGGAACCTCATTTAAGAGTCTTAACACAGCAATCCAAAGTGCAAAGCTCCCTGGGAAACAGTAATATGCTAAATAAATGTGGAGCCCCAGTATTGGGTCTACAACACAGTGAAAGCCAGATATCCCTCAAAGGAAGGAAAACCAAACAAAGGGATGTCCCCATTACAGAGATCACTAAATCCACCATATTAAGTGGCCCCTATGTCAAGATCCCACTCTTTTACAAGCTTTAAGGATGCGACGGGGAAGACCTAAGCCAGTTATCCATCCACAGACAGCTGTTTCGGGGTGTTGCCCCTCATCAGTGTGGAGTAGGATTCTGGCTAACTGAGAGCAATGCCTTGGAGAATACCATCTAGAGAAAACACTGCAGAGCCTCATTTAAGAGTCTCAACACAGCAATCCAAAGTGCAAAGCTCCCTGGGAAACAGTAATATTATAATTAAATGTGTAGCCCCAGTATTGGGTCTACAACACAGTGAAAGCCAGATATCCCACAAAGGAAGGAAAACCGAGCAAATGGAGCTTTGCACTTTGGATTGCTGTGCTGAGACTCTAAACTGAGGCTCCACAGTGTTTTTGTGGCAGGTCTACTTTAGATCAGCTATTGTTTTGTTGGAATAGTCTCCAAGGAATTGCTCCCAATTAGCCAGAATCCTACTTCACACTGATGAGGGGCAACACCCTGAAACAGCTCTCTGTGGATGGATAACTGGCTTAGGTCTTCCCCATCTTATCTTTAAAGCTTGTAAAAGAGTGGGATCTTGACATAGGGGCTCCTTAATATGGTGGATTTGGTGATCTCTGTGATTGGGACATCCCTTTGCTCAGTTTTTCATCCTTTGAGGGATATCTGTCTTTCACTCTATATGGTATACAGTTCTGTCCTTGGAAAGCTGCCGGGAGCCTGCCAGGACCACTGCTAATGTGATAATAATGACCTATCCTTAGGATAAGTCATAAATATCTTTTTCTAAGATAACCCCTTTAAGGCTTCTTTCTATCTATCTATCTATCTATCTATCTATCTATTCATCCGCATTCAGTAAATGTTTTTTTTTATTTTTTTTGCTATACTCAGCAGGATGGAAAAGTGTAGGATACTATGCGTTTGCTTCCTTCTTTTGCCAATGTATATATTAAACAATTGACAAATACAGCCATAAAGAGGCTTAGTGATAATAATTTTTAAGTGCCCACAAATCGCTCCAGTCAATGACTAGCGGTGGTCATGCCCATGCACTGCCGTATGTAAACAGTATGGCGGCCAGAAGATGGAGACAAAGGATTGGAGCCGCCTAGAGCAGGTAAATATGAATCTTCTGTTTCAGCAGGCATGCTGTCCGTACTTGCTTCAAAGTGTTATAACCGGAAAACCCCTTTAAATGAAATGGTTTATTTTATTTATTTATTAGACTCACTTATATAGAGATAACATATTCTGCAGCGTTTTATAGACATTAGCATCACACTGTCCTCTATGGGACTCACAGTCTAAAGTACCTATCAGTATGTCTTTTTGGGAGGAAACCGGAGAACCCAGAGGAAACTCACACAAACACTGGGAGAACATACAAACTCCATGCAGATGTTGCAGATTAAAACCAAGGACCTCAGTCCTGCAAGACAACAGAGCTAACCAGTGAGCCACCGTGCTCTCTTCTTTTTGCAAATGCTTTTTGTTAGACAGGTCCACTAAAACTGAGTTGACCTCAAGTTATCTAGGCAGCAAGTATTCAATTTCTCTGCAGCACCACATGGCAAAGGATGCATTACAGTATACCCACTGGAGTCAATAGACCATCCTGATCAAGAATGGGCATGTGAGGTCCCTGAAAGAGAGATATGTTTTTTGTATCACCCAATGGACCTCATTCGCTTATAATAGGGTCTTTCAGGTTTCACTGAGTTGTCTGTCACTTTGATGTGAAAAATAGGGCTCAGCAAAGGTACAACAGAACCACTGACCGTGTTGCACCTATTTCTAACTGCTGTATTGGGACTGGGATAACGCAAAACAAGTGAGTGTCCATCTACATAGCACTTATGTAGCTTTTTATAGATGACAGGATAGCTGCCAAGTAGCATAAACAATAGGTTACATGTAACACAAACAGCAGACATAAAACAATATACAAATGTAGCAGTGCTGAGTTTGGCTGGCAATACACATAGATAGTGGTCAACTGAATGCTCCTTTGGCTGACAGCTCTCTCTCTTCTGACCCCCACACACTTACTTGTTTATCTCAGTTGATCATAGCTGTATCCTGAACAAGGAGAGGGAGAAATCTGCTGCCAGATCCCTCAGTACCTGCTTAACCCCCCAAGAACAAGGATTAGACACTCGAAATCCAACTGCTCGATCCATATCTCCACCGACATCTGCCTTTGGGAATGAGATGGAAGTTAATCATGCACATTAGATGGTAGTTTGATCCCACTGACATTGGCGGGATGGGACAACATTAATGTGTAGACCAGATTTTGTCATTTATTGCAACATATCTTGATATCTTTGTATTTGGTTTCTACAGGACTTGATGCAGAAACAGTAGCTAAATGACAAACCGAGTTCTGCTAAACCTGTCCTGTATTTTGGTGATATGCAACAAAATAGAGGAAAAAAAGTGTCTAAATATATACTGCACCCAAAACCTCAGCAGAAGCAGAAAATGCCTTTTAATTACCTCTCTCAAGGATTATGAGCCTATGAAAGCTTTTAACTATTGTTAAGTTGTAATTCAAGCAGAATAATCCAAAATCCATGCAGGTGTAGGGAACATAACAAATCTCCGCCAGGGAGTTGTGTTAAAATTAACATGTCTCCACATCCCGGTAATGACTAAATTCTCTCAATCCTCGGTGAATTGTATGTGATTCCTAAGTGAACCTTAGGTGCCTTCAAGCATTTGACACAGGTGATGGAGCACATGTTACTAATCCAGCAGCCCTGTAAATTCCTCCCATAAAACCGGCTTGATCCATAAACATCTGTTTGCCAGGGCTTCAATATAATTGAATTTTTATATGCAAAGGTTGGAAAATGAATCCTACTGCTAATCTAGTAGAACTTTTCTATACACAAAAATTGATTTTATTCTAACGAATTAGCGAAACTTATTATGGTATTGAATGAGACACTACATAGCTATGAAAGCAAATCCCTGGGAGCATAGGCTATTATAGTGAAACATGTATGGAGGGATGTTTATTGGATTAATGACTGTGATTAATCAAGGATGCTCTGCACGTTGTTTTGTTACAGAAGCCGAGCCATTTTATGAATGTGCATAAAAGATTCTCTCCAGTTATGAGAAAAGGACAATGTGAGCCTTTCTCTAACCCCCTGATGTTTTGCCCAAAGCATGTTTAATCCCTATGGAAGCACTCAATGGAGGAAATAAAATTATCTATGGCTTGGGACTTGTATGATGAAGTGACTGAGCAGGCTGACACTTAGAATAGCTGTAAATCGAATACGTGAAAGTTTCATAGTTAGAAAAACTCAGGCTACAGATTTACAGGATTAACTTTGAGGCTTTGCTGGCAAAGTCAAATGTTACTTGGCATGAGACTCTATTAACATTAGAAAGAAATCGAGTAAATAATGTCGACAAAGGGGAGCCAAGCGAGGTAAACAACACTCCCTTTTAGTAAGGATTATATACCGAAGTACATGCTTTTAAAGGGACATTTCCATCAGAAAGGGGTCTTTTTTTATACTCAATAGTAGTAAAGTTCTTTTAAGAATTATTCGGCAGTATTATGCCATTGAAAATTAGGTACAACATATTGGGGCACATTTATTAATGCTGGCCTTTTAGATGCTGGTCTTAATAAATGCCCCATAACTTCGGCGCATCCGGCGCTAGTTCTAAATGTAAGACAGCTTCCGAGCTATCTTACATTTAGACCATTTTCTACACCAAAAACAGGCATAGAAAATGATGAAAGAGATGAGCATGCTGGCTGGTTCTCTGCCCTGCCCATGCCACAATATTAGACCTGTCGTGAGCAGATAGCGTCGCAATGAAAGAAATAAACTAATTTAGGAATATTTTAGCTTAGTAAATGGCCCCCATCATCCTTCTGTAGCAGTCAGCACAGAGGTAAAACTTCTACATAAATAGTTAATCCAATGTTATTTTGCTGCTGCTGTGAGGGAAATATGTTATCTGCTAGTATAATAGTAGATGTAAAATTTAGGATGACAGTATGACCGCTCCATTGTTGTCCTGATAGACCTAAATAATGATGCTCACCAAAGAACATTGCACTTTACAGTGCTATGTGTGATGTTCTAATTGATTCACTCAACCGCATCCCTCTTTGACCACGGTAAATGGTCTGAGTGAAAACTTAAAGGGGTTATCCAAGTTATAGTAATGTATGTTAAGGAGACTTATAATACTAGAAGAATGACATTTGTAATTCACTTACTTTATTTATATTGCCCTGTTTCTTCAGGGCCGATTAGGGTCATGTGACCCCTGACGTCATCCTCTTGGCTTGCTTACGTTCCGTTTACATACAGGCTTCTCCCTGCCTGAGGGAGTGGCCAGGCTCTGTAAACGGATCGTCACAACTTGGGTGCCCGCCCCCTCTCTCCCTGTATCTGTCTGCAGCTCCTATGTGTGAGGGATCGCGCATGTGCGATCCATACCGGTTGTAAACACAGCACAGTCCCTGCCCTCCCCCTCCCCCCTCCCTATGCGTCTGGCTGCCGACGGCTCACCAGTGGGCAGCCATATGAAATAAAAGCCCTCAGTGCTGTGCCCTCCTCCTCCCTCGGGCTGCTGGATCCCTGCCTGCTGTGTGTGAATCACCAGAGTCTGACACCTGCAAGATGTAAGTAATCCGACCCCAAAGCACCCCTCCCCTCCCTGGACAACCACACAAAAGTAAAGAATTACTCATCTATCTATACCATCCACCTATACTATCTATCCTATCTATCTCTCTATCTAGCCCATCTATCATCTATCTGTCTATCTATTTATCTCTCTATCTCTCTATCTATACCATCCACCTATACTATCTATCCTATCTATCTATCTATCTATCTATCTATCTATCTATCTGTCTATCAGTCTATCCATCTATCTATCTATCTATTATCTATCTAATATCTATCTCATATCTATCTATCTATCTATCTATCCATTCCATAGATAGATATATGGGATAGATCGATGGATAGACAGATAGATATATGGGATAGATCGATGGATAGACAGATAGATATATGGGATAGATCGATGGATAGACAGATAGATATATGGGATAGATAGATAGATGGATAGACAGATAGATAGATATATGGGATAGATAGATGGATAGACAGATAGATAGATATATGATATGGTATAGATAGATGGATAGATAGATGGATAGATAGATAGATGGGATAGATATATTAGATAGATAGATAGATACATTAGATAGATAGATAGATAGATAGATAGATAGATAGATATATGGGATAAATAGATGGATAGACAGATAGATAGATATATGATATGGGATGGATAGATAGATGGATAGATAGATACATGGGATAGATATATTAGATAGATAGATAGATATATGGGATAGATAGATATCCCATCTATCTATCCATCTATCTATATCTCATCTCATATATTTATCCATCTATGTGTAAAAAAAATACACATATATATATACACACACACCATCTATATATTTATTTACCGATCTATATCACAATATACATTTATATAGATGGGACATATAGATATATATATGTGTGTCTGTGATGTATGTAGTGCAGATGTTTTGCCTGTGTGAACTAGGAGATCACCATGTGACAGGGTTTGTATGGAAGGTTAGGATGTGCAGAGCAGGGGGCGGGGACGGGCAGATTAATCACACCCACAAATATTCATGAGGGAGAGATGAGTCATTGTTGTTAAACGCCCCCCCCAGCTTTACTGCAGAATGTAAACACAGCAATAACAGAACCATGAAAAGGTGGAAGTATGGTTCTTTTTTCAAAAAATTAAGCTTTAACTAATGTATCTGTATGTCCTGATGAGTTTTAGAAATTTTTTATTTTTTTTTAATAACTCGGATAACCCCTTTAAGCAAAACTGTTTGCCCTGCTAAAGAACCAAACAAGGGAGAAAGTTAAAGAGGACTTGTCCCCTCTCCTAACCTGTCTGGTTTAGTAACTACTTGCATCCCCCTTGTAATAACAACTTTGGAGCATCTTATGACTCTGTGTGGTACCATGTCTTTATTATTTCTGCTAGAAATTATGACTGAATTGCTACCAGTTTGCAACTAAGATCTAGCTGGGAGATGGGTGTTACTAGTTGGGTTTCCTGTAGAGTCTGACACTGGAATCACCGATTGGATAGTGTAATGCCTTATTCACACGTCAGTGTTCAGTCAGTGATTTCCATCAGTGATTTCCATCATTGTCAGCCAAAAGCAGGTGCGGCTCTAAACACAGAACAGAGCAGATCTTTCCCTTATACCTTATGTCTGTGAAGCTCCAAACCTGGTTTTGGCTCACAATCACTGATGGAAATCACTGACCGAAACACTGACGTGTGAATGAGGCATAAGACTGCAGGGACACACCACCCAACTGGAAACACCCATCTGGACCTTTATTGCAAACTGTTGGTAAGTCATTCATAACTTATAGCAAGGGTAATAAAGAAATGGCACAACATAAGAATAGATGCTCCAGAATTACTAAAATACAAGACAGGTCCACTTTAAGAGCTGGGACAGAAACTAGCATACATATTATATTTTTAAAAATGTAGTAAAAAATAGCAAAAAAAAGTATATATATATATATATATATATATATATATATATATATTAAATTTCCATAACAACCTGCACTACACAATTAAAATATAATTCCTCCTGCACAGTGAGTGCTTTAAAAAAAAATCAGAACTGCAGTTTTTTTTTTGCTTATTCTCCACAAAAAAAGGCATATAACGCAATCAAAAAGTGTTAATCCAAAATGGTACTAATGAAAACTACAAATCAAGCCCTCACACAACTCTGTAAAAAAAAAAGGAAAAAGAAATGGTTCTTCAGATGCAGTGATGCAAAAACATTAAAAACGTTTTTTTTATTGTGCAAAAGTAATAAAATGTAAGAAAGAATGAAAAAACAAACAAACAAAAAACCTATATGTATTTGGCATCACTGTACTTGTACTGGCCCAGAGAATAAAGTTGGCATGTTATTTATGCCAAAAAAATTAACGCTGCAAAATTTGTAACTTTAAAACTCAGTGGCAGTATAGCTTTTTTCTTTTTCCCCCCAATCCCCCTCCAGAAAGACTATCAGTGAATCAGTAATTTATGTGTACCACAAAATAGCATGGTTAAAAACTATGACTTGTCCCACAAAAAAAGAAGTGCTCATATGGCTACATCAGTGAAAGTATTAAGAACAATAATAATATGAAAAATAAAATAGCTGGTCACTAAGGTAAAAGTATTAAGGTTAAAGTATTGAAAAACATGGTATTTTAGACCACTTTTGTCTGTCAGGGCCATGGAAATTATCATGACATGGCTCTGGCCAGACCCCTGATTGCCATAGTAAAGCACCCACTCCCCCATGATCATGTCAATGGGAGGTGATAGATGAGCCCTTTTCCTCTATATGATCACTATTGACAGCATTACCTGATGACCAATATTGTTGGCAACAACTTTGGCATTGAAATTCTTTATACAAGCGCTGCAAACATCTTCTAAAGCACCACCGCCATCATTATGATCCCAACGGTGATCCCCATTGGTAACTCACAGCTCACAAGAGGCTGGCTATTTATTTAGATGTGTGTAAATAGCAGAGGAAAATTCGGTTGATACATGCACAGACAGAGAAAAGACAGCAGATACATTATGTCATGTATTGTGAGATAATTGTTCATGTTGCAATAAACTGAAGAATAATTTCTGGGAAAACTGATTTTCTGTTGGTAAAATTTGTATCAAGTATAACAACAATTGTTTCTGTGATCATCCGGAATTACACAGATCAATTAAATATAACAAATATCTTTGGAGGCATAGTGTATGACTGTGAAAGATGTTACATGCAAATAGATACAAAACGCTCATCTTAGCACCATATGGAAGAGTCTTAATTGCGATATAATGCGATATAATGAAAGACACAAAAAACAATTAGTATTCCAAGGAACAATGGAATAAAATAGTTCAACTACAATCTTTTTCTAAATAATCTTCATGGGCAATCAGGCGGGTACATTTTCCACACTTTTCCCACTGAAAAATGAGTCTTCTAAGGAGTTTTCAATACTAATATAGCTGCTTCACATATTTTTAGGTCAATATAATCCCTAGTAAAAATGACTTTATATAACAATACTTTACTTCAACTAATGGGACAGCTTTAAGATTAATCTCTAGGTAAAAGCTGAAAATGAAGCTTTTTTTCATGGAGGGAAGGTATCTACTCTACCCACAGTGTTATACTTATCTGGAAAATTTGGATTGAGGTTGACACCTTCCTGTACAGCCCAAGCTGCATTTTAAAGGGATTCTGTCATCAGATTTTACCCCCTCCAGTAAAGCATATGTACATGTCCGTCCTGATGAGTAGATTCTTTAGATGCCATTATTATTTCCCATTGTGGCTCTATTTATTCATAAATTTGATTTTTGTAATATGTAAATGACTCACATAAGGTACCCAAGGGGAGGTCCTTTAATACACCCTGTACACCCTGTATTAAAGGACCGCCCCTTGGGCACCTTATGTGGGTAATTTACATATTACAAAAATCAAATTTCTGAATAAATAGAGCCACAATGGGAGATAAAAATGGCATCTAAAGAATCTACTCATCAGGATGGACATGTACATATGATTTACTGGAGGGGATAAAATCTGATGACGGAATCCCTTTAAGCTTTCACTTGGAGGGTTACTGAGAAATATTACAATATCGTGGCATTATTTCTAGCTAAGCTTTTATTCTCTTATTATATAAGTTTTAAGTGGATATTAGTCATATTTTAATTCAAAGAAGATTCCCATCCATTCTGTAAAAGCGGCATTGTGATAGTGCCCATACACCTTCAATTATCTGCTGGGAACAAAAGGATTGCCCATTGAATTTCAATATGTCTGATCATTTTCTCCTCCGACATCATCTGTAGGGGCAGAGTCTCGACCTTTGCATGCACATTAGATTGTTTGCTGTGCATGCCAAAAACAATCATGTGTAGGGCCTTTATTGTTATCTTCTCGAGAACACCTTATTTTCTGTCAATGAGAACCCAGGTTGGATTCTAAGAAATCTGTTAACAAACACCGATGTCATACGTTTGCCTTTTCATATATAGGAACTGTGCATGTGCAAGCTCAGTGAAGATAACATTTCACAGTTTGGGCAAATTAAATATCCGTGATCAAAAAAAAAAGGTCCATAAGGCCAGAATCAACGCAGTGGCCGTGACATGCTGACATGGTCAAGGTAGGGGTGCTAAGCTACCAAAAACTGTGCCAATGTGTAGGTTCATTACATGGTTGACATAGTTTTCAAAGTGATTGTTAATGGCTGCGCAGTTTCTGGATACACAGTAATCAATTTGTGGTAAAAAGATATGTCTGTGCAGTTTATGGTTATTCAGTGGCCACTTCACAGTAACCCAGCCCAAAGCATAAGGGTTCCAACTTTTGCAAATCCTTCTTAATACCAGCATTGAGAGGTTATTAGCACTCTGTACAGTGTAGAAATCCAGGTTCTGCCACAACCTGGAAACTGCCAGCGAGGTGTTGTTGATTGAATTTATTATCATTGTCTCTATATTATATGCACTTTATACCAACTACTGCTTCTAACTTTTTAAACATTTTATGTTGCTGATCAATAGTTATTCTTATGGTATTAAAAGGCATCTGTCAGCAGATTTGTACCTATGAAACTGGCTGACCTGTTGCATGTGCTCTTGGCAGCTGAAGGCATCTGTGTTGGTCCCATGTTCATATTTGCCCGCATTGTTGAGAAAAATGATGTTTTAATATATGCAAATAAGCCTCTAGGAGCAATGGAGGTGTTGCCATTGCACCTAGAGGATCTCTTCGACTGCCGCACCCTCTCCACATTGATGAACAGGGCCAGGCAGTGAACATATCGTCACATCTGGCCCTGACTTCTCCTAAAGTCAATCAACATGCAGAGGGCACAACAGTTGCAGAGCCTCTAGGTGTAATGGCAACACCCCCGTTGCTCCTAGTGGCTAATCTAATATATTAAAACATCATTTTGCTCGGCAATGCAGGCACATATGAACATGGGAGCAACACAGATGCCTTCAGATACCAAGCTAACAGGACAGCCAGCTCCATACGTACAAATCTGCTGACAGATGCTCTTGAAGCTATAAGTATTCCTATGTTGTTAAGCTAAGTTGCTCAGTGTCTTCCACTCCATTCAATTCTATTGGACTGCCAGAGCTGCCAATTTCAAGAGCTCTGCTTGCTCAGGCAACCAAATAGAGTTGAATGGAGTGGACATGTATGTGTGCCTGCCATACCAATCAAACATGTAACACAAATCCCAATTCTAGTGATCAGTGGGGGCCCCCACTCCTGATGACTAGACACGTATCCCCTCTCCTGTGGATATGGGATATGTTTTACCATGGACTACCCCTTTACACCCTGTTAAGATCTGTAAGTAGCTGAAATATAAGGGAGCCAAGCAAAAAATGGAATTAAGCTGTATTACAACTAGTCTCTATTCCACACATTTTAACTATATATAGCCCAATGTGGAAAATGATTCTGCTTTGAATGCAATATTTTCACAGTCATTATTAATATACCTTATAAATGAATAGGGGTTCTTTAGGAACACTTTGTGGGATGGTCTTTTAACTAAAGGAAAATAAATTGTAAGCTGCTTTTTTTGAACAATGACTGGTTAATAAGAGTAGTAGTAGTCAATGAATATGTAGAATTTAGCAGAAATGAAAGTCTCATACAAATTAATCTGACAAGGTAGCACCATCAAAAAGATGGTATGTATAGTCAAAGTATAATGAGAGACTACATAATTGAGCCTCTGGGAATATGAGGCATTATTGAGGAATACAGATTCTTAAGTGATAGCTGTAGAGGCATTTATACAAGCTATAAAGGGGTCAAATTGGGAGCAAAGTGTCTAGTTGAGTTACAAAAGATCTAATGAGGGTAAACATCTTGTAATTCCCTTTAATGTCACTGCACTCTCTGTTTCAATTATTTGACATATAATATGAAGTAATAGTATGACAGCCGTAAATGCCTGGCTGTGTGAAGCACCAGCGCAGTGTATGTGAAGTGAAAGGTGAATAAAGGCTCAAGTTACTCATTCTGTAAAAGATATTATGACTAAAAAGAAATCTGAACTGGTAAACATAATGAAGATCATTCTGCACATTGAATATCTGTAATTTTGTGCTTGGGGAAGAGGACAGTCCCAGATGTGAATTGCCAATTGGAAATGGAAAAATAATACAGTGAGGTTGCACCTCCTGGTGCAATACATATTTTGGAGAAGTTCAGGAGATGTAAGTCTCATCAGGTACTAGTCTTACTCCCCTTACAGATGCACAAGATAATAGTATGAGCTGCCTGACAACAGTGCTCTGTGTATAGGTCAAGATCCTGTATGCTGAGACACCAGGAGGGCTAAAGAGCCTATAGATAGTGGATCCCATATCTTTTTAGTTGCAGGATAAGGTTGTATTCACATATTATTGTTTGTTCAGTGATTTCCATCAGTTATGGGAAGCCAAAACCAGTGATGGAAACCACTGAACAAACACTGATTGTGTGAATAAGGCCTTAGCAGTATTTCCATAACAGGCATTGATGGCAGGTTCTTCAGATATGCTCTTAAAAGGGACCTGTCACCTCTCCCGACATTCCTGCATTAGCTTCATGCTTTTCCCATGGCATGTCAGGTCCTCTTTAAGGGTGGAGATCCCAACCTATAGGAGAATGTGGATACTATATTTTTATTGGTATTGTGCGCTCTGCAAAGTGAAGAATATCTGGGGATGATTTCATAATGTGCCATTATAATCTGTTGACTTTTATCACACACTCTCATTAGAACCCTGGTATGACGAAACCTATTCAGTCAGGTTGTATTTTTTTGTTTCATTTTTAAATAAGAGATTGTTCTTGATTAAAAATTTCACTCTGAGGCATATTTATCAGATCAGTATGTCATTTATATCCACTGAAAGAAATATAGACCTCCAACAGCATAATAGAACAACCTCTGCTAATCCAGTCCTAGTATACACAGTAAAGCTAACCAGTAGGTTGCAGAAAACAGGAGATTATTGTATGGAATCCAGTAGTAAGTATAAAAAATGTGGAATTGAAGAATACAAAAATGGTGATTTTACCTTTAATAAAAACCTGATTTAAAAAGGACCTGTCATCTCTCCTGACATACCTTGCATTCTCCGTGTAATAACAATTCTGGAAAATCTTTTCATATCACTTTATGGTATGCTAGTCCTCTGTTATTCCTTTTAGAATGAGCAAATTGCCAGGAGGTGCAAGTGGGTGTTACCAGTTGAGGGTGTTTCCCTGTACAGCCTGACACTATCCAATCAGTGCTGCCAATGTTAGACTTTTCAGGGACACCCAGTAGGACCTATAAACAATTCATACATAAACTTCTAGTAGAAATATTAGAGGAATGGCACAACAAAGAGTTGTATGAAAAGGTCGTCCAGGATTGTTACGATATGAGGAATGCTAGCAGTTACAAGGAGAAGTCAGAGGTCATCTCTAAATAGTATGCTATTTTCTGATGGCATATTCCTTTTAAGCCAACTGGATAATTTATTTACCGTTCACTACATAAAAAATACATATTCCAACATTTCTTGGTGATGTAGCGAACCTTGCCCTCGCTCACTACCCATAAACAAGTACGTATGTTACCTTATATCGCCTCCCTTGTTGTCTCAGTCTCTAACATTTGTCCTTTTTGGCAGATATATGTTCCCAGAAGTCATTTGATCATTGCAGAATAATTCCTATTTTAGCTGCTTCACTATTCTCTATAATATGAAACATCCTGATGATATTTAGATTATTACATTGTTTGAAGTTGGCAAATAAATATCTACATATCTCCTTGCAATCTAGGATATAAGACAGCAGAGAGATTTACTGTGTAAGATAGGAAACACAAGGCAAAGAGTATAAAGCTATCGCTACATGCAAAGAAGTGCAGCAAGTGAAAATACATTTCATGCCAACTGTCACCCATATAAAACCCCTAAACTACTCTACGTTGCTGTAAACAGGATAATAAAATAAACTGATGATAGTTTCTATTTAAAACCTGCACTATATCTGCTTTTTAGGAATGTCATTTGACAGATTTAAACCGAACTTTCATGAAAAAAAAGTGCTGATGTGCAAATCGCCTTGATCTACTGTGCTGCATTTCGTCGATAGCAGACATAATTGTACACTTGGCAAAAAAAAGTGTACTGTATATTTTAGCTAGGTTTTATACTGGTTTCTAAAAAAAACTCAGCACTTATCAGAACACAACTACATATATTATATCTCCTTCACTAGGAGTGCTGGTCAGAGTTTGGGCAGCTTCGCCAAAGATAATGGACACCCAAGAGATGTCAGTTTTGGCATATGGACTTACTAGATGAGTATGGATGTATCTACAAGCAGCAGTTCTCAAGCTGAAGGCCTTTAGGATCATCTTTTAGTCATGGACCCTATAAAGGGAAACTATCATTATGGTAAGGCAGGATGTTATAGAGCAGGAGGAGCCAAATAGATTGATATATAGTTTTGTGTGAAAAGATTAAGTAAAGCTTGTACATTGTTTATTTAAATTCTTGCTTATTCTGGATTTTGAAGACAAGGAGGAGGTCCTATCAGTGATTGACAGGTATCTCTCTATACACAGTCATAAAAGGAAGGCTGTCAATCACTGAGCCCCCCCCCCCTCCCCCCCGACTTCAAAGCCCAGAATGAGCAGTAAGTTAAATGCACAAGTTTCCAGATTTATTGAATGGTTTCTACAAAACTGTACATCAATCTGCTCAGATGCTCTGCTGGCAGATGACACTGGATTTTTATGGTGACAGGTTCCATTTAAGGGGTTATCCTCTTTTATTGGTTTATGTCATGTTATAGTGATAGCACCAACATATTTTGCAGTGCTGTACCGAGATTGCCATAGCTGACGTCAGATCCAGTCCTTGCCTCCTACCTCAAACATACAGATGTACAAGGGGCAATATCATTTTAAATCAATTAACCAAATCTGAATGTCTGAATGTTATTGAGAGAAAACCAAAGGAAACTCATGTGTGTGGTCCAATTCATACCCAGGATCCCAATATTTCAGTGCATCTGTGCTAATTAAAGAACCACCTTGCTGCTTTGGAAAAGATCCCCTAAGAGTAAGCTGATCACTTGTTTTGTTGCTCTACAACCATTCATGGGCTGGTATCTAAGGGGAAACCTACAGTAGCAAGTGTTCAATTAGCCTGCACTACGACCATAGGTGGAAAGATAGCATTACATAATTCCAATTTAATCCAATGGACTGTTCATGTAATGCATGGAAACACCATGTTCTGTAAAGAGAAAGACTGATCATAGATAGTGTTGAGCGAACAGTTCGAGAATAGTTCGGGTTCGTACCGAATTTTGGGGTGTCCGGGACCCGGACCCGAACCCGGACATTTTCAAAAAAGTTCGGGTTCGGGTTCGGTGTTTGTCGATTACTTCCCGCTTTCTGAAGGGCTGCACAGCAGCCAATCAGCTAGCGTTTTACTTCTTGCCCTAAGAGCCCATCACAGCCATCCCTACTAATGGCATGGCTGTGATTGGCCAAGTGCAGCATGTGACCCAGCCTCTATTTAAGCTGGAGTCACATAGCGCCGCACATCACACTGCTCTGATTAGTGTAGGGAGAGGACGCAGCTTCTGTCAGGGCGAGATTAGGCAGGTTAAAGTCAGCAACAGCACCTAATGAACGGATCAATTTACAGCTGAGAATCATTGAACTTCTGCTAGTTACTTGCTCGCTGGTTTTTAGGCTGCACAGAGCGTTTTTCTGTCCCTTATTTTCTGGGTTGATCGGCGGCCATTTTGTGACTTGTGGTGCGCCAGAAGAAGCTGCCACCAAGTCCATCAATCCATCAATACTAGTTTTTTTTTTTTTTGCTATATCCTACATCAGGGACTTGGCTGTGCTAATTGTCACCCCTAGAAACTCAGGAAAGAAATTTCTATATTTTATTAAGGGGTTAAATACAATTGCCCAAATACCAATCCCCTAAATCTGGTGTTCCAGCTTTGGTTAGACAAGTATAATACTGTCTGCTGTCTGGCAAAGGATAGATTATTTTCTGGGGTTAAATTCAATTGCCAAAATAGCAATACCATAAATCAGTGGTTTCAGCTGTGGCTGGCAAAATAGAATAGTGTCCGAGGTAACGCACACACGTACAGACGCATGCGTACACGATTCTTGAATAGTTGTATTATCGCGATAATAAAACTAACAGTGTAAAGTTGACTGTATTGCTCTAAGTTATATTCGCGTACGAATGTAACTTCTATTACAGCACACCAATACTAAAACTGACTAAGAGACAGCTTTAAGTTCTATTCGAACGCGATTGCAACTTTGGAACTTAAAGTGGTGTACGATTTTAAAAGTTGAGTACTAAAAAGTTGGAATCGCAATGCGATTCTTATGTATTTGCTTAATCGCATTGCGATTACAACTTTCAGATACCGATCACCATGGGAACGCCTCCTCCAGTAGAATATACTGTCGGATGTGAGAATTAAGTTGAAATCGCAATGCGATTATTTTATATCTGCTTAATCGCATTGCCGTTTCAACTTAGCATTGCTAAATAATTCCATCCATATTCGTTAACTTACTGACTCAGTAAGTTAACGATATGGATGGAATTATTTAGCAATGCTAAGTTGAAATCGCAATGCGATTAAGCAAATATATAAGAATCGCATTGCGATTTCAACTTAATTCTCAGATCCGACAGTACATTCTACTGGAGGAGGCGTTCCCATGGTGATCGTTAGCTCAAAGTTGTAATCGCAATGCGTTTATTGCGGTATATTATCCCTCTGGGTGTCTTTTACAGCCTTTTTAGTGCCCAAAAGTTCGGGTCCCCATTGACTTCTTTGGGGTTCGGGTTCGGGATGAAGTTCGGGTTGAGTTCGGATCACGAACCTGGACATTTTCCGGAAGTTGGGCCGAACCTCTCGAACCCGAACATCCAGGTGTTCGCTCATCTCTAATCATAGACTTTGGTGCAGATCTTAGAAAATACATATGAGTGTCCTTTGTAGACTGCTCTCAAGTATATTTTATGTTAGAGAGAAGAGGGTCTGTGTGGAACTACTGGGGGGCAAAGTGTGACTGGTACTGATAGGGGGCATTTAATGGCTTGCACTACTAGGACATACTGTATGGCTGGCATTGTTATGGTGACGTATGAGTTCTGTTTTAAGGAATTTATACCACACAAAACTGAACACGACTGATTTTCTCCCTTTGATAGCCCGTGTTATGCATCGCTCTTCGGGTTCTTTTTTGGTTCACGCTAATTAAACCACACCCCATTTTCAGCAAGGCTACCCACTGTTTTCCCTTTAGGCCATACGCCTTGTCAGGCCAGAAAAAAATTGTGCTTCAGGCAGAATTCTAATGCTTTTAGTTTAGTAAATTTCTCCACTGTGTTTGCTTCATCCAGAGTGGACTTAACCACATCAGCCCCCCCTAGCTTAAACACCCTTAATGACCAGGCTACTTTTTACAATTCTGCACTACACTAATTTCACCGTTTATTGCTCCGTCATACAACTTACCACCCAAATGAATTTTACCTCCTTTTCTTCACACTAATAGAGCTTTCATTTGGTGGTATTTCATTGCTGCTGACATTTTTACTTTTTTTGCTATTAATAAAAATTTAACGACATTTTTTCAAAAAAATGACATTTTTCACTTTCTGTTGTCAAATGTTTCAAAAAAACTACATTTCTAGATACATTTTTCACAAAATTTATTGATCTACATGTCTTTGATAAAAAAAATGCAAGAAGTGTATGTTTATTGGTTTGGGTCAAAGTTATAGCATTTACAAACTATGGTGCAAAAAAGTAAATTTCCGCATTTTGACTTTCTGAGCACCTGTCATGTTTCCTGAGGCACTACAATGCCCAGACAGTACAAACACCCCACAAATGACCCCATTTCGGAAAGTAGACACCCTAAGGTATTTGTCACAAGTTAGCGGAAAATGAAATTTTTTGAAAAAAAAACAATTTCCGCTAACTTGTGACAAAAAATAAAAACTTCCATGAACTCACTATGCCCATTAGCGAATACCTTAGGGTGTCTACTTTCCGAAATGGGGTCACTTGTGGGATATTTATACTGCCCTGGAATTTTAGGGGCCCCTAAAGCGTGAGAAGAAGTCTGGAATCCAAATGCATAAAAATGCCCTGTGAAATCCTAAAGGTACTCCTTGGAATTAGGGCCCCTTTGCGCATCTTGGCTGCAATAAAGTGGCACACATGTGGTATCGCCGTACTCAGGAGAAGTAGGGCAATGTGTTTTGGGGTGTATTTTTACATATACCCATACTGTGTGTGAAAAATATCTCTGTAAATGACAACTTTTTCAATTTTTTTATACAAAGTTGTCAATTTACAGAGATATGTGTACCAGCATGGGTATATGTAAAAATACACCCCTAAACATATTGCCCTACTTCTCCTGAGTACGGCTATACCACATTAGTGACACTTTTTTGCAGTCAAGATGCGCAAAGGGGCACTAATTCCAAGGAGTACCTTTAGGATTTCACAGGGCATTTTTACGCAGTTTGATTCCAGACTTCTTCTCACGCTTTAGGGGCCCCTAAAATGCCAGGACAGTATAAATACCCCACAAGTGACCCTATTTTAGAAAGAAGATACCCCAAGGTATTCCGTGAGGGGCATGGCGAGTTCATAGAAGATTTTTTTTTTTTGGCACAAGTTAAACGGAAATTGTTTTTTATTTCTTACAAAGTCTCAAATTCCACTAACTTGTGACAAAAAATAAAATGTTACAAGAACTCACCAAGCCCCTCACAGAATACCTTGGTGTGTCTTCTTTCTAAAATGGGGTCACATGTGGGGGATTTATACTGTCCTGGTATTTTAGGGGCCCCTAAAGCGTTTTTTATGCAAAGTTGTCAATTTACAGAGATATTTCTCTCACCCAGCATGGGTATATGTAAAAATACACACCAAAACACATTGCCCTACTTGTCCTGAGTACGGCGATACCACATGTGTGACACTTTTTTGCAGCCAAGATGCGCAAAGGGGCCCTAATTCCAATGAGTACCTTTTAGGAGGGCATTTTTACGCATTTTTCTTCTCACGCTTTAGGGCCCCTAAAATTCCAGGGCAGTATAAATACCCCATCTGTGACTTCATTTTAGACAGAAGACACCCCAAGGTATTCCGTGAGGGGCATGGCGAGTTCATAGAAGATTTTTTTTTTTTTGCACAAGTTAGCGGAATTTGATTTTTTTGTTTTTTCTCACAAAGTCTCCCTTTCCGCTAACTTGTGACAAAAAGTTCAATCTTTCATGGACTCAATATGCCCCTCAGCGAATACCCCGGGGTATCTTCCTTCCAAAATGGGGTCACATGTGAGGTTTTTGTACTGCTCTGGCATTTGAGAGTCTCCGCAGTCATTACATGTATGGCCAGCATTAGGAGTTTCTGCTATTCTCCTTATATGGAGCATACGGGTAATGAGATTTTTTTTTACGTTCAGCCTCTGGGCTGAAAGAAAAAATGAACGGCATCGATCGATGTGGATGAAAAAATCTCTGCCAAATAATATGCAAAAAAAAAAAAAGAGGGGCCTGGCGATTGCCAGGAAATAGGCGCTCTGCCCAAACATCCATACCCACTTCAGCTCCTATGTCCTGGCAAACGTGATTTCTCCATTCACATCGATCAATCGATCGTTGTGGAGGAAGACATCTTTGCCAGATTTTTGATACAAAGTGTTTGTCAAAGCATATGAACTCCTACACCTCTCCTCAGCTCCTATGCCTGGGCAAACATACCTGTACTGCGGAGAAGAAATCTCATCCTGCAGCGCCGCATACTCCGACTTCACGTGTCTTCTGACAGCAGCGCAATGCTTCTCTTAGAATGCACATCAGTGCTGCAGCGTTTTCATCAGTTGGTCCAGCTGGAAATGGAAAATAAAGGGTGGTTAGTAAAAAAAAAATAAAAAAAAGAAAAAACAAGCAGCAGGCTCATAAATTTCAACGTTACGAACTTTATAAACTTAAACATCATAAAACGTTTAAAACCTAAACTAACTCAAGATTTCTTTTTCTTGCTACCTGTTTAATTTTTTCTTTTTTTTTTCTTTTCACTCTTTATTTTCCTTGCAGAAACCTCTCCTCTCCCATAGGACAATGTGTAAAGTGTAAATCGAGATGGTGCGAAGTACATTATGCACTTTATCCCAAGTGAAAGGAGACGTTTCTACCATTTCACATAGCTGCAGTAGCAGACTAGCACCCCTGTGTGTTAGGGTCTCTCAAAACCTAGTATCCTGAGAGACCCTAGATCCCGATTGTAAAAACTACCTGTGTCCTGCTGTCCCTACGTCCCTAAGTGTACCTGAGTGTGGTACTTCCAGAAATACTCCCCTAGGCCTAGGGCAGGGTGGTCAGGACAGTCAGAACAGAAATAGCGGGTGTCACGCCTTATTCCACTCCTGCTACAGACACAACATCTTTTTCGGGGTGGCGGTTGGGTTGAGGTACCAGCAACGACACTGGGGAAGTGTCACTCGTGTAGATGGCTCACTACACTGGGGTTTGGGGCCACGGAACCTCCTGGATACAGGAGGTTCTCGATGATCTCTTCCTGAAATTTGAGGAAGGATCCTGTTCTCCCAGCCTTACTGTAGAGAACAAAACTATTGTACATAGCCAATTGTAATAGATATACAGACACCTTCTTATACCAGCGTCTGGTCTTTCGGGAAAGCAAATACGGGGCCAACATCTGGTCTTTGAAGTCCACCCCTCCCATGAGCAAATTATAGTCGTGGACAGAGAGGGGCTTTTCAATGACACTGGTTGCCCGTTCAATTTGGACTGTCGTGTCTGCTGGACTGTCGTGTCTGTGTGAATGGAGGAGAGCATGTAAACGTCACGCTTGTCTCTTCATTTCACCGCGAGCAGTTCTTCGTTACACAAGGCAGCCCTCTCCCCCCTTGCAAGACGGGTGGCAACGAGCCGTTGGGGGAAGCCCCGGCGACTAGGTCGCGCGTTGCCACAGCAGCCAATCTGTTCTAGGAACAAATGCCTGAAGAGGGGCACACTTGTGTAGAAATTGTCCACATAAAGATGGTACCCCTTGCTGAATAAGGGTGACACCAAGTCCCATACTGTCTTCCCACTGCTCTCCAGGTAGTCAGGGCAACCGACCAGCTCCAGGGTCTGATCTTTACCCTCATAGACACGAAATTTGTGGGTATAGCCTGTGGCCCTTTCACAGAGCTTATACAATTTGACCCCATACCGGGCGCGCTTGGTTGGGATGTATTGTTTGAAGCCAAAGCGCCCGTTAAAATGTATCAGGGACTCGTCTATGCAGATGTTTTGTGCAGGGGTATACAAATCTGCAAATTTGGTGGGGAAGTGGTCTAAGAGGGGCCAAATTTTGTGGAGCTGGTCAAAAGCTGGGTGGCCTCTGGGACGAGCGGTGGTGTTGTCACTAAAGTGCAGGAAACGCAGGATGGTCTCAAATCGTGTCCTGGACATGGCAGCAGAGTACATGGGCATGTGATGAATTGGGTTCGTGGACCAATATGACCGAAATTCATGCTTTTTTGTTAGGCCCATGTTGAGGAGAAGACCCAGAAAAGTTTTAAATTCGGAAACTTGGACTGGTTTCCACCGGAAAGGCTGGGCATAGAAGCTTCCCAGGTTGGCAGTTATAAATTGAGTGGCATAAAGGTTTGTTTCTGCCACGACTAGGTCAAAGAGCTCCGCAGTGAAGAACAGCTCAAAAAACCCCAGTGCCGATCCAATCTAAGCTGTCTCCACCCGAACTCCTGACTGGGCGGTGAAAGGGGGAACAAATGGTGCGGCTGAAGATGGGGGCTGCCAATCAGGGTTTGCCAGCACCTCAGGCATTCTAGGGGCTCTATGGGCCTGTCTGTGCGGTGGCTGCGACGGGGAAACTATTGCACGTGCCACTGTACCAGCTCATCTGCCCTTCTGGTGCTCGCCACTTCACCATGTTCTACCACAGTGCTGGTAGTAGGTCCAGGATGGGCTGCGCTGCTGGTTTATGCCTCACCACGTAATCCGACATCGCCAGCCCCACTCTGCTGCCCTTGAAACGGATCCTGCGCAACCTGTGGTCTAGCGACACAGGGCCGGGTACGACTGGTGGTGTCAGGGACCTCAACCTCCTCGTCCTATCTTTGGGTCAGACTGCCACTGCTTTCTACAGGATCATATTCTGACCCACTAGATTCGTCAGATGAGGGTTCCCATTCCTCATCCGACTGGGTCAGAATCCTGTAGGCCTCTTCAGACGAATACCCCTTATTTGACATTTGGAAAACTAAATTTAGGGTGTATTCCCTGAGACTACCCAAGAAAAAAAGCAAGCCTGTCTTACAAATGGGAGGCTAGCGAAGTACAGGAAGCCGCTGAGATTGATAAAAAAGATCAAAACAGATTTTTTTTATCGCCACAGCGCTTGTGAAGTGATTGTGCAGTGATAAAAAAATATATATATTTTTGTCACTGCGGCGGGGCGGGCGTGGGTGAACGCACGTGTGGGCGACTGATCAGGCCTGATCGGGCAAACACTGCGTTTTGGGTGGGGGCGAACTAAGGTGACACTAATACTATTATAGATCTGACTGTGATCAGTTCTGATCACTTACAGATACTATAAAAGTACAAATGCTGATTAGCGCTACGCTAATCAGCGAATCAGTGACTGTGGTGCGGTGGGCTGGGGTCTAACGGAAGCTAACTACCTACCAAAGGGGCCTAAACTAACCTAAACCTAGCAGTCAATACTGGTGAAAAAAAAGTGACAGTTTACACTGATCACTTTTTTTCCTTTCACTAGTGATTGACAGGTGATTGATATGGGGTGATCAAGGGGTTAATTGGGGTGATGGGGGGTGATCTGGGGCTAAATATGTGGTGATTGGTGTACTCACTGTGACATGTGCTCTGTGCTGGGTCCAACCGATAAAAAGGACCCAGCACAGAGCACAGAAGCCATTTAATGCATTATATTTATAAATATGATGCATTATATGGCTTGTGATTCGTTTTTTTAAAAGTCACCAGCCTGCCAGCACCGATCATTGGCTGGCAGGCTGGTGACAAACTTCTTCTGAGCCTGCCCCGATCTTCTGTGCGTCTGTTCAGGCGCACAGATCGCGAAATCTCGCCTCTCGCGAGATGACATGCCCGTGCGTCAACGAGGGGTAACTGGGCCGCCGATATCACGCGAACCTGCGTGCGGCGGTCCGGAGCAGGTTAAAGTGGTATTTTCATTTGAGACATTTACGGCACATCATCTTACCGATCTCCTGTTTAACACTCCAGACTGAGCAATAACTGCACATGCATGCCGCTTTCTCCATTTTACTTTACTGAAGCTGCCTTATGCCTGTCTGTATCTATGCTTTTCTGATCGGTGGCTGTACAAAAATTGGAACCCCACCAATTTATAATGCCATATACCCTTGGCCCTTGGGAACAGTACAATCTGGGCCAAACAAGGTTGTGCACCCTAATATGTACCTAACCTATCCAGGCTAAAGATGCATATGTACAGATAACCATTTCTATATACCATATAATAATGTTCCCCTGCCGAATTATCGGTGCTTTTCATTACACAGAACATTTCTCGCCACCATCCGTATTTGCTGAAGATGCAGAGCATCCCTATGATATATGAAGACAAGCAGCAAATATGATTTTGTATCCTCTGATCATGGTTGACTAGAAAACACTACAAGAAGCTCTCCAAGAAATTTGCTGACAAAATATACTGCATCTCCTGCCCAATCTACCAAGAGGAACACAATCTATCCCCAGCTGAGCTGAATCACATGCAAAGCTATGCTAGTTTTTTTAGGTAGTAAATTTTCTAATTATGTCCTCAAAGCCAGTCCCTTTTACCACTGCGTTTATATTACCATTGACTACACCGTCTGCTCTGTCTCTCCTGACCCATAGTTATGAGAATAAATAATTTTCATCATCAAACCAGGTGTACTTTACTGCCCAACTATGCATTCCATTTGCATTGTTATCAGCTCTAATTTTATACTGATATATTGCTCATTAGCACATCATTTTCTTTGGCATAAATGCTTTCAAAGTGTAAGTATGCAACATTTGAGAATTTGATAGCTAATCTGCCATTATTAATTTCTGTAAAAGGCGGCAATAGCAAACACTTGAAGAAAGTAGCAGAGGGTTTTCTTACTACAATTTCTGGTCATTTCAAGCTCATGTTCCAAAGCCGTGAATTAGCACATCTGAAGCCGGGGTTTCTGTTTCATGTTCTGTGTTCTTACAAAAGTTTCACATTGAACAGCGCTTGTAACAAAGAAAAATGCTGAAACGCATTATGTGAACATTTAAACCATTTTAACCATATATATAGACAAAGACATATAAATGTGTTCACTCATTTGTGAATCATCTACGTACTACACAAGGGTTCAGCAACCACCTGCACTCCAGCTGTTGTGAAACTACAACTCCCACCATGTACCATTTTTTTTCTATGGGACGCCAGGTACACCTGTGCAAGTGTGCATGTTGGGAATTGTAATTAGCTGGACTGCTGGAGGTTGCTGATCCCTGCGCTACAATATTGCTAAATTTAAAGAAAAAAATTCAGTTCTGTAGTTGTTTTCTATCTGTATGCTGCACTCACTTTTCGGGTACATTCACATGACGGTGCTGCCGCCATGCCTGTGTTGTAGACCGCAAGCCACAGGTCCATAAAACACAGGCATCCGTGTGCACTTCACATCACGGTGAAGACTTCCTTTCCTCCTCCGGCTATTCAGACCAGCATTATTGGAGCGGCTATTCTCCTTGCACTCTGAGAGATGCCAGAGTGCAAGGAGAATAGCCGCTCCAATAATGCTGGTCTGAATAGCCGGAGGAGGAAAGGTAGACAAACACTATGGACTGAGCAGGCATTGGTACCGACACAGGAGAGGGTAACGTACAAAACCAACAAAGTTGGTAAAATTAAGTTGGTTAAATATACTAATGTACTAAAATCACAATCTACATTAACCGGTCAATAGCCATGAGCCTTAATTTTCAAACTACTGGTGTGAAAGAGGCGTAATGAGAACTTGCAAACGATCCCAGATAATCATAGAATTACAAGGAAAAGCAGCATGCATGCTTAACAAGGACTGAAACAAGATTGTTGCTAACATTAATATAAAAGACCCAAGTGAATCGGAGGACATATTTGTAAGAAGCATCTGCGGTCCATATATTAAGGAATATATATTGCAGGTTCGATAATGAGGGTATCACAGTGAACTCTAGAGGTTGAAATACATTGCATTGCCTATTTATTATACTATTGTTTTACTATACATTGTGGTGTTTTAATTGTTTTTTTTTTCGAGAGGAATATGTGCACTTTCAATAACTTTTTATGGTAATTTTTATGTTAATAAACTTTGAAGGTAAAGAAAGTAGATCAGTGTAAATCCGTTTATGAGTGGCAGCCAGCAAATTTTATTTTATTTTTTATCTAACTATGTGTCTGTCTGTCTATCAATCTTTCTATATATCTGTCTGTTTGTCTGTCTATCTATCTATCTATCTATCTATCTATCTATCTATCTAATATATATATATATATATATATATATATATATATATATATATACATATGAAAATGGTAGTTTATTTTTTTCCTATACTGTATATATATATATATATATATATAATTGCATTAACTAGTCACCCTACTGAGGAAGGTCACTACTGTTTCTGTGGTGTAGGGCTGAACATGCCTTTGGAGAATTGACGGTAATTTTATTTTATGATAATTTTGCGTGCTGACACTCACTGGTTTTCCACTCTGTTGACCAAGCTTACATATCCTCTGACACCCTCAGGGATCAATCAGAGATTCAATTGTTCATGGTCTGAATACCCTAGAGAAATGTACTAGCTTTCAAATGATTAGTTTTCTCTCCCAATAGTATTCATGCTCAGCTCTAATATATATATTTTTTCCAACTTTTAACTCTATTTCTAGTTGGCTGTCTTGTGCACCAAGATTTTCCAGAGGTGCACTGTGAACAGCCTGAAGTACAGATGTTCTGCTTGAGCTATACAAGTTCAGAGGGAATGGAAAGCTTAGAGCAATTTAAGAGCAACCAAGCAAAGATAGAAATCCACAATGAAGCAGCTGATGTGAGCATTTTAGCCATTGGCTGGAAGGCAAAGAGAAGCAGAGGGAAAAAATATTATATATATATATATATATATATATATAGAGAGAGAGAGAGAGAGAGAGAGGAGTTTGCAATAGTGAAATAGAGAGTAGACTTGACATATTGATCAACCCTCATTTAGACATGTTTATGAAATAATGATTTTATTAAGACCTTCTTCATACAATATTTAAAGAGTTTTTAAACGCATGTAAAAAAAATCAGGGTGAGTAGTTTTTATGGCATTTATTTTTACATGTGCTTTAGTGCCAAATTTTATTTTGTACCATTTTATACAAGCATGAAATCTCTATAGCTATATGAGACTGCATATGAAAAAAGATGTCACTGACCACAAAAGTACAACTAAAACTCCAAAAATCAAACTACTGTATATGCAAACATTTATTATTTCATTACATACTTCCAACTAACTTCTGGCTAAAATGATGTCAATTTTTGAAACATGTGAGCCTTTGTCCAAACTCTTGTCTAAAAATCTCTGTCACTTTGGACAGCATATGGTAGAATAATTAAGGTTGGCTCAGATAGTTACGGTAAGAAAGTAACAATCTGAAAAGTTCAAATAAAGCCAGGTCTAAAAACATTCTTAGAATTCTTTTACATTGGTAGATCTCTGACCAGTCTGACCTCTGGGACCATCAGATCCTGAGAATGGTGGGAACTTGTTTAGTACTCCATGTACAATGGAGTTCCCAGTGACACAGATGTGCATGGAACTACAGCCAGAAAATGCTGTGCATGGGAAATAAAGGGGTACAGTGCTACATCATTTCTGCATCCCTTCATTCTCAGGATGTATGGGGATCCTAGAGATTAGACCACCATCAACCACAAAGTGTTGTTGGCATATCCTTGTGATATGTCATTCATTTATAAGATGGGTAAAGTCCTTTAAGATGTGGAGCAGCACTCCACTCTCAATACTACAGATCAAAACAAATGTATATAGGTTAGGCTACAAATGCACGAATGAATTAATGAAAGTATTAATGAATGAATAGAAGAATGAGGCTATGCAGCATCCTGGAGACCCTATTAGACTGCACAATATTTGGACAGGAAGAGTACTTATGGACACTAAACACATTCATCTGCGCTTGTTTACATCGGCCTATTACCCAGGCCAATGTACAGTGAATGTTGGAGGAATGATCACAACAGCAGTAATTCCTCCCACTTTCAGTTCTTTTCATTATCATAGCACATCCCTGATTACACAGGAAGATGTGTTGCTGATTACCATCCATCTTCCATCCTAATGATGCAAGTCAGCTGAGGTTTCTCATTAATTGGCTAATCGGTAGCGTGATTATACAGAACAGTTATCGGGAATAAGTATTCCTATCAATGCCTATTCCTAATAATTGGCCTCAAAATGTGTCTGTCTAATAGACCCTTTACCTCCTACCATTTATTTTATTTATTTTCTCTGGGTAGGGACTTTTGGATCTGAGGGACTTGCATTGTCTGGCACACGTATCAGTATTGGTCATAGACCTTATTTCTGGATCTCATTTTTGGGTCATAAAACAGATATTGATTGTCATCTTTGGTGGACCCTACACATACTGTAAATTACTCTGTTGTACATTCTGATAAATATCTCCTTTGAAATGGTAGCAAACATGTAACTTGCACAGTAATAAATCTAAACTAGTATACCTTGGTTTGTAAAATTGTAATAGACTTAAGAGAGTTGTCCCCAGACTTGATGCTGAACTCGGCTTTGGTTTCGAGGTACTAGTTGGAACTGAAGCGGAGTCCGGTTTCAAGTTTTAAAGTGGTTTTTCACCTTAAAAATAAACTACCAAAGTTATTCAACGAAGTCACCTGCAACTTTGTGATTAACTCACTTTGGCTCATCGGAGCCCATACATTCTAATACTGAACGGAGACGAATGGAGTGCCATAGGAAAAAAACACGAAAGACAGTGGAGAAATTGCTTTTTTTTTCAAATTCCCCCCATTTGGTATTTTGTTGCCTGCTTCACACTACATTGTATGCCATATTAAATTACAACTTCTCCCGCTAAAAATAAGCCGTCATACAACTATGTGAATTGAAAAATAAAAAAGTTATGGCTCAAGGAAGCTAGAGAAGAAAAAAGAAAAAAAACCAAAAAAAAAAAAACCCTGGTGTCCTAAGAGTTAAAGGAACTATACCCACTATTGTGCCCCCCAAAATGTCCAGGCACCGCATACAGATAATACTTATGCCCAGTGGGGGGGGGGTGCAACCAATAGCAGGCCACCTTGGAAATGAGCCTCCCTAGTGTCACACACAATGTTATGAAGGCTTGTTCCCATCATGGCCTGCTATTAACTGCCCCCCATGTCTCTGGATGTTTTCATCTGTGTAACAGGAGGGAGGCAGTGGCGGCTTTTCAGGCTTTAGGAGCAATGCAGGTGTCGGGGAATGAGGTAAGTGAGGTGCCCCGGCATTTTGGGGGGCATTATTGTGGTTAGTTAACCCATTTAACTCCTTGCTGCTGATGCATACCCTCCCCCCCTGCAAAGTGACTGATGTTCCTGGGGGGGGGGGGGGGGGCTGTAGGCTCATAGAGGACTCAGAAGTACAGTGTACATTTGCCCCCTTTCCCTGGGGGAATGCATCAGCAGCTAGGAGTTAAAGGGGTTATCTAACCCCTATAATGCCCCCCAAAATGCCCGGGCACATTACTTACCTCATTCTCCAACTCCCGCATTTCTCCTTAGAGAATACAGTGCCAATAGTGCTGCCCAATGCCTTCAAATACTATACTGTAGAAATAGTGCATTATAAACAGCCCCCTATAGTAACAGTGGTCTCCAAAATATAATTAATACTAATTATTCTCTCCCAGAGTGCCCGCCCCAATTATAAAGCCCTTTATAGGGTCCCCAGTAGCTTAAATGCCCTGTATTGTGCCCCCAGTAATTGAAAGGTCCCTAGTAGCCCAAACGATCCCCTATAGTGCCCCAACAGCTTAACAGTCCACTATAGTGCCCCTCAGCAGTCCCCTATAGTGCCCCCCAGCAGCTTGTCCCCTATAATGCCCCCCACACCTCTGGGATGACGCACACACCTCACTCACCTATCACAGTCATGCTAGACCAGTGCAATCCAGTGGACAGAGTTTGCACCTGGCCGCAGTGCTGCAGTCTGACGTGTCTGACCACATGGGAAACAAAAAGCTGCACTTTCATTGGTGGCAGGACTCTTCCTCCTGACCTCGTCCTCCACTTCTGATCTTCTCGCTCAGTGCAGACCCAGGCCAGTGACTTTCTTATCTCCCTGGCGGGCAGCACGTGAGCGGAGAGGGTACGCTGGGTGCACGCCTCTTTGTGTGGCCGGAGCAAGAACACAAGTGGGAGGGCCATGGGCTGCCTCTATTAACTACGTAGACGTAGGGGAGGGCCTTCCATGCGCTCCGGGCCCATCTGTGCCGCGGGCCCCATAGCAACAGCGTGGTTTGCCTATATTGGCAGTAGGCCACTGGCTGGGAGGGTCTTTAAATGTGGACCCCACTTGCATGTGTAGCGTGTGCCATAGTCGACAAGTCTCTGCTGTTTGAAATAGCAGAGGCCCATAGCTCATGTCTGCGACTGGCAATAGTGATGATCACATGCATTTAACCCATTAGATGCTGTGGTCAAGTGTGACTACGGCATCTAAATAGCAAAAAAAACGGAAGTGTGCGCTTCAAGGTTAAGTGATTATATGGTTTAGGATGAATAATGGAGGCTCTAATGAGAGGGCACCCCAGGGCACCACAAATAACCAAAAAAATGTGAACCACTATAATGGCGCCATTCTTTTGTCGGAATGAATATAGTGAGAAGACAATAGTACGGAGAAATAACGTAATATTAAAATCTCATACAATCAATAGACAATTCTGGATGAGAATACTGTATGAAAAATACAAGTTGGACTCACTTAATTGGGCTGGATGTCTGTTGGATAAAGCTCAAGAGACCTTCAGACGAAATATCGAAATATAGAGACAGAGAGCCCAAACAAACAAAAAAAATGGAGATGAACACGTATACGCAACACCCACATGAGCTGTCACTGGCAGAGTAATAGAACAACATAGTTGGTAAGACAGCACTACTTTCTGATACTAGATCAGAATGTCCATTTAGTAGTGGTGCCAGCGGCATCGAGTCCCGGCATAATGGACCCCCAATGCAAATGAAGAAAATAATAGAAAACCGAGGCACTCCAATGTCCTCAAAAGAGATGTGAATTTATTTCACCCAATAAGCGACGTTTCGACTAATAGAGTCTTTTTCAAGTTCAATGTGATACATCAAGTGCAACATATAAATACCCTAACCTTATCTCTAATTGGTTACAAACAAGTAGTGGGAAGGGCTTCTAGAAATAACTCCTCCCCTATCATATTCAACATAAATGATCCCCACTCCTATATAATCACAGTGCAATACATAGTGCAATAGAATTGCATCAAAAAGTAGGATATATATCATACCAAATCATATGCTAATGGTTGTATTCCGGAGGGTTCACAGATTTAGCAAAGTGGCGTCTTTTCATTGGAACTGCGCCTGTGCCGTTCCCTTTGTGCGCATGTCCTCCTAGGAACAGGTACATTTTAGCATTCTTTCTATGCGTATAGCTCTGGTCTGCGAACACGTGACTTCTTCCGGTCACGTGATACTTTCCGTTCACGTGATACTTTCCGCTCACCTGACCATCACGTGACCTGCAATGTGTCACGTAACTAGGCTACCAGTCTAGTTCCCATGTAAAAATGTATGGGCAGTCGCAAGAGACATCCATTGTTTATTTAACAAGGTCCTAGGAAGTTAGTTGTTGTTGTGAGGGTATATTATACCTATATTATGTGATATCTGAGGCTTAGGGGTGGTTTCTTTCAATAGATAGTAGTATGTATTTCCCACTGGGCACGCACTACATGTCGGACACCAGGTACTGTAGGTAACAATAAATAAATAATAAAATAAATAAATAATTAGCTTAACAGCGGACATTCGGGGATCAACGCTCAGGGAACATCAGTAATTGTGGGATATTAGAGTGTAGTGTACATATTTAACTGGATCTCACATTACTAGACTGTATTTTAATGTACCCACATCCAATAGTTCCGAACCTGGATGTGGGGACCAGATCCCCCATTGGGGGATCTGGTCCTTCGATCAAATACGCTCAGTCTCTCGGAAGAGATACAGCGTATTAGATCCGCAGTTCCTATGTTGGCCTGCAGGAGAGTACAATCTAAAAAAAATCTAACTAGTGAATATTGTAGCCTCCTAGAGGACCTAAAAAAAATATATAAAAAAATATACAAAAATAAAAAAATTCTATCACCCTCTCTTTCCCTAGAAAAAAAAAATGTAACCAATAAAAAATCATGGGCATTGTCCCATCTGAAAATGCCCATACTATTAAAATATAAATGTATATTTATCCCATATGGTGAATGGCTTAATAGTAAAAAAAATCTAAATTGACAATTCACCATTTTTTTACCAAACAAAATGGGAAAAAAATGTGATTTAAAAAAATCACACCGACTTCAAAATGGTATCAATGAAAGCTAAAGATCATTCCGCACAAAATGAGCCCCCACACAGCTCAGTAGATGTAACTATAAAAAATGTTATGGGCATCAGAATATTTTTTTTTCATTTTCTTATAATTTTTTTAATTAGAGGGATTTGATTAGTGATGATGTCCTCCTGTAGTTCACAGGAAGTCAGCCACGGGGAGAGACAGAGTTACTGTTTACATATCAGAGCAAGCTCTGGGCTGCTGATCAGACTTGAGGTCACATGATCAGATTCCGATAATGAAAAGGATCAACATGTATCGATGCAACTGAGTTAGTAACAAATTACACTGCTAGAATATTGGTGCTGAGTTAACCATTTAATATAGAAATAATATAGAAATAAGGAATATTTGAGCCATAAAATAAAAATAAATGCATGCATTTGAACTAATCGAAATATAGAGACAGAGAGCCCAAACAAACAAAAAAAATGGAGATGAACACGTATATGCAACACCCACATGAGCTCTGACTAATACCAACCCTGGTTCTGAATGCAGCTCTGGCCTAACTAGCCCACTTGTTTTTCTCACTGAGACCTGAATCACATCCCCCAAAGAAAAGAGAAAAATAGCAGATATTTATCCAACGTATTATCAGAATGAAGCGGAAGCTGAAAAGTCCTTGTCTTGTTGTCATATTATTCCTTTATATAATAGGTTAATTCAGGACAGTAGACATTGAAAATGCTCATTGATAATGCTTAATGTTCCCTTATTATAGTCGACTTATTATAGATATGATGTCTTTATAAATGTAGAAAGTATACAAGAAGCCATGTTTGTTCTATATTATGTTGGGGAACTATTGTGTTGCAAAGCAAGACATTAGTGATTTGTTTGGCAACATAATAAAAACCATGGGGGGAGTGGCGTTTATCAACCCTTTTACTCCTTAAAAATGGCATCAAAAAGTTTCAAAGTTTTGTGCATTCCCTGTTTTGCAAAAATGTGAGACTCTTTGGGTTTTTAGAGCCCCATTTGCCACTTTCCAAAATGTGGGAGAAGCAGAGTGGAGAGTAGGTGGTGCAGGTCATGCACATTTATCATAATCTACTACAGGAGATTGGCATACATTATACTGTACCTACAGTCAACACCAGCTCCATTATAGATTTAGGTGCAGATTTCAGTTAGGGTGTACAAACTGGCACAGCCTCCCGGCACAAACCGGCATGTGACTCCTGATAATTGTGGCTTATCGTACGCCAGTGGGAGATTAATACAGGCAAATAATATGCTGATCCTGAAAAATGTCCCCCTATTTCTTTAAAACGATCTGCAATAGTTTGGGTTATAACTGTGTAGTAATTACTCATTTTGGTTACTACCTGCACTTTGTACTTTATAGGAGTATGACTTAGGCTATCCATAAACATTTAACAGCGTTCGAGTGAACAATTGTTTGGGTTCTAACTGTGTAGAAATTACTTATTTTTGTTACTCTCTACACTTTTCACTTTATATGAGTATCATCGAGCTTCAGTTCCTAGATCCGAAGTCACTTCGTTCAAAACTTATTAATGCTGTACGGAGATCCATCTCTGTACAGCATTAAAATATATGGCCTCCGATAAGGGGAAATAATTGGGGGTTGTGTACTCCTGAACTGCCTGTTTTCCTCATAGGTTGATTTTAATTAGCATGATTTATAAAGCTTAGCCCGCCCTCCCCACTGACATAAAGCCTTGTGGCATCAGGAGAGGTATGGGGTGTATTCTTACTGTATCCACTTGTAGCCATTTGGCATCAGGGGATGTGTGGAGTGGGCTCAGAATTCATGTTGGTACCTGTATTCTTTAGATTCAATGGAGGCCATTTTGGCACCCAAATAACAAAAATTAAAAGGTGCCCAGCATGCATGTGGGACCTACGCTCCCTCAATGTTATGGTAGCTGTTTATGGCACATAGTGTTAGGAACTTGTCTAATCAGAGATCGACTTGACATCTGGCAGACGGGCTCAAACAATTTTGTACAAGCATCTCAAATTTAAGCACAGCATTAGCAATATAAATACTTTTTTGTACTTTATTTGGATCGCAGTGGATTGGAGTGCTGTTGCATTATATATTTAGTTTAGTTTTGTTTTCAGCCATGGCAACGTGCACCTGCATATTGGGATGTGCTGACTAACCCCCTTTTATTATTCGATGAGGGGAAATCAGTTATGCTCCAAGTTTCGCAAGACTTCGGTGAATGACTTTGGTATTTTTTTAAAAACTGGAAAACAACTTTTAAACTTGGATCTGAACTTGGCTTCGGTTCTGATTGGTACCTTGGAACCGAAGCCCAGCTCGGGTCCAAGTTTTAAAGTGGTTTTCCAGTTTGAAAATCAAATACTGAAGTTATTTAACAAAGTCTTGTGGGACTTTGGAAATAACGGATTTCACCTCATTAAAGGCCGTACATTTTAATGCTGTATGGATACAGACCTCCGTACAGCCTAAATCCGAAGTTTTGAGGGAAGAGACTTCAAATCTAGGATCCAAAGCTCGTTTCGTTCATCACTAGAGATGAGCAAATCTTCAGAGTTTTGGGTTGTTTTGAACTCACCAAACGTTTTAAAAAGTTTGGTTTGGGTATGAATCTAATTTTTCCAAACTAAACTTGCACCAATTGATCTGGAAATTGGTATATAACGCCCACTATTACTCTAAAACACAGATTTATTTTTATTTTATTTTTATTCAATGCTTGTTTTAACGTTTTATGTATTTTTTTATTTTCCCTCACCCATCCCCTCGGTCTGATACAGCGTCAGGTGTAACTGTATCTACTTGTATCATTGCCACCACAAACTGCGGTTATTGCTTTGCTGCAACTTATTGCAATTACCTCCTGCCTGGTGGTGACAGAACACTTTTGATTGCTTATACACTGGGCGCCAAGATTCGTCTGAATTTAACCCAAATATATTCAAGTTTCATTTGGTGTCCAATAAATTGGAGATTTTGAACGAATCTCTGAATCTGCAAATAGATTCTCTCATCACTATGAGTATGTCTTAAGCTGTCCATACATATTCAATAGCTTTCAGTCTAACAATTGTGTTCTAACTGTGTAGTAATTATTCATTTTGGTTACTATTAGCGCTTTGCACTTTATCTGAGTATGTCTTAAGCTGTCCATAAAGATTCAACAACATTCAATCTAACCGTCATTTGGCCATAACGTGCATGTGTGTTCTATGGGGAGAGTAGATAAAGTTACTGCCAGACAGTTCTGGTGGGGGCTTTTATCCCCCAAGAACAAAAGGATAGGGTGAAAATATTAACTTTGCCTAATCCTTGTCTCTTTCAACATCATCTGTCAGGAGCGAATCAGAAGCTGCTGACACACATTAGTGTGTTGGCTGACATGTGTATATCCAACTTAATGCATTTTTATCGTTCAGATTTCAGAATACATTCCCTTTTCCCTGTTAAAACCTATTTATTGTCAGACTTGCCTACAGGAGGATCCACTAGTGGGCCAAATTGTAATCATTATCAATGTCCAGTCAATTGCCAGGTCTACCACATTTTTCGTTATTTCAGAATCATACACTTGCTTTTGCTCTTTATTGCTTATGGGTTGGCCCACAAGACAATTCCTTCTTGTCGGACTAATATGTTGTAATCTCATTTAAATGCAAAGGTCTCCTTAACTGAACGAGAAGCCGACTGTTGAGAAGGAACACTTCGTTCCCAACAATCGGCCTCCCGGTTGGCCCATGTAAATCCAACTTTATTCCCACCAGTTACACAAAGTAGTGGTTCTCTAATAAAAGGGGAAAATAATTCCATGTGTCAATCCCGTCCGCAATAAATCACATACAGTATCCTATAAACTGATTTTTCTGCTGATCTCAATAAAACTTAACTTTTATTACAGTATAATTCCAATTCCAAGTTTTAGTAACCATTGTTGTATCCAATCTATTAGTGAGATTTCTGCACACACAGAGCTTAAAGCAGGTTTTAAATACACACTTCCTGCTAACCCAACATGTTTCACTGATGTTGTAGCTTGTAATCAATAGGCAGGAAATGACAGTTAGATAGATAAGGGATATCATATAACTGCACCCTTTTAAACTTGAATGCACATTATTTTCTAAATAATTGCATCACAACAATTGCTAAAGCATAATATAATATACAATAACTAGAGATGAGCGAATCAAAGTTGATGAAGTGGAATTTAATCAGAATTTCAGGAAAAATTTGATTCGCAAAAAATCCGAATTTCCTGACGCTTCGTGGTAACGAATTGCATTTTTTCATCAAATGGTTGCTGCACATGTTAGGACATGGAGCAAGGAACTCTGGAAATGAGGCATCGCCAATACCATGCATGCAGCCAATCAGCATCCAGCCAGCCCTGTGACGTCACAGGCCTATAAATAGCCTCAGCCATATTGGATTCCACCATTTTCCAGTGTACTTAGTGCAGGGAGAGATGTCAGCAGGCTCTAGGCAAAGTGGTCATTCATAGAAAATTTCCAGCTCACCCATATGTAGATTCCAGCGTGCATGGTGGTTCAGAAAAGCTTCTGAGTGGTAACTTCAGGTGCATAAAAAGGATGTCCAGCACTGCTTGGTTATTTGGTGCAATATCTTCTTTTTATTTATGTAGCAACAAGATTTGTACAAACACACTGTACAGCGGTAAAATTGACGTATTTCGGACCCTGGGGCCCTCAGTCGTAACGTTACGACTAAGAACCTTGACAAAAGAGACCGATTTCTTCTGGCTACCTGCCTCAGCTACTATTCTGATGCTGCCACCCGCCTGATGCCACACATCTGATGCCAAGTGCTCCTTCTTACACCTACCATCGATAGCGGGTACTGTTATTGCCACCCACCCCCCCACTCTGTCACGAGATCACTCTGTGGTCTCCTGATGCTGCTGCCACCTCACCACTTAGGTCTCCTTATGCTGCTGCAGCCACCTCCACACTCTGTCATTTTGCCACTCTGTGGCTTCCTTATGATACTGCTGCCACCTACACACTATGTCATCTTGCCACTCTGTGGCCTCCTCAAGCTGCTGTTACCTCAACACTATGTAATTGTGCCACTCTGTGGACTTCTCAATCTGTTCTCCCACCCTCCCCACTTCATGACTGGGCCGCTATTTTTCCTTTTTGGCCTGGTTGGCATCTGATCTGTCAGAAGGAAGGAAAAATGAGACACACAATGGATCATGTCTGTGTAACAGCTGTAAGGCCTATATGGTCCCATCATAATTGGCATATTATTTAGTAGCCAAAAGCAGGAGTGGGTACTAAACACAGAAGACATGCAAATATTCCATTCACATGTCATCTCTGTTTTGGATCCACTCCTGTTTTTTTTTTTTTTTTGCTTTAGCAATACTGATGGATTACTGACCAAATGCTGACAGAATGAAGGCGGATGCTCAACAGACAGGATCCGTTTTTTGGGGGTTTATTGTTCTGAGGAGTGGAAAAATAATCAGTGACGTCAACACAAACTTACTGCTGACACCCTCTCCACTCTGTCAGGGGGGCTCTATTTGTATAAGTGTTTAATAGAACAGGTTCTGTAGACATCTATGTGAAATCAGCTGATGACAGTTTAAAAGGAGTGCACTCTTTCACACTACAGTAAGATCTTTGGCCTCTGCACGGTTCATTACACCTGGTGCTAACATCGGCCTGTAAGGTTGAGTTCCCACCTGAGTTATTTGGTCAGTTTTGGCCTCGTAACTGCCCAAATAAGTGAAGTGTGCAGTGATTCTAAGAGCGATGCCTGCCATGTGCATGTCATACTGACTCACAGTATTATTTTACTACCAAAGCAGACTACCTATGCGTGTTACTGCAAGGCACAGTGTTCTACACCACCATACAGGTTCTCCCTTCCTGAGATGTCACTAATTTTTATTGTCTGGGGTAGAGTAGATTAATAGATCAGCTTGTGTTAATCCAAGTGTGTCATACTTTAACTATTGGAACAAACAGCAATGACACATGTGGCTATATGATAGAAGTATTAATATGACAATAAACCTAAGCAGTTACAGTACAATACAGTACCCACTGTGTAGTCCTCTTCTTACTGATCATCAAAAAAGGTCCTTTAGCTACACTAAGTCAGAGCTTTCATTTATTTATGCCTGGAGACCATCAACATGGAGAGGGCTGTGTTTCACACAATCCTCTCCATCACCTAAATGATCACTCAGCCTCCTCTCTGCCTGCACTGATAACACAGATTGGTGTCAGGTGTGGAGAGAGAGAAATGTGCAAATGTGCAGATGTATTATTGATCCAGCAAAGTGTTGTATGAATGCTCTGTTGGATAATGAAAACGTACATAAGTTTTCAAAAAAGTTTGCATAGTGGCTGTACTTCTTTATACAATAATAACTGTGAAGGAACTGATGTTTTTTGGGCTTCTATAAAGTCTTGTTTAGCCATATTATTCTTTGTTTCAGTTGAATAGCTAAATGCATTTACCTCAGAAGCAGTGGGTATCCCCTACTTTCAAATCTGCCAGTACTGTAAGCAATGACCTCACTTTCATTACTTCCCAGTAAGGTTTGTTTTCTTCTAGGGATGAAAGCTGATAGGGAGTGAGAGATCAGACTTCCAGGCACACAGGAGCTTCTCTGGTCTTCAAAAGCAGTGTATAGGCAGTGCTTCTATCAGGCTCAGGATCTCAGCTAGCTCTGAAATCCCCCCCATTTCCTGTGAACTTTCTTCTGAGTCTCTGTTACCAGGGACAGATATTGCCAAAAAACAGGAAGTGGATGGCAATCTAGGTGGAAGTGAGACCCCTAGTGAACATGATTTGCAGTCATATTTTTTAAATGAAGTGATTTAGAAATCTGCTATTTATACCATTCTCTAATAAATGAAATTACATTGTGTAAAAGTACAGTGACTCTTTAAGAAACAGTCAGGGTGGTCTGGCACTGCTGGAGAACCTTGAGAGTGGAAAAAAAAGATACAGGCACTTTTGAGCAAGAATTTTTTTAAAAAGTGCGTCTTATAGTTCACAAAATACTAGTTTTATTCTCGCACGCATTGGGTAGACACTCTAAGAGGGAATCAACAGTGCAGCGGAGGGCGCCATAATAAGTAACAGTAATATCTACACTCAGAGACATTTTTCTAATGACTCCAATTTAATTTTATATTTTGAATAAAATTATCAAAGAAAATTAATATTTATTTCTGAGCGCACCCTTTTATATTTTTGACTATATGCTGATCTTAAAGGCAATGTTACATATGCCAATGATCGTCAAACCAACAACTCTATAAATGTTTGTCCCAATGACTGCCATATGTATTCATGCCCAGTGATCTTCTGACAAGTGAACCAACGCTGATCATTTCTTATATGTCTTCTCATATAGCATTATATGTCAGCAGAGCATTGCATTATATAAACCTGAATGTGCTGCCAATCATAATCAAACTGTCTGTGCCCGTACTATTGTACTATTAATTGTTTGGTCACATACAGTACTCATGTTCACTCCATGTAAATGGAGCTAAGTTCATGTGGAGTGACTTGCTATATCATTAATCGGCACTGGTTTGGACAGGAGATCTACCCTTGTGAAAGGACCCTAAGTGAATGTTTTAAACGATTCATACAACTCATTCCCTTTAATAGTAATGGGATTCATGGTTATCATAAAAAAAAGTGTTTAGAAAAAGGCAGAAACAGAAATGAAGATAACTCCAAAATGGTACTTTATTGAGCCAGGAAAATTCACAGTTCAGAAGTTGGTTTAATGATTTACAAATGTCCATGGGAATCAAAGTTTCCTTGCCAAACAAGAGTTCATGAGCTGTGAGAAAGTGGCAATCTAATGCCCTTCAATATAGGGCAAGCTTCTGAACCTGATATACATTTTTTTCTGGACATGGTAAAATTTATAGTCTATACCACTAATTCAAAATATATGGCTAAGCCAAATGTAAAAGAAAATAACATTTGCCTAAAAAGTAAAATCTGAAACATTCTTACACAAGCCACTTAGGACGGTCAAAGCCTATAAGATACAATTTACAAATTGTATGAAGTTTATTGTTTGACCATTATACTGTATGTACTTAATTATGTCTTTATTTAATGACTTTATTGTCTTAGCCATAAACTAACCTTTTTTTTTTTCAATGAAAACACAGGAGTTGATGAAGATTTACAAATTGCTATGTGCCTATGTAAGGGAAACAAAATACGAAATGGAGGGAGTCCCCTGTTGCTGGCCGCAAGCTCGCTCTGTGCACCCCACCTCCACAAGATGCACCAAAAGATAGTATATGTCCTATCTTTTGCAACATGATTCTGAAGGCTTCCGTGTGTTCCCGCTGCTTCTGGGTCCGTGCTATTGCACTGCAAAACATAGGACATGTACTATCTTTGACCACATCTTGTGGATCGCAGACCCATTGAATAGGTACGCGCTGTGATACAGGGTGCAGACAGCCGGTGCCCATGTTTTGCAGATACATGGTTTGTGATTCACAAAACCGGCATGACTGTCACACATTTGAGTGAATGTGTCCTTACCATGATTATGTGCAGAGTGCATTCAGGAGTAAGGCAGTTGCTTCAACCAATAGCTGTAGAGCAGGGGGGAGATGTCAGATGTGGTGCCAGTAACATGCAGCAGTAGTTGTTCTTTGCTTGTGATGTTAAAATGGTTATGCTAAGATTTTAAATCATCCCTTATTCACATCCCTTATTCACATGACAGGGGTTACATTTCTGATAGGTAAGGATCCATCCCTCATAGGATGCCCACTAGTCATGAGAATGGGGGTACCATGTCCCCCTGTATAAATAAAGCTGCATGTGTGCTACTGCTCTATTCATCTCTAATGGAAGGCCAGAGAAAGCAGGGCACTATAGTGGAGCTGAATGGTGTATCAGTGGGTATGTTCAACTGCCGAGACACGCAACCTTATGATCAGTGGGGGTGCCAATGGCCAGCCCCTAACAAACAGACAGTTATTGATTATCTAATTCTACAGTTTTCAAACCAGCACCTGGATCTGAATACTTTTGTAATTGCATTTAATTACAGACTTAGTATAGCCACTGAGTTATTCAATACAATGTATCTGTATAGCACCACCTGCTGTTTGTTCTATTTCAAATTTTTCTGTTCTCCTCACAGAGGTGGACACACATGCTCAGTTCCATCCTTCAACTGCCACCATCTGCAGCAGACAGGACACAGACCCTGAAATGGCCATGCCACCTGAACAGCCAGCTTGAAATAAATCTAGCAGAGCAATTGTAGAAATGAATGAGAAGTGTGTGTGTGTGTGTGTGTGTGTGTCTGTGTGTGTGTGTGTGGGGGGGGGGGGGTTAAGGGGCTCTGGATCAATGTGAGGTACTGGGCTGGTTCTAGTTTTGTTAGGAAGAGGTTGTCAAGTACTAGATTATGTATGGTTTTCTTTTTTAACATTAATCATGTTTTCAGACCTTTTTTTGAAGCTTAGTAGAGAAGGTGGTTGGCTTCATGGAAAAGGAGGTGAGGTTTGCATGTGGTGCTAAAGAACATGCCAAAATTTTGATGCATTTTTTTTTAGTAAATAAAAGACTGGACAGTCTATTTGTGCCCCAGATTCAGATTTATCATTCAACATCTGTCACTGTGATACATTTGGAGCAGTTTAAGACTGTCTAAGATTATGCTTGGGGGTACTCCACCAATGATATCATGTGAGGCTATCGCCTAGAGCAGCACCACGTAAGGGCATTCATTGTGACACAGGGGTTAGGTTAAGAAATTGGCATTGGCGGGGCGCAGTTTCAGTTTTCGCCTCAGGCAGCAGAAAGGCTAGGTGCATCCCTGATTACGCTGTCTTACTTTTAGACAGCATTAGTAAATGCAGGCTTTTATGTTTATGGACATTTTAGTCATGTCTAGATAGATTTGACTTGTAGCGGACTTCAGTGATGTTTTCGTTAGTAAAAGTCTCCTCTCTATTTCACAACGGCAAGGTAGAAGAAAATCCATTTCATTCCAATCATGCCAACATCATTAGGATGCAAAGGGAGGCAATTGAAAGACTGTAAAACTGTGTGCTTGAACCTGACACAACAATTTACCCTGCCAATTTTTAAACTTTTACCTAGTCTAATGGCGGCCGAGTGGCAATTTATATATCCAAGGCCTAAAGATATTACCCAATACACAATGTATTAGTCTTCATTACCAAGAGCAAATTGTACTATATATATTATAGATATCTTATAGATTTTTTCAGGACATAAGAAATACGACTGCTAGCGACTTCCAGGTCTGGATTAATGTATGGTTCCTCTACTGCAGCTAGAATTGTTTGCTCATTATCACGGCGAGAATAAAACATCAATATTATTCCTGAGAACAGTATAGGGTGAGATGGCTGTCACTAGAAACAATTAAGAAGGGTTTTCACGTTAACGCAGGAAATGAGGAAAGATTTGAAAGAAGTAAACAAGGACAAAATTGGAGGTCAACTGGAAAAAAAATGCTAGAAAATCAACAGACTGTAAAATTTGGCATGTACGGAATTGTTTATTTCAGAATAATGGCTTGCATTTTGATATAAAGTGTACTAGAAATGGAATTCATACAGGCGCATACAGGCTGTTTACAAAAGCGATTGCATGATAAATCAATTAATAGAAAAAGGAAAAATTTGAAATTAATTTTTGATTTATGCTATGTAGATCACTCACATTATCCCGACAGGTTAAGGCCCCCAAATGTTTTTCTGCTTATACAAAGGTGAATTGACTTATACTTCACGGGGGTTTGTTGTGGATCATTGCAGCATGGAGACTGGCTGGACTTGTACTAAAATCGGCTTTAATACTACTATATGTAACTATGTGTGTCATTTTTAGATCTGCAGAAGACATAAAAAATCATTTCAGCATAAGATAGAAGCTCATCTTTATGTATCAATAGAACAGGTGATTTCCTCTTTTTGGGAAATTTTATATAAAAAAACTGAATTTTAGTGTTACAATTAGCATATTTTTCACGCAATATGAACTTAAAAAACGTGCAGAAAAGATTTGATATACATTAGTTTCTACCTTAAGGCTTCTTTCACTGCTCAATTGAGCAGCAAATTGTTGAGAAGGAAGTGTTCCTTCCCAAAAGTCGCCTTCTCATCAGTGAAGCATCTCCTCTATAGTATGGGGAGGAGAGATCGCTAATGCCAATCACTAGTCCCCCTACAGAATCATTGATTACCGCCATCAGAACGTGATTAGACAACATGATCTTTCTAGCGAAAATAATAGAGGAATGGCACAACGGATGGCACAGAATTCAAATTTCATGTGAAATACAATTGTTTGGTAAAACAGTAGTCATATGGACACCTACAATAGATACTTACCTATATTGTTATTGATGCTGGTTACTTACCTGTATTATTAGAGGATTGACTAAAGGAAGCCATATACTAATGCCTTATTCTCCTAGTGGGAAGTCTTCTGCCAGAGGTATATGGCAGTGATTTATTCCCCTCTCTCTATTGAGAACACTTGCACACTTGGCTTACCCAATTGCCCATGTTTGAGGAAAAGGGAGGTGAGAGGTATAGCTGTATGCCGATGAACCTCCAGCCAACAGATGTATAGCCACCTAAGATGTATAGCCACTCTTAGCATTATGGAAAGGTTGTGAACGTGGAAACAACACTGGACTCTTGTATTCTCTGTGGCAAAACCTAGCACCTTCACCGCTGTACACACCTGCGTGCGTCGGGATTGGGAATAACTTTGATAGACAAAATTTAACCACTTCAATGCCACATTCAAGAGCGACAGCTTCATCTGAGAGCAGACACAGGGGGCTCACTCTACCTGTGGCAGGGTGTAATACAATGCTGGTAAAATCACTGTGCACATCAATACAGAAATAATATTGTGAATAGCACAAGCTATCAAACAAAAACATTAAAAAAGGAAATAAAGAAACTCTTTTCCCATCTATCGTATTAAAAATGAAAAAAAAAAAAAAAAAAAAAAAACATAATTCACATTGCTGCATCTAAAACTGTTCATTCTTCTTCTTCTTATCCTGCACGGAAAAATGCCGTAACAAAGACAAAAAATCCCAACTCCAGAATTCTAGTTTTCGCTCACGTCACCTCCCCCCAAAAATAGAATAAAGCTTTATCAAAAGGATGCCTGTTCACCAAAATGATACCAATAAAAAATACAGCTCACCCAAGAGAAAAGAGCCCTCACAGATCTCTGTCAATAGAAAAATGAAAAGTTATCTTTGCTAAAATGTTTTACATTTTTTGTAGAAAAGGTTTTGATGTTTTTTAAAGTAATAGTAAGGTATGGCTACATGGTCAATTTGCCTGATGCAGTTTGGAAGCAAAAAAAATAGTAAATTCTAAAAGGAGAAAAAGTATTGTCCATCCTTTAAAGGGATTCTGTCACCAGCTTTGACCCCTGTCAGCTAAACATATGCTGACACTCAGGGTCTCATCAGGAGTCCTAATGTGTGCTCATCAAAGCGATCAGTACCTTTATTTAGCCCAAAAACAGGTTTTACTAACCTGTCAATCAAATAAATAAGGTGCCCAAGGGGAGGTCCAGGGATGCAGGGTGCCCGGCCACACCCAACGCCGTTCGTGCCCAGCGCCGCCTTTCCTGACTTGTGCACCGCCTCCTAATGCTCTGTGCCGCCTCTCCCTCCCTCTCCTCCTGCTTCAAGATCTCGCGCATGCACACTTCGCTTGAAGAAGCCGATTCCCGAAGTCCGCACGGGCGCATCAGGCAGAGCCCTGTGCACACGTGCGAGATCTTGAAGCAGAAGGAGGGGGAGGGAGAAAGAGGCGCCACAGAGCATTAGGAGGCGGCGCACAAGTCAGGAAAGGCGGCGCTGGGCACGAACGGCGTTGGGTGCGGCCGGGCACCCTGCATCCCTGGACCTCCCCTTGGGCACCTTATTTATTTGATTGACAGGTTAGTAAAACCTGTTTTTTGGCTAAATAAAGGTACTGATCGCTTTGATGTGCACACATTAGGACTCCTGATGAGACCCTGAGTGTCAGCATATGTTTAGCTGACAGGGGTCAAACCTGGTGACAGAATCCCTTTAAACTTTCTCTCCTGCTACGATTCACTCCTGATTTATGCTTCCAAAACTGCATCAGGAAACCTGTTGTACTCTAGGCAACAGATACATTATATAAGTTTGGTATTAACATAATCATAATGAAATGCAGAATAAGTTTATAATATAATTTTCATCACATAGCAAACGCCATAAAAACTAAAGCAAACAAACAATGATGAAATCGCAGGACTATTTTCACCCCCCCCGAATACTTTATTGTCAGTTTCATAATTGTATGGAATATTAAATGGTGCCACTAAAAAGTACAACTCGTTTCACAAATAAAAAATCCCTAATATAGCTATGTCGGCAAAAAAAAAAAAAATGGCCTGGTCTACTCAGCTGTAGGTTTGCTCCTACTCTATAAGGCCTAGTTTACACCTAAGTGATTTGGTCAGTGATTTCCATCAGTGATTGTGAGTCAAAACCAGGTGTGGAGTATACAATGAGATAAGACACTATAGAAAGATTTGTACCTGTCCAGGGTTTTTTGATAGGCATCTGGTTTTGGCCCACAATCACTGATGAAAATCATTTACCAAAACACTGAAGTGTGAACTAGGCCTAATGGTGGTTATTAACAATAGTTAGAAGTACTGTACAGTTAGCTGAGCTAATATTGACTCTTATAACACATCACAATCTCTTGACAAAGGCCATTGAAATCCACTGAAAAAGTAAATTAACATTTTCTTGCCTATAGGCCTTAAAACGCCAGTATAGCGTTGGTAAACAACTATTTTAATCACAATAAAATATACAAAACGATACACATCCAATAGAATAAAAGCGGTTGTGGATAGATAAAAATCAATTCATACACTTGATCAGCAGATGATAATGGAAGGGGAAGATTTCCCATAGTCCCTGTATTCAAACAAAGAGGTGTCCCACAAATGTATAGTTTACTACCGCTGCACAAGTGCTGTAGATATGGTATTGGGGCGGGTTAGAGAGTCCAGATACTGCAAGGTGTATAAAAGCAGGAATTAGCGGAGTGTATAAAGACAGGGTTCAACAAATAGTCCCATCCCTGATAGGTACAGCGGCTAGATGTTATATTTCTTAATAATATTGAATAGATGGGAACCTATCTGAGGCTCTTACCGTTTGACTGGTGTTGAAATTTGTGATATGTGTATTTCAGTGGGGCATTAAAGCCTCCATCGTATTCACATATTCATTTGTCCCTCAGCTCAGCTGAATCCATGTGGCAAAACCGCTGTGCTGTGCTGCTGTGGTGGTATAAGTTAACTTGGTCAGCAGATGCAGGCCGCCTCCAAGTCAGGTGATGCTTTCCACAGGTCCTGGAAGATTATACTTTCCACAGATCTTACTCACAGGTCCTGGAAGGTTGATGTCTTACCTGTATTGTTTGGGACTTAATCATTTGCCGGCATAGAACGAAAGTAGGAAAGACAGCGGTATTAAGGTCCTCCAGTCCGGACTGAGTGGAGAAAACGCAGCATTCCAAATGCGTTTTGAGACTACTTGTCTCTTCTTCAGTGGCTACTGAAGAAGAGACAAGTCATCTCGAAATGTGTTTGGAAGTCTGCATGCTAACTGAGCATAACCGATGCTCAAAATAACGTCCTTTTTTATTCCATTCTTCTGATGGATTAGAAGAACGTAAAGCTAAACGGTGATATGAACTCAGCCTTATGTGTAAGGCCTCCTTAAATAGCATAAGGTAACCCTGTGAATAAAGGATTTTTTTACTTACAGATATTTGCCACACAGCAAAAGAAATGTTTCCTCTTATGACATTTTCATTATTGACAAATGATATATGCTATCACACTGTGGACTGCCTGTGTCTTATGGACAGTCATGGATGCCCTTATTTATTGTACAGTACAATTATTTGCATCTGCCTTTAAAATATATACTTAAGTTTCTAATTAAGTGTTAATACATTTAAAAAGATGATTGTCTCTGATGAGCAGCCCTTTACTTTTGTGCATTTTTAATCTTGCATGTGAAGTGAAAACTTACTGTATTTTATGAGCAAGTCTCAAACAAATAGAACGTTTTCCTTTTTTGTTACATTTTTATTTTAATGCTTTTGTAATTTTGCAAAATCTACAATTCAATGAAATTTGTTTAGAAAAAGGTTCCTATTGTACAATCCTCATATAAAATTACTAAAAGAAGAAAACCATTGGGTATTTAAATGTCAGTACCCTGTAATGTTCCTGTACCTAAGACTAGGATTCCATACAAGGTGCTGTTATCCCATTCGGACTATTTATCAAAGAAACATTTGTCCATTGTGATAAATTGAATAGAAACTTGAGATTTTTCACAGTGGAGTTTCATTTTCCCTCTGGGTGATAAATTGAGCACTAGTGCGGCACATATTGTGTAATGAAAGGAGTTATTCCTCAATTTCATTACTGCCCTCCAAATGTTCATGTATCAGAAAATAAAATGCGACATTGCTAATATAGAATCCATATGAATCAGAGGTATGATTAGTATCCAAATTCATTAGACTGTAGAAAAAGCATGCCTTCTCTGGGACAGCCTTCATTTCATTCTGTAGGAGAGGTCCGTGATGACTTTGTAGAGTAATGCCTTTAGCTAGAAGGCACCAACAGTGAAGATGTGTAGAAGACTCATCAAGTTGATTACAAGCAGTCCTCAGAAAGTAGAGGCTAAAATATAATTTTCTTGTGAAGTAAACCTCGTGAATGGCACCATTGTCTTTAATGCATTTAATTCTTAAACATTCTAGTATCATATTGTGTTTCTAAAGAATTTTTGACAAAACATACAGCACCAAGAAATAATTAAACCAATATTAATCTTTGACCCTCTGGGATTTGACTGATGGAACGCAAGATTGTATGTCCAGCTTTAGTATTAGCCCTGGTAGACTTATTAAATCATCATTTACACTGGACTTTGCAGCAGGATTAAGTACAGACAGCAGCTGTTTCCCCCTTGTTCATTGATTGACAACTTTCCCAGTAGGCACAAGGGAGGGGGAGACCAAACTCTGGACTCAATCACTAAATGCTTGTATGCTGTATATATGCTCCTTTTTAATGAATGGTTAGCATTCAATTCACTCAAATATCAGTAGTATTGCTTGTATTGCACATTTATGATGACTTTGAATCTGTAACTTTTTAAAATAAAAATGTTAAAGAATCACAGTGCTTATTTAAACTTATATGTCAGATCTAACATTTTATACATGTGGACATTGTAGGGAGGAGAAACCCCAAAACAATATAACATAGTGAAATAGTTTGTAAGGTTACAAAAAAATATCCATCCATCCAGTTCAGCATATTATCCTGCAAGGCTGATCCAGAAGAATTAAACATACTCATGAGGTAGGCCTCTATCACACGTCAATGTTTGGTTGATTGCCATCAGTGATTATGAGCCAACACCAGGGGCGGGTCAAAAACACAGAAAAGGAGGAAATCTTTCCATTATATCTTATCTCTTTTCAAGCTTCATTCTTGGTTTGGAAATAGGTGACCAAACACTGACCAGAACATGGACATGTGAAGGAGGTAGAAGGAATTGAAATTTGGTCACAACTCCATATTTGGCAATCACAATAATTCCTTGGGGCAACAACCCTTCTCCATAAATCTAGTAAATATAACTGACAATATTGATGCACCCTAAAAATGGGCCCAGGACCCATTTCCCTTTTGATCTCTTTTAATGTGCTCACCATCACAACCTCCTCCCTTGTTATATCTACAGTAATGGTAGTATAAACAAAATTTATACGTATGGCATGTGAACTTTGGTGCGATACAATGACCTGAAACCTATGGCATTATTATGAGTAAGGCCACCATACTAAATTGTCTGAAAGCTATCTCAATAATAGACAGATTCACTTGACTAAGCGTACATGTGTTTTGAACAGGGAGATGGGAGAACATCTGTGCCAGACTCATCTGGCAGTGGCTTATGTCCATTTAAATCTAACTGTCCTTTCCTTATCTCCCAACATCTGCCATTGGCGAGGAGACAGGACACCATCACACACATTAGATGCCGGCCAGTCCTGTCATAATGAGCAGGTTCTGCTAACTTTTATTTAATATGTATTGCTAGCTTAAGATTCCTAATCTGATGACAATCCCTTTCCATCTTTTTAGTTTATTTAGTTTATATCTCATAAGGAATAAAACAGGTGTCTGTATAACTGAAAAAAAATAAAATAAAATACTTTTTGTGACGCAATGTTGTTTCAGAGGGGTGATAGTGTGAAGAATCTTGAAATGACTCATTAGAAAAATAAAATCAGTTTAACCCATTCATGATAACAAAAAAGAAGCAGTAAGATGAGGCTACGGAACGTGCCAGTATATCAAATCTTTACTTCGGTCTCACTGATGAACCAGATTACTTATGCACAATACTGTATGGCCTTGTGGCATTCATTGACAAGATCTGTAGGTTAATATCGAGAGCACAAACACATTACACATTTGCTGTTTGTATCGTTGATTAGATTTGGCCTTGGTCACAAGTTCAATAGTGTAATTTTCTGTGTCTGTTGTTTTATTCTATAATTCAGACATTTGCTATATTTACTGATTTCTTAAATGTAGACATGAGCAGATGAGTGCAGTAATGGCATCAATTTTCTGCCATTATAGTGGTTCAAGTGTAAATACTTAAAATGTGTAGGGAGCGTTTGCAATGTCAATTGAATTCTGACATTAGGAGTGCAATAAACAAACATTTACATTTTGTGATTAGATGTTATAAAGACAAAGAAAAAATATCAAGAACACAATATATTTTTATATAAAAAACTTCAAACTATGGGAAATAACAGAGAAACTATAATTATAATTAAACTAAATAAAAATGTAAAATAATTTCGAGTATTTATAAATATAACTAAAATTATTCATAAATGTATAAATATACATCTAATGACAGATAGATAGATAGATAGATAGATAGATAGATAGATAGATATCAGATTGATATATAGAATATAGATATATAGTAGATATTAGATAGATAGATAGATAGATAGATAGATAGATAGATATTAGATAGATAGAAAAGTAGATAGATATATAGATAGATATTAGATAGATAGATAGATAGATAGATAGATAGATAGATATTAGATAGATAGATATTAGATAGATAGATAGACAGATAGATAGATAAATAGATAGATAGATAGATAGATATTAGATAGATAGATAGATAGATATCAGATTGATATATAGAATATAGATATATAGTAGATATTAGATAGATAGATAGATAGATAGATAGATATTAGATAGATAGAAAAGTAGATAGATATATAGATAGATATTAGATAGATAGATAGATAGATAGATATTAGATAGATAGATATTAGATAGATAGATAGACAGATAGATAGATAAATAGATAGATAGATAGATAGATAGATAGATATTAGATAGATAGATAGATAGATAGATAGTAGATATTACATAGATAGATATTAGATAGATGGATAGATAGATAGATATATAGATAGATAGATAGATAGATAGATAGATAGATAGATAGATAGATAGTACACAAACAAAAAACGACACCAGTACACTTTCCTAAAAAGTAAAATTGGGTGCAAACCCTCTTAGATTCCAGGCACAAATTTACAGATAGATAAATAGCAATACATTTCTATACATGGTAATGGAGACAACTCTCTTGACAGAGCGTAGCAGAGTAGTGCCAGTAATGTTCTTTTTTGCAAGCATCTGGACACAATACCAGAATTTCCATATCCGGCATATGCCGTACACCACCAGATCCCATTCACTGTAATTGCCTACTTCGAGTTTCAGTGCATCTACCTACATCTTGCCAGCATTTTGCAGTGGGAACATCCTTTATTTTTGCTGGTATCTGAGACGCAGGCTCTTGTCAGCACCTCTGCCACAGATGTGCCATATAGACTAAGCCAGAATGTGAGCATTCTCTGTAAAATGTACAGCGGTCACTGAACAGTCACCCCTCACAGAAGAGGAGGAGGGGAGAGGGACTGAGTCGTGTCATCACCTTTTCTCAGTGGAGAATCCTGTGTTATCTGCTTCCAGGTTTGTAATAGAAGTGTTAGCTTTTATTGAAACTCTGTCTTCTGGTGATGCTAAGATACAGTGCAAACACAAAGTATAGGGGCTCACACCTTAATCATAGAATTCTCTTCCTTTGTCACAGGTGTATAAAATCCAGCATCTAGCCATGCAGTCTGTCTCTACAAACAATTGGAAAGAATAGGTCGTCCATAGGGTTCCATTGACAAGCAGCTGCATGCAAGCCTTATATCACCAAGCACAATGCCAAGCATCATATGTAGTGGTGTAAAGCACGGTAACAGTGGACTATAGTGTAGGACTATCTATCTCTTCTTCATTAGAGATGAGTGAATCGAAGTAGATGAGGTGGAATTCAAACTGAATTTCAGGAAAAATTTGACTCTCACCTAATCCAAATTTCCACACGCTTCGTGGTGACGAATTACATTTTTTCCTTGCTGCTGCTGGTGTTAGGACATGGAGCAAGGAACTCTCGGAACAAGGGATCACCCACAATACCATGCATGCAGCCAATCAGCAGTCAGCCAGCCCTGTGATGTCACAGCCTGATAAATAGCTTCAGCCATCTTGGATTCAGCCATTTACCACTGAATTTAGTGTAGGGAGAGACGTCAGCAGGAGCTAGGGACAGTGCTAGGAAAGACTTTAAAACTTTTATTTTGCTGTATAGAAGTTCAGGGAAAGGATAGCGAGGAATCATTCCACAGTATTGAAGCAGAACAGGGTTCAGTAGAGGATGTTACAGCCTGGGTAATAGGAACAATCCTATTACACCTTGCTGCACTGACTGCGGACCCAAATTGCCATTATACAGCTCTGTAATTCCAGCAAACCGTTCTTGTTATTGGGGTGCAAGTGCTGTTTGATACAGACATTAACAGGGTTTATTGCAAGGAAATATTTCTATTTTCCCTTGTGCGGTGCAGTTATCTGTTCTAAAGCATTTTTTGGCGTGTATTAGTGGCACAAAAATATATATTATTAGCAGAAGGACCTGGCTTCCACGGGTATATTTCATCTATTTAATTTAATGTTTGTGTGTGTTGTTAAAAGATACCGACAGTATGCCCCATAACAGTGACTTCTACAGCACCCTGCCCCTTCTGCCTTCCAAAAACCATATGGCGTTCCTTTCCTTCTGCGCCCTGCATTTTTGGCCATACAGCAGTTTACGACCACATATGGGGTGTTTCTGCAAACTACAGAATCAGGGCAATAAACATTGAGTTTTGATTGGCTGTTAACCCTTGTTTTGTTACTGGAAAAATGGATTAAAATGGAAAATTTGCCTAAAAATAGCTGTTTTGGCACTGTTTTTATTTTTTGTTAATTACATCGTTGATCTGACAGGTTATATTGTGTGCTATTTTTGTAGAGCAGCTTGTTTTGGATGCAACAATATCAAATAATAAAACATTTTTGAAAAAAATATTTTTTTTGTGTCTCCACATTCTGAAAGCCATATTATTTTTTTATTTATTGGGCGACTATCTTATGTAGGGGCTGATTTTTTGCAGGATGAGATTTAAGTTTGATTGGCACTATCTTGGGGTGCATATGTCATTTTGGTCGCTTGCTATTACACTTTTTGTGATGTACCCTGGGAACACACCTGAGCGTTTTTCAGCGCGTTCATACGCGCTGAAAAACGCTCAACATGTGAAAAGCCATGCATCCCTATGGGCATGGTTCACATTTGGGTGTTTTACAGCGCGTTTGAACGCGCTGTAAAACGCCCAACGCCCAAACAAGTACATGAGCTTCTTTGGGGCGTTTTAACGCGCCTATGGACAATGTTGCCATAGGGGAGAATCACTGAATCGCGCATATGACGCGCGTTTCTTAGTTACAAAAACGCGCATCCAAAAACACGCGTAAAACGCGCATCATACGCGCGATTCAGAAATGCCTAGGTGTGTTCCCAGCCGTAAGGTGACAAAAATGGCTTTTGACACTGTATTTATTATTAATTATTTGCTGTGTTCACCTGAGGGGCTAGGTCACGTGTTATTTTTATAGAAAAGGTTGTTACGGATGCGGCGATACCTAATATGTAAACTTTTTTTTTTTTTTTTTTTATGTTTTACACAATAATATCATTTTTTAAACAAAAAAAAAGCATGTTTTAATGTCTCCATAGTCTGAGAGACATATTTTTTAATTTTTGGGGGCAATTGTAGGGTATCATTTTTGCGGGATGATATGACAGTTTGATTGGCACTATTTTGGGAGGCATATAATTTTTGATCGTTTGCTGTTACACTTTTTGTGATGCGAGATGAAAAATGATTTTTTGACACTGTCTTTATTTCTTTTTTTTTACGGTATTTACCTGAGAGGTTAGATCATGTGATATTTTTATAGAGCAGGTTTTTACGGAAGCGGCGATACATAATTTGTATACTTTTATTTATTTATTTTACTTAAACACAATAACAGCATTAAAAAAATATATATATCACGTTTTAGTGTCTCCATAGTCTGAGAGCCATATTTTTTTTATTTTGTTGAGCAATTGTGCTATGTAGGGGCTCATTTTTGTGGAATAAGATGGCGGTTTGATTGGTACTATGTTGTGAGGCATACACCTTTTTGATTGCTTGGTATTACACTTTTTGTGATGTAAGGTGAAAAAAATGGCTGTTTTTACACCATTTTTTAGGTTTTTTTATGGTGTTCATCTGAGGGGTTAGGTCATGTGACATTTTTATAGAGCAGGTTTTTACGGATGCAGCAATACCTAATATGTGTAGTGTATTTTATTTTTTAAATTTTTATTTACTGATAAATGTGTGTTTATATTTTTACTTTTTTTCACTTTTTTAAACATTTTTTTGACCCAGACCCACTTGGTTCTTGAAGATCCAGTGATTCTGATGTCTGTACAATACAGTACAGTATACTATATTGTGTACTGTACTGTACTGTATTTTTTACTTTACACAGTCTGATCAGACTTCTGCCTTTAGCTGAAGTCTGATCAGAGTTATCATTACCATGGCAAGCAGGACGCCTGTGAAGGCGTCATTTTGCCATGCTAACCATAACCCTCTGCCAGAACAGAGCAGCGGGTGATGGGTAGGGAGGGGAGCCCCCTTCCTCTATGATCCCATCCTGTTGGGTGGCTGCAAAGGCACAGCAGCCCCCGATGGGAGAGGGAGGGAGCTCCCTCCCTGTTAACCCCTTTTATACAGCGGTCCGTACAGACCGCGGCATGGAAGGGGTTAAACGGCTGACATCACTGCACAGATGTCAGCCGTTTATACCAGAGTGCCAGCAATGTGCTGACACTTTGGTATACCCAGTAGGCCACCAATGAATATTAGAGAGAAGGCCGCCCGCAACCTCCCCTGCACAGCATGCCGGCACAATTTAATTGAGGGCTGCAGTTTTAAAAAAAAAAAAATTAAGCATATGGGCATTTCTAAGTTTCTGATCCCTGCAGTCACGGACTGCGGGGATCAGAAACTTCGGAAAGAGCTGCATACCGCAGGTCTGAATTGACCCACCAATGAATGATGTGTCAGTCTCGATCATCCATGGTGCCACCGCAAAACTTTGACAAAAGAGATCGGTTTCTTCTGGCTACCTGCCTTAGCTACTATTCTGATACTGCCACCCGCCTAATGTCACACATCTGATGCCAAGTTCTCCTTCCTTCACCGACCATCTTTAGCTGGTTAGGGGAATTGCAATCCACCTCCCTACTCTATCACCGGGTCACTCTGTGGTCTCCTGATGCTGCTGCTACCGCCACACTATGTCACCTTGCCACTCTGCGATCTCCTGATGCTGCTGCCATCTCCACACTATGTCACCTTGCCACTCTGTGGTCTCCTGATGCTGCTGCCACCTCCACAATATGTCACCTTGCCACTCTGTGGTCTCCAGATGCTGCTGCTACCACCTCCACACTCTGTCATTGTGCCAGTCTGTTGTCTCCTCATGCTGCTGCTGCCACCTCTGCACTGTCATTGTGCCACTCTGTGGCATCTTCCTGATGCTACTGACCCCTCTAGACTCTGTAATTCGGCCACTCTGTGGACTTCTCATGATGTTCCCATCCTCCCCACTTCATGACTGGTCCACTATTTTGGCTTTCGGCCTCTCTGACATCATCATTTATTTGACAATTCTTCTGATCTGTCAGAAGAAAGGAAAAATGGCCTGCATGACATGGTCCCTATTTTGCATCAGAATTGGCTTGTGATTTGGTAGCCAAGAGCAGGAGTGGGTACACTCCTGTTTTTTTCGGCTTTAGCAATACTCATGGATTATTGACCAAATGCTGACCAAGTGAAAGCAGATGCTCGACAGACAGGATCCGTTTTTTAGGGGTTATTGTTCTGATGGATCAGGGGAAGGGCAAATTAATCAGTGACGTCAACACAAACTTACTGCTGACACCTTCTCCACTTTGTCAGGGGAACTCTACTTGTATAAGCGTTTAATAGAACAGGTTCTGTAGACATCTATGTGGAATCAGCTGCCAACAGTGTAAAAGGAGTGCACTTCTTCTTGACGCTAACATTGACCTGTAAGGCTGAGTTCACACTTAAGTTATTTGGTCAGTTTTGGCCCCGTAAATGCCCAAATAAGTGAAGTGTGCAGTGATTCTAAGAGTGACGCCTGTCATCTGCATGTCATACTGACTCACAGTATTGTTTCACTACCGTAGCAGACTCCCTATGCCTGTTACTGCAAGGCACAGTGTTCTACACCACTATAAAGGCTTTTTGCAGCCAGGAAATAGCCGTTTTTTAACGCAATTCACCACAAATAAATTCAGATCGAACCAAATTTTTTCGATAATTTTGGCAAACCGGCCGAATCTAATTTTTGACAAATTCGCTCATCTCTATTCTTCATTTTCAATGGAATAGAATGGAACCAGCCTGCTGGTCAATGTCAGAATAGCACTGACATTGAATGCAATGCACTATAGGGATACTGCATTGCATTTTAAAATCAATAAAAAAGGTGTTAGTTATAGTCTCCTTGTGGGACTATCAAGTGGTAAAAGAAAGTAAAAAAGAAACACATTTATTCAATAAAAAAAATCCCATAAAAAATCACTGTATTTTTCACCCTATATGTCGCATTTTTCCCCCCAAAAGTGTGGGGGGGATGCCCCTGCGTCTTATGCAAGCGCCCATTAGCACCAGAGGACGAAGAAGCGGTGAAGGCTCTGTACTCACCGCTACCTGGTCCTCGGCTGTCGCCTGTGGCTGCGCACAGCGCGAGGGCGCTCTGTGACCTCATACTGTGCACGCTAGTTCAGCCGACAGCAGGAGGAAGACAGAGTGCGTGCAGGGAGGAGTGGCTGCTTCCAGGAGCAGGAGAGGTAAGTGGTTTATTTATTTTATTAAACATAATACACTACATAAATATCATGTAAATTATCCCCTACGGTAAACGCCATAAAAAAAAAAAAATTTTTAAAGACAGAATTGCTAATTTATTCTTAGTTGCTACCGAAAAAACTTAATAACAAGCAATTAAAAAGTGTAATTTACTCCAAAATTATACTAATGATAAATACAAATCATCCCGCAAAAATCAAACACTCACACAACTTGTCCCGCAAAAAAACAAGCCCTCATAAAGCTATATAGACGGAACAATAAAACAGTTATAGCTCTTGGAACTTGATGATGAAAAAAGTAGGAAAAACACTTGTTCAGGAAGGCCCGAAACAGGCTGGCAACTAAGGGGTTAATGGATACTATTCTGTATGTCATTGAATTATTGCCTCAATGACTGCCAAGCCACATGGATTTCTCTGTGTCCTTACCAACTGACCTGGTGACCTCAATCATCTGGCTATATTCATGGAGGTGTCTTCTTTATGTACCGGAAGATTATATGCCTCAAATACACTGAACAGAATATTTATGTAGGCACATTTCAGGTTGTAATCATACATGAACCATATATTGAATGGTATGTATAACCTTACAGTGACGTTAAAGGGAACCTATTAATAAAGAACAGCACAATTCAAACGACTTGACTTTGATCCGAGCTGCAGGAAAATTTTGATTCACCACAAAGCCGGATTTTCTTGCACTTTGTGGTAACAAAAATATTTTTCTAAAATGGTGATAAAAAAAATACTTACCTCATCCATTTGCTCACGAAGAGGCCGGCATGGCCATCTTGATTAAAGAAACTGAGAAATTTTGCACACGGTGACGTGTGATGTCACATCACTGAGCTAGCCCGGTGTGAGGACGTCATCAGTGATGAAGTCACCAAGTCTGGTCTGTGTGATTTTGCATAGTTTCTTCAATCAAGGCCTCCCCATCAAGGACTCCCCGTTCCCATCATTTCACCCGCTACATACAATGTAATGTGATTTGTGATTAAGTAATTAGGAACAAATCAAATTTCTTTGTGAAATTTGTCAAAGCAGACAAATCAAATTTTTTATAACATCGCTCAGCACTACACCTTAAGCAGTACATAAAGTGTGAAGATTCACCAATATCTTAGCCTTTTTCAAGCATTATGAAACATTACAATATGCACACATATGTACCCAAAAGGCAGTGGCATTTCCCAAAAACAAATATTCCCAATTAATTGCTTAACAATAATATTTGCTCACATAATGATTGACTTTTCACAAATCAAATACATATACTCCTGATGTGGATGTGGATGGACAGGCCATGGTTCACTCTGCTCATATGTGTACTCTGCTTCCCATAAATCTCGCTGCACATATCTCCAGCATCATAGCAACTATAGCTTCCAGTCTGCATCCCATCACATTTACTCAACCTTTTCAGCTGACACATCACGTGCATTCTGATCCAGTCGCTTACAGCCAATTGCTGCCAGACACTATCCGGCCAGCCCAAACCCATTCTTGTCCACTGATCTAGCAGACCTGGATTTGTGTGCTGCAGTATTAGGATCAGTACAGGGGGTCAATTTAGCCAGCTAAGTGGTTCCAGGAAATCCACCAATAACCTTATGATGTACTTGACACATTCAATTAAAACTCTCTTTTACCTTCCCATAATCTATAATTTTTTTTAGAAATTATTTGAAGTGTTCAGACATTGTCTCATCCTTCCACCACCACCTCTACATAAGACAATAAAAAATCATTGTGTTAAAATCTTATCATTTTGATAAGAATTTAGTTTAATGAGTGTTAATGAGCTGTGAAGAGTTCAGACATAAGGGCTACAGATCAAGCCAACAGGACAGTTATCTTGACGGACTTGGTTTTTAGAAGAGAGCATGCTAGTCTGCTCAGCCTGCTAGTACAAATGCAGGTAAACTGAAAGCTGTAAAAGAAGTTGCAAAACGCTATGAAAGAGCAATTGAAAAAAAAAAAATCATAATAATTATTTGCTTAAAATGAGTAGAATGGAATTGTCATGGTAGGGATCAGTGAAGCCCTCAACCACCCACACACTGTCTGTACCTACTTTTACGATGCTTCCTAAATGATGGCCCACTGGATGATGGTCCCTCGTTAATTAAGTGCTGGGGTCCATGAGGAGAGAAAAATAGGGAGAAAATAATAAACCAAGTGACATGCACAAGGTATACAAAAAAATAAAAAAAAATAGACAGACCAGGTGAAAACCAAGAGAGTCAAAGCAAGACGAAGTCAGATGACAATACTCAGAACCAAAACCAAACCAAAGTCTATACCAGGAAAGTCAATATCTAAAACAGAGGTACAAATCCAGGGGTAAAATATACAAGAAAAGGCTAGTGTGGCAAAAAACAGTCGCAGGCAACTGTGGCCAGCAATAACATGTTTAAATAGTCTACACTTCCAGTCACATGACACACCCAGGATCAGAGGTACTCACAAAGCATAATAGCATTATCAGTTCTAAGCTGAATGTACCTGCACTCTTTAGATCGCAGAACTGATGATGCTGTTATCCTTTGAACAAAAGTTTCTTTATGTCATAAAGAAAGTGAGTGCCGGTCCTTCTTCGCTATATACTAGTCGGAAATCTTCCCTGGACACGCACAACACGTGCAAACCGCAGTTTCCTATTAACCAGTGCTCCTGCACTCTGAGGCCCAGCTTGGTTGTTCTGGAAACCGGACACTGTCAGCGCAGTCTACGGAAAAGCATGTCCACTGTCAAATCCAGTAAGATTGTTATAGGAATACTAGAAATTGCCCCAAAGGTGTCCTTAACTTAAGACAATCCCATCAAAAGAAAATTTGTTATTCTAAAATTGCTTTTAACCCCTTAAGGACCGGGGGTTTTGGGATTTTTGCGTTTTTGTTTTGCGCTCCCTGCCTTCCAAAAGCCTTAACATTTTTATATTTCCGCTCACATAGCCATATGATGGCTTGTTTTTTGCAGGACAAGTTGTACTTTTTAACGCTACCATTTATTTTTGCATGTGATGTAGTGGGAAACGGGAAAAAAATTCCAAATGGGGTGAAATTGCAAAGAAACAGCAATTTCACCACAGTTTTACGGGTTTTTAAATTACAACGTTCGATTTGCGATAAAACTGACTGGTTAATTTTATTCTTCAGGTCAGTACGAATCTGGCAATACCTAATATGTATAGTTTTTCTTGCGTTTTGATAGTGAAAAAAAAATTTAAAAGTGGGAATTTTTTTATTTCATTTTTTTGTCACAATGTTTTGACCCCTATAACTTTTTTGTAATTATGCGTACAGAGCAGTGTAGGGGCTCATTTTTTGCAGGGCAATCTGAACTTTTAATTGATACCATTATGGGGTGCATATGATGTTTTGATCACTTTTTATTCATTTTTTTTTAGGAAATGAAGCGTCCAAAAATGGCGAATTAGCCATTTGGACGCTTTCTTTCCGTTTTTATGTTTACCGTATGGTGAATATTTTTTAATATTATTATAGTATGCACATTGCGACACCCATTATGTGTAATTTTTTTATTTTTTTATTTATTTTATTTTCATTTTGGGGAAAGGGGGGTGATTTGAATTTTTATATTTTTTTTATTTTTTTTTATTTTTTAAACTTTTTTTTTTTTTTACCACTTTCTTATAGTTCCCATAGGGAACTATAAGATGCAATCATCAGATTGCTATTCTCATATATTCCAATGCAATAGCATTGGAATATATGAGAAAATCGCATATTTCTATGGAGCCTATTACAGTCATAGGCTCCATAGGAATACTAGTAGTAACCTAGGTTTCATTCACAGAAACCTAGGGTACTAAATGCATGCTCCGGCTCCCCCTTGTGGCCATCAGGGAGCCGAGCAAACCGAAAGTGAAACTTTCGGTTTTGCACGATCAGATGCCGTGGTCAGGATTGACCACGGCATCTGAGGGTTAAATGTCCGCGATCGGCATCGCTGCCGGTCGCGGACATGAGCTGCGGGTGTCAGCTTGATAAATCAAGCGTTTACCCGCAGCTCATGTGCCCGCTCCGTGCGGGAGCGGGCGCCATCTTTAAAGTCCGGACGAAGGGCGTACATGTACGCCCTTCGTCCTTAAGGGGTTAAAAACTGTAGCCAATTATCTTTATTCTAATTAAATTCTTACTTTAACACATACCTACACTTTTAGGCAACCTTTCAGAATCAAACAACATTTGTGTGTACTTGTAGAATAACTCTATATCCAGCCATTATATGTCTGAATTTCTTTCACTTGTTTCCACTCTGCATGCAGGCTCTATCTCTAAGGCCTCTTTCACACCGGCGAGTTTTCCGTGTGGGTGAAATGCGTGAGGTGAACGCATTGCACCCGCACTGAATCAGGAGCCATTCCCTTCAATGGGGCTGTGTACATGAGCGGTGATTTTCACGCATCACTTGTGCGTTGCGTGAAAATCGTAGCAAGCTCTATATTGTACATTTTTCACACAACGCAGGCCCCATAGAAGTGAATGAGGCTGTGTAAAAAATTGCAAGCATCTGCAAGCAAGTGCGGATGTGCTGCAATTTTCACTCTTGGTTGCTAGGAGACAATTGGGATGGGGACCCAATCTTTATTATTTTCTCTTATAACATGGTTATAAGGGAAATAATAGCATTCTTAATACAGAATGCTTAGTAAAATAGTGAATAAAATAGCATGTCTTGTTTCTTTTTTGAGGAAAAGGACCGGTGATGGACCATGTGATGAGCGCAGTGACGTCATCAAAGGTCCTTTAGCCAGGTCCTGAAGAAAGTAGAAAGAAGAGCAAATCGGCTATGCAATCAAGTGGATGAGGTAAGTTAAATTTGTTTATTATTTTTAACCCCTCAATGGACATTTTACTAAGCATTCTGTCTTAAGAATGCTATTATTTTCCCTTATAACCATGTTATAAGGGAAAATAATAAAATCTACACAACACCTAAGGGCTGTGAGGCAGCTACAGCGTTCCTGGCGGAAAGGGGAGTGCAATACCAGCTGCACAATGAGTTTGTGATCCTATTGCTGACATTCATCCTCAGCCACAATGTATTTTCCTTTGATAGACGTTTCTTCCACCAGCTCATGCGTGTGGCCATGGGGAGCCCATGTGCCCCCACATTCGCCAATTTGTACCTGGGCTGGTGGGAGAAGCAGGTGGTCTTCGGTGAGGGTATGGAACGATGGGCCTCGTCCATTTTAATATGGATGAGGTTCATCGATGATATTTTCATCCTATGGAAGCGATCCAGATCTGAATTTGATGAATTCATGGAGGCCCTTAATATTAACGATTGGGGCTTATTTTTTACTCACGAGATCAATGATACCAACTTGACTTTTCTGGACCTGTCCACTACAGTGGATTCGGATGGAAAAATAGCTTCCAACATGTTCCCCAAACCAACCGCCACTAACTCCTTGCTCAGTTGGGACAGTAGTCATCCAGTCTCACTGAAGCGTGGTATACCCAAAGGCCAATACCTCAGGGCAAGGCGCAACTGCTCTGAGTGGGCTGACTTCAGGCAGGTATCCAATGACCTCCATAGGAGGTTCAGACAAAGAGGGTACCCGGAAGCACCTCTCAGGGAGGCATACCAACATGCGGCCTCATGCAATAGAGAGCACCTTCTAGTTCCTAAAATATGGGTACCCCAGGATGAACCTTTTAGAATCATAGGCACTTTTGATGCCGCCCATAAAGAGGTACAGGATGTACTGCAGGAAATATGGGGTATTCTCAAAACGGATCCAGTGGTGGGTCACCTGGTTGGTGACAGACCGCTCATCACCTACCGCAGAGGTGGGAACCTTGGTGACAGGCTGGTACACAGCACATTTTCCACCCCGATTAGTAGCACCTGGCTTCCCAGTAGACCACCGGGGGCTTATAGGGGTAGTGGCTGCATGGCCTGTTAGGTGATCAAAAAGGGCAAAGAAGGAACAAGCTCTGTCACAGGATGCAGTTACATCATAAGATCTTTCATTAATTGCAGGACTGTCGGGGTGGTATATGTGGCGACATGCGTTTGCCTGAAGCAATATGTTGGCAAAACCAAGAGGGAATTTAGGAGAAGAGTGGGGGAGCATCTCTGTGATATCCGCAATGAAGACCTGACCCCTCTTGCGCAGCATGTCGCCTCATACCACCCTGGCACTGGTGATTCCTGCTTTAGCTTCCAAGGCATTGAACATGTCAGATCTTCACCAAGGGGTGGTGATATGGATAATCTGCTGTTGAGAAAGGAAGCCGAATGGATATTTAGGCTTCAAACAGTTAAGCCCCAAGGTCTAAATGATTCTATTTCCTTTGTTTGTTTTTTGTGAGTCCCTAGGCTATGCAATTAGCTCCTGTGTTTACAACATCCCATATGACTTGTCTATGGATGCTTTGATGGTGTAACCTATTGCGATCTGATTACATCCTGGCATATATACGATATACCCCCCGATATGAACAATATCCTCTCCCTATTGATGGACAGCCTGACTGCACTATATCTCCACTAGTCACAATGCTTGCCGGTCAATGACACCATATAAAATGTTTACATACCCACTGGGATTTGCATTGCATCGGTCCCAGGGGGGGAGGAGTTATGTGTGCCTCCTCTCCTGTCTCAGCGACGATACCCTGGTCAAGCTCCTCCCTCTGGGTTGGGCTATAGCTATTTAATCTGTAGCGTTGAGCGGCCGTTCACGGCAGTACCAACGCCGGATGCTTGTATCGTGTGCACACCATCAGTGGCGTGCGATGTCCGCAGCTTGCATGTTCTCCCTTGTCAGCTCCTGAAGATATGCCCATAATAGGGCAAGAAACGCGTTGAGCTTAGAGTGTGTACATCAGTACTAGGAACTATAGCAGCTTTATCGAGACTTGCAGCAGGGTTGGGACGGGGATTTAAGTACTGCCGGGCTTGCTGGTGCACCAAACCACCAGCAGTAGTGGCAGCAGTCCTCAGCCGCATATGCTGCCTTGATTAATAAGCAATGCAGGCAGAGCTATAGGGGGTGTGGATTGCAATATATCAAAACCGCACCTCTATGCACTGCCTGGTTACATCGGTGCATCTTTAATCGGTGCACTTTTATTGATATTAAAAACAGATAACTCTGAATTGTTTTCCCCATACCTCAATAAAGATTTATTGTTTTTTCCTGAGCGCTATATGCTTTTAGTAAGTCCCATTTATACATTGTAGCGCAAACACTATATCTATTATCAGTTAACCGCCCTGCACAACACCTAACCCAAACTAGAACTTTAGTAAAGAAGTCCGGGTTTGGGTCTGGGTACCAAACATGCTAAACTTTCTAACGCGCGTGCAAAACACATTAAAACACTTTGCACTTCGCATGGAAAAATCGTCATTTTCCTGCAACGCACCCGCATCTTTTTCCACAACGCCCGTGTAAAACCAGCCTAAAGGGTTTATTAGACAGTCTTATACAGCCTCTAAATTGCAGATGAATGTTCAAACACTCGTTCATCGGGCAGTGCTGAAAGATCTGGATTTTCCGGTGGCAGTTTGCTCTGTCTTATAGTGATCTGTCGCCGACACACTGCTGCCCTGAATGTGGACGAACGATGGCATAGCGATCATTCCTCCCCATGTTGCAGAGGACACCTCGGACATCTCGGCATATAATAGCAGCAGTAACCTCTGCTAGCTATCTGCTGATTGCTGGGAGGGAACGGTTCTATGACTCACACAGAACACAACATTATATAGGACATTAATAGTTACTAGTAACATAGTTTGTAAAGCTGAAAAAAGACATCTGTCCATCCAGTTCAGCCTGTTATCCTGCAAGTTGATCCAGAGGAAATAAAAAAAAAAAGGTAGGAGACAATTTTCCTAATTTTAGTAAAAAAAAATCTTCCTTCCAAACTCCAATCAGGCAATCAGATAACTCCCTAGATCAACGACCCCTGTCTAGTAACTATAACCAGTAATATTATTACACTCCAGAAATACATCCAGGCCCCTCTTGAACTCTTTTAGTGGCTTTTGGTGGCCATCACCACCTCCTCAGGCAGATACTTTAATAGTCTCACTGGTCTTACAATAAAGAATCCTCTTTTGCTGAACAGTATTAATGTGAATAAAGCCCTTGTGGAAAGATATTCCAATGCTATCACACAGATTGCACTACTGACCAATATCTGTAATTCTCAATAAAAAATATTTATCCCTGACCTTTTAGGTAAAATGATTGTCACACCAGAAAATAGCTTTAATTGTATTTTCATGAATTTTAGAATTTTATTATTTTACCCTCTACTTATGAATAATTATCATCAGAGAATGCCTTCGGAAATTAACAAATAATTTGGGCATGCTAATTCTATACAAGTTAACATAATACCAAGTGATAACTGATATTTCTACGGAATAGCTAACAGGATCGTTATGCTGTTTTTGGCTTTGGAAGCCTTGAGAATTGATTCTCCTGGTTTCCAGCTGTGGGCCATCTGTTGCCACATTAGTATGTGAATATAAGTATTCTGCTTACTTCAGCAATGTATCTCGTAGGTTCATTGTCATAGCATGACCTCCCCAGTTTGCAAGCAATTTATTACTTAGTATATAGAGAGGTCAAGAGTGATGTTATGATAACAATATTTGTGGGCTCAGTATATGCAATATAATTTGAAATCAGTAATGGAGGCAGTTTTCCTTCTCTCCCTTTTCAGACGGATCAGACTATGCAGCTTGAGAGGAAGTATTCTGCAATGCTTTCTAAAATAATCTAATTTGTATACTCTGCATACCAAAATTAATGTAATTGTCTGACGGAATACAGAGGACTGAATGTAATGAGTTATTGAATAGCTACCGTATATCAGATTATATCACAACACAGAAATGCTGAGCTACAGTGTGCTATGTTGGGCATAGGGACAAATGACATGCAGTTTTATTATGCTATATAGTTTGCTTGCCAAGGTAAATTGTTGAATATTAATATCACATTTTCTGCTATAAAGAAACCAAACTGCTAATTACATAAGTAACACTATAAGTGGCATTAATGATACGTGATATAATGCAAATGTCAAAATCCTCTAGATTTGTTTTATAATATTGAAGATTATTTTTGTCATTGCTATGTGCCTTTATACAAACAAGTAATTTAGCCCGCATCATGTTAAATATAGTCACATGAATTTAAAGGTTTTTTGGTTTTTATTCTGTAAAGTCATTTTTAAAGGTTAGGTTCAGCAAATCATACAGTTACATAATGTGAAATTATAAAACAAGCAATACCTTATTGTATAGCTACTATAGAAACTGCTCCATTTACAGCTAATAATGTTCTGATATTAGGATTAGGAAAGTTCTTTCTACTGTCTTGTAGACTGAACTAACAGGGTGGGTTGACACACAGCAAGAAATTGTTTCAAAAGAAATGGGGAATATAAAGGAAGGCTTTATCCTTTTCCTTCCTGCTGGATCCATTCGTGGAATTGGCTTAAAAACCGTATGAAAATCTGTAGTGGCATTTTTTTAAATGCTCTGTGTCAAACCATTGTAAAGGTACTAATGACTGCATATTGAGAACACCACACAAGACTCGCAATTTTGAAGATGCCCTGACCAATGGTCTATCACTGTGATGGCTAACTTCGGCTCTCCAGTTGTGGTAAAACTACGACTTCCAAGATGAACACTTTCTTGGCTGTTCTCAGAACCCTATAGAAATGAATGGAGCATGCTGAGAGTTTTTTCTGCTTCTAAGAAATGAGCTTCATGAACTGCTCACTTGCTGCCTAATACATCCCACCCATTGTAGGAGCCATTATAACAAGATAATCAATGCTGTTTACTTCACTTGTCAGTGGTTTTCACGTTTCGGCTGATCAGTAGATTTTTAAAGTGATGTCACTGGGCATTTACCAGACACACAAAAGATCTTTTATTATTGGAAAATGAAACAATTTATAGTTACTTTCAGGATTAAATTATCAGTAGTCATGCAAATGATTTTGGAATCTGAGTAAATGAGACATTGATGTTGCTGGAGCCTCATTGGGACCCGGCAGACAAGTATCTTGAAAAGTACAAACAGAACTACAGAGAGTGAAAAGAATCTTAATGTACGTACAGACTATTGCCAGCTAATAAACTTTATGATGAATATAATATTTTTAGCATACTGCACACTCCCCGGTGTCCCTGTGTATGCGTTTGGTTAAAATAGGAGCTACCAGACTTTGATCACTGGAGGTCTTTTTAATTTGTTTTGTGTCTTCGTCCTTGTTTGAATGCTGAATTAAATTGGGCACTGACATGTTATTTTTTCCACCAAATGATTCACATATTCAGTGAAACTTGAGACGTGAGACAATGGGGGCATAGTATATGTCCCATTGTCTGATATTGAGAATGGAGGGGGGAAGGTGGTGACTCGAGGACCCAAGCGCACCTCACATAGAAGTGAATGGGAGCACACAGTCCTATTCATTTCTATGGGGTTCATGGAAATGGATGAGCCAGCGTGTGGCTATTTTCGGTGGTCCCATAGAAATGACTGGAGGACGGCTGCACATGTGCAGTGCACCCTCCACCACTTCCAGGGCTCTGTTCTCAGTGTCTGAGATGGGAATACCTCTTTAAACTCCCCACATTGTATACACACCACACATTGCCAGTCTTTAAAATATATGGTGGATCTGAAAGTTTTTCACAGTGAATGTGGGCTGGATCAGGGGTGGTCTTCTCAAAGAGTTACATTTTGAAGAGATTTCACTGTATACACAGTATAAATATATGTATTTATAGATTGTTCTCAGGCTAAACACATGTAAGAAATATAACTTATGCCATCTTATCTATTTATATGACATTGGCAGGATATTGTATAAATGTGTGACCACAAAGGAGAGCTGCTCATACTTGCATGCAGCCCTCTCCAAAGAAGTCTGTAGGAGTTCCGAAAATAGCTGAGCATTTTTGCCAAGTAAAAATCTAAAATCCACTCAACATCCACCTCCTATTTAACCCACAGTGTAGTTTATATCATGTGACTTTTTCATACTTGGTTTTGAAAACCACATTGTGAAGGGGAAGTCAATTGAGAAACCATGTCAGGTGTCTACATGATGATTAGCCCCACTGAATGATGCTATGTCCATAGGAACATCTCTGGCATGCAAACTGTAAAACACAGTAGAACAGGAGGAGCTGAGCAGATTGATATTTAATTTATTCAATCTCTACCCGTGTTTTGGTCCCATGGGCCATTCTACTCAGAATCTAATAGTTATCTCTGCCGATTGATACAGGGAAGGCTGTGTTGATTCTTCAGTAACACCACCCAAAATAAGCAGATATTTAAATGAATACATTAAAAGTTTAGCTGAATCTTTTCTCTTAAACTATTTAACAATCTGTTCAGCTTTTTTTGCTCTAAACCACGTTGCCTGCTAAGTGGATAGCATTTACAGTTCTGCTTCTGTGTTACATAAAGGTATATTTGCAAGAACAAGTTCTTCATTGTACGGTTTTTGTAGGATGGTTATCTGTACCTAGTTGTTATCATAAATAAAAAATACAAAGGGATTACTACAGATGTGTCCTAAATTTCTTCTTGTTGCAACATATCCTGAGATGTGTGGTGTGAGATGACTAGCTTAACACGATTTTGCAATATTGTGTCACACACATCATAAGATATCTTTCCCATATGTGTCTATGTGCAGCCCACCAGCGGTTATGTTGTGAGTCTGTCAATTTTGCTATGCTATCACAATATTGAGACTGATTTTGAAGTCCTGTCTAAAATGTAGACAGTGCAAGGTGGTCTGAAGATCTGGACAAATCTATCACAGGCAGGCTGATATACTGTATATGGTGCATCATTTAAGACTTTTAAAAAAACCTATCTGTTAGCTTAGTTTGTTGAATTATTTTCATGAGAAATTGGAGTCCTTAACCAAAACAGAGTTATGGGTGGAAATGTCAATAGCTGCTGTTAAACCAGATATGCAACAGTAGTAAATGTAGTGGTACTCATGTAGGATGCTGGACTTTGGTGTTATGCCCAATATTCCCTTATCCATGATCACTTATCAACATTATTTTTCACTCTGGATGAGACGTCTGATATACTGCCCACATTCAGAGGATGCGATGTGAAATATTTTTCCTAATTGTTGGCATGACATTAAAATCATAGTTGTCCTTTGTATAGAAAAAAATATTTTCCTACATTGGCCCCCATTTACTAATCTTAAGTTGTAGACAGAGTACATGAATAGTTTGTATGGTAAAAGCTGATGCTGGATGATAAATGTTCCCCAATGGGCCAAAATTCTATGTCTGATAAAAAAAAAGTATCCTAATTCACCAAAATTCTCTGTCCATCAAAAACAAATCCTAATGTGCCAAAAATCTGTGTCTGAGCAAAAAATCTGTCCACCAAAGGTATATCCACCAAAAATGTTAGACCAACTCTAAATTGATCTGATGTGTGCTACATCCATTAGAATTGTGGATTTCAGCTTCATAAATGTATCTAAAGGTAGACAAAAGCTGGTCAAAGCCACATTCTAGTTTAGAACCAGGAAATGTCAGAAAGTCATACTTTTTGGTGCATCTGAATAATAAATGTGTCTAAAAGGAGGTGCACCGAAATGTTGGTGCAAACAATACCAAGAAAGTGTCACACTTACTAATTTGGCCCATAGTATTGCAACTATATTAAAATACACAATAGAAAAATAATAAAAATATGTTCAGTAATGATAAACAGTGACAAAATGAATTAATTATAGTGATATTAGCATATCATGTTGTACATTAAAGTGTATGGATATTACCTCTGGCTGGAATCATTCCCTGAACATCTGTGTCCATTGAGGTTTATTAAATGAAAGAAGAACAGCTATTTTAAATGTGAAAAGTTTTATTGATTTTGACAAACTTGCTCAATTTTCCATCATACAGTCTTTCAATGAATGATGTGCTGACAAAATCTTTGAAATGCAAAGGAATTTGTAGACAGACATTAAACAAATTGACCTAAGACACAGAAAGGTTGACAATAAATAGGAATGCTTCCAAGGTGCAGAAAATCAAGGAGCATAGCAGTATATTGAGGTCTAGAGGTCAAAAAGCCATACACAGTATTAGAGTTTGTTTTGATTGCCACTAGTCAACACAAGAGGTTTTCTCTAGAGACATGAGAAAGGAGGAAGAATGAAATCGAAACAGCTTATTTTACAATAAATGGCCATATTAACGTGTGATACACATTTTCTTTCCTTTTTCTGTTTTGCCTAGCATTATTTAGAAGTTGGTAGTGATAACCAAATAATAGTAGTGGTGGAGTTCAAAATAATCAGAAGCTTTTCATGTCCTGGGCTCTCTTTTTCTGAAGTCAGTTGTTACTTTTCCCACATATTTAATGAATCTAAAATTTTGGTACATTTTAAGCTCTTCCACCAATTATTCCTGGAAATGCCCTTATTAATATACAAATCTCCCTTAAAGAGGACTCGTAACCTCTCCTGATATGTCTGGTTTAGTAAGTACTTTCATTCCCATGTAATAATATTATAACTCTATGTTATACCTTTCTTTATTATTTCTGAAATGCTAGCAATCTGCAACAAAGGTCCAGATGGGTGTTACTACATATGTTGTGTGCCTGCATAGTCTGACACTTGTAGCACTGATTTAATGATGTCAGACTGTGCAGGGACACACCCTCAACTGGTAATACCCATCTTGACCTTTCTTGCAAACTGTCCCTATAGTCCCAAGAATTATTACATGGGGAATACAAGTAGTTGTTAAAGCAGATATGTCAGGAAAGATTACAGGTCCTCTTTCTTTGGTTCACGGGGTAGTTCTAAATTGCAACTCTTACCAAGTTTGGTCCCTCTTCAATGCTTAGAGGTGACTCTATAAAATCGGAAACCCTCTGATCTGATATTGATGGCCTATGCTGTGGATAGGCTATCAAAATATAAATCCCAGTAAACCTCTTTAAAAATAAAAACCTATATTGACCCCCCACCAAGTTCCTGCTTCTAACTTTCCAATGCTTACCAGTCCCTGCTGTTCTCCACTCCATGGAGACATGTAAGAAATGTCAGGAAAGACTTGCTCAGCCATTCATTAGCTGAGACAGAGCACTGTTGTTTCCAGGGATTGGCTGAGGGAGCATCTCCAAGTATTTTCTGTGTGTGAAGCCAGGGTCAGGAAGTAGAGCGGTAGCGGGGGATCAGAGAGGTGAGGCTTATTATTCCTCTGGACAACCAGTAATACCATCACAGAAGTGCACTGAAAAACAACATTTTCAGTGTAAAGAATATCAAGCTGCTATCAAAGTATACATTTATTTTATAACTTTTTTTGGCTGTATGCAGTTGTAGTCTATTCACCAACATTACTGACTGTGTTTCATTCCCACATCCTCAAATTTACCATCTTAATGATTAGACTTTATTGAAGCATCACTATAAATTGCTTTGGAATCCGTGCACATATACAGTACGCTGTGGCACTGATACTCCCAGTACTTGACGATTACTCATCACTGAATGGCATGCTTCCCAATTAAAACACACAACAGAGGAAACAGTTTATTGAACAAGAAAAGGCTTATTGCCCTTTGCACTTGGACAGATTACCCTTGGCACATCCTGCCCTGGTTGATTGGCCATGTTCAATAATTATACTTAGCCCCATTTTGTCAGAGATTAGCACCTCAAAGCAGGAGCGAGCGATTAGCAAAGTACAGTACAATTTCTAGTTAATTACATCAGCCTTCTATAAGTCCTGTAATGTCTTTCTTGTTTATTCTTAATAACGCCACTATTGAGTGATTCCCTGGGCCGTTCAATTCACTTTTCACACATTCTTGTACAGAATAACTTTGCTTCACAAGTTTAATAGAAACGAGTTAATGGGTCATATGGACAACAGAAAGACAAATGGATTACCAAGATCATAAAATGTCTGAGAGAAGCTGATAGAAAAACAAGACTTGCATTCAAATGACTTATACTGCGCATTTACAATGGCTGAAAATAGTTAGTGTTTCTTTTAGCTGCACCATCTGGAGTAAGTAAAAGAATCCGATGTACTAGAATGTAACAATGTATACAAGCCATTATTCTGTAACACGGTAAAATAGTATATACTGGTGATAAGTACAATAATGAAGAGTTTTTCAGGAGAAAATTAAGATTTTGCAACAAATTGTCAAGCTGTTAGCAAGCAAATGATGGATACAGTTTATATTACTTTTAGCTCAAGCATCTACGGTTGAGGGTATCTACAGTCGTAGAGGACAACACATGAACAGTATGTTCATTATGCAATTGCTGCATCATGAACAGCATACTCATCTCCGTGCCTGGGCAGTTGCGAGCAAGGACATAGCCGTTACACAAGGCTGAAGCCTTCCTCTAAGGCCTCATGCACACAGCCGTTGTTGTGGTCCGCGTCCGAGCCGCATATTTTGATCTAGTGCTGCTAAGCAAAAAAAATAAATAAAAAAATATATATATATATATATATATATATCCATTCATTTACAAAGATAAGAAGGAATCTGTTTCAGTGAAGCGATGGAGGCTTTGTGTCTGGTCCTGTTAACACGGATGTTTTTCTTACAATGCATGTTAGGACAAAGCGCAAGTTTGTACTTCTACATTTGTGATGATGGAAATTCCATTCATCAGGAGAATAACTTTATGACTAATTTAATAGTTACATCTTGTTCTAGCTTTCATGTCAAAATTTGGTCACTGAAGCCAAGAAAATACAGCCCACAATTTGCCATACAGGAAAGCATACATATTTCAAAGTTTGTGAAGGAGGAGGCTCGCTTCTGCCACTGTTCTATAGTGCTTTTACTTGTCTATTGAACCGTACAGATGGGTGGTTTCCATTTGAAGGCATCGGTGCTGCAGTCCTTCTTGGCTGTTCTGGGAGACTTTTCTCTTCCTTCAATGAACAGCATTGGAAAAAGATAAGCCAGAGAGCCACATTAAAAAGGAGTTTGCACTGAGTAGCCTCCTAGGACGTATCTATCTGCTTAATGCTTTTTCATGTACATTCCATAAAAAAATGAAACCTGTTTCGTCTCCTGTTGATATTTAGTGCAATAGCAGAATCATTTTCCTTTAATAAGGCCAGTGACATACAACTGTATTTGTCTCTCTAATTATTTATTTATAGGTGACATGAAAATGTTTCCCTGTAGACATCCTTGACTGCACCTAACACAACTGTACATTGCTTTCGAAGACTTTTGTTATTGTAACATGATTAACATATCCCATTAATTATGCATCTCTCAATGAAATTGGATACAGCCAAGGAAATAAATGCACATTAATAATACATTAGTTATTAATCTGTGTACTTGTCATGAATGGGATGCAAATGACTGCCTCGTGTTCTTGAAACCTACTAGCATGTTCTTTTCATTTCCACGTGATCTTAAGTTAGGAAAGAAACTTTATTTTCCTCCTGGGGGTCACTCTGAATTCTATGGGTTGTATGTTGTTGGAACATTTTCAAGTAGTTGGGAAATTAACCCATTAAGAGGTATGCACTAAAGTAAAAAACACAGTTTTATTAAAGAACTCTGTAAGTGAACAGCAGCTCAACCTAACATATAACCTAGAGCACATTTTGCACTTACAGCCCATAATGGTCTGGTTCCATTGATCCGAGAAAAGCAATTCAGATGTGTGCATTTTATTGCTGTAAAGGCTGAGTATGGATCCTAGTGAGATACCTGAATCAAAGTTATATCTGGATTCAACCTATATAGTCTTTCCCAAGCACATCATTCTAGAATAATTTATACAAAGTCCGTCACAAATTTGAAACAAATAAAACAAAGTTCCAAATTGTTACTCTTACTGTGAGCGCTGCAGTTTTCAGCTGAAGTTGGTCCCGTTCACACTAAGTTCAAAAACATGGATAAAAAAACGTGCTGCTCTCAATCAGCAGAAACAGATCCAGCCAGTTTGAAATATATAGAAAGTTTTCTGATGCAGTCAATTACTGGTTTATTAGGTGTGGACTCCAAATAAATCTCTGCTCCTGTATCCTGTATTTGACCAGAAAACGAGCAAGGAATAGTGAAGAACCGCAGCCATTTTTAAATACCTAGCATGTATTGTACTTACAAAATATCATAAAATCTCAAGTATATAGTCATTAAAATGGTAGTGGGCACAATGACGGGGAACGGCGATTGCTGTGCCCCGTCATTGAACCCCTCAGATGCCACTTTCATCACTAGTCGCGTCATATGTTATAAAAACGAAGGCCTTTCAGGAGTTTAAAAAAAACATACGCACCTTATCCGTTTGACCTCAAAGAGGCCGCCATGGCCATCTTGATTGAAGGACCCCCGCTAAATCTTGCTTGGTGCGTGATGATTCACATTGGCGTGGTGACATCGTACATCACCGCCCACAAGATTTTGCACGGGATCTTCAGACAAGATGGTCGTGGTGGCCTCTTTGGATGATGTGAGGACTCGTAACCTCTCACAGATGATGTGAGTATGTATTTTTTTACACCATTTAATGGAAAATTTATAAGTTACCATGAAGCATGAGGAAATTTGCCATTCCAGTCAAACTAGTTTTCCCAGAAAGTCTACTTCGCATACTTTGATTTGCTCAACCCTAACTGCCGTAAATATATAATTATATACAGGAAATACTCAGGTTTATACCAGAACGGTCCACATCACTATATACAAGAAGATGTCTAACTTATACCAGCCATAAATATATAATTATATACAGGAGATACCCAGGTTATACCAGCACACTTCATATCACTATATAGAAGGAGATATATGACTTATATCAGCTGTACATATATAATTATATACAGGAGATGCCCATGTTATACCAGCATGGTCCATATCACTATATACAAGAAGATGTCTAACTTATACCAGCCATAAATATATAATTATATACAGGAGATACCCAGGTTATACCAGCATGGTCTATATCACTATATACAAGAAGATGTCTAACTTATGTCAGCCATAAATATATAATTATATACAGGAGATACTCAGGTTATACCAGCATGGTCCATATCACTATATACAAAGAGATGTTTAACTTATACCAGCTGTACATATATAATTATTAGAGATGAGCGAATCGAATCCCATGAAGTGGAATTTAATCCGAATTTCAGGATAAATTTGATTCGCCTAGAAGCCGAATATCCTCGTGCTTTGTGTCAGTGAATTGATTTAACCTGAAATAGTATATAAAAAAAATAAAAAAAATTCAAACTTACCTCCTCCATTTGCTCGTGACAGACCAACAGCCTCCTTCTTGCTTGAAGATCTCGGCCGAAATCACTTGTGGTGAGAGATTACATCATCACGCCGGCCGGCGGGATGACGTCATATGTCACCACCATAATGTTGCGCTGCACAGGATTTTAGCCGAGATCTTCAAGCAAGATGGCGGAGGACGGCCCGTCACGAGCAAATGGAGGCTGTAAGTTTGATTTAAAAAAAAAATGTATTGTTAATTTTACTCTCAGATGCCTCGATCATGTATGAACATGGCATCTGAGGGGTACAATGATGGGGGCGGCGCTATCGCAGCTGCCTGCCATTGCACCCGCTACTTACAAAAAAATGAACTTCATGACAAAGTAATTCATCACTAAGCAAATTTTTTTGTGAAATTTGGCGAATCAGCCAAATCGAACTTTTAAGAAATTCGCTCATCTCTGATAAATATATACAGGAGATAGCCAGGTTATACCAGCACGGTCCATATCACTATATACAAGAAGATGTCTAACTTATACCAGCCATAAATATCTAATTATATACAGGAGATACCCAGGTTATACTAGCACGGTCCATATCACTATATACAAGAAGATGTCTAACTTATACCAGCCATAAATATCTAATTATATACAGGAGATACCCAGGTTATACTAGCATGGTCCATATCACTATATACAAGAAGATGTCTAACTTATATCAGCTGTAAATATATAATTATACACAGAAGATAGCCAGGTTATACCAGCATGGTCCATTTAACTATATACAAGAAGATGTCTAACTTATACCAGCCATAGCTATATAATTATATACAGGAGATGCCCAGTTTTAACAGCATGGTCCATTTAACTATATACAAAAAAGAGGTATAACTTATACCAGCTGTACATATATGATTATATACAGCAGATACTCAGGTTATACCAGCATGGTCCATATCACTATATATAAGAAGATGTAAAACTTATACCAGCCGTAAATATATAATTACTAGCCGAAGGACTATCTGTTTGTGTGTGTCGTTAAAAGATATCAACGCTATCCACTGTAACAGTGACATTTACAGCACCCCACCCCTTAACAGTGACCTCCACAGCAGCCCACCCCCTTAACTTTGACCTTTACAGCAGCCTTCCCCTTTAACAGTGAGTTTCACAGCACACCACCCCCTTGACAGTGACCTCCACAGGTGCACTCCCCCTTAACAGTGGATTTTACAGCAATCTGCCCCTTAACACTGACCTCCATAGCGGACCATTCCCTTAACTGTGACCTCCACAGCAGCTTGCCACTAGGAGGGGGCTAGAGGTCCAATTTTAAGCTGGACAGTCTGGTTTTCAGACTCCTGGCGCAGGGCCTGGACGGACACAGGGATGTCCTTTTGAACAGCTCACTCTCAGAAAGCAGCACTGTGCTGTCTGAGCGTGAGCTGCGAGAAGAAAGTCACCCTCACTCCCACCCCTATAGCTGACAGAAGTTGATTTTTAACTTCCGTTGGCTGCGTAGGGGAGGGGGCGTGGCCTAACCAGGTCAGGGTTGTGGCTTAGCTGGACCTAGAAGTTGATTTTTAACTTAATTTTTTCAATCCCTGAGTGGGAGGATACGTGGCCTAACCAGATCAGGGGGCGTGTCCTTTTGAACAGCTCACTCTAAGTCTGCACTCTGTGCTGTCATAATGTGAGCTGCAGGGAGAAAGTCAACATCCCTCCCACCTCTGCAGCTGACAGAAGTTGATTTTTAGCTTTTTTTTTTTTTTATTCCTGTTGGCTGAGTGGGAGGGGGTGTGGCCTAACTGGATCAGAGATGTGTCTTAGTGGGGCCTGGTTGCGGGGTTTTCAGGGTGACTTGAATGGCCACCCTACCTGCCCCCTGAACTGTGACCTCCACAGCACTCTGATCCCTTAACAGTGTCATCCACAGAGTTGTTATGGAAACCTCAGGAAATAAGATACTAAAAGCTATTAGGCCATGGTTTTACTTCAATAGCGATTTTCCTGGTGACAAAATTCCTTTAAAACTCAACTATAGCAGTGAAGAAACATGGCTGGGTTGTTATGGTTACCTGGAGTAAAACTGTGTGTGTGGAGGCAAACTGCCAGCGAGCTTCTATTGGCTGATAAGGGTCATGTGGCCAGGCTTCTATTGGCTAATGCATTTTGTGGGAATATCTCAGGAACGGTACATCCCAGAGAGCTGAGACCTGGTCTAAAACCTTCCCGGACACCTGATTTACCTGTGTGCTAAATTTCGTGATTGTAAATGCGATGGTTTGGATTCCTTTATATATTAGATATACAGGAGATACCCAGGTTATACCAGCATGGTCCATATCATTATATATAAGAAGATGTATAACCTACACCAGCTGTACATATATGATTATATACAGCATATATGAAGATGGGTTTAAGCTGAGGTGATATTACCATATAGCAGCCACTTCCAGGTCACTGCAAACTATGCTACCTGCTGCACTGTACACATGACACAGCATCAGTGACATTGTGACGCCATGTGCTGCGCCAGCATAGAGGCCAAGGCTGATGGTTAAAGGGATGCGCCCGGCAATTCCTGGCTGGCTGACCTGTTGGAAAGGCAGCCAGGAATCATTATTTCTGGCATTGGTTCCCTTTCTGACCACAATTACATCTGTGTCCTTAGAATACAGATACAGTCAAAATTTGTGGCGCTGTCTGAGCATTTTGACAGTCAGGCAACCCACGCAATTGTCTGGTGGTAAAGACTGCCACTGCTAATAGTCTGAAATGGTTTCTGTCTATAGGTCCCCAATACATATATAAGAATAGAGACTATAGGGGGAATTTATCATTTGCTGTAGTTTTGGTGTCAGTTTTAAGTCTGTACTTACTTTGAGAGGTTGCGCCAAATTTATGAAATGGCACCCAATAATAATATATTTGGAGCAAGTGCAATGTCGTGTATACCTATGTCTATAAAAATATTCCACAGGGTTGCCTGGCGCTGAGATGCAACTTTTAAAAAAGACGCACACATCATAAATGTGACATAAAGGTGTCCTAATCTAAAATGCGGACCTACTTTTCACTCCACTTCTAAAAGTGGCGAGGCTCACCAAATGGGGCAAAAGTTGACAAAAATGTTGCAAAACTATGCACCAAATGTTGCACGTGGGCATCATTTGCAACTTTTATACAGCACAAACTGGCATGGCAGATTTGATAAATCATCTCCAATAAATTTAAAGAACACCTCACAGGAATGCACACGTGGAACCCCTCCATTTGACTACATTTTGAAACCTCTTCCACTGTCAGCTGTTTTATTATCATGTATTTTATTTTTTACATGAATTTACCTCTAGCAGGTGCAAGTGTCAGGAACAGAACCGCACACATGTGCTACACCAATTTTTTAGCATTGTGATGCCACCTTAAAGGATAGCCCATCAATAACTTATTGACGAGGAGGTCAGACATGCCACATCCCTGCCAATCAGGTGCTTTGCGTACAGCTGTCCATTGTGTGGTGGAAGGAGCTGGTTACTGAAGTGTTGCTCCTACTGAAGTAAATGTAGACTTCATGATCTGGAGTTAAAAGGATCTGGCGGGTTTCAGTCAAAATTGCAAACTTTTGGCCAGACAAATGCCACAGCATTCATTATAGTCAATGGAGATCCAAGGGTTAAAACTAATATCTCATTTAATTTAGGGTGGTTTAGAGATTAGTCCATTTTATCCCACGTGGTTTATGAGGAAGTAAAAGTTACCACTAATAATTCTAGTGATCTACTCTTCAGTAGTGTAGATGTCAACTCCAGAACCCCAGTGCTTACCTCTTTACTACACTGGAGTACATGTACCTGCTGGTTGCTCATATTAAAGTATCCAAACTATATCCAGATATGTCCCTGCAGATATATAGGTAATAATAAAAAACATAGTTACTGTCCTGATATTTGCTACGACGAGAAGTTTATAAAGTAATCTAAATCACACCAAGCAATAGAACTAAGAGAAAAGATATTGGATTCTGTTTTCAACAAGCAATTGTCAAAATAATCCATTTATTTCTTGTTTTTCTCTTTTTTTGGATTTGGCTCAATGAAAATTACACACAGAATGCTCACCCACAGTCAAGTGCTATGCTTCCTCTCTCATCTGTATTTTATAGTGCCAAGTGCCATCAGACAAGCTTACAATTTTAGATATTTGACATACATCAAATCCACATTGACTTTCTGCAATCTCTTACACATCAGATCCTCACTCGACAAAAGACAAACTGAAATTCTCCACTTGTTGCCAAATACCATATTTTAATGCCAACTTTTTTTGATAGTTACAATGAAAAAAATATCTTCTTGGGAATTTCTAAAATATGTTGGGCTTATTAGATTGAATTGTATAGAATTGTTGGGATATACAGTTTCTATAAATGTAAAAAGAGGACTAAATTGTATAAATACTTTATTATTTATCTATATGCAGCCTGTATTGTAGCCCAAATCAACAGTTTTACATGATTGAAATCTTTAATATCCCAGGCATCGTACTGTTTTTTTTTTTTTTTTTTTTTACGTAGGGAACCTTCCTGTTGCATAACAGCAAACTTGTTAATGGTTTCCAGTAACAGCCACTATAGAAAGGAGCTCTGGGCTATACGAGCAAAACCAAAAGGGATAGTCCAGGCAATCTTACCAATTCAGCCACTGCTGTTCTGCTGTTCACAGGGTCCCTGCTGGTGTCTACTTACTGGTCTAGCCTTCTTATATATCATATCTATATTTAAGCTTTTATGACGGGATCAAAATTAGAAATATATTTTAAAACAAACCTAAGACCATTAAAATGCAGTGATGTCTGCCAGCATTGTGTTATAGAACAGGAGGAGCTGATCAGATTGATGTATAAGATACATAGATAAATAGTTTTCTGGGGAAAGATTCAGTTTTATCATTTTATACTCTGCTCCTTCTAAGTGCACTAGTCCACGGGGCAGTCCTATCAGGGAATGAGAGTCATACCTGTGTTTATATTTCCTACTGATAAAGAGAAGTCAGTCAATAACTTAGGACTGCTCATGCAGTGAATCACTGGGGAATGTGCAGAGGATGGGAGTGGTAGTTGGGGCTCTGAGGTGGTAGTATTACTCACAGATCAGGGTAGCAGTCTTCCCTCTGGAGCTGTGCAGTGACTGGAAGGCACATCCTTTCTTTCCTCAGGGTACATCCTGGTATTGGTGGATGATCTTGCCTGGTGATAATTGGGTTGCTTTGATGATACGTAGATGATTGGTTGGGGTGCAACTTCAAAGGGCCAGTTGAAGTATAGTGGAGTCATTAACCAGGCTGCAGGTTCTGATAAAGTCTTTCTTTAGTGAGTAGATGATAGGGTTTGTAGTAAAAATAGCAGCAAAGCCAACAGTATGTCATAGTAGAATATTTTTTCAATAGCAATGTATGGACAGCAAGAATGATGGTCATATAGTACTCCCCCTCTCTAAAAACACTTTTAAGTCTCTCAGCAGAAGCACAGGCATTCAGTAATATTCTTGTAAAGTCCTTCTGCAATTCCTGGACTGAGGAGTGCAGAACTTTACATATAGGAGGCAAGTCTGTTTTAAAGCATGGGGAATGCTTTTGGCAATAGTCCCTTCAACTGCAGCAAAGCTTTTCTACCATAAATGACAACAGCACCTTGCTGTCTAAGTCAAAATGCATGGCCTTGTGAGTTAAAGACTTCTCAGTTGTCTGGTCTCTGTTTCTCTCTGGTGTACTTTAGTAGAATGGCTGCTTTCTGGGCAGTTGTAGGGTCAGAGATTAAGGGTCTCTGAACTTAGTCCTAGCTCGCAAGATGTAGCACATGAAGGTCTTCACAGTAGCTCATCTAGACTTTGATTGAAAAGCTAAGGAGTGGACCAGGTCTATCTCCTGGTGACACTATTTGCCAAGAAGTTAACCATATGTAGTTCATACACTGCTATTACATCCCATAGCTAATGTAAAAAATAAAAATCATACATAGTCTAGTACATGACAACCTCTTTCTAACAAAGCTAGAACCAGCCCTGTACCTCCATGGATGAATAGATCTCACTATTTACTGCTCTGCTAGATTTATTTTAAGTTGGCAGCTCTGCTCAAGTATCCTTTATCAGGGAGCATGTCCTGTATGCTGAAACTAGTGGCAATTGAAGGATAGAGCCAAGCACATGCTTTCATCTCAGTGAGCAGGACAAAGAAATTAGAAAAAGAGCAAACAGCAGATGGTGCTATACAGATCACTCAGCATTCAGATCCAGATGCTGGTTTGTAGAATATTATTTATTGGATAACCCTTTAAACGTATGCACACAACAAATTGCAAAATTTAACTTAAGAAAGAATAGATCAACTCTGTCAATGGTAATTAACCCCTGAAGGACACATGACGTACCGGTACTTGATGGTGTCCTGGTACTTAAGGACACATGACGTACTGATTCGTCATTTGTACTACCGATCACCGCTGCTCAGCCAGCGGTGATCTGAACAAGGTAACTGCTGAAATCATTCAGCAGGTACCTTGTTACAATGCCGAGGGGGGTCCTGTACAATGCCGAGGTTGATCGCTGCAAACCGGAGGTTATTTCAGACCTGCGGTTTGCAGCGCTTTCCGAAGTTTATGATCCCTGCAGTCCGTGACCGCGGGGTTCAGAAACTTAAAAATGACTAAATATTTAAATGGTTTGCAGGTGTTGCGGGCAGTCGGTAGGTGGGCGGTGCGGCAGGCGACACGATCCCCCACCCGCCTTCTCTCTAATATTCATTGGTGGCCTAGTGGGTATACTAAAGTGTCAGCACATTGCTGACACTCTGATATAAATGGCTGACATCTGTGCTGTGATGTTAGCCATTTAACCCCTTCCATACTGATGTATGTACGGACCACTGTATGGAAGGGGTTAACAGGGAGGGAGCCCTCTCCTGTCAGGGGCTGCTGTAACCTTGTAGCCCCTGATTCTTGATGGGATCACAGAAGGAGTGGGCCCCCCTCCCTCCCCATCACCCGCTGCTCTGTTCTGGAAGCAGGTGATGTCTACCATGGCAACAGTACGCCTTCACAGGCGACTTGCTTGCCATGGTAATGTTAAGTCTGATCTGACTTCTGTTAAAGGCAGAAGTCTGATCAGACTTTCTAAAGTAAAAAAAAAAAAAACAGTACAGTACACTATATAGTGTACTGTACTGTATTATACAGACTTCATACCCACTGGATCTTCAAGAACCAAGTGGGTCTGGGTCAAAAATGTAATGTAAAAAAAAGGGAAAAAGTAAAAATTAAAAAACATATTTATCACTGAATAAAAAAAAAAAAAATACACTGCACATATTAGGTATCACCGCGTCCATAAAAACCAGCTCTATAAAAATATCACATGACCCAACCCCTCAGATGAACACCATAAAAAAATAGTGTAAAAAAGCCATTTTTTGTCACCTTACATCACAAATAGTGTAATACCAAGCAATCAAAAAGGTGCATGCCTCCCAAAATAGGACCAATCAAACCGCCATCTCATCCCGCAAAAAATAAGCCCCTAAATAACACAATCCGCAAAAAAAAAATATGGCTCTCAGACTATGGAGACACTAAAACATGATTTATTTTTTCTAAAATGCCGTTATTGTGTTAGAGTAAAATAAATAAAAAAGTATACATATTAGGTATCACCACATTCATAAATACCTGCTCTATAAAAATATCACATGACCTAACCCCTCTGGTAAATACCGTAAAAATAATGAAATAAAAACATTGTCAAAAAAACATTTTTGTCACCTCGCATCACAAAAAGTGTAATAGCAAGCAATCAAAAAGTTAATTACCTCTGTAAATAGTGCCAATAAAACCGTCATCTCATCCCGCAAAAAATGATACCCTACATAGGACAATCGCCAAAAAAAAAAAATGGCTCTCAGACTATGGAGACATTAAAACATGATTTTTTTTGTTTGAAAAATGATATTATTGTGTAAAGCTTAAATAAATAAATAAAAAGTATACATATTAGGTATCGCCGCGTCCGTAAAATAACACATGACCTAACCCCTCAGGTGAACATAAAAAAATAATAATATAAATGCGGTGTCAAGAGACATTTTTGTCACCTTACATCATAAAAAGTGTAATAGCAAGAAAAAAAAATTATATATACACCCCAATATAGTGCCAATCAAACCAACATCTCATCTCGCAAAAAATGAGCCCCTACATAAGACAGTCGCCCCAAAAAGTAAATTAAAAAATATTGCTTTCAGAATGTGGAGACACTAAAAAATATATTTTTTTTCAAAAATGCTTTATTATGTAAAACTGAAACAAAACCCCCGGAAAAGAAGTCATATTTGGTATCAACCTGCTCTTCAGAAATAGCACACGATCTAACCTGTCAGACCAACGGTGTAAATAACAAAAAAAAAACTGTCCCAAAACAGCTATTTTTTTGCAACTTCCATTTTAATCCATTTTTCCAGTAACAAAGCAAGGGTTAACAGCCAAACAATACTCAATATTTATTGCCCTGATTCTGTAGTTTGCAGAAACATCTAATATGTGGTCTAAAACTGCTGCATGGCCAAACGGCAGGGAGCAGAAGGAAAGGAACCCATACGGTTTTTGGAAGGCAGATTTTTCTGGACTGGTTTTTTGACACCATGTCCCATTTGAAGCCCCCCTGATGCAAGCCTACAGTAGAAACTCCAAAAAAGTGACTCCATCTAAGAAAATACACCCCTCAAGGTATTCAAAACTGATTTTACAAACTTTGTTAACCCTTTAGGTGTTCCACAAGAGCTATTGGCAAATGCAGATGAAATTTCTGAATTTCTATGTACCCTAAAAATAGTCCCAAGAAAACTGCCTCCTTATCCCGTAGTTTCCAAAATGGGGTCACCTTTATGGAGTTTCTACCCCAGGGGGGCTTCAAATGGGACAAGGTGTGGATAAACCAGTCCAGCGAAATATGCCTTCCAAAAACAACACGGCGCTCTTTCCCTCTACGCCCTGCCCTGTGGCACATGTGGGATGTTTCTGCAAACTACGGAATCAGGGCAATAAATATTGGGGTTTGTTTTGCTGTTAATCCTTGCTTAGTTACTGGAAAAAATGGATTCAAATGGAAAATTCTGAAATTTCATCTCCATTTGCCAATAACTCTTGTGAAACACCTAAAGGGTTAACAACATTTGTAAAATCAGTTTTAAATACCTTGAGGGGTGTAGTTTCTAGAAAGCGGTCATTTTTGGGTGGTTTCATTTATGTAAGCCTCACAAAGTGACTTCGGACCTGAACTGGTCCCAAAAAAAGTGTTTTTTTGAAAATTTCGGAAAATTTTCAAGATTTGCTTCTAAACTTATAAGCCTTGTAACGTCCCCCAAAAATCAAATGGCATTCCCAAATGATCCAAACATGAAGTAGACATATGGGGAATGGAAAATAATAACTTTTTTGGCGGCATTACTATGTATTATAGAAGTAGAGAAATTGAAACTTGGAAAATTGCTAATTTTTCAAAAATTTTGGTAAATTTGGTATTTTTTTTTATAAATAAAAATTATTTTTTTACTCCATTTTACCAGTGTCATGAAATACAATATGTGACGAAAAAGCAATCTCAGAATGGCCTGCATAAGTAAAAGCGTTTTAAAGTTATTCACACATAAAGTGGCACTGATCAGATTTGCAAAAAATGGCCTTGTAAAATATTCTTAAGGGTTTAACCCTTTGTGCTGCATCTTCCATGTCATAGGTTCCCTTTAAGCATTTTGATTAATAGACCACCGAGTAGAGTTTCAAATTACGATCTGAACTTTCTTGGTTTGACAAGTAGAAGAAAAATTGCACAAACATTGTGCCTAAGCATTTGACCTCACTAGTCCATTACTTAACCCAACTGACATAACTTTTGATGAACCTGCCATTATGACCATAAAATGAGTCCCTTGAGTTTCTGCCATTATGTAGTTTAAGCAGAATAAAATGCTATATGACAACACAAAATTTCTGAAATAACAATAATAATGAAAAAAACAACCTGAATCTATTGCTTATATAGTGTCCATGGCATTTCCCTATCCATAATAGGGGCACACAATCTAATTTCCTAACATACACTAGAGCCAATATCATAGGAAACCGCATATAATATCAGTTGAGAGTTCTAGAAATTGGATAAAAAATGAGTGGCGTATTTGTTGTCTTGCAAAAGACAGTAGCATTTATAGAAGGAATGGTGCGCCTCAAGATACGATGGTCGTTTTGTACTCTCAGTGTTCATCATGTGACACCATAAGCTTGGCTACCTTGCTTTTTCTTTCTCTATTTTATTTGTCTTTGTCATCCAGAAACTGTTCAAAACTTTTTTAAAGGCTCTTTTAGTGATAAAATAAAATAGTAAGGGATGGAATAGCAATATATCCAAGAGAAGGCTTACAATTGCTGTGTTTCTCTTCCTCACTGCCCCAGGCATGAGTTGTGAATGTGTTTCATGGTAAAATGAATGGCATATTTCATTGCTCTATCTTCCATTTCTTCTTTAGCTCACTCAATTATTGAAAAAAACAAGATTATGATACACCTCATCTCACAATAAAATGCATGCACTGTTATGTTTTGTGCACATACTACAGCGCTGACTTGTTTCAAAGTTAATGCTCTGAAACCATTCAGGGCTTTTTACATTCTTTACTAGTACCTAAGGTTAGTGTGCCTTTGGGCAATGTTAGAGTAGCAGTGTTGTAAAGCCCTAATGTAACATTAGAGTGGCTTGGCTTTTCCCACAAATGGATAAAATGAAGTAGTCAGTTTGTTCTTAAACTACTGTATCTATGGCTTAAAATCAATTCATTTTAAGTAGCAGCAGTAGATTAGGAGACACAATAGACCCTGAGTGCTGGGATATATATCCATTTCCCATCCCATATCTGGTGTCAGTGTATTAAGGTATTAATGTTGGTGCTGAGTTTAGCCACTATAAGTTAAACATTTGAGAACCTTATTAATTCTTCAGAGATATGCATGCTGGTGATTTTGCACAGACTTGGAAAAAATAGACATTTGCACATAAGAACAGATGTCCACAGTACATGAAAATATGTTTTTATATTGACCCGAAGAGAATCATCTGTCAGTTTGATAAGTTTCAAAAACTTGCGATAAGCAAATAAGTAACATTAAGCTTAAAGAGGACCTTTCATCTGGAAAAAAATTCTAGGAGGAGACTGCCCTTGTTCTCCTGGGCATCACCTTCTCCCAAGCTGTAGCGCTGGCCAATCGCAGCGCAGAGCTCATATCCTGGGAGGTTTTTTTCCCCAGGGTGTGAGCTCTGCACTGCGATTGGACAGAGCTACATCCTGGGAGAAGGAGACGGCCAGGAGAACAAGGGCAGTCTCCTCCCAGTATATCCAAGTCACGGAACATACCGGCGCCCAGGGATAATAGTAAGTGCAGGGAGATCCCTGGGCGCCGCTCTACATATCATAAAACTTAGTTCAGAAGTAGTCCTCTTCGCAGCTGCCATCCACCACAGAGGGTCTGTTTTTGGGAAGGTATTTTGTGCTGCTGGGGCAGTATTTGTTATAGACTGTGGTATTAAGCTCTGGTGGAGAGGTAAAAGGTGCAGCAGTATGGTATTGTTGGCCCCACAAACTTGTGTTATCCCTGCTTTCTGTCAATTTGGGCCCCATTACAAAATAGGACACTTTTTCCAGGGTCACTTTAAACTCGCAGTCCACCCCTGGCTTACAGTATGCAAGATAGTGCTTCCCAGAATATGGCCAAGGCATTAGCAAAGTATGGTAGATAGGAAGTTGTTATGAGGGAAGAAGATAGGGACATATCATTAGCAGATCTCACTAGAGGGGGCGGTAGACAGAGATAATAGAAGAGATGTAGAAAGGTAGAAAGCTTTGTAAGCCAGGATTGGACTGAACCACCAGAGTACCCGAGGATCCTTTTGTAGGCCCAAAACTCTGACACTGTAACCTCTAATTATACAAGATAATTTGTAGATGACCTTGGAAGCAATACCCAAATATTATTTTAAACCTTTTTTTAATAAAACATTCGTGTGCAATAATGACATTTTCCTGAAAGTGGATGTACATATTATACTCAGAGGATGGGCCCTCAGCCCAATGCTGTTATAAGCTATACTGCAACAGTCAGGTCAACCATGAAATGACTTACAAAGGCAAAAGCTCTTTCATCGTTCTATATGTTACAGTCCCCTTTCATAAGTAGAATCTTTTGGATTACAGAAAACCTTTAGTGACCCTTCATTTGTAATCTAACCATGTAACAATAGTGTGAAGGGAGCCAAAGTATAATGAGTTTTATTTTATTCTTATTTCTTGAAAACTGAAATATTCTTAGCTGTCTTTCCATTGAAATTACACGTGTGGTTATAATAGAAACAAACAAAAAAAAACAGCTCATCGATGTCTTTAAGATGAATGTTCATGTTATTTACATTCAAATTGTGACAGTCTGTGAAGTCTGCTAGATTGCGAGTGTTAATCCACTCTACATAAAAGAGCGGGTTTCTGAACACACTTTCACACATAACAAACTTCATGGACCACTAAACCCTAAGATTGAAATTTTATATACTAGATAAGAACTTGGAAAGTAAAATGCATTGTTTACTATTAAGCTGACTTTCTATTACAGTTCTGTTAACAAGTCAAGTACCAGCTTTCTAACTCATTACAGTTGGGGACTTTGGCTAAACTAAGAGCCCACTGTACAATGCCTAGCACAATAGGAATAATGCAATAGATGGATTTTGTGATATTGTTGCCACAGCCTTAGATGTTATACAGCCATACTATCATTACTATGTAGATGATCCATATATTTTTACCTATTGTGCACTACCCATTCACACTGCACCAGAGAATTAAAAATGCAAGCATGGAGAGTGATGAATCCATGAAAGAACAGGAAACAGATAACCTCGGATTTTGACCTGAAGTTCAGCCGAACCCTGCAAACCCGAACTTCACTGGGTTTGCTCATCCCTAAAATTTTACTCTATGGTCCAGATATCCCCATCCTACTATCCAGAATCCCACATTGCCTATCCTCTATAGCCTCCTTCTTCTACTCTCACTTTCTAAAACTTAACATGGATAAAACAGAATTTATTATTTTCCCGCATCTCACTCAACCCCCTCATCAGACCTTTCTATCACATTCAATGGCTGTACACTGTCCCCAACCCATTCCGCTGCCTTGGAGTAACCTTCGGTTCTGCTCTGTCCTTCAAACCGCATATCTAATTCCTTTCCACCTCCTGACACCTCTAAAGGAAAAATATATCTCGGATCCACATATTTCTCAATCCAGAGTGTACCTAGACTACTGTAACATCTTCCTCTGTGGCCTCCCATCTAATACTCTTGCACCCCTCCAATCTTATTTCAATTCTGCCACCTGTCTAATCCACCCCTCCTACCGTTACTCTTCTGTCTCTTCTCTCTGCCAGTCCCTTCACTGGCTCCTTGTTGTCCAGAGAATAGAGTAAAAAACCCTGACTATGGCATACAAGGCAATCAACAACCTGTCCCCTTCATCTGTGATCTGATCTCCCAATACCTTCCTACACGCAATCTCCAATCCTCACAAGACCTTCTTATCTTCTCTCCTCTTATCACCTCTTCCTACTAACGCCTCCAAGATTTCCTCCATGCAGCCCCCGCACTCTGGAATTCTCAACTGCAACATATCCGATGCTCACCTACCATTGAAACCTTCCAAAGAAGTCTGTAAATCCATCTCTTCAGACAAGCCTAAAACCTAAGTAATTATTCTGCCACTATACCGCCATGACCATATTTACCCTCACCTACTGTATCCTTCTCCCATGCCTTGTAGATTGTAAGCCCTTGCGGTCAGGGTCCTCTTTTTTCAGTATCATTTTGTAACTTATCTTGTTTACTCTTGTACTTTTTTTTTTATGCATGTAAGTATTCCCCTTGTAATATGTAAAGCACCATGGAATTAATAGCAATTTTATAATAAATAATAATAATAATCATAATGAGTAAAATTTGCAGTGTTCTTAGTCTAAATAGGTCATTCTAGAGGTACCGTACATGAATGGAAGTATTATTACTCTTTGTTTCAAATAATTCTTACATTCATTTGTTACCGATTCAATGATTGTAAGCTGTGAGCTGACACTTTTCCTAATAAATATCATACAATAATGCAGGTAAGTGGGGTTTAATGAGTAACATCTTTACAGCCACATTATTCAAACAAAATGGAGGGGCCAACATTTATTAATTCATCCATATCTCGTACAAAGAATTAGAACATGAGAATATTGAGGCCTCTCAACATTACACCACTCCAGGTGACATTTTAGAGAGAACCGCCCCATTCCTCACTTCTCATTGATTCGTGCGTGAGGAAGCTTCACATGGAGTAGTGTAGTGTTGAGAGACCTCAGTGTTCCTTTGTTCTTACTATGAATCAATATTGGTTGCAACTTTTCATTTTTTTATCAGGTAGCAGTGAGTAGCTGCTCAAATATTGTTGTGCTAAACATGATACATCATTGGTCCTCATTTACCAGTATTATTGTGTGATAATCATGTGGCATTTATCATCACAATGTAGCTTACACTGGCAAGCTGAGATCTTAGATATTGCCTATATAACATGTGAAAACTATGTTTTGTTTAGAGGCTTTTTTAATGCATTAGGGGAATCAATGTGGCAATGGCAATATAACCACTGTAGTTTGGTGGTCATTAGCATTTCATAAAAAATACTCACTATTTAAATTAATAAAGGTACAAGCTGCATGGTTATTGCTCATTTCTGTCCCTATAGTAGAAAGGTGGCACTGCTCGGCTCACAAACACTCTCACTTCATTCAGCTTGAGCTCTGGTAAATGACCCCACTACTACGACTACGATGGGGCTCAACAGACAATAGTTCAGGCCTCACATGTAATTCAAACATAAGGAAAGTCATGGTACTCACCAATGGTGGATCACAATAGGGACATTTGGGGCGGCAGCCGCTGAACTGACATCTCTATGGGGGTCATCACTGCCCCAAACGTCCACATTACACAATCCATTCAGCATGCAATGCTGCAGCGAGCTATGCAGTGTCCCTTCTAAGCAGCATGGGCGCACACAGGCTATTCTCAGGGCCTTTGCAAGCCCGGTCTCCGCTGCAGTCTTTACCTCCTCTTTCTTTGTTCCTGTGTCCTCGCTGAAATAGAAAGTGGTCAGAGGAGCAGCAAGCCAAGAAGGAGGAGGTAGCACCAAGTTTGAATTCTGCAAATAGGATGGAAAGTACCATCTATTGCATTATCTGCTTGGAGAGTTATAGCTATGTTGTCTGTGTTGTTACATAGGACTGTGAGTACATATAATGTAGTAGATGTCACCTGTAGTCCTATGTAAGATCACAGATAACACAGTGATAGCTCTCTGTGCAGTATGTAGTAGATGGTGCCTTCAGTCAGAAGTACCATTACATATGGCATAAGTTAAAGGGGAATCCTGTGATTTACACACCAATGGCAAATCCTCCAAATAGGTCATCAATATGAGACTGACAGGGTCTGACTCCCAGAACACCTGCCAATACACTTAATCCACCATTAGCACTCACCAATGTGGAAATTATGGTATGGTCACAGGATGTAGAGGATCCAGCCTACAGCCATCTTGCATGGTCCTATGCTTTGTCAAGGCCTATGATTATTGCTGGTACTTCCATGTCAGATTGTCTGTAATTCATAGTTTCACTCTAGATGTTTACAATCTTCTGTCCCTTTAAATCATTGTTAGGATTCTCATTTTAAACCAGGACAAAAAATCTAGTAGGATTTAGACGAGAAAAAGATGTCCTCTCTAGAGACACCTGCATTTTATTCTATCTTCTCTTCTTCTTTTATGTGGTACTTTCAGAGTGAAACAGTCATAGCTGACTTACTTTAACAATATTCTGTGTATTTTAAATTTGGAATATAAAGTGGCTTTCACACTTCTGCATACATTAACCATTTCCAACAAGAATTGACTGAAAACACCTCTCTCTCTTCCAAATATGCAGTAAATAAATATATCATTGAAAATTCTCTGCAGTTTATTGGAAAGTTATGTGGCAACCTTGACTGAATGCACATTTTACGGCATGATGTCTTCCTAATTTCGCAAAGATGAACTTGTTTCTTTTTTTTTATTAAGTGTACTTTTTATCATAAGAGAGCAAAATATTTCCTGATATAATGTTACGTTTTTATGTTCAGCAGATGGAATACATTATACTACACATTCACAAATCATAATTCTAATATACTCCATAATTATAGGGAACAGCATGTTTTCCGGGTAGTGGGAATAAAAATGTCAGACATTTTGGCGTGTTTTTAGATGAACTCTGGTTTTCTGCCAGTGTAACTCCTCAATCTCATTTTGGCTTTATAAAAGAGTTGTACCATCAGTTGCTGAACATTACAAATGCTTGCAGTTAAAAGTGTCATAATAATTTCAAAGTCATTGGGACACTATTTTTATGAAGTTTTCTATTAAATGTTGAAATGGTGAGATGCTTCAATATTCTGCTCAATACAATGACAGCCTGTCTGATCAATAATTAAACTACTTCAGGTTATGACTAAGGACTTTACAGTCCGAAACGCGTCAATTTTTCCGCTGTACAGTGTGTGTGTACAATCCTTGTTGCCACGTTAATAAAAGGAAGAAATTGCACCAGACAATCCAGCAGTGCCGGACATCTCTTTTGCTTGAAATTAAACTACTTCACCCTGAGTAATGCATAGTATTAATGACAATGTAGCTTAGAACAGGCATGCTCAACCTGCGGCCCTCCAGCTGTTGTAAAACTACAACTCCCACAATGCTCTTCTGCAGGATGATAGCTGTAGGTTGTCAGGGAATGATGGGAGTTGTAGTTTTGCAACAGCTGGAGGGCCGCAGGTTGAGCATGCCTGGCTGAGAATATTATCATTCTTTAAAGCCTCACTCTGGGCAAAAATGGGGGAGTTTATGATATAATGGTGCACCTTAGGCACTTTGGGCCAAGTTGTCATTTATTCTACCATGTAGCCGATTCAGAGACTGGGCACATCACATGAAGATTAATCTGCCATTAATACAAAATGAGAGTAGATCGGACCTGACAGTTTTCCAAGTTGGAAAATTTTGGAAAACGTCATTAAAACTTAAAACTTCATCAAAACTTGACATTCATATGTAGAAACTAGTGCTGAGTGTGAATATTCGAATAGCGAATTTTTATTGCGAATATCGCAACTTTGAGAATTCACAAATATTTAAAATATAGTGCTATATATTCATAATTTTGAATATTCATCTATTTTTTTTTCCATCTGAACCCATTACCTGCCTGCTTCTTGCTTGTGGGCCAATGTGAGAAGGCTACAATATCGTAGTCTGTAGTGAATTAGAATATTCTTAATTATTTAATTTATTTTAGCTTATCCAAAAAATCAGCAATGTAATATGCGCGTTAATCGAGTAAGGGCAGGTTACAGTCAGATTTCCTATTGGGTTGGTTTGCTAGAATTTGCGAATATGTAGAATATAGTGTGATATATATTCGTAAAAACAAATATTCTTTCTATTTTTTTTTTTTCACCTGAACCCATTAGAGTAGTAAATGTAATGGGTTCTTACGAATATATATCACACTATATTTTACATATTCGTGAATTTTAGCAAGCCAACCCAATAGGAAAGTTGCCTATAACCTGCCCTTACTCGATTAATGCGCATATTACATTGCTTATTTTTCGCATAAGCTAAAATAAATTAAATAATGAATAATATTCTAATTCAGTCAGGATAAACTCAGGAAACTTTTAGCAGCTTGAAAAATGTAGCTGAAGTGACCCACGCCTGTATTTCGCGTTACAAATTTGCATTATGCGGTTTTTACATTGCAGATTTTTCACAATCAAGAGAATAATCTCGAATACGAATATTCGCGAATATATGACGAATATTCTAACGAATATTTGGAAAACATCGCAAATTTGAATATTTACCCTGCCGCTCGTCACTAGTAGAGACAAGTCTTTGCTCCTCATGTACAAGAGGCCTTGGGCACCCTTTACCCTGTCACTGGTTCACCAGTTGTCCTTCCTTGGGGAACTTTTGTAAGTACAGTACTAGTTACTGCACAATGGAAGTATCCCATGACACCTTTGTTTTATGATATGCTTAGACCTACTCATTAGTCATCACAATTTAAGCCATGTTAATTGTTCTGATCTCTACGTTTGCCCATTTTGTCCTGTTGCCAATGCATCACAATAACTTTTCACTTTCACAATATATTTCAACCCCTTTGCCATATGTACAGCATATAGTACAGTTAAAGAAGTTAACCAAAAGACTTTTATGACGTAATTGGTGAGAATATGCTACTAGGATTCCTAGTAAACATTGAAACTGGTATGACCAGTTACTGCTGGTGGCTGTGGATTGAAGCAAATATGAGATATCAGCAATTACTTTAGTGGTACAAGCTGTATGATAAGCTGCTTAACGTTCAGTGCACTAATGTGCATCCTTATTTGTAGCTTTGATGCTAAAGCCTTCTTATTAAAGAACATAGTAAAACCCTTTGAGCAGGCATATTTCTTTTATTAAAGAGTGTGTATGCAGCACAGCCTGTTAGAAGTATATACTTTTGTGTATTTTTCACCACTATAAATAAATCTTTTAATACCGTATGTTATTCAGATCACTTGGAAAAGTAATTAACTTGCTTATTTTTGTTGAAAATTATTTTTTCGACTGTCCTTTTGTGAAGGAAAATTAAGTACACCCAAGATAGCTCTTGACTTTTACCTGAATGTTAATTGGTCATGCATCTTTTCAAAGTTATTTCAGAGAGTTAATGATTAGTTCTTATTTTTATTTTAATAAATCTTTTAAAAAGAAGCCACATTTTATTCATAGACATCAATGAAGGTTCTTAACATACATAATTCTTTCATGAACCCCAGGGTTGCATTGGGTAAGTTTATAGATTTTCACACCTACTGCTTCTCTGAGATACAATAAAAAATTTTTAGTTTTAGTTTTTTGTGGTCAAGTACATGGCAGAGTCTTGTGTACAGAGCCAGTACAAAACATATATAATCCCTATGGCTCTTCACTGCTATGGATCTTCAATTTTGGAGTTGAATAGTAGTCATTACTTACATTTCATTTGGTGCAAATCACTTTAGCACATTCTATTGGCTATAAGACTATGATACTATTCTAATGGGAAATTATCTTACTCACATTTGTGTTAAAGTATTCAGACAGTATGTTATGGTAGAAGAGTAGACTACCGGAATTATGTATCCAGCATTGCCAGACACCACCAGTGCCTCTAATGGGAGCTGTTGAGTGGTCGTATATGTCTTCTTTTCATTTTTTTGTAAATGCTAATTAAAAAGATATATAACGCTATACTCTGGCAATAGACCAATAGGTGTCTCGGAATAAGTATATCTAAGGCATGTGATCAGCCTCTTCACTTCTTGCAGTTGTATATAAAATAAGGGCACTGGATAACGTGGATATGGTGCTGTCTACAGTGTGTTTTTATGACATTTATTTGCTCAGTTGCCATTTTCTTTATAACCTGTTGGCGACCATCAATATGAATTTTTATGGCAGTCTTTAAGTGCGGTGTTCTTATAGTGCTGTACAAATAAGCATGTCACAGATCTCCTATTTCACCCTGGTGCTAGGGTTCAGCTGTCCAATGACACTAGAGTTCCTGGTATAAAGGTCATGATTGGAAGAACCTTCAGTCACAGATCTTCAACCCCTTATAAGTTGTTAGGGGCTGAAGGGTCCCTGTTAGTGTTCAGCGAATTGAATTGTCTGAAGAGGACTTCTATCTGAATTTCAGGGAAAATTTAATTGTGCTTATGGTAACAAATCGATTTTCCCTGAAATGGAGTAAAAAAAAAAAACGCCCGCCATCTCCATCTTGATCGAAAATTTTGCACAAAATCTTCTGCACAGTGATTTATGACGTCACCATGCCGGCCGACGTGATGACGTCATCCCGTGTTGCTTGAAATTTCGTGTTGGATCTTCAATCAAGATGGTGGCAAGCTCTTTGCAATGAAACGGATGAGGTAAGTATGATTTTATTTATTTTAAATAATAGACCTTAATATTAATACAAACAAAAAAATGCAACAGCACTCTGCAACTAGAACTCTGCCCAAGATACATGCTATAAGAGGACATAGTGTACTCATACACGCCTACAAACAGTGGAGACATTAGTTTACATTTTGATCAAAAGGCAGTAAGCCCACTCACCCCTTCACGGTTGTCTCCTAGAGTGGGTACTAACGCTAAATCTGACCTGCAATGGGCCAAGCCAGTCACATAAAATCCTCATAGCGCTGAATATTACCTGTTATGGGCCACGACAGCCACATAAAATCCAGGGAGTGTGGGTCCAGCATGCATGCTGGAACAAACCTTACTTATTAACCCCTTCTGGTGCTGTAACAGCCTCCATTAGATCCAGGGATGCAGGTACCAACATGCATGCTGAGCCCACTATGCACTCCTCCTGGAGCCAGAAGGCTACTAGCAGGTAATGTGAGTACGCATTCAGCTATATACTCACTCTGATTAAAAACCAGCAGCTAGGGCAGAGAAACCAGTCAGGTGTGCACGGCTGAAGTGGAGGCTGCCACACCTCCACACATATTAATCAGAAACACAAGGGGGTTTCAGTCAGCACTCCCTGTATGCAGGTGCACGTAGCCAATGGCAGGTATACATACAAACAAAAAATGCAACAGCACTCTGCAACTAGAACTCTGCCCAAGATACATGCTATAAGAGGACATAGTGTACTCATACACGCCTACAAACAGTGGAGACATTAGTTTACATTTTGATCAAAAGGCAGTAAGCCCACTCACCCCTTCACGGTTGTCTCCTAGAGTGGGTACTAACGCTAAATCTGACCTGCAATGGGCCAAGCCAGTCACATAAAATCCTCATAGCGCTGAATATTACCTGTTATGGGCCACGACAGCCACATAAAATCCAGGGAGTGTGGGTCCAGCATGCATGCTGGAACAAACCTTACTTATTAACCCCTTCTGGTGCTGTAACAGCCTCCATTAGATCCAGGGATGCAGGTACCAACATGCATGCTGAGCCCACTATGCACTCCTCCTGGAGCCAGAAGGCTACTAGCAGGTAATGTGAGTACGCATTCAGCTATATACTCACTCTGATTAAAAACCAGCAGCTAGGGCAGAGAAACCAGTCAGGTGTGCACGGCTGAAGTGGAGGCTGCCACACCTCCACACATATTAATCAGAAACACAAGGGGGTTTCAGTCAGCACTCCCTGTATGCAGGTGCACGTAGCCAATGGCAGGTATACATACAAACAAAAAATGCAACAGCACTCTGCAACTAGAACTCTGCCCAAGATACATGCTATAAGAGGACATAGTGTACTCATACACGCCTACAAACAGTGGAGACATTAGTTTACATTTTGATCAAAAGGCAGTAAGCCCACTCACCCCTTCACGGTTGTCTCCTAGAGTGGGTACTAACGCTAAATCTGACCTGCAATGGGCCAAGCCAGTCACATAAAATCCTCATAGCGCTGAATATTACCTGTTATGGGCCACGACAGCCACATAAAATCCAGGGAGTGTGGGTCCAGCATGCATGCTGGAACAAACCTTACTTATTAACCCCTTCTGGTGCTGTAACAGCCTCCATTAGATCCAGGGATGCAGGTACCAACATGCATGCTGAGCCCACTATGCACTCCTCCTGGAGCCAGAAGGCTACTAGCAGGTAATGTGAGTACGCATTCAGCTATATACTCACTCTGATTAAAAACCAGCAGCTAGGGCAGAGAAACCAGTCAGGTGTGCATCGGCTGAAGTGGAGGCTGCCACACCTCCACACATATTAATCAGAAACACAAGGGGGTTTCAGTCAGCACTCCCTGTATGCAGGTGCACGTAGCCAATGGCAGGTATACATACAAACAAAAAAATGCAACAGCACTCTGCAACTAGAACTCTGCCCAAGATACATGCTATAAGAGGACATAGTGTACTCATACACGCCTACAAACAGTGGAGACATTAGTTTACATTTTGATCAAAAGGCAGTAAGCCCACTCATCCTTCACGGTTTGTCGCCGTAGAGTGAGTACTACTACGTCCTACATCTAGACCTGCATCATGGGCCAGAGTTCCAGTCACATAAAGTGCCGTTGCATTTTAGCGTCTGAATATTACCTGTTATGGGCCACGACAGCCACATAAAATCCAGGGAGTGTGGGTCCAGCATGCATCCCCTTGTGTTTCCCCTTGTGTTTCTGATTAATATGTGTGGAGGTGTGGCAGCCTCCACTTCAGCCGTGCACACCTGACTGGTTTCTCTGCCCTAGCTGCTGGTTTTTAATCAGAGTGAGTATATAGCTGAATGCGTACTCACATTACCTGCTAGTAGCCTTCTGGCTCCAGGAGGAGTGCATAGTGGGCTCAGCATGCATGTTGGTACCTGCATCCCTGGATCTAATGGAGGCTGTTACAGCACCAGAAGGGGTTAATAAGTAAGGTTTGTTCCAGCATGCATGCTGGACCCACACTCCCTGGATTTTATGTGGCTGTCGTGGCCCATAACAGGTAATATTCAGCGCTATGAGGATTTTATGTGACTGGCTTGGCCCATTGCAGGTCAGATTTAGCGTTAGTACCCACTCTAGGAGACAACCGTGAAGGGGTGAGTGGGCTTACTGCCTTTTGATCAAAATGTAAACTAATGTCTCCACTGTTTGTAGGCGTGTATGAGTACACTATGTCCTCTTATAGCATGTATCTTGGGCAGAGTTCTAGTTGCAGAGTGCTGTTGCATTTTTTGTTTGTATGTATACCTGCCATTGGCTACGTGCACCTGCATACAGGGAGTGCTGACTGAAACCCCCTTGTGTTTCTGATTAATATGTGTGGAGGTGTGGCAGCCTCCACTTCAGCCGTGCACACCTGACTGGTTTCTCTGCCCTAGCTGCTGGTTTTTAATCAGAGTGAGTATATAGCTGAATGCGTACTCACATTACCTGCTAGTAGCCTTCTGGCTCCAGGAGGAGTGCATAGTGGGCTCAGCATGCATGTTGGTACCTGCATCCCTGGATCTAATGGAGGCTGTTACAGCACCAGAAGGGGTTAATAAGTAAGGTTTGTTCCAGCATGCATGCTGGACCCACACTCCCTGGATTTTATGTGGCTGTCGTGGCCCATAACAGGTAATATTCAGCGCTATGAGGATTTTATGTGACTGGCTTGGCCCATTGCAGGTCAGATTTAGCGTTAGTACCCACTCTAGGAGACAACCGTGAAGGGGTGAGTGGGCTTACTGCCTTTTGATCAAAATGTAAACTAATGTCTCCACTGTTTGTAGGCGTGTATGAGTACACTATGTCCTCTTATAGCATGTATCTTGGGCAGAGTTCTAGTTGCAGAGTGCTGTTGCATTTTTTGTTTGTATGTATACCTGCCATTGGCTACGTGCACCTGCATACAGGGAGTGCTGACTGAAACCCCCTTGTGTTTCTGATTAATATGTGTGGAGGTGTGGCAGCCTCCACTTCAGCCGTGCACACCTGACTGGTTTCTCTGCCCTAGCTGCTGGTTTTTAATCAGAGTGAGTATATAGCTGAATGCGTACTCACATTACCTGCTAGTAGCCTTCTGGCTCCAGGAGGAGTGCATAGTGGGCTCAGCATGCATGTTGGTACCTGCATCCCTGGATCTAATGGAGGCTGTTACAGCACCAGAAGGGGTTAATAAGTAAGGTTTGTTCCAGCATGCATGCTGGACCCACACTCCCTGGATTTTATGTGGCTGTCGTGGCCCATAACAGGTAATATTCAGCGCTATGAGGATTTTATGTGACTGGCTTGGCCCATTGCAGGTCAGATTTAGCGTTAGTACCCACTCTAGGAGACAACCGTGAAGGGGTGAGTGGGCTTACTGCCTTTTGATCAAAATGTAAACTAATGTCTCCACTGTTTGTAGGCGTGTATGAGTACACTATGTCCTCTTATAGCATGTATCTTGGGCAGAGTTCTAGTTGCAGAGTGCTGTTGCATTTTTTTGTTTGTATGTATACCTGCCATTGGCTACGTGCACCTGCATACAGGGAGTGCTGACTGAAACCCCCCCTTGTGTTTCAGACCTTAATATTAATGTCATATGCAGTGATCAGTGAAGAACGTAGCATCTGAGGGGTACCATGACTGGAATCACCTTTCCCTGTCATTGCACCCACTACTTACAGAGAAATGCGCTTCGTAAAAAAGTAATTTGTCACAAACCACATTTTTTTAAAAAATTTGGTGAATAAGTCTAATTGGCTTTTCAAGAACTTCATTCATCTCCAGTCCCTGTGCAGTCAGCTTTGGAAACTAGAAAGGACCCAGGTCACAGTACAGACTATGTCTGGGTACTAAACTTTCAATGAGTGTTGTCTCAATAGCAGCCTGCATCATAATGACACGAGTATAATGCTATTAGCATATGGGAGTAAGTAGCATGTAGCAGTAATCTCATAATAGTATTTAAAAGTGTAATAAAAATAAAATTAAAAATTCTAAAACCTAGACTAAAAATACAAATAAAACAACAAATTATTTAATATAAAATACATTTTATAGCACATTTATTTAACATTTTATGATAAAAAAAGACAATTTTTTTTAATATTCACGAGCAAAAAGTAGTAATTTAGCATATCATTTAGGGTGAAACATGAGCTTTATAATACTGTAAATGCAAAAAAAAGTATTATTTTCTCTATTTTAGCTGCACAAAAAATTATATAAAATACATATTGATTGACAGTATATGTACCTCCAAACAGCACCACAAAATAAAACAAGTTCTCATAAAACAAGGTCTCATATAGCCTTCTCAATGAGAAAATAAAAATAATTGAAGAAATGGTGAGGCAAAAACCAAAATAACTGATTCCCCAAATCAATATTATTCAACCGATTACGGGAACTTTTTAATAGAGCTGAGGCTGCATTGAGAGTTTCTGCGACTGACGGAAATAGCAAAGTACAACACACTTTCCAGGTTTTGTTTGCTTTCTGATTTGTAAGACAGAAGGCAATATTGCATGGTTCAGTATGAAATCTGAGTCTTACATAGGTACAGGTAAGGGCCCATGCACCTATATGGGTGCTTGTAATGACTATGTGCCTGAAGCTTGGATTCATATTTATTTTATTATTTTATAGTTTAGATCATCTCATACTTGTTTCCTGTAGTAACCTATTAATAGTTATGTTTGGATCTATGAAGTTGCATCTAGACTAGTGTAGCTCATACAGAAAAATTAGCATTCAGTAAAGCATTGGAAGGAAATCTTCTGGACAGCATTGGGGTATATGTTGGTGCTATTTATTAATACTGGGAAATAAAAACAAATCCACATGGTTGATCTCTGATAAAAGCTGTCTATCAGTAAAAAAATAAGTAACTTTTAGTGGAAGCTTAAAAGGCACATTTACTGCAAGTTTCACTATTATGAATCAATATCTTTAAAAAAAAATGGCTGGAAGGGGTAGTTTTGGTGCCAAGTTAATATACAATGTTCAGTAAGTACACTGGAGAAGCAGGAAACATCCAGACATCAGCTCCTTTAGGGATGTCTAGAGGAAAACTTAACAATGCCTTTTAAGTTACTGAAACAACATTGTTTGCATTACTTTTAAAGGACTCTGACATTGCATATTACTTTGAATACTCCGAAACTTGCTGATTCCACTAGAGCAGAATCTTGATGCATCAGAAATAGCTTTTTCAGAAAGGACATATAAGGTTTCATAAAAGTCCTACCTTTCTTAATTGTACAATTGATTACTTTTCAGTTGAAAGCAAACAGACCTGTAAGTATTGAAAATAATAGCAATAATGTTATGCATGTTAATTGATGAAGCTAATCCCAAATATATCATCATATTGCAAATATTATGTAGGCAAGTACTGCCTGTTTTCATAGGCATCTGTGATATCTGTTAAAAGCAGGCCTTCTTCTGGCTTTCCTAACTCTTCTCTCTTAACCTCTGATCTCAAACTTCTTTGCTTAACTTCATCAAGAATTCTCATCCGTCAGCAACTTATAGACTCTCCTATCCTATCCCAATCTTGTAACCAGACAATACTATAAAACTGTCAAAAGCAGCCTCAAGGAAGCAGTACCCCTATGCGCTGAATCTCTCAACACAGATGACGGCAACCTTGGCACATGCCTCAAACTTGTTTTCATCAGTACTGCTCTAGGACTGCTGAATATCTGTGGAGCAAATCATAGTGACTTTCCTCCATTACAAGATCATGCTGAAAACCTACAAAACTGCCCTTCACGATACCATACAAATCATTTTCACCAACCATATCTCCTTCTTATCCAATAATCCAAAATGACTTTATGATTCTCTTCACTCTCTCCTAGGTCCTAAAATAGATAGTACATAAATAGTGTTTTTCAAATGCTTTTAGTCAGGACTAGATTTGTAGGTAAACTGCTAATTTTTGGGTAGTAAGGCTTTGTGATATTCTGTGATTATCAGACTTGGCCCAAGACTGTATTTTAGTCTAGATCTTCGTAGATATTGATTATTTATTATGCTACTTGTTACAGAGGAATGTTTGATTGTCTAATAGCCATATCAAATCATCTAACAGATATTGAACTGATATGACCAGGGTTTTAGGAACAGTGATATACTCAATGAGCAACTGATATACAGAATAAGTGGGATTGTGAAGATCCAGCAGTAATAATCTAGGCTGAGCCTTACTATTGTAAATTAGTCTGTCTCATTGGTCCTACGGTCACTTTGAGTGTTAAAATATAATAGTTGCAAAACAAACAGTGTATACCAGACAGACTTTAATTATATACCTATTCAATAATATGGAAAAACAATTATAGAACAATCTAAAACCATTGTATGTTTTTAAGTTGGAAACACAAAGTGTCTCCTGTTTATCGGTTTGCATTCATTCTGTTCCATCAGATTTCTTTTCCAAGTTCTTTGCCAACAGCTTGTTTATTGGAATACTAGTAAAAATGAAGACATGATACTTAAAAATGTACTGTAAGCACCAAAAAATGTTTTCAGATCAGATGGTTGTATCAGACGTAGGTCAACTGAATTTGTGATTTACATTACTTTTGGGCACACTAATAACTGAAGTCAGTTAGATAAAACATAGATCCTATGGGCAATCAAAGTGATAGCCTTACTAATTACTGTATGTTCTGCAACTTTAGGCTACTTTCACACTAGCGTTTCTATTTTCCAGTATTGGGTCTCCAGTCATAGGGTCCCAATACCGGAAAAAAAATGCTTCCGTTTTGTCCCCATTCATTGACAATGTGGACAAAACGTAACTGAACAAAACTGAATGCTCGAAAATGCATTCTGTTCTATTCTCATACCGGAGAGTAAACTGCAGCATGCTGGGGACATGCCTGCATCACCAGGGGGTATGGCTTAGGGATCAAATCACTGGGGGAGTGGCTTAGACTACAATAAAAAATGCAAATGGAGTAACGGAAAAAGGGGTAAAATCACATTTTTTTCATTTCTTCTCTTACCCCAAAAAATGAACTGTGATCAAAAAGTCGGATACACTCCAAATTGGTATCAATAAAAACTACAGATGACCCCCCACACAGCTAAGTAGATATAACTATAAAAAAAAGTTATGGGGGTAAGAATATTATGATGTAAAAAAAAAAATTTACACATTTTTTTAATTTATTTTTACACTATTTAGGCAAAAAAAAAACTATATATATGGTATCGTTATAGACGAGAATCTCCAGTAATATAGTTTCAAGATTATCGGTGTTTATTAGAGATGCGGCTGTACAAATCATGTGACATTTTGGTCAATTTTGGCTTTTATCAAACTTGTGCCGCTTAAAGTAGGGAATCAGGAAGGTAGGCGCTCAGTTAGTATGGGGAAATGCACATAAACAGTGATAGCAATTAGAATTTTTTTTTTATGTTTTACCACTTTTGCACAATAAAAACCCTGCAAGAAAATGCATAATTGTATACAAAGACCCATAATTGATTTATTTTTCTTTCTACTGATCTGTGTCAGGGCTTGAATTTTGCGAGACAACTTGTAGTTTTCATTGGTATCATTTTGGAGTATACAATGTTTTTTGATCGCTTTTTATTCCCTTTTTTGGTGGCAAACAAGCAAAAAGCTTGTTCACTGTATGACGTTCACTGTACGAGATAAATTACATGATAATTGTGTGTTGCAGGCCGCTGTGGATGCGGCAATACAAAGTGTATAGAGGAGATATGTTTTTTTCCATTGAAAAGCATTTCATTTTTTTCAATTGACAAAAGGTGTATTTTGTACTTAGAATTTTTTTATTTTATTTAATAAAGCTTTTTTTTTTAAACTTCTTAACTATTTGCACTAGTGCTATGCTGACACTTACCACCAGCATGCTAGGATATGCTATAGCCAGGCCTGGGGCCTTAACTAGGCCCTGGCGTGAGTGCACTAACATCGCCACCCCATGATCTCAATTGTGGGGTGTCAATGGGAGAGAGAAGAAGTTTGCTCCCTTTGTAACCGCTTACATACAGTGAGTGCTATTGTTTACAGCAGGGATGCTCAACCTGCGGCCCTCCAGCTGTTGTAAAACTACAACTCCCAACATGCCCTTCTGTAGGCTGATAGCTGTAGGCTGTCTGGGAATGATGGGAGTTGTAGTTTTGCAACAGCATGAGGGACGCAGGTTGAGCATGCCTGGTTTACAGCATATATGGGATTAAACTGCCCAGATCAGTGCTTGTGATAGTCCAGGCTGTTAGAGCAGGAGCACGGCTCTCATGTTAGAGCAAAGGCCCCGTTCTCTGTTACACAGGAGACCTGTTCCGCGCTTAGACTGAGATGCTCTAAAATGGTGGCGGCCCATTCTAAGCCCCCTTAGACCACCATAAAAAGGCATATTGGTGGTCACTAAGGGGTTAATATACACACATATGCATAAAGAAGACACATAAACAAGTTTCTAATTGTCAAGAACTCCCCCCACTACAAATCCCTTCCAAAATACCAGCCCCTTGACTGACCCCGAGACATAGCTGCTCCTGTTCAGTCGTGATGTGTCGTCATTCTATGAAATGTACAGTAGTTATTTGTCCCCTCTAACATTCCCACTCACATTTACATTACAGCTTTGTTAGAATGTTGTGATTTCTTTATTATTCAGCTTTGGTTTAATTGAAATGTGCTGTGTGCTGGCACAAGTCCCCTTAACCCTCTAAAAATGAACAGTCTCCAGCTCGCATGTTCTGTGTTGGAATCCAGCACAATTTTTTGAGCACTATGCTTTTGCTGCCATCTTTATCACGTTTTGTTGATTGGCACTGCAGCCCCGCTACATCTTCTGGTCTGGTCTCAGTCATACTTACAGTCAATCCTTACAACAGTGGTCAAGGTATGGTTTTCAAGTCCTGCAAAGTGATGACCCAAGAAGATTACATGGTGCAATTTTTCACCATATAATGTCTGAATTTTTTAAGGGGTTCTCCGACATCTTCATACTGAGGGCCTACTGGCGGGCATCCAACTCCCAACACCCCTGACAATTGACTGCTTGAGAAAGCTATGGCACTCACCGAAGCTCTGGTGAGCTTAGCGGCCTGCTCACAGCTTACCAAGCACAGCCCCATCCATTAAATCACAGCTGTGCTTAGTATTGCAGTTCAGCCCCATCCATTGAACAGGACTGGGCTGTGCCTAGGCCATGTAACAGATGAATGTGATGTCACATGGCCTAGGAAGATACATTAGCATTCATGGAGCAACTTGGCCTGTTTATACAGCTGATAAACAGGGGTGTCAGGAGTCAGACCCCCGCCCATCTCATCTGATATAGATAACCTATCCTGGGAATAGGCCAGCAATATCAAAATCCCAGATAACCCCTTTAATTCTATATTTATTTTTATTTTTTAGGAAACCTTAAAGTAATACAGAAGCTATAAAAAATATCAAGATAAGTAAAACCTTATTTTTGTAAGACATGTCAGATACTCTTACCAGCCTGCAGCATATTCTTTAACATGCCTCCAATATATCTTATGGCAGGATAAGATAAAACACATTTTAGATCAAAATGTGCATCAAACATTTATCTTACTTTGATAAGTCTAGGCTGTTGTTCAATAAGTTATTTGATATTTTGTGCAGCAAACCATGTGAATGATTGCTCTGCAAAATTATGAGGTGAGGAAAATCTATAAGCAGCACCGTAATAATAAATGTTAAGTAGATTCTTTATCCAAGAGGTGCAATAAAAAAACTTTCTTAGCATGGAATGGGCTGAGCTACAAAAATAATAAATGTTGTAAATAAATAAGCAAATCATCAAAGAAGGTAAATAAACAATTCCCATTAATGGATAACAATATAAAATGCTACAGGAGATATTCTTCGAGTACTGTTCATGTAAGGAGAAGTTATCTTTCTCAACATAGCTGGAATAAGGGTAATGCTATAACTTAGGTCATTTATATAAGAGCTCACATCAATGGTGTAACTCACAAATAATGCTTATACTTCCTATCAAAAAGATGCCACAGCACACTGAAATTAATTAGATAGTTTACTGAAACACATTAAAAGGAGTTTAAGCACAATGCAGGGTAAAAAATATGTGGCATCACTGGATGTGAGGACAAGGGCCCAGGTGATTATTTAGTAACACGTATTAGTAACAGTTGCAAAGTACAAAGTGCAATAACCAGGGGTGGCATTATCACTGCAGAGTACACATTAAAAACACCCCTAGACCAATAAAAAAACATCTTTTTATTCATTTTTTTCTTAACCCCTTAAGGACACGGCCCTATTTCACCTTAAGGACCAGGCCATTTTTTTCAAAATCTGACCACTAAATATGGTGATAACTTTAAAACGCTTTTTCTTATCCAGGCTATTCTGAGATTGTTTTTTCGTCACATATTGTACTTCATGACAGTGGTAAAATGAAGTCGAAGAATTTCATTTTTATTCATAAAAAAATACCAAATTTACCCAAAATTTTGAAAAATTAGCAATTTTCCAAATTTCAATTTCTCTACTTTTATAATACATAATAATACCGCCAAAAAAAGTTGTTGATTTATATTACCCATATATCTACTTCATGTATCAATCATTTTGGGAATGCCATATCATTTTTTGGGGACATTACAAGGCTTAGAAGTTTGGAAGCAAATCTTGAAATTTTTCAGAAATTTTCAAAAACCCACTTTTTAGGGACCAGTTCAGGTCTGAAGTCACTTTGTGAGGCTTACATAATAGAAACCACCCAAAAATGACCCCGTTCTAGAAACTAAACCCCTCAAGGTATTCAAAACTGACTTTACAAACGTCATTAACCCATTAGGTTTTCCACAAGAGTTAATGGCAAATGGAGATAAAATTTCAGAACTTCGATTTTTTTGGAAAATTTTCCATTTTAATCAATTTTTTCCAGTAACAAAGCAAGGGTTAACAGCAAAACAAAACTTGATAATTATTCCCCCGATTCTTTAGTTTGCAGAAACACCCCATATGTGGTCATAAACTGCTGTATGTCCAAATGGCAGGGCGCAGAAGGAAAGAAACGCCATATGGTTTTTGGAAGGCAGATTTTGCTGGACTTGTTTTTTGACACCATGTCCCATTTGAAGCCCCCCGATGCACCCCTAGAGTAGAAACTCCATAAAAGTGACTCCATCTAAGAAAGTACACCCCTCAAGGTATTCAAAACCAGTTTTACAAACTGTGTAAACCCTTTAGTTGTTCCACAAGAGTTATTGGCAAATGGAGATGAAATTTCAGAATTTCTATTTTTTGCTACCTTGACTCAAAAAAAGTGTAATATAGAGCTACCAAAAATCTTTTTTACCCTAAAAATAGTACCAACACAACTGACACCTTATCCCGTAGTTTCCAAAATGGGGTCACTTTTTTGGAGTTTCTACTGTGGGGGTGCATCAAGGGGGCTACAAATGGGACATAGTGTAAAAAAACCAGTCCAGCAAAATCTGCCTTCCAAAAACTATACAGAAACACAAAGGGGGTCAGTCAGCACCACCTGTATGCAGGTGCACGTAGCTATGGCAATTATACATACAAACAAAAAGATGCAACAGCACCCTGCAACCAGAGCTCTGCCCAAGATGGGAGCTATAAGAGGACATTAGTGATATTGCATGCAAACAGTGGAGACATTAGTTTACATTTTGATCAAAAGGTAGTAAGCCCACTCACCCCATCATGGTTGTCTCCTAGAGTGGGTACTAACGCTAAATCTGACCTGCTATGGGCCATGACAGCCACATAAAATCCTCCTAACGCTAAGTCCTACCTGTTATGGGCCACGACAGCCACATAAAATCCAGGGAGTGTGGGCCCAGCAAGCATGCTGGGATAGACCGTACTTATTAACCCCTTCTGGTGCTGTAACAGCCAAAAACTATATGGCGTTCCCTTCCTTCTGTGCCCTGCTGTTTGGCCATACAGCAGTTTACGACCACATATGGGGTGTTTCTGCAAACTACAGAATCAGGGCAATAAATATTGAGTTTTGTTTGGCTGTTAACCCTTGCATTGTTACTAGAAAAATGGATTAAAATGGAAAATTTGCAAAAAAAATAGCTGTTTTGGGACCGTTTTGTATTTTTTGTTATTTACATAGTTGAACTGACAGGTTAGATTGTGTGCTATTTCTGAAGAGCAGGTTTATACCAAATATGACTACTTTTTGGGGGGGTTTGTTTCAGTTTAACATAAAGCATTTTTTAAAAAAATATTTTTTAGTGTCTCCACAGTCTGAAAGCCATAGATTTGTTTTTATTTTTTGGGCGACTGTCTTATGTAGGGGCTCATTTTTTGCGGGATGAGATGTCGGTTTGATTGGCACTATCTTGGGGTGCATATGACATTTTGGTCGCTTTCTATTACACTTTTTGTGATGTAAGGTGACAAAAATGGCTTTTGACACCGTATTTATTTATTTATTTTTTGCTGTGTTCAGCTGAGGGGTTAGGTCATGTGTTATTTTTATAGAGCAGGTTGTGACGGAATATGTATACTTTTTATTTATTTATTTCTATAAGTTTTACACAATAATATAATTTTTTAAAACAGAAAAAAAATCATGTTTTAGTGTCTCCATAGTTTGAGAGCCATATTTTTATTTTTTGGGGCGATTGTCCTATGTAGGGGCTCTTTTTTGCGGGATGAGATGGCGGTTTGAATGGCACTATATAGGGAGTCATATGACTTTTTGATCTCTTGCTATTACACTTTTTGTGATGTAAGGTGAAAAAAAATGGCTTTTTGACAAAGTTTTTATTTAATTTTTTTTAGGCCATGTGAAATTTTTATAGAGCAGATTCTTACGGACGGGGAGATACACAATATGTCTACTTTTTAGGGGTCTTTTTACATTTAACACTAAAAATCATTTTTGAAACAAAAAAAAATCATGTTTTAGTCTGAGAGGCATAGTTTTTTTATTTTTTGGCCATTTGTTTTAGATAGGGGCTCATTTTTTGTTGGATGAGATGGCGGTTTGATTGGTACTATTTTGGGAGGCATACTCCCTTTTGATCTCTTTGTATTACACTTTTAGTGATGTAAGGTGCGAAAAAATTGCTTATTTGCACCATTTTTTTTATGGCGTTCACCTGAGGAGTTGAGTCATGTGATATTTTTATAGAGCAGGGTTTTACGGACGCGACAATATATAATATGTGCAGTGTATTTTTTTTTTTTTAATTCTTATTCAGTGATATGGGTTTTTTTCATTTTTACTTTTTTTTACTTTTTAAATTTTTTTTTTGACCCAGACCCATTTGGTTGTTGTAGATCCAGTGGATATGGTGTCTGTATAATACAATACAGTACACTATATAGTGCACTGTGCTGTATTTTTTACTTTACAAAGTCTGAACCTTTATCAGGTCTCTTCAGACTTTCAGTATCATGGAGAGCAGGACGCTTCTTAAAGCGTCCTGCTTCCATGGCAACCATCACCCGCTGCCATAAGAGAGCAGCAGGCAATGGGGAGGGAGGGAAAGGGGCTCCCTCCCTCTGCGATGCCATCCTGTCGGGGGGCTGCAAAGGCACAGCAGCCCCCTGATGGGAGAGGGAGGGAGCTCCCTCCCTTTTCAACCCTTCCATACCACGGTCCGTATGGACCGGGGTCGGGCAAGAAGATCTTTTATATTTGATACACTGGTTATAAAGTCCATGTTTGTGAGTATAATAAATCCTTTTATGTGATACATAGAAGTCAGTGCAGCACTATAAGAGCGACCTTTTTCAAGAGGCTGTTAAAGAAGAGGATAGCCTGGTTGGTGGAAATTAAGGATCCTCCAGTGTTACATCTATCTGCGCAAAAGTGTTTGCATCTGCGGAATTTCAGGGGAGGAGAAAGGTTTTGAGTGAAGTGCGCACATCTTCTAAGTATCTATAAAAAGGCTTTGATTATTTGTTGCTGCCTCTTTTTGGCAGCCATCATTGAGTTTAAATGTCATGTTACATGTAGGCTGGTCGTTTTTTTTTTTTTTTGCATTACACTTCCTATAGTCTTCTGGGTTATCTGACAATTGCTACCCTGCAAATATCTTCTTACCTTAATGGGGTTTTGCACCTTTTTTTTTTTTTTTTGCAAATCCAACACTTTGAAGGACCTGTGAAGAGAATAATATTTACCTGCTTCACGATCCTGGCTCCTGGCTCCTTTTCTTCCCTGCCTTAACTTCTCTGCTCAGCTCGCAGGATGTAAACTTCTGCAGCCAGTGATTTGTGATCTGCTCTTCTTGACCATAGAGATATGTAGTATCTGTATGATTAGTACAGTGATTGTACTATGTATGATTTCTTCTAAAGGTCCCTACATGGACAAATTTATAATGGCTTTTTTTTTTTTTTGGGGGGCTGTAAAACAAGAGCATGCATGGTTCACTTCATCTCAAGCTAACAAATGGTGTTGTTTTTACCTCAAGGAAGGCACACAAAAAAGCAGGTGAAAAATGCAAAATGACAAAAAATGGCAGCAAAAACCTATCCATGAAAGCACCTCAAGGAAAACATGTATGTGCTTGCTGTCTGACCTGTGCAGAGGTCACTTTGTAGGAAGGAGGAAACAATGTTTATTTGCACTTTTTGCATCAATTCCCTAAGCTATCAACTCAAGAGCACTATTTTCTTGGATTTAGCTATAACTAGAGCAACATATCATGGAGTATAGAGGTTCTGAAAATGTTTGTGTGTATGTCTTCAGTTCTCTAGTTCACCCAAGACTCCAAAAACATGCATGCGGCTCAAGTTCCTATGCTATTGGCCCTTGTGTGTGTTAGTATGTGAGACAAGGACTGGCATCAGCATTGTGAAATATGTTGGCACCATACCAATAATTAGGAAATAATATATTTATAGTTATATTCTGAGCAAAATAGAAAGAGGAGGGAAAAATCTCATTAAAAAAAAATCTAAAATTTTAGAGAGTTCACAATACTAAAGGTAAAAAGGCAACACCGTAGAGAAGAAAAAAGAAACTATGTAGCTCCTGGAAACCTTAAGCAAGGGCAGCTTTCGAAGAGTCAACATCACAAATGTCTTTGTGGTTGCTTTAAGCAAAACCTAAATCCGCAGGAAGGAACAGGGGAATATGCTGCACCTGGGCTTGTTAACTGCCAGAAGCACATCACAGGTAGCCGAAAGGATTTAGCTAAGAAAGCAATGAACCACAAGAGCAGTCTGGAGAGTACAAAGGCTAAGAAACAGAGTACATAATTCAGAGGTCCTGATTCTGTATCCTGAATTGTGACAGCAGCACATTATGTGCATTTTATATTACCACAGATAACCATATGATAGCTGTCATAAGTTTAAGGGACACAAATGGAAGTAACCTTGAAATCCTTCTCATTGCATTAACTTCTAATTTATAATACACAGATTATGAGGAAAAGAGATTTCTATGAACAGCATCAAAAAATTGTTGTAGTCTAAGGGTCCACTCACACGTCCGTTGTGTATTGTGGATATGGCACCCCTATAGAAATGCCTATTCTTGTCCCCTATCGGACAAGAATAGAACATGTTCTATTTTTTTCGGGAGTCGTGGACAGGAAGATCGGGAACGCGTACCGGAAATGCGGATGCAGACAGCACACTGTGTGCTGTCCGCCATCTATTCCGGCCCCATTGAAAATGAATGGGTCCGGATCTGTTCCGCAACAGACGTGTGAATGGACCCTAAGAGATTTAGTGAAGAAAACAATGTTGTTCATTTACCCATACACCGTACAACGTTTCAATCCTCTCTAGGATCTTTCTCAAGTACTCAAGAATCTTTGATGCTGTTCATGCTAACTTGGTCAAGGTTGTATAAACTGGCACCCATTTATATTTATGTTTAGGAGAGATGCATTTTTTATTATTATTATTATTATTATTATTATTATTATTATTTTTATAATTATTTTCTATAGATTTTGATGGGATTTTATTATAATTTAAAAAGCCGTCCAGAATGAGAAAAAATAACTGCTTTCAGTTCCAAACCTGTCCGTAAATTGTAATATTGTAAGTAGCTAAACCTCATTCTTACACACTTTAATGGAGCTGAGCTGCACTACTAAACACAATTTGTTATGTCTGCCTTGTTCACAAGAGCCCAGAACTACATGTGTGGTCGGTCTGACTAGTGATATTTAAAGTGGTAGGACTATATTCTCATCACGTGTATCTATGCCCCTTTTGTTGCAACCCATTATCTTAATGGCCTTGGTAGCAGCTGCCTGACGCTGGTTTCTACAGCTTAGTTTGTTGCCCACTAAAATTCCTAAGTCCCTTTCCATGTCAGTCTTACCTAGTGTTTTGAGATACAAGATTCAGGATTTATACTTTTTTGAAGAACATTTTAGGGTTAGTTTTACTCTCTTTGGCAATGAATCTCTATGTCACCAGTCTCTGCTTTTATTTGTCTTACAAAATACCAACAAACTACAGAAAATAAGCTCAATACGACCAAATATACAAAAGTAGAAACTTTATTAATTCATCACATCAACACAATAAATACCGCTAAAAAAGGGGAAAAGGTGACAGAAAAAGAGACACCATCCCATCATATTACATACACATGATTCAATTAAATATAATGACAAACATGATTCACAAATTTTATCACAGTACATAGAATAACTCCACCAAACAGCAGGTGGTCAGTGTGTCCTGCAACTATTACATATAATAAAGGTACGTATATAATAAAGGTACGCAAAAGTATGCATAGTCAGCACGAGCAAAATGCAAAGTGACCATACGAATACCGCAGAACACGACGCACATTTCGGTGTGCCTTCGCACCGCCGGACAAAGGCACGCCGAAACGTGCGTCGGGGTAGCGCCATCCCGGCACATATACCTCCTAACAAGCTGGTGAGTTATTTTATAGTGTCCTGCGGTATTCATATGGTCACTTTGCATTTTGCTCGTGCTGACTATGCAGCATGTAATAGCGTACCTTTATTATATATAATAGTACCAGGACACACTGACCACCTGCTGTTTGGTGGAGTTATTCTATGTATGGTGATAAAATTTGTGAATCATGTTTGTCATTATATTTAATTGAATCATGTTGATGTAATATGCCGGGATGGTGTCTCTTTTTCTGTCACATTTTCCCCTTTTTTAACGGCATTTATTGTGTTGATGTGATGAATTAATAAAGTTTCTACTTTGTATATTTGGTCGTATTGAGCTTATTTTCTGTAGTTTGTTGGTATTTTGTAGTTTTCTGAGCTTGACCATTACTTTACAATGGAATGTTCCAAGATTGATCGCAATATTTATTGAAGTTACAGGATTTACCCAATCCGAACGTTCTTGGTTGTAGTGTGGCTATTGTATTTAATTTATCTTATACATATTCTATTTTTTTTCCTTATAGTTTTTCAATGCTTCCTTGCTGACCTCCTGCTTTAGTTAGTAGAACATCTGTCAGGCATAACACGTTTCGCCCGCACTGGCTTTGTCAAGGGATCATGTGATCCCTTGACAAAGCTAGTGCGGGTAAAACGCGCATCGGGACGGGACGCAGGTGGTGTGACGTTCAGACTACATCAGGTATATTCAGCTACCGTATACTATTTCAGTGAGAACCTTGCTGTTTTCTTACTGGGTCTTTTTGTGGAGTGTTCTCCATACCTACCATGGTATTGGAGTCATATGGGGGCTTTACAAGCTCTATATACTATATATTGTATGTCAATCTTTGCCACTAAATACTTGGATGTAATAAGTATTATATAATAACCACCCCTGCGAGGCCTAATCCCCTTTATGTATTCTTATCATCACCAATCATGTATTATGTGTTTTATATGTGTGGACTTTGTTCCTTTTTAAAAGTATCGTGAATAAAATGAAACTTTGACTATAAACCCGGTATCTCCTTTAGTAGTAGATTTTCTGGCTTATAACAAACTCCTATTAGCATTTTATTATTGCTTTTGCCTCTATGTATTTCTACCCACAGTGACTCCACATGTTCATTTATTTCACTCATACCACTCCGGATTGTGAGCTTTAGACAGGACTTCACATAAAGGCAAACTGCTCCCCATCTCCAGTTTTGACGATCCTCTCTAAACAGACTAACCCTGTTACACCAAGGGTTTTTTTTTTTAAGCAAAATAAGCTAGAATATTTAGCTTATTAAATATTCTCCAATGTGTTTATGAAGGTTTTTATCCATACAGTACAAGGTACCTGTAGAAGTAGTAAAAGTTATTTGGACTATTACTCATTGCAGTAATCTCTTCATAGATCTCTAAGTTTCTCAAGATGTACAGTAAGTGAAATAATCAAGATATTCTAAGTGTAAGCATGCTGTCCACAGCTATTGTGCTTTTCAGCTCCAGTTTTCATTATAAGATCAGACGGAAAATAATTACAATAAGTCTCTAATTACAATAAGTCTCTAATTAATATGCATCTTCCGCTGCCTGTTGATGTGGAAAACCTGCTGTGTCAGTAGTCCCTGAAAGTCTGGCTGTTCTTGATTTATTTTGCACAGAGAACATTAAGATTGGAAATTTTCATTAGTGATGGATCAACAGTTCATTTGGATAATATAAAAGGTAAACACCACCCACAATACATGATCACATTGCTGTACTCTGATAGCATATTTGTTATCTACTGGAGTCCTAGAACAGGGTATTGCCCAAACCGGAATAATCGTTCAGAAATATTAATTCAATCTGGGGTCATATTAAAAGAGAAAATATTAGAAGTTTAGTTTCACAAAACAATGGCAAAATTTTTTCTGCTTGCTCATTATTGTGACCGTTGCTTGTTTGCCCTTATAGCGTTTCACTGTTAACAAATTGTAGATTTCTGATTAGAAGAGGGGATGTGGCAGTGATTATGGATAATTTTTTAAGTTTCTAGATTCGTCCTATGCACAGAAAACAAATGACTTATTGTTCATCGTTCAATTCCTATGTGCTATTACAAGTGTCAACAATTTCTAAAATTGGAATGATTATACAAGCATTCAAACAATAATCACTTCTTATAATAGGTCCTTAAGGTGCTCTAAAAATACACCACAAATTCATCACAGTGGCTTAGGCTGGATGATACATTTAGTGTGTATGTAGATAAGATTTTGCAACAAACTGCCCCAAATTTGAGCACATTTTATGACAAGGTCTAGGCACAATTACATTAGTAATTGTGGGTCAATATATATGCTTTCTGTAAAATAGAGGTGGCATGAAGTCCAAATTGGGGGGCTTGCAGCAGTGTTTCATGAAAGTTTTTACTTACAGATCTCTAAACAGAATTCAGACTACTGTAAATATTGACAGCTTGATGGTGCAATTGGGTTTGGGCTGATTGGTGGAAATTCAGTTTTCTGCAGTCATACTAGCTTATATGTGCACTGCATCTTCATTAATTATGATTGCCTTCATATCCCTTCCTAAATAATCTTGAAAAGTTCCCATTTTTACAGTATCCCAGTTCAAAAGTTTCACTATTGGCCAATGGAACTATACATGGTGAACTCTTCTAATATCTCTTTAGATTTGGTTTTTAAGAGGTTATCCTGGCTACAGATATTGATTATCTATTCTCAGGTAAAAGCATCAATATCAGATCAGTGGGTACCTGGCACCTGGTACACCCACAGATCGGCTGTTTCTGGCAGTCGTGATGCCATAAATTATACATTGACAGCTTTATTATGTAGCTTGTAATATGATGGGGATGGGTAACCATGAGAGTTTTTGAATTCTTTAGGAAGAAGATAAACCTTGTCATATTGTCTCATATCAAGTAGGATTTTAGGTATTGAGAGTACTCTATATTACAGGTTTTTTGGCATTAGAAGTGTTAACTTATAACCTCTACCCCATGCAGCACCTGCAAATAGATATCCACAGTGCAATAATTCACATCATCTATGTTTCATTCATTATCTTTGGAAAAATAGCATAATTATTTATTCAGCATCTTGCTGTACTATGGAGAATCAATGAATTACACATCCTACTCTGCAATGTCATAATTACAATCCAGAGAATTTCCACTATTGTATAAAGTACAAATGGCTATTGGGGACATATTCCTAGAACACTTACACTTTTAGAAAGAAAATTCCAACAAACATGTTTTGGTTCTTTTCCCATTTTTCAAAACTAATTTTATACGGGTCATGAATTTAACCACACAAAGAAGTTTGTGTCCCCTTCTGTCTATTAATAATTTTCAGGGAACATGGAAGAAATATAAATATTAAAATATGGAATAAGAATTGGTAATACAGATTATGATGTAACTGTTTATAGAAATCCAAGTTTGTGAAATCTTGACTTGTGAAATAGAAAAGGTCTTATTAGACAAAGAAGGCAGTATGCCAACTGACGTCATATTATTAGATTAAGCTCCAGCAATGTGAGCAAGCTGGAAATCCCAGAACAGGAAAGACAGGGAATGAAAGACAGTGTTAACTAGAAGTCCTGCAGTCAAAGCAATTTCTTAAATGATGATTGTTCTTGAACCTAACCTTCACTTCTTCTTCTGTATATTACGGAAGAATACAAACAGCCATTCCTTAATATACTCCTATTATCTGAGTCTTTCTTCACTGCTCTTCATTAATGGCACCTTTGTGATGTTGTTAGTAAGGGGGAGCTGGAAATTTAGTTCCTTCCACTGCAAAAACACTCCAGTTTGAGCAGTTTGGGTAATATAATTAAATTATGAATTGGAATTTGCAAAGGAGACAAACAAGGGTTCAACTAAGGTTCACATTAGTGAACGAACCTCAAGTATCACAAATTATGATGTGAGTGTATAGTGTGTATAGTGCTACTGTACAAAAATTGTTTTTTCCGGGAAAAAAATATCAACTGGTTCTCTATACAGTATTATTAAGTTTTCTTTCATCGTCTTTGTGCCTTTAGCACCTACTGCTTATACAGCCTCTTATAGGTAAATTGTGCTAAATTGCTAACTAAAGATAGTTATAAATCATGCACAGGGGAAAAATAGTTTTGGACACTTACGAGTTTGCTCCTGTGTTGATTACCCTCCTTGGCTATATTAATCTGATGGTGCTGTCAATGTAGAACACATTAAAAACGAATACAAAATATATACACTGCGCTCCTGTATTCTTTCAGCTGCTTTCACTCGCAGGCTCTCCTCCATAAAAACCAGATAAAAATGAGTTCTTGACTATGGCCATTAAAGTTTAAGAATGTAAGGGTTACCTGTGAAGTGTTCTTTTGATGTCTTCTTGCAGCATTGCTACTCAGCATGATCCCATACCTATTACTTACTGTATACAGAGAAGAAAACGGGGAGATCTATGGAAAATTACATGTGGCCTGGAGTGGAGCAGCTTGACTCCACGGAGAGCTTCTTGCTTCCCGTAATCTAAGTCCCGGTTGATTTTTTAAAAGCACGATATAGCAAAAATCGTAATTTCAGTTTTTAGGCAGAGCTCAGCATTTAAAATGTTCAAAAAAGCGCAAACAAAATAAAACATGCATAAAATTGTCACATTCATGGTATGTGTATGAGCCAAGTAATACCTGAGAATAGTGTAGAGTGAAGTGAAACATCTTAAGCGGAATTCAGTCCAAAGTTTAGGAAAACTTTGATTCTAAATTAATCAGAATTTCCTCAAGTTCATGGAAACAAATCAGTTTTCCCAAAATGGAAGTTGCACATATTAGAAAGTAAAAGTAAATGTAGAGGAGACAAGCCTGGGAATGCAAGATCACCCATAGTGCCGTGTAGCCAGCCAATCCGCAGGTAGCTATCTCCCTGTGATGTTACAGTTAGGCAAAGCTCTGTAAAATCCTGATCTTGTGCGGTCACCACCATTTTCCAGTGAGCTGAGCATAGAGAAAGACGTGATAAGACACTTATGCACTAGGGACAGTGTAGCCGCAAACTGTTAACAGAGACTGCGGGGAGAGTGCCTGGAGAGCGTTGGAGACCGCTGACCTACAGACTCTGCTATAATTTTTTGTTGTGTACATAACTGTGCAGTGTAGCAAGAGTCATAGCTAATTAATTCTGTTAGTTGTAGATTTACTGTGCTGTCAGTATTACAGGCAAGTCTAATTTATAGCTGTGCAAATAAGTGTGCAGTGTACCAATATTTATAGTTAATCTGTTGTGTTAGCTGTAGAGTAGCATGGGTATACTGGATTTATAGCGATCCATAAAACATAAAAAAAATTCTTGAACTTTGGCAAAAACTTTACTTATCTCTACTTGAGAATTCCATAGCTTATATAATATACTTAATGTTAATGGCCACCTTTTAAGGGAGGCCTGATAACTAAATATGCTGGCCTTTTTAAAGGCACATTATTAAATAGATTGGTCCGCTATAGTAGTTGTCAAAGCAAAGAATATGGAAAACTTCTGTGACCTGCATATGTCCTGTTACAATATGACTATCCTCATGATTCCATGAATGGTTTTACAAGGGACTGGGTAATGTAAAATTCAGCTCTAACTCCAAAAGTCGTATTCACTTTAAAGAGAATATATTATATGATTTTTATTAGTTACAATTAGATATATATGCAGGTGTTACTGTTTATTGTAATCCTGAATGTGATGATAATGCAATGATTGCTGAAACGTTATCTCTTCAAAACAGGAATACTGTGGCTGCACCTTTATATATGAGCTATACCTTGTTTCACTTTTCATTTATGCATTATGCCTGGTTGTTCCTTTGTATAAATGTTATGCCTACCTTCATCTATGATTTATATCTGATTATATCTTTATATATTTATATAGGCACTGTGCTTGGTTGAACCTTTTGAAATATACCTGATCATACCTTTATTTATGAGCCGTAATCTCCCAATATTATCACTTGTAGATCTACTTGGCAACAAGCCATTTTTATCTGTATGTATGTAGACCTAAATAGTTTTAGACAACCTTTTGCTAACAGTCTTTCCAGTAGAACAGTGTAACTTAATCCTAGGGAACCATCTACAGCATTCATAAAAATATTCCACACATGAAAAGCTTTCCTCGTATAGGCTCAATGCTGTAAATATAAGGAAACAAGCATGATTGGGTTAAAAGATTCACATTTGGAAATGTTCCCCTTTTAAAATCTTGTTTACCCCTGTGTAGGTTGAGGATGAGAGATTTACATTGAGGACTCAGATGGTTCAGGCAGTAGTTTACATGCTGGACAAAAAATATCTAGTGGTCATCTCAAATTTGTTCTTCAAAATATGTCTCTGTTTTCTTTTTATTGGTCAGTTATATCGTACAATAACTCCTAGGTCTCACAGAAAAAAACGAATTGCATCAGACTTAAAAGGGTTGTGTTACTTCGGCAAATAGCACCAGCCTTTGTGAGCTCCCGCCGTCTTGACCACCAGAGAGGCTGGCACTTTTTTCTATATGGTGCAAGCACGGCCACTGTTGATGGATTACAGGGTGGTTGTAACTATGGAAACGAGCAGTGTATAATGTAATGGAAAAATGAATCAAGCCAGCAAATGAGGCAATAGGGATAATAACAATAAATTAGTAAGCGCCTTGTATTAACTTTATCTACATGGTAAATGCCATTTGCTGAAGTGAGACAACCTATTTAATATGCATTTGATGTTACATGCTGTTATATACAATCAATTCTCTGTTTAATATATGGACGCTAAAAAATGTGCTAAGGGGGTTGTCTCATGTCATCAAATTGCATTGATCATGTAGAGAAAGTTACTACAAGCCACTTGCTAATGTATTATGATTGTCCATATTGCTTCCTTTGCTGGCTAGATTTATTATGTAGTTTGAACAAATCATTAACTGTTTCCTACAATTACTATTACTCCTTTTGCCCACATGACTAGAGGTTTAAGTTACCCTGTAAACACTAAACTCAATAGGAGAGATGTCTTGACATTGCCTGCACTGCCAGAGGATGTGCTTAATGTATGATGAGGCACAGACTTCATGATAAATTAGACACATCCTCCAGCAGTCCATGCACCTAAACAGAAATCTATGACAGCTCGGAGCAGCCGTAGATTTCTGACTTCATTTACACCAGAAAACAGCTGTAGATGATGATAAATTTGTCTTTGTTGTTGGCCACATCCCTTTCCACGCCCCTGTTCAGAAAAGCGGCAAGGGTGACATAAAACGAGCCACCTGCAACTTTTCTTTTTCAAAATTTCTCATTTAAAGCTTTACAAACACTAAGGGCCAGATTTATCATTACTCTTGCAGTTCACTCCACTTTCAAAGAAGGCGTATGTGTATTTGAGTCAAGTCAAATTTATCATGGGCTCTTTCAGAGGTTGATAAATCTGGTGTATTTCTGGTTCCTAGTTGTATTTTGGCTTTGTCTTTGGAAAAGTCGCCATTTTAAAAAAGTGATTTTGTCAAACATAAGCATGGTCATGAGTGGAGTGAGTTTGCGCAATTTTTTGCGACTTTTTTGCGACTATTTAAAAAGTCGCAATAATAAATCTGTCTTGCAAGTGATTTACATACGACAAAACGCCCATAAACTTGGTTTTGGAGTGAGTGGCGTAAGTCTCCAAAAAGTCGCAAAAAATTGCGCAATTTGGCTTTTTGCGCAATTTTTTGCGACTTTTCAACTCCAGAAAAGTGACTTAGGCTAATGATAAATCTGGCCCTAAGTTTGTGACTTTTTAAAGTCACTTTTCTGGCATGAGGGAGATGATAAATCATCCCCATTTCTGTTTCAAAGGAATAGATACAATTGTTAATTTAAGCTTTAATAGTATAATGCAAAAAAGAAAATAATAATAATAATAGTAGTAATAATAATAAAAATAATAATAATAATAATAATAATAATAATAATAATTTCATAGTTAAATGCAACCATTTCATAAGTGGGATCTAGTGGTGTACTGTATATAACAGGCTTAGATACACCAGCTGAGCAGCAAAGTATCCTTGAATGTAAATGATTATGGCAAATATATTGCATTACATGAAGCTCAGAATTCTATATTGGTCTGCTATGCATACTGTGCCACTTACATTATTTCATTTCTTTTAACACAACATTCAAGTTCACAGAATACCCGCTACTCAAAGGAATAATGTAGCTTGAATCCTTCCCTAACCTTGGTTCAAAAATTATGTAATTTGCACATCAAATAAAAAAGAGTGAGAGAGAATTGAGTCAACCTTAGATGGTGTCGAATTACTGAAAATCATGATGGCTCCAGATTTTCAGTTCATGAAAAAGAAAAAAAACATCAATAAAATATTACCAATAGAGTTAGTATTTCTGTGTTGCTTACCAAAGAGAGCAAGGGTAAAGCTGCTACACATGGGATAAAAGTTGGCCATATTGGCAGATTTTGGCTATTTCAGCCAGCCATTGTTTGAGATGATAACATAAGTGATTGTTTGTGATAGCTAGGGATGAGCGAATCGACTTCAGGTGAAACATCCGAAGTCAATTTGCATGAAACTTTGTTTGAATTCTGTACGGAGTGCGCGCTCTATACAGTATTAGAATGTGTTGGCTCCCATGAGCCGAAGTTATTGCTTCGCAAAGTCTCGTGAGACTTTGGGTAATAACTTCATAAATTAATTTTTACTGTACAAAACCATTTCCCGAACTTGGGTTCGGTTCCAAATGGTACCTTTGAACCGAACTCGAGTTCGGGAAATGTTTTTTTTTTTACAGTATAAATCAATTTCTGAAGTTATTATGAGAAATCTTGCGAGATTTCACAAAGTAATAACTTTGGCTAATCAGAGCCAATACATTTTAATACTGTACAGGGCGATCGCTCCGTACAGTATTGAAACAAAGTTTTATGCAAATCGTCTTTGGATGTTTCTTCCAAAGATGATTTGCTCATCACTAGTGATAGCCAACTGAAGAATTCTGTCTGCCAAAATTATGATCTGCCAGGTCGGAGAATTTTGGCTGTGGTCAGCCAGAGCTACTTGTGTGTAAGATAATTGAATGAGTCCCACTATGTGCAATCACAATGTTAACTGATCTGCCATGTTGATCTGGAGTGTAGTTGGTGGGATTGATTGTATGAATTATGCAATGGATGATTGATCCTTCTGGCCTCTCAAACTCTTATGTCTATGGCTAGGGTAGCTTTTATTTATGGGCTTCATAAATAGTAAATCAGTATGATATACTGTATAAAAGACGTAATGGAAACCATAATATATTTTAACTATTTCCTAAATCAATCATTAGGAACCCCAACAAACCATGACACATGTTAAACTTGGTATGAAATCTGACTCATAGTTCATGGATTGCATAGTGAGGTCCATTATGATCCCATTGAAATTTGTGCACTATTTGTGATCATATACGATGCACAAGTCATGTGGATTCATAATACAGTCCTAATCATAAGGCCTAAGCGCTCCAGTACACATCATTCATTGTCTGCCAAACCTTCTGAGAACTACAGGTTCAGCCAACAAGCTAAAGAGTATAGTAACTCACCCCCGACAGATGATGTTGGGGGAGAGAAAAACCAGAAGAACATAATATTTTCCCCTCATCCTTTTGCTTTCCCAGGCGATAAGCTATCTCCAGTGGTCTTTGACAATGTTCTCCACATATCTACTGTACTGTATTTACAGCATTTTGGGAGTACAAGAACTTACAGCATCATAAGTTATTCTGATGCTGTGAGATCAGGTCAGAGGAGCAGTATTCAGTCTGGAAAATGAGGCTTTCACATGGGCGAAATGTACATTTATGAAATTGGCCTATATATGTAACCCATATACTAGTAACTTACTGTAGTTTAGGGAACAAATGTATGCCATTTCAGTGCTATGGTAATGATCACTAATTTAGTCTTTGTCTATATCAGGCGTAGGCACCCTCCAGCAGTCCAGCTGTTGTGAAACTACAACTCCCAGCATGCATACTTCCCCTGCCCTTATCTGAAATCCCATAGAAATGAATTGAGCATGCTGGGAACTGTAGTTTCAAAACAGCTGGAGTGCCGAATATTTCTGACCCCTGATCTATATCTATCTGATAGATTCCATTTCAATGAGTTTCAGATAGAATTTTAATCCTCAAGATTCAGCACCAGATTAATCTCTCCATTGTTATTTAGATGTTTTCTTACATTATATATCTTAAGTGTATTTTCACTAAAAATGGTGAGGATGACTCATGAGAATATAGCCTTATGCCTCATGCACACAACCGTATGCATTTTATGTATTCATCTGTGTTGTATTTTTTGCAGACCCATTGACTTCAATGAGTCTATACGCATTGTGAGGCCCAGTATAGGATCATATGTGTGCTTTTTGCATCCCTATGTCTTTTCCGCAAAAAGATAAAATATGCCTGCAAACTGCAGACCATAGACTCAATGAATAAAACGGACCGCAAAGAAATGCGAACAGCACACTGAACCGCATCTGTATTTTGTAGATCTGCGATTTGCAGGAAGCCTTACAATGAACCTCAGTGGTAGATATAGCAAACTCTATTGTCATGCAAAATTAGTTTTCTTTTTCCCATATGATCTTTCCTGGGAAAAAATGTATTTCCAATCATTCCATTTGATTTTCAATCCACCCATTAGATCTTATTACAAACCTTCTGTATTCTCTTCTAGAAAAAGAGTCTGGTGGTGTGATATTTGAATCTACGTAGAGCAGAAAAGGAAATCTAAGGTCATATTTTAATCTTATCTGAAAAGTATGCACACACTGCATTAGACGGGGGAGGACATAAAGGAAAAAATACAGCGTTTATAGTGATTACTAGAAGGGGGCCTCAGTGGGCTGAGATTATTGTACTTTAAGTGAAATTGATTTTGTACATGATTTGATTTTAATCTAGTTTAGATGAATCAAATTCTACAAGGAGCAGATATTTAATTTAGTACATTAGGATAAAAAGGACATTGGTTCAGAGAAGTTTAATGCATTTAATGTGATAAAAGCTGTATCCGATTATAATTTTTTTCAGTAATTCCTTATTATTTCATTACGGTTTGAATAATTTCATTTGTTCATAACATTTTTTATGAAATTCCAAAAATAAAGGCAAAGTTTTGTAGCGTTTACTTAATTAATAACTTCAGGAAAAATTCCTAATATGCAAATATTAGTGTAGGAGTTTCATAAGATTTGTTACATAATTATTACTGGCAGAACTTACTGTACGTCAATATCCTGACCAGCAAATCTAAGCAGTATTCTGTGGAAACCAATCTTGTGTAATTTTCCACTCTGCCGGTTTCCAATATGTTTGGATAAGAGCACTTATCAATTGCAAAGTCCTCAGAATCACTTAGTGTTTTAACAAACACGAGCACAACTATATTAAATGTAGTGTTAGCCGCCGGTGTAACAGTAGTTTGTGGCTATCTTAAAATATATTAGAAAATTGTGAAAATAATTCTAGTCAATGTTATTTGTATAATATACCATATATGTATAATATACTGTATTGGTACAGAAGGTCCTCTCTCCTTCTGTACCAGTTTGTAACTTGTCTTGTTTATGCAATTGTCTATATTATGTAAGTATAACTCTTTTCATATGTAAAGCGCAATGGAATGAATGGATCTTTAATAATAGATAATAATAATAGCTATTACAGAATTTTAGAATGTCAGCTGGACATCCGGTGGAAATGTCATACTCCATCTAGTTGTTAATTAAAGGGGATAAAGGTAATGGGTGCCAAATCTCCTATCATGTCTGTATCTTGAGGTACAGTAGCCATGACTTTAGGGAGCAGGTAGGAAGGGAACATGGCAATAAGGGGGTCATTTATTATACTGAAATATGCCTATATTTCAGGCACAGAGGCTGCCACTTCTTCCCACTCATGCCAGGCCTAAAATTGTGGGTGCACCATGGGCGGGGAAGGGGATGGTCTGGTGGCAGCTAGGAAGCTGTCTTACATCTAGAGCTGGCGCTGGAACTGCCGAAGTTATGAAGAGGCCTGCGCCTCTTCACAACTTTTGCGGATCCTCCGCCAGCTATGGGGCTTTATTAAGACCGGCTTCTAAAATGCTGGTTTTAATGAACGTGCCCCGTAGTTTGTAAGGCTGAAAAAAGACATCTGTTCATTCAGTTCAGACTGTTATCCTGCAAGTTGATCCAGAGGAAGGTAGAAGTAGAAGCCAATTTTCCTCATTTTAGGGGAAAAAAATTCCTTCCCTAGTCTAATCAGACAATCAGAATAACTCCCTGGATCAATGACCTGTAATAGTATTATACTCCAGAAATACATCCAGGCCCCTCTTGAACTCTTTTAGTGAATTCACCATCACCACCTCTTCCGGTAGAGAGTTCCATAGTCTCACTGCTCTTACTGTAAAGAATCCTCTTCTATGTTTGTGTAGAAACCGTCTTTCCTCTAGATGCAGAGGATGTCCCCTCGTCACTGTCTCAGTCCTATGAATAAATAAATCATGGCAAAGATCTTTGTACTGACCTCTTACATACTTAAAGTGGTACAACTGCACAGACTACTCTTTTCACAAACATCCAGAGTTGTTCCATATACATATATCCAAGAATAGCACCCCATTATGCTGCCTATAGGCTGTCATATTATGAGGATCCTGTGGCTGTCACTGTTATGGGAGATCTGACAGTTATAATTTTGTGTTCATATTTAGCAAAGGGTCTGTCAGTGTATTCTAATTCACAGGCTGTATTCCACCTATATCAAATCTAAGGAGGGGTTGGCTCATGTTACTAATATTTTCAAAGGAGATTTCTATTGAATACATTTTCTAACATGTACCAGATATTCAGATATACTCTGCAAATGGTAAAGGGTATTTCTGGACTAGTCACAGTATAGCAGCCTTCAGTATATGTTATAGTTGTTTATTTAGGCTACTGATGGGATTTTGATGAGCTTTTTTCAAGAACAATGATGTTTTTCTTTTATCATCTTTATATGCATAATTTATTTATTTATTTTAGAATTTTTAGGCTTTTAGTTTGAAAGAATAGTGAAAAAATATGCATTTTATTTTGAATCTTTTTTTATAACAATATATAGATGCAGCCAAGCTAAACTTGATGGTTAATGTGTTAAGTAAAAAATTGCATGGAAAGGTTAACAACTAACTCTTTCAATGTATTTCAATGGCTTTTGTCACAAGATAGCATGAGATAATACTGTGACATGTGTTATCACAGTTATCAGAGTTAATTTTAGTTCGGCTACATCTGTAGTGTTACCCCAAAATAGAAATTTTATGAGTGTTTGTTATTCTCTCCTGAAAATATTACGAGAGTAATTATGGCAAAGAACCTTTTTAGGATGAGTAATTTTTTTGCACTATACTTCTCCATAGTTATAGGGGTAATCTGTGCTGTTGCAGTGGCAGTTGTTACTTTTAGTGCTATGTTCAGTATAGCTTGATTTAGCAGCTGATTCCAGATTCCCTTCCATATGATCAATCAAATGATCACCAGAACCAATGGAGGCAGAGGCATTGCTGTTGGTTCTATTTCCTACATAGAGCTCACTGTGTGCTTTGTATCTGAGAAGTGAGAAGACAGAAGTGGTAAAAAACACTTTTGACATCTATTCAGAATCCCAGGCAGTCTCTGACAACTGGGCATCAGACATCTGGCTAATGGTTCGCCTGCCAGCTAAAGCCCAAGCAGTAAATATATTATGGCACAAGTTTTTAGGAACAGTTAACTGGACTATTGGGATGAGATTTTGAGATGTACCTTACAATATGGGTTGTGTATCAATAGAGTTCTTTGTATGATACATTTGTTTATGTTGTAATACTGCCATAGTCAACATATATACACTACAGATGTCTGCAGATGTCTTCTGGATAAAGAAGCTTCCTTAAGCCTGAAACTGGATACAATGTTCCTAGGCTTGAAATGGAGACACGATCTTTTAGATATTAAATTTACATTATTATTCAGCTATTGTGATATGCACTATGTGGTTTAGTGTTTGATTCACTGCTCATAATATAGTTTGTGCTGGAATATTGAACTGTGATTTGTTAATGATGCTTTGAAATATTAAGTTGTACTTCTGTTGAGCAGGTTATGAGCAAAGCTGTCCATGCACATTTAATTTTGAGGGTTGGCTGACTATCTAAAGCTTAAGCTTGTTTCTCTTCCTTTATGGCTGATGAGGAGGGGAGATAATGATTGGGCACTTTGTATTTCAGCTGCCTGATCTTTTTGTTCTCCATAGAAATGTCTGAGAGCTAGTGATGAGCGAGCATGCTCAGCCGAATATCTGTTCGGCTCGATCATCGTTATGCTCGGCACATGGCAGTACTCGACCGAGTACTGCATGTGCTCGAGCGCAATCCTTGAGTTTCCGCTCTGCACGTTTTGCGGGTTTTAAGCAGCCAATAAAGGTGCAGGTAAGTACTGCCCTCACTGTAATGCCAGTAGCCATGTTGGCTGCTGGCATTACAGTGATTGGCATTCCGGAACGCGTCATCAGGTTCTATATAGCACCCTATAACGCATGTTCGGCTCAGACAAAAGTCCTTTTAAGGACTACTGTGTATGTGTGTTTTAGAACAGCAATATATTTACCTCCTGTAGTCTCAGGCACAGTGCTTCAGAAGGGACAATACTGTAGAACATCTGTAGAAATTCCAATAATATGGGCCTAATATAGTGTCCATAATCTGTGGTGTTCGTAAACCAATACTGTAGAACATATGCAAACAGTGTCTGTATTGAAAATTCCAATAATCTGTGCCACATCTAGTGTCCATAATCTGTGGTGTTCTGTAACCAATACTGAAGAACGTCTGCAAACAGTGTCTGTATTACAAATTCCAATAATCTGGGCCTAATATAGTGTCCATAATCTGTGGTGTTCTGTAACCAAAAATGTAGAACATTTGCAAACAGTGTCTGTATTGCAAATTCCAATAATCTGGGCCACATCTAGTGTCCATAATCTGTGGTGTTCATTAACCAATACTGTAAAACATCTGCAAACAGTGTCTGTATTACAAGTTCCAATAATCTGGGCCTAATATAGTGTACATAATCTGTGATGTTCTGTAACCAATACTGTAGAACATCTGCAAACAGAGTCTGTATTACACATTCCAATAATCTGGGTCACATCTAGTGTCCATAATCTGTGTTGTTCTGTAACCAATACTGAAGAACATCTGCAAACAGTGTCTGTATTACAAATTCCAATAATCTGGGCCCAATATAGTGTCCATAATCTGTGGTGTTCTGTAAACAAAACTGTAGAACATCTGCAAGCAGTGTATTGCAAATTCCAATAATCTGTGCCTAATATAGTGTCCATAATCTGTTGTGTTCTGTAACCAATACTGTAGAACATCTAGGTTGGCGCAGGACAATACTGTCCAATTTGGACCAGTGCGAAAAGTTGGTCGGTTGGATTGCTGAAGACAATGCTTCCAGTTGGTTAAGCACCACCCTCTCTTCCACTAAGTCCAGTCTCTGTAGCCAAGAGTCTGGTCAACCGAATCCTCACTTGGATCCCTTCTTCCTCCCCCATGTCGAGTCTGGCCAAACAAGGGATCCCACACTCGGATATTCACATGACCTATTTTCATCGCTAGTACTTGGTTTGGCTCTCTCGCCAAGAACGCTTGAAGAGGTACCTGAGATGTTGTGCCCTGATTCCCAACCTCTTGAGCCTTCACAGTCTCAAGAAGATAACGGTGGTGAACGGCAATCATTCGTTCATGAGGTGGATCATGATGAGACACAGTTGTCAATCACTGAGGTTGTGGTTAGGTGAAGTCAGAAGGATGAGCAGAGTAAGGGAGTGGAAGAGGAGGTGGTGGACGATGAGGTCACTGATCCAACATGGGAAGGTGAAAAGCTGAGCGAGGACAGCAGTACAGAGGGGGAGGGATCCGCAGCACCGCAGCAGTCCGGAAGAGGCAGGGGGGTTGCATAAGTGTCACGGCGGGGAATGGGGGAAACTCCCTGCTGCGCACTGTCCTCGGCCGCCGGGCCTAAAAACAGGGACAAAGGAGCAGATGACCTCCTGGCATGTCCCTAAAACTTGCCCTGGTCTCCTGGCTGTATGAGCGGACCCTGAAGGTGGGACGGCTCATACCCACGTACCTATGGCCCTGAACGCCCTGTCTCGCCCTCACATGAAAACAGGGCAGAGACCACCTGCTCACCCTAGACCGCGGATGAGCAGAAGTCTCCAGAGGCCCCCACAGCAGCCGGGACCCGAACAATGTGTGCCCGCACGGCAGGCAAGTAACATAGGAAACATGTACAAGAAACCCACACTTACCTGCCGTGCTGAAGATAGAGGAGCAGCGCCAGGACCTCCCGGACCCCCAAGCGGACATCAGATGCCTGGGGGGAGACCTGGCCGGGCAGCACACCATCCGGTATTCACTATACCCCTCCGGGTAAGCAAGCCCCTTCCGGAGCGTCACACTGTGTCAACAAACACCAACCATACCCACACCATACAACAGCAACCAGGTGGGGAAGGGATAACAGACACTCACCAGGGAAGGAACAACATAACAAACAATATAACAAATAAGGGTGGCTCACGCAGACATCAAGGTGGAAACATACAACCAAACTCCAGCCATGCTCACACCATGACTGGACAAACAAGACTGACCTTCAGGCTCCACACACTGACACTTAAGGAGGCCTGAGGACACACCCACCATACAAAGCAGACACACCTTAACCCCGTGCACACCAAACGGGGGAAGTGCACAAATATAAACACGTTGCCCAAGGCAACCACATGCGTTGACAGCCAGCCGCCTAGCACCAAACTCAGGCTGCTCCACTGCCAACAACACAACACACCTAAACCCCGTGCACACCAAACGGGGGAAGTGCACACATATAAACACGTTGCCCAAGGCAACCACATGTACCAACACATGTTGCCAAAGGCAACCGCGTGCATTGACAGCGAGCCGCCTAGCACCAAGCTCAGGCTGCTACACTGCCAACAACACAACGGGGAAACGAGTCACGACCATACACATGGTCGTGACAATAAGGGAGAAGTTGGCCCACACCAAACAGGCCCGCAACCGTAACACTGAGCACCCCTATGCATAAATCTAACTTGCCAAGGGGTAGGTGTTCCGCAGTATGGCACTTTTTTGAGGAAAGTGCAGAAGACAAAAGAGTGGTAGTTTGCAACCTGTGCAGTAACATAGTAACATAGTAACATAGTATATAAGACCGAAAAAAGACATTTGTCCATCCAGTTCGGCCTGTTTCCTACCAAAATGAACACTAGCAACCCTAATAAGTGGGCCGAATTCCTGGGTCCACAATCTGGGTCTGTGGGTCAGACCACTGCCTCCTCTTCCCCTGTGTTATGCACTGCTGGCCAATGCCCTCACCCTGCACCTGGACCTTCGTATGAACCGTCAGCAACAATATCCACTTCCCTGTCCCAGCGCAGCGTCCAAATGTCGATAACACAGGCATTTGAACGCAAGCGCAAATAATCAACCACCCATCTGCAGACCCTAGCAATAAATGTGCAACTTTTTAATTACTGGCCCTTAAAATGTTGCCATTTAGGCTTGTGGACACTGAAGCCTTCCGCAGCCTGATGTCGGTGGCCGTCCCTCGGTACGCAGCCATGCCTGCCTTACATCAGCATGTGTCCCAGAACATTACCTGTGCCCTGACCAACGCACTTACTGGGAAGGTCCACTTCACCACGGACACATGGACAAGTGCTGGTAGCCAGGGATGCTACATTTCACTGACGGCACACTGGGTGAATGTTGCGGAGGCCAGGAGTGAGTCGTACCCTGGGATGGCACAGGTGCTTCCCACGCCCAGGATTGCGTGCCCTACGTCCATCAAGGTTTCCTCCAGCAGCAATGTTACTGGCTCCAACCCCCACTTCTCCTCCTCCGCCGGCTCCTCCTGTACTTCCACCTCCAGCTGCAGTCAGCCATCAGTTGCTAGCTAGAAGGAATGTAGCACTGCTGTGGGTAAGCGTCAACATGCCATGCCGAAGCTGATCTGCTTAAGGGACAAACAGCACACCAACGCAGAACTGTGGCAGGGTATAAGGGACCAGACTGTGGCTCTCATCACTCATCCTACAACCAGGCATGGTTGTGTCTGACAATGGCCGTAACTTGGTGGCGGCTTTGTAGCTTGACAACCTGACACACGTCCCATGCCTAGCCCACGTCTTAAACTTAGTGGTTCAGCGGTTTATCAAAACCTACCCCAATTTGCAAGAGCAACTAGTGAAGGCGCGTCACGTGTGTTCCCATTTCTGCAAGTCGTCCACAGCTTTAGCAAGTCTGTCACTGCTGCAGCAGCGCTTGCGGCTTCCAGCTCACCAACTGTTGTGTGACATGAGCACGCGCTGGAACGCTACGTTCTATATGTTGGCTAGTCTTTGTGAGTAACAGAGGTCAGTTGTGGAATACCAGCTGCAACATGGTCGTCGCCTTTCGAGTCAACTGCCACTATTCACAAGTGAGGAGTGTGCATTGATGTGAGACCTCCGTGAATCCATACAAATGGTTAGTGGCGATAACGCTATTATCAGCGTAACCATCCCACTGCTGTATCTACTCAAACGATCACTGCTCACAATTAAGAAGGATGCTCTGAATGTGGCAGATGAGGAAATGGGGGAGGACAAATGGGGGAGGACATCACAAACAGTGTGATAGCCAGATCATCCACAGTTTGTCTTCCATGAAGAGGAGGAGAAGGGGGAGCTGGAGATAGTTGCCTCTTCTACAGACTGTAATACCTGTGGAACTTTTATTCCATCTGTTCAGCGTGGATGGGCAGAAGAGGAGGAGGAGGATGAGGAGATGGAGAGTCATCCTGATGTCGACATTGACATCTTGCCTGTTGGTACTGTGGCACACATGGCTGACTTCATGTTAGGCTGCCTTTCCCAAGCCCCTCGCGTTATACGAATTTTAGATAACATGGATTACTGGGTGTTCACTTTTCTCGACCCCCGCTACAAAGAGAACTTCTCATCTCTCATTCCTATGATGGAGAGGACAAGTAAAACTTTGCAATACCAGAAGGTACTTGTTAACAGATTGCTCAAAAATATTCCACCTGACAACGCGGCCGGCAGGGTCCGTACTTCCTTAGGCAAGCGAATTTTAGATAACACGGATTACTGGGTGTTAACTTTTCTCGACCCCTGCTACAAAGAGAACTTCTCATCTCTCATTCCTATGATGGAGAGGATGAGTAAAACTGTGCAATACCAGAAGGTACTTGTTAAGAGATTGCTCCAAAATTTTCCACCTGACAACGCGGCCGGCAGGGTCCGTACTTCCTTAGGCAAGCGAGGAAGGAAGACAAGGGGAACACACAGCAGTTCCTACAAAAGCAGGGCAACACTCTCCAAGGCATGGGACACTTTCATGACACCCCGCCAGCAACCCTGAAGCGAGGACTAGTGCCACAAGGAGGGAAAAGTTTTGGAAGATGGTGAAGGAATACATAGCACCCTGTGTCAGCATCCTAAATGATCCCTCAGTGCCTTACAACTACTAGATGTCCAAGCTGGACACGTGGCACAAACTTGCGTTCTACACCTTGGAGGTGCTGGCCTGCCCTGCCGCCAGCGTTTTGGCTGAGCGTGTATTTAGTGCTGCTGGTGGCATTATAACTAGTGTTGAGCGAACAGTTCGCGCATCGTTCGGGTTCGTACCGAATTTTGGGGTGTCCGGGACCCGGACCCGAACCCGGACATTTTCAAAAAAGTTCGGGTTCGGTGTTCGTCGATTTCTTACCGCTTTCTGAAGGGCTGCACAGCAGCCAATCAGCTAGCGTCTTACTTCTTGCCCTAAGAAGCCATCACAGCCATGCCTACTAATGGCATGGCTGTGATTGGCCAAGTGCAGCATGTGACCCAGCCTCTATTTAAGCTGGAGTCACGTAGCGCCGCACGTCACACTGCTCTGACTAGTGTAGGGAGAGGATGCAGCTTCTGTGAGGGCGAGATAGGCAGGGAAAAGTCAGCAACAGCACCTAATGAACGGATCGATCTGCAGCTGAGAATCAGTGAACTTCTGCTATTTACTTGATTGCTGGTTTTTGGCTGCACAGAGCGTTTTCTGTCACTTATTTTCTGGGTTGATCGGCGGCCATTTTGTGACTTGTGGTGCTCCAGAACAAGCTGCCACACATCCATCAATGCTTCAATACTATTTTTTTTTTGCTATATCCTCCATCAGGGGCTTGGCTGTGCTAATTGTCACCCCTAGAAACTCAGGATAGCAATTTCTATATTTTATTAAGGGGTTAAATACAATTGCCCAAATACCAATCCCCTAAATCTGGTGTTCCAGCTTTGGCTAGACAAGCATAATACTGTCTGCTGTCTGGCAAAGGATAGATTATTTTCTGGGGTGAAATTCAATTGGCAAAATAGCAAAACCATACATCAGTGGTTTCAGCAGTGGCTGGCAAAATATAATAGTGTCCGCCAAAACATATATTTTGTTCTGGGGTGAAATTCACTTGCCAAAATAGCAATCCTCTAAATCTGGTGTCACAGCTGAGCCTGGCAAACTATATTAGTATCCGCAAAAACATATATTTTCTTCTGGGGTGAAATTCACTTGCCAAAATAGCAACACCCTAAATCTGGTGTCACAGCTGAGCCTGGCAAACTATATTAGTATCCGCAAAAACATATATTTTGTTCTGGGGTTAAATTCACTTGCCAAAATAGCAATCCACTAAATCTGGTGTCACAGCTGAGCCTGGCAAACTATATTAGTATCCGCAAAAACATATATTTTGTTCTGGGGTGAAATTCACTTGCCAAAATAGCAATCCACTAAATCTGGTGTCACAGCTGAGCCTGGCAAACTATATTATTATCCGCAAAAACATATATTTTGTTCTGGGGTGAAATTCACTTGCCAAAATAGCAATCCTCTAAATCTGGTGTCACAGCTGAGCCTGGCAAACTATATTAGTATCCGCAAAAACATATATTTTCTTCTGGGGTGAAATTCACTTGCCAAAATAGCAACACCCTAAATCTGGTGTCACAGCTGAGCCTGGCAAACTATATTAGTATCCGTAAAAACATATATTTTCTTCTGGGGTGAAATTCACTTGCCAAAATAGCAATCCTCTAAATCTGGTGTCACAGCTGAGCCTGGCAAACTATATTAGTATCCGCAAAAACATATATTTTGTTCTGGGGTGAAATTCACTTGCCAAAATAGCAACACCTCTAAATCTGGTGTCACAGCTGAGCCTGGCAAACTATATTAGTATCCGTAAAAACATATATTTTCTTCTGGGGTGAAATTCACTTGCCAAAATAGCAATCCACTAAATCTGGTGTCACAGCTGAGCCTGGCAAACTATATTAGTATCCGCAAAAACATATATTTTGTTCTGGGGTGAAATTCACTTGCCAAAATAGCAATCCACTAAATCTGGTGTCACAGCTGAGCCTGGCAAACTATATTAGTATCCGCAAAAACATATATTTTGTTCTGGGGTGAAATTCACTTGCCAAAATAGCAATCCTCTAAATCTGGTGTCACAGCTGAGCCTGGCAAACTATATTAGTATCCGTAAAAACATATATTTTCTTCTGGGGTGAAATTCACTTGCCAAAATAGCAATCCACTAAATCTGGTGTCACAGCTGAGCCTGGCAAACTATATTAGTATCCGCAAAAACATATATTTTGTTCTGGGGTGAAATTCACTTGCCAAAATAGCAATCCACTAAATCTGGTGTCACAGCTGAGCCTGGCAAACTATATTATTATCCGCAAAACATATATTTTGTTCTGGGGTGAAATTCACTTGCCAAAATAGCAATCCTCTAAATCTGGTGTCACAGCTGAGCCTGGCAAACTATATTAGTATCCGCAAAACATATATTTTCTTCTGGGGTGAAATTCACTTGCCAAAATAGCAATCACCCTAAATCTGGTGTCACAGCTGAGCCTGGCAAACTATATTAGTATCCGTAAAAACATATATTTTCTTCTGGGGTGAAATTCACTTGCCAAAATAGCAATCCACTAAATCTGGTGTCACAGCTGAGCCTGGCAAACTATATTATTATCCGCAAAAACATATATTTTGTTCTGGGGTGAAATTCACTTGCCAAAATAGCAATCCTCTAAATCTGGTGTCACAGCTGAGCCTGGCAAACTATATTAGTATCCGCAAAACATATATTTTCTTCTGGGGTGAAATTCACTTGCCAAAATAGCAACACCCTAAATCTGGTGTCACAGCTGAGCCTGGCAAACTATATTAGTATCCGTAAAAACATATATTTTCTTCTGGGGTGAAATTCACTTGCCAAAATAGCAATCCACTAAATCTGGTGTCACAGCTGAGCCTGGCAAACTATATTAGTATCCGCAAAAACATATATTTTGTTCTGGGGTGAAATTCACTTGCCAAAATAGCAATCCTCTAAATCTGGTGTCACAGCTGAGCCTGGCAAACTATATTAGTATCCGCAAAACATATATTTTCTTCTGGGGTGAAATTCACTTGCCAAAATAGCAATCCACTAAATCTGGTGTCACAGCTGAGCCTGGCAAACTATATTATTATCCGCAAAAACATATATTTTGTTCTGGGGTGAAATTCACTTGCCAAAATAGCAATCCTCTAAATCTGGTGTCACAGCTGTTGCAGGCCCATTGTAAATCTGTCCATAAAAGGATACCTTTCATCCAGGGCCTAAATACTTGCCCTAAAAGAGATATTCCCCTAAATCAGTGGTTACTGCTGTGCCTGGATTAGTGTAATAAGCTACATAAACAAATAGGCAGATAGTGGTAGGTGCCTGTAAAAAAGGCCTGAATTTGAAATCAATACATTGGGCCAAATATTTTTTCCTTATTGTGGTGCTTGGTGAACGGTAACAATGAGGAAAACATCTAGTAAGGGACGCGGACGCGGTCGTGGTGGTGTTAGTGTACCCTCTGGTGCTGGGAGAGGACGTGGCCATTCTGCCACAGCCACACATCCTAGTGAACCAACTACCTCAGGTTCCAGTACCCGCCAGAATTTACAGCGATATTTGGTGGGGCCCAATGCCGTTCTAAGGATGGTAAGGCCTGAGCAGGTACAGGCGCTAGTCAATTGGGTGGCCGACAGTGGATCCAGCATGTTCACAACATTATCTCCCACCAAGTCTTCTGCAGAAAGCGCACAGGTGGCACCTGAAAACCAAGCCCATCAGTCTGTCACATCACCCCCATGCATATCAGGGAAACTGTCTGAGCCTCAAGTTATGCAGCAGTCTCTTATGCTGTTTGAAGACTCTGCTGGCAGGGTTTCCCAAGGGAATCCACCTAGCCCTTCCCCTGTGGTGGAAGACATAGAATGCACTGATGCACAACCTCTGATGTTTACTGATGATGAGGACATGGGAATACCACCTCATCGGAGTCCGCACGTCTCTGATGATGACGAAACACAGGTGCCAACTGCTGCGTCTTTCTGCAGTGTGCAGACCGAACAGGAGGACAGGGAGGAAGACTGTGTGGAAGACGATGCAGGGGACGATGAGGTCCTAGACCCCACATGGAATGAAGGTCGTGCCACTGACTTTCATAGTTCAGAGGAAGAGGCAGTGGTGAGACCGAGCCAACAGCGTAGCAAAAGAGGGAGCAGGGGGCAAAAGCAGAACAGCCGCCGCCAAGAGAGTTCGCCTGATACAGGCCACCGCCACCAGGGACCGAGCACCCCAAAGGCAGCTTCAAGGAGTTCCCTGGCATGGCACTTCTTTAAACAATGTGCTGACGACAAGACCCGAGTGGTTTGCACGCTGTGCCATCAGATCCTGAAGCGAGGCATTAACGTTCTGAACCTTAGCACAACCTGCATGACCAGGCATCTACATGCAAAGCATGAACTGCAGTGGAGTAAACACCTTAAAAGCAAGGAACTCACTCAGGCTCCCCTGCTCCCTCTTCTGCTGCTGCCTCGGCCTCTTCCTCCGCCTCGGGAGGAATGTTGGCACCTGCCGCCCACCAAACAGAGGATGTGCCAGCGACACCACCACCTGCGTCACCAAGCATCTCCACCATGTCACACGGCAGCGTTCAGCTCTCCATCTCACAAACCTTGAGAGAAAGCGTAAATTCCCACCTAGCCACCCTCGAGCCTCTGGGCCTGAATGCCAGCATTTCTAAACTACTGGCCTTTGAAATGCTGTCATTCAGGCTGGTGGACACAGACAGCTTCAAACAGCTGATGTCCATGGCTGTCCCACAGTATGTTGTCCCCAGCCGCCACTACTTCTCCAAGACAGCCGTGCCTTCCCTGCACATGCAAGTGTCCGATAAAATCAAGTGTGCACTGCGCAACGCCATTTGTGGCAAGGTCCACCTAACCACAGATACGTGGACCAGTAAGCACGGCCAGGGACGCTATATCTCCCTAACTGCACACTGGGTAAATGTAGTGGCGGCTGGGCCCCAGGCGGAGAGTTCCTTGGCGCACGTCCTTCCGCCGCCAAGGATCACAGGGCATCATTGTTTGCCTCCTGTAGCCTCCTCCTCCTACTCGGCTTCCTCCTCCTCTGCTTCCACCAGCTCATCCAGTCAGCCACACACCTTCACCACCAACTTCAGCACAGCCCGGGTAAACGTCAGCAGGCCATTCTGAAACTCATATGTTTGGGGGACAGGCCCCACACCGCGCAGGAGTTGTGGCGGGGTATTGAACAACAGACCGACCAGTGGTTGCTGCCGGTGGGCCTCAAGCCCGGCCTGGTGGTGTGCGATAATGGGCGAAATCTCGCCGCAGCTCTGGGACTAGCCGGTTTGACGCACATCCCTTGCCTGGCGCATGTGCTGAATTTGGTGGTGCAGAAGTTCATTCACAACTACCCCAACATGTCAGAGCTGCTGCATAAAGTGAGGGCCGTCTGTGCGCGATTCCGGCGTTCACATCCTGCCGCTGCTCGCCTGTCTGCGCTACAGCGTAACTCGGCCTTCCCGCCACCGCCTCATATGCGACGTGCCCACCAGGTGGAACTCCACCTTGCACATGCTGGAGAGACTGTGCGAGCAGCAGCAGGCCATAGTGGAGTTTCAGCTGCAGCACGCACGCGCCAGTCGCACTGCGGAACAGCACCACTTCACCACCAATGATTGGGCCTCCATGCGAGACCTGTGTGCCCTGTTGCGCTGTTTCGAGTACTCCACCAACATGGCCAGTGGCGATGACACCGTTATCAGCGTTACAATACCACTTCTATGTCTCCTTGAGAAAACGCTTAGGGCGATGATGGAAGAGGAGGTGGCCCAGGAGGAGGAGGAGGAGGAGGAGGAGGATGAGGGGTCATTTTTAGCACTTTCAGGCCAGTCTGTTAGAAGTGGCTCAGAGGGAGGTTTTTTGCAACAGCAGAGGCCAGGTACAAATGTGGCCAGCCAGGGCCCACTACTGGAGGACGAGGAGGATGAGGAGGAGGTGGAGGAGGATGAGGATGAAGCAGGTTCACAGCGGGGTGGCACCCGACACAGCTCAGGCCCATCACTGGTGCGTGGCTGGGGGATACGGAGGACGATGACGATACGCCTCCCACAGAGGACAGCTTGTCCTTACCTCTGGGGAGCCTGGGCACACATGAGCTGACTACATGCTGCAGTGCCTGCGCAACGACAGCAGAGTTGCCCACATTTTAACGTGTGCGGACTACTGGGTTGCCACCCTGCTGGATCCCCGATACAAAGACAATGTGCCCACCTTACTTCCTGCACTGGAGCGTGATAGGAAGATGCGCGAGTTCAAGCGCACGCTGGTAGAGGCGCTCCTGAGAGCATTCCCAAATGTCACAGGGGAACAGGTGGAAGCCCAAGGCGAAGGCAGAAGAGGAGCAAGAGGTCGCCAACGCAGCAGTGTCACGGCCAGCTCTTCTGAGGGCAGGGTTAGCATGGCAGAAATGTGGAAAAGTTTTGTCTCCACGCCACAGCTAACTGCACAACCACCTGATACGGAACGTGTTAGCAGGAGGCAGCATTTCACTAACATGGTTGAACAGTACGCCTGCACACCCCTCCACGTACTGACTGATGGTTCGGCCCCATTCAACTTCTGGGTCTCCAAATTGTCCACGTGGCCAGAGTTAGCATTTTATGCCTTGAGGTGCTAGCCTGCCCGGGCGGCCAGCGCTTTGTCTGAACGTGTATTCAGCACGGCAGGGGCGCCATTACTGACAAACGCAGCCGCCTGTCCACAGCCAACGTGGACAAGCTGACGCTCATAAAATGAACCAGGCATGGATCCCACAGGACCTGTGCCTCCCTTGTGCAGAATAGACATTTCCTCCCCATCAACCATGTATTCTTGTACTCTGGGGCACTTCTTTATTGAATCCTCATTTTTTTACTTTACCATGATCTTGCGGTGCAACCCAAAGTTGAATGAACCTCTCCTCTGTCTGGGTGCTGGTCCAAAATACATGAGAGTGACATTCTCCGTTGGTGGTTGATATGACGCATGATTCCTTGCTGTGGGACCTCTCTCCTCTGTCTGGGTGCTGGTCCAAAATACATGAGAGTGACATTCTCCGTTGGTGGTTGATATGACGCATGATTCCTTGCTGTGGGACCTCTCTCCTCTGTCTGTGTGCTGGGCCTAAATAAATGAGAGTGACATTCTCCGGTGGTGGGTGATATGACGCATGATTCCATGCTGTGGGACCTGTATCCTCTGTCTGGGTGCTGGTCCAAAATACATGAGAGTGGCCTTCTCCGGTGGTGGGTGATATGACGCATGATTCCATGCTGTGGGACCTGTATCCTCTGTCTGGGTGCTGGTCCAAAATACATGAGAGTGGCCTTCTCCGGTGGTGGGTGATATGACGCATGATTCCATGCTGTGGGACCTGTATCCTCTGTCTGGGTGCTGGTCCAAAATACATGAGAGTGGCCTTCTCCGGTGGTGGGTGATATGACGCATGATTCCATGCTGTGGGACCTGTATCCTCTGTCTGGGTGCTGGTCCAAAATACATGAGAGTGGCCTTCTCCGGTGGTGGGTGATATGACGCATGATTCCATGCTGTGGGACCTGTAACCTCTGTCTGGGTGCTGGTCCAAAATACATGAGAGTGGCCTTCTCCGGTGGTGGGTGATATGACGCATGATTCCATGCTGTGGGACCTGTATCCTCTGTCTGGGTGCTGGTCCAAAATACATGAGAGTGACATTCTCCGGTGCAGGGTGATATGACGCATGATTCCTTGCTGTGGGACCTGTATCCTCTGTCTGGGTGCAGGGGTCAGAGTCTCTCAAAGTGGCCTTCTCTTGTGGTGGGTGATGTGAAGCTGATGTTTGTGCCATCTGACATGGTTGCCGGGGTCCCATTAAATGGTGTCCTACTCCTGTGGTGGGTGATCTAAATGCCTGATTCTCTGCTGTGAAAACCCCTCTCCTCCGCCTGGGTGCAGGGGTCAAAGTCTCTCAAAGTGGCCTTCTCTTGTGCTGGGTGATGTGAAGCTGATATTTGTGCCATCTGACATGGTTGCCGGGGTCCCATTAAATGGTGTCCTACTCCTGTGGTGGGTGATCTAAATACATGATTCTCTGCTGTGAAAACCTCTCTCCTCCGTCTGGGTGCAGGGGTCAAAGTCTCTCAAAGTGGCCTTCTCTTGTGCTGGGTGATGTGAAGCTGATGTTTGTGCCATCTGACATGGTTGCCGGGGTCCCATTAAATGGTGTCCTACTCCTGTGGTGGGTGATCTAAATGCCTGATTCTCTGCTGTGAAAACCCCTCTCCTCCGCCTGGGTGCAGGGGTCAAAGTCTCTCAAAGTGGCCTTCTCTTGTGCTGGGTGATGTGAAGCTGATGTTTGTGCCATCTGACATGGTTGCCGGGGTCCCATTAAATGGTGTCCTACTCCTGTGGTGGGTGATCTAAATGCCTGATTCTCTGCTGTGAAAACCCCTCTCCTCTGTCTGGGTGCTGGTCCCAAATAAATGAGAGTGGCCTTCTCCGGTGGTGGTTGATATGACGCATGATTCCTTGATGTGGGACCTGTATCCTCTGTCTGGGTGCTGGTCCAAAATAAATGAGAGTGGCCTTCTCCGGTGGGGGTTGATATGACGCCTTATTCCTTGCTGTGGGACCTCTCTCCTCTGTCTGGGTGCTGGTCCAAAATACATGAGAGTGGCCTTCTCCGGTGGTGGTTGATATGACGCATGATTCCTTGATGTGGGACCTGTATCCTCTGTCTGGGTGCTGGTCCAAAATAAATGAGAGTGGCCTTCTCCGGTGGTGGTTGATATGACTCATGATTCCTTGATGTGGGACCTCTCTCCTCTGTCTGGGTGCTGGTCCAAAATACATGAGAGTGGCCTTCTCCGGTGGTGGGTGATATGACGCATGATTCCATGCTGTGGGACCTGTATCCTCTGTCTGGGTGCTGGTCCAAAATACATGAGAGTGGCCTTCTCCGGTGGTGGGTGATATGACGCATGATTCCATGCTGTGGGACCTGTATCCTCTGTCTGGGTGCTGGTCCAAAATACATGAGAGTGGCCTTCTCCGGTGGTGGGTGATATGACGCATGATTCCATGCTGTGGGACCTGTATCCTCTGTCTGGGTGCTGGTCCAAAATACATGAGAGTGGCCTTCTCCGGTGGTGGGTGATATGACGCATGATTCCTTGCTGTGGGACCTCTCTCCTCTGTCTGTGTGCTGGGCCTAAATAAATGAGAGTGACATTCTCCGGTGGTGGGTGATATGACGCATGATTCCATGCTGTGGGACCTGTATCCTCTGTCTGGGTGCTGGTCCAAAATACATGAGAGTGGCCTTCTCCGGTGGTGGGTGATATGACGCATGATTCCATGCTGTGGGACCTGTATCCTCTGTCTGGGTGCTGGTCCAAAATACATGAGAGTGGCCTTCTCCGGTGGTGGGTGATATGACGCATGATTCCATGCTGTGGGACCTGTATCCTCTGTCTGGGTGCTGGTCCAAAATACATGAGAGTGGCCTTCTCCGGTGGTGGGTGATATGACGCATGATTCCATGCTGTGGGACCTGTATCCTCTGTCTGGGTGCTGGTCCAAAATACATGAGAGTGACATTCTCCGGTGCAGGGTGATATGACGCATGATTCCTTGCTGTGGGACCTGTATCCTCTGTCTGGGTGCTGGTCCAAAATACATGAGAGTGACATTCTCCGGTGCAGGGTGATATGACGCATGATTCCTTGCTGTGGGACCTCTCTTCAATTGATATTGGTTAATTTTTATTTATTTTATTTAATTTTAATTCATTTCCCTATCCACATTTGTTTGCAGGGGATTTTTCTACACTTTGCTGCCTTTGGCAGCCCTCTAGCCCTTTCCTGGACTATTTTACAGCCTTTTTTGTGCCTAAAAGTTCGGGTCCCCATTGACTTCAATGGGGTTCGGGTTCGGGATAAAGTTCGGATCGAGTTCGAATCCCGAACCCGAACATTTCCGGGAAGTTCGGCCGAACTTCTCGAACCCGAACATCCAGGTGTTCGCTCATCTCTAATTATAACAGATAAGCATATCCCCTTGTCCACTGGCAATGCTGTCAGATTGACTGAGATAAAAATGAACAAGGCCTGGATTGCCCCTGACTTCTCAACTTCACCAGAGGAGAGCTGAGCTGATGATGAACATAAAGGAAATTTCAATCTATCATTTATAATGTACTCAATCTGCTGTAGTGTATTCCCATGCACCTTTTCCACCACAAAAAAAAAATAAAAAATGGTTGAATATATGGTTGAATCTTGTTTTCTCCTCCTCCTCCAAATTGTATATATTACCTCCACTCTAATTTTTTAATAGGATCAGGTTAACTGCATGCACTCGCATATAATGTTTTAGAGCAGGCATCCTCAAACTGTGGCCCTCCAGATGTTGTAAAACTACAACTCCCAAAATGCCCTGCTGTAGGCTTATACCTGTAGGCTGTTTGGGCATGCTGGGAGTTGTAGTTTTGCAACAGCTGGAGGGCCGCAGTTTGAGGATGCCTGTTTTAGAGCATCAGCTGTACAGCATGCACTCACATATAATGCTTTATAGCGTCATTTGAACAGCATGCACTCACATATAATGTTTTAGAGCATCAGCTATACAGCATGAACTCGCATATAATGTTTTTGAACATCAGCTGAGCAGCATGCACTCACATATAATGTTTTAGAGCACCAGCTGAACTGCATGCACTCGTATATAATGTTTTAAAGCATCAGCTCACCTGCAGGCACTCGGATATAATGTTTTACAGTGTCAGCTCACCTGCAGGCACTCGGATATAATGTTTTACAGCGTCAGCTCAACAGCAGGCCCTCGCCCCTAATGTTTTAGAGGGTCAGCTCAGCAGCAGGCCCTTGCACCTAATGTTTTAGAGGGTCACCAGCAAGCCCTTGCTCCAAATGTTTTTGAGGGTCACCAGCAGGCCACTAATAATAATTTTTCAAGGGTGTGTATGATGCACTCCTTTATGTGTAATAAAGGGTGTATTGTAGTGCCGGTTACTTGTAATTTTTGGCAGCCCTTTCACTTTATGAGCGTAGGAGTCACACTACCTGAACAATTGTACCACAATGTGAATGAGGCCCTCTTTTATGTGATATACAGGCTTTTTCAGAGTGCCTCTTGCTTGTAATTTTTGGTAGCACTTGCACTTTATATACAATTGAATGTACAGGAAAGAATATAAACACAGAGATGCAACAGCACTCTACTAGAAGAACTCTGCCCTACCTCTATGCTAGAAGTTAACAGAGGTGTTAGGGTACATTTTGTTCAAAAAGTAATAAGCCACTCGCTGCGCCAAGGCCGCTTCTATGAGTAGTCCTAATGCTAAATCCTACCTGTTGTGGGCCATGACAGACACATAAAATCCAGGGAGTGCAGTACAGCATGCCTGCTGGATCAATTCTGCTTTTTAACCTTTTTTGTGCCATAACAGCCTCCATTAAATTCAGGGATGCAGGTACCAGCATGCATGCTGAACTCACTATGTACTCCTCCTGGGGCCAAATGGCTGCTAGTAGGTACTATGAGTGCAAATTAAATTTTATACTTACTCTGATTAAAACCAGCCTCTAGGGCAGACAAACTAGTCAGGTGTGCACGACTCAATGGCGGTTGCCACACATCCAGTGTATGCTACACAGAAGGGGGTCAGTCAGCACGTCCCTGTATGCAGGTGCATGTAGCCATGGCAAAATATACATATACATACAAACACAGAAATGCAACAGCACTCTACAACCAGCACTCTGCCCTGCCTCTATGCTAGCGTTTAACAGAGGCGTCAGTGTACATTTTGATCAAAAAGTAATAAGCAACTCGCCGCGCCAACCTCTGACCCCCTCTCTTTTTTTCTGTGTAGCATACACTGGAGGTGTGGCAACCTCCATTCAGTTGTGCACACCTGACTAGTTTGTCTACCCTAGAGGCTGATTTTAATCAGAGTAAGTATAAAATTTAATTTGCACTCATAGTACCTACTAGTAGCCATTTGGCTCTAGGAGTACATAGTGGGCTCAGCATGCATGTTGGTACCTACATCCCTGGATTTAATGGAGGATGTTCTGTTTCTAAAAAGGTTAATAAGCAGGGTGGATCCAGCATGCATGCTGGGTCTGCACTCCCTGGATTTTATGTGGCTGTCATGGCCCACAACAGGTAGGATTTAGTGTTAGGACCAGTCATAGAGGCGGCCTTGGCGCGGCGAGTGGCTTATTACTTTTTGATCAAAATGTACACTGACGCCTCTGTTAACTTCTAGCATAGAGGTAGGGCAGAGTGCTGGTTGCAGAGTGCTGTTGTAATTCTGTGTTTGTATGTATATTTTGCCATGGCTACGTGCACGTGCTGACTGACCCCCCTTTGTGTTTCTGTGTAGTATATATTGTAGGTCTGGCGGCCTCCACTAAGTCGTGCACACCTAACTAGTTTGTCTGCCCTAGAGGCTGGTTTCAATCAGAGTAAGTGTAAAACTGAACTTCCACTCTTTGTACCAATTGGCTCCAGGAGGAGTACATAGTGGACTCAGCATGCATGTTGGTACCTGCATCCCTGGATCTAATGGAGGCTGTTATGGCACCAAAAAGGGTTAAAAAGCAAGGTGGATGCCACATGCATGCTGGGTCTGCAGTCCCTGGATTTTTTGTGGCTGTCATGGCCCATAACAGGTAGGATTTAGTGTTACGACCACTCATAGAGGCGGCATTGGCGCAGCGAGTGGCGTATTAATTTTTGATCAAAATATACACTGATGCCTCTGTTAAACTCTAGCATAGAGGCAGAGCAGAGTGCTGGTTGCAGAGTGCTGTTGCATTTCTGTGTTTGTATGTATATTAGGCCATCGCTACTTGAACCTGCATACAGGGACGTGCTGACTGACGCCCTCTCTTTTTTTCTGTGTAGCATACAGGAAAGAATTTTTTCCTGTGAAATATATTTTTTATTTTTTATTTGGGGGGGGGAGGGGTTTGTGCGTAGTTTTGTCAGTCTGTAAAGGTGGCGTACAACTCGGACAACATGGTTCCCAGAAGCGACCTGGGAGTCCAAGATGCATTCAGACATGGTCCCCATGCTTCTGTTTCTGTTACTTTCTGACCTTTTCCAATGGTTGTCTCCAATTGACTTCCATTATACTCGGGTTCTCGGCCAAGCACACAAATATAGCAATGTGTTCGGGCCGAACACCCGAATACTTTGGTGCTTGCTCATCACTACTGAGAGAAACTTTGTCCCCTCTTTTGACTGAGCTGAGAATATTATATATAGGGGGATTGGGAGAGATAGCTGTTGGTCAAATAAACATTCACCTATCTCATGGGTATGGCCAAATTAAGAACCAGCATGTTGCATAAGTGTCTTCAGACAGGGGCTCCCTTGTAAAAGCAAGTTTTAAAGGATAAATGAATAAAATGTATAATTTTAATATATTAGGTGCTGCACATTTCCCAATTTATAACATAGGCGGTATAACAGGGTAATACACATTGCCATAATATGACTGAATAGCTTTGTTTGAATAATTATATTATACACAATATAGGGCAATATGTAACATAGTAACATAGTATATAAGACCGAAAAAAGACATTTGTCCATTCAGTTCGGCCTGTTTCCTACAAGTTGATCCAGAGGAAGGCAAAAAAAAAACTGTGAGGCAGAAGCCAATTTTTACCACTTAAGGGGAAATATTAGCTAAATATTAGCCATGGAACTCCATATCTTCTGACAACTTGATATTCACCACCGCTATTAAATTCTTAGTTGTAAGCTTTACTTTAAGATCTGTATCTTTGTATTACAAGTGCTAAAATAAAAAAAACAGAGTCGCTACTCTTTATGTCAATCTGTATGAGATTATTTCAACCATGTGCAAGACAAATTATATCATTTGCATGGGTCATTAACCCCTTCAGCACTCAGATTCTCTATCACATTTGTACAGCTTCCAGGCACATGGAAAGTTCTCTCTCTCTCTTCTTTATTCTCTGTAGTCTTTCTCTTATAGGGTTGCTAAATCTGCATCACTGCATTTACATAGAATGTGAAGATGGCTGCGTGTATCCATTTAAGAGGAACGCCTCATGTCATAATCTTTCCTAGATCCCAGTATCCAGCACGATATGTTGTTCAGCCAAGCAAATGTATTCCTTTTTAAGTAGATGAGTGCATCTCTTTCTCTCTATCCCTCCCCTCCTCAGCCCATCTACACCACCCCTTCCCTTGCTCTTTTCTCTCTCATTTTCATCTTCTATTTTCTACTTTCCATAAATGCACAGGACCACAGGTCAAAGATATCCAAGGTGACATCTAATGCCTACACTAGGGAAAGGATTATCCCTGATAAAATACAACATTGTAAGAAAGGTATAAGTAGTGACCGGCAAATGCCTGAATCTATCACTCTAATTCGAGCATTTGAATGTTTTCTTTGGGCATTGTGCAATCGTTTTATATTTAAGACTGTAGGGAATCATCTCTGCAAATCATGTTTGCAGTACAGCTAAGCAGGGTATGGGGTTGCTGCATTTAATTAAATATGCTGCATACATTCTAAAGACACCACATTACTATTTAGCATATCTTTGACTACCAAGTAATTGAGATGCAGTAAAAAAAAATATAATATATATATATATATATATATATATATATATATTAGAACAGTACAATAATCTTCAAGAATGAATGTGGCTACAATCTAATATGGAACTGGTTCTTCAAATCGAAATAAGCAGTGCTGACTGTCATGTATTAAAGTATGCCTAATCTCCCACTGTACTACATTTGTAGTCACCAACAGGAAAAAAAATAAAAATAAACACATGCTTATACTCCTTTCGATCTGAATAGCAAATGTGTAGTTAGTGAGATCTTCTAATGACGGCCACAGGCAGTCTGAATTGTGTTTTATAGGTCTATAGTTGTGCAAAGGGAATTAGGTCCTTCAGTGCTCTGTAAAATAAAGAATTTTTTTTTTGACCCCATAAAAATTAATTAGCACATACATAAACAAAAGTAAATAAAACTTGGACTGTTTCTGAGAGGTACTCTCATGCCACTATGATTTGACAGAGAAAAAACCATCAGTATGCCTTCATACCCAATTAGATTCAAATAGAGTTACAGATGTTGTCCTATAACATGGCTTTCTAAAAACCAGAACCCTATTATGGCCATGTATTTGAGCCCTGAGTCTGCACAGACATCTTGGTATGTGACCCATAAGAACACATTTATAGGAGTTCATTTAATATCAATCTGTGGATAGGGGACATGTGGTTATTTTGGGATAATCCCTTTAAAACTTTTAAAAAATATAAAAACTAGCATAAAAAATGGCAATTTGACTATTTTTTTTCCCACTACATTATTCACCATATGAGTTAAATATTTTATATGTTAATACCTTGGGCATTTTCAGATGTGGTTATATGTTAAAATTTGCATTGCTTATTTATTTTTATTTGTAAAATTTGATGCTCCTTTATAATGCAAATTTTAGTCCCTCTAGGGGACTTAAACATGCAATCTTTAGATCACATCTACCATAGACTACCAGTATATAGGGAAATCACCATGAGCCTTCAGAAGGCTTCTGGCTGCCATAGCAGCCCAATAGCTTCTTTTAGCTCATCACTGATAATCCAGTTCTGGAAACTGTCCATTGCAAACTTATGTCATGGTTGCAATGGACCATGACATCTGAGGGGCTTAACATCCATGATTAAAGATTTATCCGATCCTATGGTGCCCACTCAGCTCCTTAGCAGGAACCACATGTAAAGACCCAAAATCTGCCATACATATACAGTGTTGGAGAGGGGTTAAGACGGATCTCTCAACTCGCCCGTCATGTCTGTTTAAGTAACTAATTGTATATCCATATAGCAATTCTGGAGCATGTTTTTTTTTTTTTTTTTACTTTAAATTGTTCTACTTCGCTGTTATTTCTACTACAAATGTACGAACAAATTGTAAACTGAGTATTACCAGTTAAAACTGTATCCCTACAGTCTGACAGTGACACATCTGACAAGAAGAATGGTAACATTCAGTTGTCAATTTATACATTTCTAGGAGGAATAGCAGAGGGATAGCACAACATAGAATTGTTATTTCATGGGGAATGCAAGCACTAACTAAAACAAGCATATCAGGAGAGGTGACAGCTTCTGTTTAAAGAGCCTCTGTCACATGATTAAACCTATTACACCAGGTATACTGTCTGGTAGGGTTGATCATTCTGATTAAAATGATACCTTTCTTTTGTCTGTATGTTGAACAGCTGCAGATATATCTGCTCTGGATTCACATGCAAATGAGCACATTGAAGTACCAGCTGGTAGTGCTGAATCCTTGGAGCACTGATTTTGTCACACCCATGTCCTCTGCATATCTCCCCTTAATCAGCATGCTGAAGGCAGAGCTGTGTTCTAGCATGTACATATCATATACAAAACTTACTATAACATTACCATGTTGAGAATAGAGTTGTTCTATGCTTAGAAAACTAACATACATATTACTGGTTTCTTGACAGGTGCAATATATGATAATACATTTTTTGCTTCTAAGTATAGAAAATTACTCTTCTCAATATAGTTAGGCTATAGTAAGTAGTGTATATGCTATGTACATACTACGACACTGATGAAGGACAAAGCTCCACCCTTAGGACACTAATGTTTAGCCCTGTCAATCAAGGGGTGGGGTGAGTTTGCAAAGCACAGGGTTGTAACAAGAGAAGTGCTCCAAGGATTCAGCTCCATCCTCTGGTGCTCCAACATGCTAATTTGTATATGGATAAAAAGGCAAATATCTCTGAAGCTGTTTAAAATACAAACAGGTATCACTTTAATCAGCATGATTAGACTTACCAGGTAGTTTGCCTTAATTAATAGGGGTATCATGCTGACAGTGGCTTTTTAACTGAGTTGTCATAGGAGTTAAAGTGAACCTCTCAGGTTATTTCTGCCACCCTGTCAGAGAGCCAGATATAACTGATGAAGTGAAGAAGAGCTCTGTAATGTATATGTTTATATGATTTAAATGAGGATTTCTGAGCAAAAAAAGCAATTAAATCCTGACAGTGACAGCTATGAAGGTTGTCAATAATCCTGTGTGAGTGGAGTAATAGGAACTAGGGTTGAGCATGGGTTTGTACTAAAATTTGCGAGTTTGGGTACCCAGAGCAGAACCTGGACTTTTTCACTAAAGTTCGGGTTCAGTGTTCGGGTGATTTTATTATTTTCTGTTATAGATAGATAGAATACTAAATAAAATGGCCATTGAGCCCTTAATAATAATAAAAAAACTCACCTCATCCATTTGATCGGGCAGCCGGTATCCTCTTCTTTCTTCAGGACCTGCAAAAGGACCCACAATGACGTCACAGCGCTCACCATGTTATAATGGAAAATAATAAAGTGAAGCTCGGGTCTCCATTGACTTTATTGGGGTTCGGATAACACTGGCAGCATTATGCCAGTGTGTTCAGGTTCAGTGTTTGGGTCAAGTTCAGGTCCCGAACCTTAACTTGAAGTTCGGCCGAACTCGGCGAACCCGATCTTCACCGGGTTCGCTTATCCCTAATGAGGACTCATACTGTCTCTTTTAGGAGTCTATTAGAATTCACTGAGATTTTTACTAGATCCTGCTCCAAATGTACAAATGTAAACTTCAGATTAGCCTTAAATGAGAATGTCTAAATAATAATAGTAATAATAATTATTGTTTAGTAAATCGAACTCCACGTAGTGGAATTCAATCTGAATTTCAGGAAAAAATTCATTTGCCACAAAGCCGAATTTCCTTGTGCTTTGTGGCAATGAATCAATTTTCCTTGATTGGCAGTAAAAAAGAAAAAAAATATATACTTACGTCATCCACTTGAGAGCAAAGAGCCGGCCGCAGGCATCTTGATTGACGATCCTGTGTGAAATCCCGTGCATGATGACATATTACGTCACCATGTCGGCCAACGTGATTTTGTGCTGGATCTACAATCAAGATGGCTGCAGCTGGCTGTTCATGATCAAATGGATGAGAGAAAGTATGATTTTAGGATTTTTTAATTTATTTTAAACTGTAATATTAATGTCAGATGCCACGATCAGCTATGAACACGGCACCTGTGTGGTACAATGACACGGAGCGGCCCAATTACCACTTCCTGTCATTGCACCCATTACTTACAAAGAAATGAGCTTTAAAGGATAACTGTCACATTTAGACCCTAATTTCAGTTTTCATATATGTAGTTACTAATATGATAATATACCTGAATCAATAACTATTAGACTTACTTACCCCTTATTTAATAAGATTCAGCCCTTAGCAACCAGTCTGCATAAAACTGCAATTTCACTATTCTGTTAAGATGGCCGCCCTCAGCCCTGAGGCTAATCCATAGGACGCCTGCAGTGAAGTTAGTGAAGACCAGCTCTGTATAGGGAGGTCTTGCAGTGAAGTTCCCAGGTCTGGCTGAAGCCTGTAGTCCTTCTACAAGCTCTCCTCTTATCAGATAAGGCTGTCATTTATACACTGAGCAGCCACATTGTCCTGCACTGCTAAGGGAGTGTCTGCCAAGCACAGGCATGTGGAGAAGTTCACACACACAGCCCAGCACTGTTATCTCCTGTCAGGAAGAACCTGGCTTTTTATACATTCCCTTACAATGTTGACTCACTATCAGTTCCCAGTGCACGCAGCGTGCTCCGTCCTCTCATCTGGTAGACGGAAGGAGCATAGCAACCTGATTTTATCTCAGGTAACAATAGCCAATACTGGGGACTTTTAGGTGGCTTTTAGGGGTTATTTATTTAAGAATCAGAAATTAAAACAGGGCCAACAAGGTAATATTAATCACCAGAATCCAATAGTAAAAAAAAAAAAAATTTGACAGTTATACTTTAAGCAGCCAAATTGAATTTTCCAATATTTCGCTCATCACTAAAAATTATATAATATAGTTACATATTTATTCTATATATCATTTAAATAGGTATTCTATCAAGTCATTTACTTCTATATATAGAATATGAGTCATTCAAAAGTTGTTTGTCAAAGGAGGAAAAAAAAATTACACTGCAGCCAAAGTTCCATGTTTAAGCCTAAGCAGGATAATGCACTGATATATGCTAAAGTATTCAGTAAGTTCTTGCAGCTTACAAAGTCATATTTTCAAACTGAGAGTCTGTGACCAAAGTTATGATGTCATGTTCCTTTTATTCTTCATGGTAGAGCAGTTTGAATGCTAAGGTTCCCAAAAGCATGTCAAACCCTCAATGTGTTTATGTACAGTGCCACAGGCATTGAATTTCATAGCCCGACTTCACACAGATACAGGGTCTTTGTTTGGGCTTTTATTCAGTTTCAGCTATTCAATGTATTCATTTTCATGTACCATTGTATGCAGTTTCTACTGGTTTCCAAAAACATGTCAGGTCAGGAGAGCTTTGACGGTTGTGAAATAGAATCTTCACTTTTAGTTGGAAATATGAATGTCAAAAAAGCCATATGGTATCTTCTTTAAAATAATAATATTTGTTTCCAAACAGAAATTTTATTTTCACTGATATAACTGAAGTGGCTAAAGAGGTAATACCTGTCTCATAATGTGATGACTTATCACTAGGACAGGGAAATTATTTGTGATCTGTGGGGGCTCAGTTTCTGTGACATCCACCAATCCCAATTTTCCCTACACTGAGGCATATCTGGCCACCTGGCTGTGAGGGCACCTGCAGCCGGTACCATTCACGTGCCTGGCATCAGTACAGGATGGTGGTGGTAGGTGGCACCAGAGGTTGGACCTAGGGGCATGCACAGATCCCATAAGGCCTCACAGCCAAACTTATTATGGGCTCCCCTGCTCCACCTACCTTCCCAGTATTCATGAGTCAAACAATTCCAGGCAATGTAGGATGCAGTGTGAGCCCCAGATTTTGCACAAAGAAGTGAATATTTTAATTTAAAAAATTCAATAAAAACCTTCATGAATATGGCACTTGTTCTTAACATGATAGTCCCCAATATATTTATATCAGACAACTGGCATGAATACATTGATGAATCTCCCTCTATACAGCTCTATCTTTGCAGCTTCCCTAATACACTGTATTATAAAACTGTCTGCCTGAAGATACCCCTAGGGGGAGCTCAGTGCATAGGAATGTATACAGTTACCATTAACCACAATAGAAGCTGTTAAATCACTTTACACTGAGCTACCCCCAGAGATGGCTGTCCAAAAATGCAGTGTTTTCATGTTGGGAACTGAAGATAAAGTTCAGTGCTGGGTTCCCCTCCTCCCTGGCCCTATAACAGTCATGTGGTCTGCCTCCATGGAAGGTAAGCCATTGGTTGGAATTCCACCCAACATAAAGCAATGGCACATCTGAGCAATATGCCATTACTTTATAACATATGAATGCCCCTTTAAAACCATTGTCTAGGATAGAAATGCAAGACTGTTTTCTTCTAGAAACCTCACCATGCCAGTTCATAGATTGTGTGGGACTGCAGCTCAGCCCCATTTACTTCAGTAGTGTTGAGCTGTAATACTAGGCAGCCCATAGACAATTTTTTTCTGGAAAAAGCATCCCTGTTTTTGTAATACTGTACAATATTTTTAAAATTTTCCCTAAGACACATGACTAGATGGGCTCCTTTACTCACCACATTTTTAAATCCTTGAAACAACCAATATGGATGGAAATTATCATTCCCCTTTTGCCTCTTTTTGGTGTAGAAAAGCCACAAATCCATTAGATTTGTGACTTTTCAATGAAATAAACTGGCAGAAATAATGACTGAAATCTAAAGCTTGGGTGCAACAAGATCAATGGTGACGCACTTATTGCACCAATGGCTTAATTAGCATATTAAGAAAAAATATCATAACTTGGGAATGGAGCCTCAGATCAACAAGCTATTGTATGTGTCTATGCAAACAGTTTGATAGGGAGGTCGCTGATGACTGATTACCTTTATGGCAATATCTGACCAATATCTGAGTTCTTAACTAAAAAAAATAGACGCTGTTCAGGCTGTTTAGGCTTCTTGAACACATTGCAGATAAAACAGCGCAATACAGTATCAGCAAAGTAAATGAGATTCCACAAATCCTATATATACTTTGTGTATATTTTGTGTGTGGAAATTGACTTGCTGAGTGAATTTTGAAATCTGCAACATGTAACCCCATCCAGTTGCAGTTTCTGGTAAAATTTTGGTGTGGAAATGCACAAAAATCTGCACGGAAATGTGTACAGATCTTCTGCACGTTCAACCACACCTTTTTGCAGCCACCCATATGCTGTGTGGTTGGGTACCTGTATGATATTGAGCTATTTTCGGTGCCCAGGTCTGACAATTACTTATTCTCTATGTACTAAAGTCTAAAGTGTTCCCTTTGTGTTGTAAAAAAGTACCATGAAGTCCATGTTTGGCACAATACATATCTGGCCTTAGCATTGTGAATAAGAGCCTTCGTCCCTCTGGATTAATGTGTCCTTATGCATTTTAATGGATTGCAAATAAAGAAAAATGTTTCATTAATTCCTACCCACAGTGATTTCTCAGTGAGCTGATAAAGCCAGAAGATAATTTGAATACTGCATAGGTGGTTGCTCTTGAACTACAGGTTCATTACAAGTGGGTGTTCAGGTGATTTTTCAAAGTCAATGCAGTTCCTCTTGGAGATTAGGAAAAACAATACCACGACCATTAAAACCAAATATATAAGATACAAAGGAAATCAATAAAGGTAAATATGTTGATAGAATGTGTTATGCCACAGTGTCTTCTCAAGAAGAAGGCCTTTTGTTTTTTACTTTTATGAGTGAAGTGTGCAACATAAAATAATCATTAGGTTTATTTCTACAGTCTCTCATATACAGTATCAGATTTATATCTCTGGAGCTTGTAGGTAAGATATGTCTCGCTTTCTCAACCTCACTTATTATTAATCCACATGAAAGTTGCTTTTTCTAATATTCAATTAAATCCTCATCCTGGGCTACAAATAGGGTTATATCACAAGTGTATACGTAGTAAAGACTACAGCACAAACTCCCAGAGGACTTACACTACTAGATTCAGTGGAGCAGCGGATGCCATTCTCCAGGTCTACCATTAGGCCTCCTGCGTTAAATAGAAAACTTGAGGAGGTTAATATATTTTTAGCTTTTCGATATAGTTAATGTTCAACAGAGATAGAAGCTAGAACATTATCAGAGGTGTAACATAAGCTTCTTAGACAGCTATTACCTTGGTCTTTTTGGTAGAGAAACCAGCCTCCTGAGTCACCAGGACCTAGGAGTAGAGATGAGCAAAGTTATTAAAAATGTGATTCTGCTGCTTCGCCGAAGTTCACAAAGAAATTCTATTTTTAACAAATTACTTCAAGATAGTCGAGAATTGCATTCAATTGTATGTAGTGGGCGTAATGATGGGGAACGACAATAGCATTGACGCCCATCTTTGAACACTTCAGATGCAGCGTTCAACACTGATCGCGCATCTGACAGTCACATAATAAGAGTTTAAAAACAAATACAATACATTTACAAATCTCGTGCACACTGACGCGATGACGTGATGATGTCATCTCGTCCAGCCAGCGTGATGACATGTTGATGTCGTACGTCAGCACACGCTAGATTTAGCACATTTTCTTCCATCAAGACGGTCGTGACGGCCTCTCCGCGAACAAATGGATGAGGTGAGAATGTATGTTTTTGTTTTTTACCCCCATTTGAGGAAAAATCATTTGTTACCACAAAGCAAATGATAATTTGGCTTCATGATGAATCTAATTTTTCTTGAAATTTGGATCAAAGTCCACTTCAGATACTACCTGGGATCAACTACAACATCCACATCCCTTTATACTTACATTTTAATTTTCACATTGGATATAACAAGTAACCATCATGCTCCATAGCAAAACTTAGGATGGTGCCACACCACTATGATAAAAAATGAGATCCTCACATGAAAACCACATCTGATCATTTTGGTTCACCTTTTCCTGATTTCCCAATTATCTAAATTTGGATATCTATTGAACATGGGTGAGGAACCTTTGGCTGCTGTGAAACTGCAATTGCCAGCATATTTCTTTGGCTGTTCAAGTAAGGCTACTTTCACACAGGCATTTTGGTTTCCGTTTGCGAGATCCGTTCAGTGATCTCACAAGCGGTCCAAAACTGATCAGTTTTACCCTTAATGCATTCGGAATGGATAAAGATCTGCTCAGAATGCATCAGTTTAGCTCCATTCCGCCTCAATTTCGCTTTGGAGGGGGACATTAAAACGCTGCTTGCAGCGTTTTGGTGTCTGTCTGACGAAACTGAGCAAGACAATGTAAGTCAATGGGGACAGATCCGTTTTCACTGACACAATCTGGCACAATAGAAAACAAATCCGTCCCCCATTGACTTTCAATGGTGTTCAAGACGGATCGGTTTTGGCTATGTTAAAGATAATACAAATGGATCCGTTCTGAACGGATGCATGCGGTTATATTATCTGAACAGATGTGTTTGTGCAGATCCATGACAGTTCAGCAACAAAGACGAGTGTGAAAGTAGCCTAAGTCCCATACAAAGCAAATAGAGCATTCTTTGAGTTATAGTTTAACAACAAGTGGAGTAGCAGAGTTATAGACCCTTCCGCTCTTGCATTCCATCATCCATAATGATCTCTATTTGTATTCCATATGAGTGGGTATGGGCCACATATTATAAGTGTGTACCAAATACATTTTTTAGTGAACAGCTATTTTTACCAATCCTGCCATATGCATGCTTGTTCCGCTTGGCTGAGCTTGCATGTGTTGTGAACAGGATGGTGGGAAATCCTCCTAATTCATCTTCCTGAGAGCAAAAGGATGGGGCATATTGAAATCCAAAATCCCAACACATATGTCACCTGACATCTGCCATGGGGTAGAGCTAGGAGGCCCCCATACACAATAGTTAGCTACCCCACTGAAATTGGCAGGTTCGGCTGACATACCTAATACGTATGGCCAGCTTTAGCTGCTGAGCCACATAGGAAGACAGTAAAAGAAATAATGTGACAATAAATATTAAAGCCCGACTTTCCTCTGAGATTGAACAGCAGGATGTGATGGCAGTTAATATCTCTCTTCACCCACCAAACATCTTCACTTTGGCAAGTTGCCTGCTAGATCCTTGCATGCTCTAGAGATGCTTTAGCTACCTTTGATGGCTTGTGGGAAAGACCTCAATAGACATCTTTCTTTCTGATAAAAAGTAGCAGCTATACAAAGTAATGGAAATCTATTTGACCCTACAGTCACTACGGCATCTCTACGTAGTGTAAGAACCTCACCAAACAACTCCTCATATCTCAGCTCCCGGGACCCCTGTGAGTGTGACGGGCTATTGAGGTTAAAATCTATCACAGCTCAATTCTGGCATTTTAAATGTAACCAGAATGTAACTGTGAAAGGAATATAAAAATAAATGTAAAACGTAACAGTGTTCTAAATGGCAATAATCAGTATGTATGTAAACCGTACACACTGATGAAAGCCCAGCATCTAAAATGCAATTTCTTAAATATATCCCATTTTCCGTTAATATGTCTTTGTGCAAGGACACCATGGGACCACTGAATCAAAGTTCTTCATGCAGACTGTCGGAGTTGCTAGGCTACATGCTGCTAGTATGGTATATGTCAAATTTGCACTCATTTGTGAACTATTTTGATCTCTATTTGCACCTTATCTAAATAGGTGATTTTAAGAGAATATGACAGGAGAGTCGTTGATGCATGCTGCAGTGTCTGCACAACATGATCATGTGAATGTGCTCTTTATTTTAATGGTAGACATGTATGATATGTCAGGGTAACCACCTCCATTCACCAGTCCCTAATTTATAAAGAAAACACGTACATGAATCAGCATGCCCCAGTGGTGCCAATTTCCACAAACATTATGTGTGTGTTTATTCCTATATGTGCCCCCATGCACTTTGTATTGATGAGAACTGCAAATAGTCTTGAAATTTATAGTACTGCAATAATACAATAAGCATAGACAATGGCATATAGCTGTATCAGTATTATTGACACATTTCTATTCCTATTTTTCATTTCTGTTTCATTGTATCCTTCCAGGCAATTAGAGATGAGTCAGAGGACCCATATTTTGCTCTGATTTGGAGGAAATGCTATTTCCAGTTTTGCCTCTTATTCAGTGACCTTTATATGTATTCTGAGCTGAAAAAGCTTTATATTTCTGTAAAACCTTACAATGATCTGCATGGCTGAGTACTAGAAACACACAGTGAAAGGACTTCCCAGCATTAGACAGCTATTACCTTGTATATGGTTCTGCATGTTGTGTTCAGCTATATAAGATTGCAAAAAGATCATGTCCGACATTATGAAAATCAGATCTTCAAAAAACGGGGACGGGAGCTATCTGGTATACTACATACAACACATAATGGGTTCTAGGCCATCAATATCAGATTGCTGGGGGTCCCACTATCTGCAGTCTGTCTACTTGCAAGCAGTATTGCAGCTTCTTCCCATTCACTTAAATGTGATAAAGCACAAGATCCTGCACTGCTGCTACTTAGTAGATGGTGTGCTAGTGAATAGACAATGAAGAATCCGTGACACTTGTGCAAGCACTGCTGTCTCTTCATAGACTATCTGCATGCTGTCTATTTCCTTTCTGACAGCTAAGTGGAAGGGGTGCCATCAGTTGGACTCCTATTAATCTGATATTTGCAGAATATCTTGAGGATAGATCCTCAATATTCTGATTAGTGTTGAGCGCGAATATTCAAATAGTGAATTTTTTTAGCGAATATAGGCACTTCGTAAATTCGCGAATATTGCAAATATAGCGCTATATATTCGCTATTTCAAATATTCATTTTTTTTTTTAAGTTGTTAATCCTTGTTGCTCTCTAGTTGTCTTCCCACTTCCCAAAAGCTGTTCTTACCTGTCTGGAGGATTCATGACTCCCTGCCCGCTCCAGTCAATGTCCGTTGCCGCTTCTGCCGACTACCCATGTGCATGGGAATGCCTCCATGCTAAAATGTACTGTCGGATGTGAGAATCAAGATCTCACAAATTTGAATAAGTTGTAATCGCAATGCGATTAATGTAACCTGAATTACTTGCATTGCGAATTCAACTTAGAGCTGTGTTCCTAATGGTTGTATTGCTATAATATAACGAATATCACGAATTCACCGATATAGCACTATATTCTCAATCTTCGTTATATTCTAGTAAGCCAATCATTAGGAACCCAGCTCTAAGTTGAATTCACAATGCGAGTATATGTTCACATTGCAAATTCAACTTAGAGCTGAGTTCCTAATGGTTGTTGCTAGAATATAACGAAGATTGAGAATATAGTGTTATATTTGTGATATTCGTTATCTTCGTCAATTCTAGCAATACAAGTTACAACCATTAGAAACTCAGCTCTAAGTTTATTTCACAATGCGAATATAAATTCGCGTAACATATAGAGTAGAATAATGACGAATATTCGATTTAGACAAATATTCAATAAAATATTCACGAACTATTGCGAAATAGAATATGGAACCTCCCGCTCATCGCTAATTCTGATCCCTTTAATGAGTAGTATATACATTGTTATAATGCTTGGAGTTTTTTTTTTTTTGTCATTTTCAGTATTGATACAGTGTTTATATAGTATATCAATAATGCAAGGAAAAAACAAAGTTAGGCCTCATGCACACGGCTGTTGTGCAGCCATTCTGTGCATTGGGGAGAGTGGGGGCTCAGCTCTCAAATGAGAGCTAGGCTCCTGCTCAAATGGCCCAGACCGGCTGTTGGGTCATTTAACCCCTTAGATGCTGCTGTCAATAGTGACCTAGATATCTATGCGGGTAAATAAGGAGCAAATTCTTTCTTTTTCCCATCAGCACCCCAAAAATGAGATTGCAGGGTACTGATGTCTTGGAGGGGCAGTCTAGTGCCTAATGAAAGCCCAGGCCTGCCATCAGTGTATTTGTAGCAGGCAGCACCTCTCTGGTGCAGCCTGTAGGTGGATCTCAGTATAGAACTCAGTATAGCATAGAACAGGGATGCTCAACCTGCAGCCCTCCAGCTGTTGTAAAACCATTCCCTGCTTTAGGCTGATAACTGTACGCTGTCCAGGCATGCTGGGAGTTGTAGTTTTGCAACACTTGGAGGGCCGCAGGTTGGGCATCCCTGGGATAGAATAATAAATTGTTTAAATGTAGTACAGAAGTGATCATCACCTATTAAAGTCTCCTTGTGGCACTAGTCAATAGTTAAAATTAAAATAAAATAAAAAGCAATTGAAAGTGTTATGTTCCCCAAAATTATACCTATTAAATGTACAAATTCTTCCGCAAAAACCAAGCTGTCACACAGTTTCATAGAGGAAAAAAAAAATAAAGATTTCTTTCTTTCTTTCTTTCTTTCTTTCTTTTTTAAGGGCTTTTATTATTCAAAGTAATAAAATGTAAAAAAAAAAAAAATGTACATGTATTTAATATGACTATTATTGAAGAAAAAGGTTATAGTTATTTATGCTAAAAAATGAACGTCACAAAATGAATAACGTAAAAACTGAATAGCATTATTGCAGGTTCCCCCATGCCAGAAAGAGTTAATAAAAGTTAACCAATAAGTTTTACCTTGTACCTTTAAATGGTGCCATTGAAAACTACAACTTGTTTTGCAAAAAAAAAAAAAAAGCCCTCTTAAGCCTTCAATGAAAGGCTGGTCTCTAAGGAGTTAACAGCTATAATTTTCCACTGCTCGGTTTATGGTTGGTCCTGAAACCCCGCCAAACTTCTGATTGATTTGGGTGCAGTGGTCAGACCTTCAAAAATCATACCCGTTATGTCATGAACCTGTAAATGAGCTACTGCTGACTGACTAAAGCTGACCAAAGACCTGTACCTGTACTAGCAGCCAATTCTACCATAGACATAGAAAGCAACGTATCTCCCGTTGTGAACAAATAATTGGACATGTTTGAATCCAACATATACAAAGTTTATTTCTGACTCTCAGTTTTGGTCCCTTTACACGGGATGATTTAGCAGGCGATTGTCGGGAAGGAAATGTTCCTTCCTGGCAAGCGCTTACTCATCAGTCAAGGCGACTGCTGCATTTACGTGCTGCAATCCCCTCCACAGAATGGGGAGGAGAGATCACTAATGCCAGCAAAGTGCTGTTTTAACAACACAATCTGCTGCCGGCAAGCGACAATTGAGATGCCTGCACAATCGAGCATATTTCGCTTGTTTATCGGGTAATCAGCGGCACATTTACACTGCCATATAACCGCTAATGAGCGTTCCTATGAAAGTTCGTTAGCGACTATTTAGCAGATTCTCGGCCTGTGTAAAGGGACCCTTAAGAGTTAGTTATTTTGCAGGGTCTTCATGGGGAGATTAAATTAGCATTTTTAAAATAGCCATCAACCTCCTTTTTTTCTTTTTGCATATTCTGCCACTGTGTCTCCCTCTGTTTGAACTTGATAAAAGAGAAAATCAGGGTAGAAATTTCAGCTTATAGTAATTCTGTTTTTAATGTTAGAGAAAAGTGTAATAATGGTTGCTATGCTTGGAAGAGAATGGACAACTCTAAAAATATTAATTCCCATCAAAATATAAGGGTTTAAAGAAGCTAGTGTAAAAGATATACCATATATTTATATTGTAATCTATTTTTACCCATATAATTTGTGTCTTAGATACATTCATTAGGATCAATCTCAGTCCCACTAAGGCTCAAACTAATTTCTTTATATTGCATTCATATGGTGCATACCGTACAATTTAACTGAATAATAATCAATTTACTATTGTATTAAGAAACCAAGGAACCTAACAAATGCATAGGCTCTTTTTAATTTTTATTATTTTCCTTTTATTCATATCTTTTTAGCACTAATATAGTCTAACAGGGGCTTGTCAATCTGATTTCCCTATCCCACACACAATAGGGTTAGTTGTATGAATTAATTTATCATTATCCTTTGCAGTGTGGGAGGAAACCAAATTATGTGAAGAAAACCCATGCAAACACAGAAAAAAAAAACATACCCCATTAAGATGTTAACTTTTATTTTGATTAGAATTCTGGACCTCTGACCTAGACACTGGGCCACCTTGAGGCCCCAAACCCAAATCTAGCACTTATTATGGTAGCACATGGCACACTCCATTATCAATGTCAACTGTTCATAGCAAGGCATGTTGAATGGGCATGAAGTTATAATGCCTGCTAGGTATGCACCTATGCCTTGACTTCAGAAGTAATGGCAGGTTACACATAGCATAATAATATCAATTACACCTACATGTATCTGTGGTAATACAGCTATATTTTTTTTTAATAAAAAGCTTACTATTACATTTTTTAATAAATAATAAATGAAGATAATATGGTTTTCTATTCCATCATTTGTTCTTGTTGGTTTTGTATGGCTACATGAGTGTAATATTCTCTATTGGCAGTCATGTCACAGCAGAGTAGGGCTCTATTCATTGACCAGCAATTACTCAACTTCCAACCATGGACAGGACTTCCTGTCTCAAGTAGACTAATTTGTCTAGCAAAAGAAGCTCAATCTCAAGTTCTTTGAGATAAAGTCTTCAGCAGAAAAAGCAAATGGATGAAGCACTGGTTTCATCCGTAGAATCTTCGTTTTTTTTTTTTTTGCTTTGCATAAAGGGTAGAAATACAAAAATATATATCTATTGAATGCACATAAGTGTCACAATAATAAAGCAAACAATTAATAATGTAATCAGTCCAGGACTGGGACTATGTTGCTTTGGATTTTAAGGATCTGATCATCAGTATTCTCTAAAAGACTTCTATCCTCCCCACTGCAGAAATATGATCGATGTCTGTCTGTCTCTTTGTCTACCTATTCTGGTCAGTATTTATAGCCCAAACTGAGAGTGGATCCAAAATATAGAAAGGACAAGACTTTCCATTACAAAAACTCTCTGTAGGTTCCATTACTGGCTTTAGATTACAAATACTGATGACTAAGGCCTCTTTCACATGAGTGTGTCCGGATTAGGTCCGAATGCGTTCAGTGAAAACTGTGCGATTTCACAGGCAAAGCCATTAAGTTTTGCCTGCGATTGCGTTCAGTTGTTCAGTTTATTCCGCACTGGTGTAATGCGTTTTGATGCGTTTTTCGCGCACGTGATAAAAAACTGAAGATTTACAAAAAACATCTCCTAGTAACCATCAGTGAAAAACGCAATGCACCCGCACTTGCTTGCGGATGCAATGCGTTTTTCACGCAGCCCCATTCACTTCTATAGGGCTAGGGCTGCGTGAAAAACGCAGAATATAGAACATGCTGCGATTTTCACGCAACGCACAAGTGATGTGTGAAAAAATACGCTCATGTACACAGACCCATTGAAATGACTGGGTCAGGATTCAGTGCGGGTGCTATGCGTTCACATCATGCATTGCACCCGCGCGGAAAACTCGCCGGTGTGAAAGGGGCCTAATACTGAATAGACAACTGCTGTGTGAATCAAATTCTAAGTTGTGCCTATGAACAACTTTTCATAACCTTGTATTTATGTTCTTTAAATATTGAAATAACAATAACATTAGAAGACAGAAAGTACGCAGTTCCTTAACCCCTTAGTGATCCGCCTGTTTTGAGCCTTACTCACCAATCGTTTTTCTTTCTTTTTTCATCATCGCGGTTCAAGAGCTATAACTTTTTTATTGTTCCATCTAGATAGCTTTATGAGGGCTTGATTTTTTGCGGGACAAGTTGTAGTTTTTAATGGCGCCATTTTGGAGTACACATAACTTTCTGATTAACTTTTATTAACTCTTTCTGGGAGGTAGATGGAAGAGACAGCAATACTGCCAATGCGTTTTTACAAATTTTATAGTGTTCATTTTTCGGTATACATAACATAATATCTTTATTCTCCAGGTCACTACAATTGCAGTGATACCAAATACATATAGTTTTTTCTTTTCAGTTTCACTACTTTTTTAGCAAAAAAAAAACCTTTTTCTTTTTTAAAAGAAAAAAATGTTTTTGTATTGCCGCTTCCCAAGACCCAAAACTTTTTTCTTTCTATGGAGTTGTGTGAGGGCTTGATTTTTGCGGGACAACTTTTATTTTTCATTGGTATCGTTTTTTGATATCTTGTTATTAAGTTTTTTTTCAGTGGCAACTAAGAATAAATTAGCAATTCTGTCTTTGTTTTTTGTTTTTTATTCCGTTCATTGTAGGGGATAATTCACGTGATATTTATGTAGTCCAAGTCGTTAAGGATGCGGCAATGCCAAACATATGTGGGAAATTTATTTTTTGCAATTGTTTTCATTGAAAAGTGTATTTTCAATGGAAAAAAAGCATAACTTTTATTATGGGATTTTTTTAAATTAAATAAATGTGTTTTTTATTTTTACTTTGTTTACCACTTAATAGTCCCACCAGGGGACATAACAGACTGCATTCTGATTGATTTTAAAATGCAATGCATTATCCCTATAGTGCAGGCATGTCCAAACTCTGGCCCTCCAGGTGTTGCAGAACTACAACTCCCATCATGCCCTTCTGTAGGTTGATAGCTGTAGGTTGTCCAGGAATGATGGGAGTTGTAGTTTTGCAACATCTGGAGGGCCACAGTTTGGACATGCCTGCTATAGTGCATTGCATTTTAATATTATTGCTATTCTGACATTGACCAGCAGACTGTGCCAGAGAGGCTCAGCCTGCTGGAAATTGCTAAAGGCTGGTCTGGGGCCTACACGAGACCCCAGCCAGCCTTCACAAATATCGGCACCCCACCATCGCATTGATGGGGTGCCGATGGGAGACGGAGGGAGTCCGCTCCCTCTGTCCGCACTTTACATGCGGCGGGCCCCATTGCCTGCGGCATGTAAAGTGTTAAACAGCCCGGACCAGCACTCCTGCCGGTCCGGGCTATTAGATCAGGGCTGTGGCTCTCATTTTAGAGCTGGGCCCCCTCTCCCCGCTGCACAGGGGACTAGTGCAGCGCTTAGACTGGGCCGCCATAAAAAAGCGGTGGTCTAGCCTCTGGCCCCTTAGTAGCCGCCGTAAAAAGGCGTATGAGTGGTCACTAAGGGGTTAAAGTCTACCTGTACTTTTTCAAATGTTTGGTATGACCTAGTGACATATGAAAAGGCATTGATGGGTGGAAGGATAGGTTCTGAGACCCCCACTGATCTCTGGAGCGAGGAGAAAGAAGAACTCAGCACAATGGCTCTCCTCACTGCAAGTGACAGACTGAAGATTGGCACTTACGCCCTAATTTATGAAGACTGGTATGTGCTACACTAGTCTTGATAGGTCTTCACCACTAGAGGAGACATTTAATTTATTAAAGGGTGTTGGCCTTCTCATAAATTAAATTAATTCTCCAGCAGTCCATACACCAGATTGAAGTCTATGCCAGCACTGAGATGCTGTAGATTTCAATAATTATTTATACCAGTTTTGGACATAGATAATGATAAATGTGCTGAAACCCATAGCCCACCACCTTTTTGGAAACCTGGCAAGGATGGCATAAAAATGTCAATTGCGACTAAAAAAAGTCACAGTGACATTTACAAGATAGCAAAATTACATTATTTCCCTAATAGACTAATTTCCAGTGAGGAAAGAATGCGCTCTGTGTGACCAACTCATTCATCTGATATAGAAAAAAAAAAAAAAAACACATCTTATACATTCATCTACATAAAGTTTTTAGCATACATTTTGATCAAATTATATAAGCCCACTCACTTCATAGCCACCTCCTTGAAGTGGGCTGCTACACTAATTTGACATGTTAGTGCATAGCAGCTACCATTACAGAGCCTGTAAAGGCTGCCTGCCCTACAGCCCAACATCAGTCTGGTGCCTGCCAATAGCAACAATAGCCCCCATGCAGCACTGCACCATGTGAACAGATAACAAAAGCCTACTTTTCTATGTGGTCTCAGGAAGCTGACTGATCACAAACTATGACAAACTCTTTGGTCAACTGGGTGAAGTGCAAGTACCAAGTAAAAAAAAAAAAAAAAAAAAATCAAATACAGCACAATTGTATTATGGACTTAACATCCTCATGGTATACATTGGACTATTGTTTCTAAGCAACATTTATAAAAATAAACATGAGTTGTGCATGTTGAGGTCCACTTTCCTAGTACAACACCTTCATGGGACAAATTGTATTAATCAACTTGCCAGCTTCATGGTGACCTCTTTCAATTAGGTCCTACACTATTTCAATATTTCACAGTAGCCTTTAATGTAACCTTTGGTATCAACAGTTATGACAAGACAATGAAAAACAGCATTCAAAATGGCACAGAAAACAGCAAAATGCTGAGTGAGATTTTAGTCTAAAACTGGTTGGAAGTGGGAATTTAACCTCCTTTCATCCAAAAGAGATCAAATGAAAAGAAAACGAGAAGAACCAAGAAGCTGGTAAGAAATCAAGCATATTATTACATCAAGCATATTATTACATTACATAAGTCCTTGTTTTGATCGTTCGTGCTTAAGACATTTAACTCAAATTTTCTTTTGAGTCTGATTTCATTTTATTTGATACGTCCCCACAGACTTTTGATGCTTCCCACTGTAACTTGTTTTTGCTTTTGAAAAGTTTCCTGTAATACCAGTGCTCTAAATGGTATGTGAAATGCCAGCTGTTCCCAGTGATCCAAATTACGTTTCCTATTCCTCGGAGAAAACACAGAATAGCTTTAGTTGTTGACTAAATAATAAGATGGCTATATGTAGCATATCTTTACATACTCCTTTGAAGCAAAACTCATTTGGCATATAACACATTAAGCCTCAGAATTCATTAAACGTTAATCCTGGTTTCCGAATGGATCCTGAACCACAACTGGTTGACTTTATGAAGCAATTTTGCAGTCATAAAACTGCTTTGATTAGAACTGGGTAAACAGAACTTTCATTCTTTAACATTTATAAACTACAGAGATGGGAACTTTCAAACCTGTTTGACCTGTTCAACATAATTATTTTTCAAAAGTTTTTTTTATTTTGTCTACTCTTTATGCTTTTAAATATATGCTGTTTAATAGGGTTACATATGTAGAAATTACAATGATCTTTTGGGTTATTTTGCATAAAATTGATTTAAAATCACCACCTATGGTCCTGTAAAACCACTAGGTGCAACTCGCTAAAGATGTATTTTGGTTAATTCAACACTATAAGGCCTCTTTCACACGGGCGTCACGTTTGACGCCCGGATCAGAGGTGGGCACGTTGCGGGAAAATGCGCGATTTTTCCACGCGTGTGCAAACCTGTGTAATGCGTTTTGCGCACGTGTGTGCAAAATCAGCATGTTTGGTACCCAGACCAAAACTATCACTGAAGTCCGATTTCGTGTTGAGTATTCTGTAGATTTCATAACTTTCCCTTATAACATGGTTATAAGGGAAAATAATAGCATTCTCAATACAGAATGCTTAGTAAAGATGGCTGCGAATGCTTGAAGAAGATAGAAGAGATCGGCAACTACTCAATCAAATGGCTAAGGTGAATTAAGTTTTTTATTTTTAACCCCTTAATCCACATTTTACAAAGCATTCTTTATTGAGAATGCTATTATTTTCCCTTATAACCATGTTATAAGGGAAAATAATAAAGATCGGGTCCCGTCTCTTAGCAACCATGCGGGAAAATCACACTGCATCCGCACTTGATTGCGGATCCTTGCGATTTTCCCGCAGCCCCATTCACTTCTATGGGGCCTGCGTTGCGTGAAAATCACAAAATATAGAGCATGCTGCGATTTTCACGCAACGCAGAAGTGATGCGTGAAAATCACCGCTCATGTGCACAGCCCCATAGAAATGAATAGGTCCAGATTCAGTGCGGGTGCAATGCGTCCACCTCACGCATTGCACCCGCGCGGAAAACTCGCCCGTGTGAAAGGGGCCTAAGTGTTCTGCTAATGAACAGGATGTCTATGGCAGCAAAATAGTCTCTTAACTTATGGATCTAAAAATGGTCAAAAAATTTATCTTATTTAACTTTGTTGATATATTTCAATATAAATCCTTATCTGCTCAAATTCAATGCCAGAACCCTATTGCTGCAACATGGAGAGCTATTGGTTGGTTAAATTGTTTTTTCAGGGACAATAATATTGATTGGCTATCGATATTAGAACCCACCCCATTAAGCAGCTAACTGAAAGGGTTTTCCCCCAAGTCCCCTTCACCTAGATACTGTAGTGTTGGCCTTGCGGTTCGCCAGGTGGTCGTTTTGCAGTGAACTTTGCGCATTCGCGATTCACAGAACATGCAAACATATGGCGATGTCCGCCAGCGCCATATTCTTTTGCCATGCGCAGAACTTTGACCCATGACACATCCATCAGGTGGGACAGGACAGCCAATGGAGAAGTTTCAGCACATGGGCACACCCCTACCCTATAACAGAACCCAATCTGTCAGCCATTTTACATTCTGTGTTTTGCCAGTGTAGTGAGAGGTTGCTTTGTAGAGCAGGTAAAGACTGTTAGGGACACCAAACGCTAGCTGATAGGGCCGCAAAACTCTTTTTAAGGACTGGTATAGGTGTGCTATAGATAGGTGTGACATACTGAGTGGTGTTATATACTTATAATATACTTTCTAACATAGAAAGTATATTATAGTGCATTTGTATTGTGCAGCAGTTGTGTGCGGTTCTGCTGTGATACCGCAGCTATATAGAGGGACAAACACCATTGGAATAAATATTGATTGAGGCCTGCGATACACCTGCTTCCACAAAATACTGATTGACGGTTGCAATATACCTGTAATATGTTGCCCCAAATAAACAGGGTGGTGTGACATAACTGTTGTGGCAAAAAATATTTACTGAGGGGTGTGATATACCTGCTACCTTAAAATACTGATTAAGGTGATTGATATACCTGCTTCCACCAAATATTAATTGAGGCCTGCAATACACCTGCTTCCACAAAATACTGATTAAGAGGATTGATATACCTGCTTCGACCAAATATTGATTGAGGCCTGCAAGATTCCTGCTTCCACAAAATTCTGATTAAGGGGTTTGATAAAAATACATGGCCCCTGATTAAAATAAATATTTTTTGTGGGAATTTTTGCAATTAATCCCACTCTGGTATATCACTGTCCATATTGTGGGACTATTTGTGCACATCTAGTAAGTATTTGGTGGCTGCAAATATGACCTGAGGGTTTTTCAGGTTTGTGAGCCATTAAAGTGAATGGGGCCCGCTGCGAGCGAGAGGATCGCAAACATTTGATCGCGAACGCACGTCCCGGCCGATCACTAATTGGCTGTGCTCGGTACAGCAGCTCATAGCACCTCAGTCCAAGCTGCAATGGCATCATCAAAAGTAGGCAAATGTAATTAAACAAAGGACAAATTGTGAACCCTGTAGAAGAACTTTTCAGTCAGTTTGTCAGTGCAGATTGATCTGATGTTAAGGGACTATCCCTAGAATAAACATAATTTGGCCAGTTGTATATGAGTGTATACTTGACATACTATTCATAATTTCACTTGCATGTGCCACTGCCTGACAGTTGGTTTAATTGCTCTGACCAATTAGGTCAGTTAAACACTTGGTGAGGCCGTAATACATCAGTAACAAGGACAGATACATCTGGCATATGCTTATGTTACTCCACCTTTAAGAGGACTGATCATGTCCTCACAAAACTGAAACTGACTACGTACGTTTAAAGCCCCTCTCCCTCTCCTCCATTTGCCAGCCATTAATTTTGGCACCCAATGCTGGTGAAATGTCAGGTGGGTGGTCCCCGTTGCCCAAAGTCAGGTCACATTCAGCTGAATAAAGCCACAGTAAAGCACAATTTTATAGCTTTATATTATTAGACAGTACTGCTTGTAAATAGTAGTTATGACAGTAACATGACATGAAGAATGTTTTCATTTCTGAAGTATCCGGTTTATATTTTTAGGATTGTATTTACATCTGTGACTGCGTATATGTAATGTACCTACGGTAGTGCAGACCATTTGGCACGGCATAGAAAACAATGACTAAATCATTTTTTTTTAAATGTCTTTAATTCAGAGCTCTGTAATAGGCAATATGTCAACTGGTAGAACATCGTAAAGGAAATTTCTCAGATTTGCTTCTTTTTAGTTTACTGAATATTTATAATTTTCAGTATGTTGGAGATTCTGCTTTGTGTACCGTAGGCAACATGGTGACATAATGGTTACTACTGCTAACAACATCTGTACTGTGTGGGTGTCTTCCCACGTTTCATAAAGAAAGATTAAACCACATGTAGACTTTCAAAATAATTTTTGTATTTCTGTAAATGCCTTATAGAAATACAAAATGAACCAACATCTCAAATAGTTTTGATTAGAAATATCTTACCATTTTGGGTTTCCACAAAGACTACAAAAATCCTGTGTAGTGTGATCCTCCAGCCATGGGTTACTCCCTTATATCTGCTAAACTACTAGAACAGGGATCAGCAACCTTTGGCACTCCAGCTGTTGTGAGATGACAACTCCCAGCATGCTCCTTTCACTTCTGTGGGAGTTTAGAGAACCACCAAACAAGTGTTCATGATGGGAGATATAGTTTCACAACACTTGGAGTGCAGGAGGTTGCTGATCCCTGTACTAGAACATCACACAATATGCAAAACAGAAGTGGTCCATAGGTTAAAAAGGATAACTTGGGAATGGATTTAACCGATGAATATTGAACACTAAGATATCTGCTATCGATAACTGACTTTAGGAGGACATCAGTAGCCTTTGTTTAGGTTCTACTGATGGGCTAACACTCAGAGCTTGCAACCACCAGTAATGTTGGTATGTTTTTGTAGACATGGTAAACATTTCTTTATGCATGACAGAGTTTTGGTGTCGCTGTTGATATAATTTTAGCACTGTAGGATGGTATTTCTTAACCACCTCAGCCCCCCTAGCTTAAACACCCTTAAGATGATAAGAAAAAATACAAATTGAGATTTCTCAGTGATTGATACCTTTTAATGGCTAACTGAAAAGATAATGACACAATTGCAAGCTTTCAAGACTACTTAGGCCTCTTTATAAGGCATCTTTTAACCCCTTCAAAACCAAGACAGTTTTCACCGTAAGGACCAAGCCACATTTAGCAAATCTGACATGTTTCACTTTATGTGGCAATAACTCTGGAACGCTTTTACTTATTACGATTCTGAGATTGTTTTCTCATGACATTTTGTACTTCATGTTAGTGGTAAATTTGAGTCAATATGTTTCACCTTTATAAAAACAAATCCCAAATTTACAGAAAATTTTTAAAAAATTCACTTTTGAAAAAAGTCAGCGCAGCGAGGGGGGCCGATAGAGTCAGAGAGTGCTCCGTCCCTCTGTAACCCATGCACATGCCGCGGTCAGCGCTGACCACGGCATATGAAAGAGTTAATCCGTTGGCATCACCACATACAGCGCTGCTGGCCTTTGCAGCAGGGGCCCGGCTATCAGTAACAGCAAGGCCCGTGATGCCAATCACGTACATGCACGTGAGAAATGCGGCAAGAAGCCGCATTCGCTCGCGTACATGTATGTGAAAATGCGTGAAGGGGTTAAGACAGTATCTGAAGATGCATATATTTATACATCAACATACAAAGGAATAATGAAGTAGATGAGACAAGTGAGGTAAAGCAGATCTGTTTTACATCACTTGTCTCATCTATCTCATTATTCCTATGCACTTTGGTGTATAAATATGTGAATCTATAGATACTGTCTTAAAAGACACCTGACAAAGAGGCCTAAGTAGTCTTGAAAGCTTGCAATTGTGTCATCATCCTTTCAGTTAGCCATTCAATGGTATTAACCACTGAGGTATTAACTTAGATATTGTACTTGAGAAAGGGGGTCATTGCCAATATGTCACATTGGTGTGAGACTAGTGTATGCTCTCATCCTATGGTGCACTCATAGCTGCATCAACTTTTTGCACTTTAAGGATTAGGCCTTATTCACACGTCCGTTGTGTTTATGGATCCGCAAATTGCGGATCCATAAACACACCCGGCCGGCAGCCCCATAGAAATGTCTATTCTTGTCTGCAATTGCGGACAAGAATAGGACATGCTCTACTTTTTTGCGGAGCTGCGGCCATAAGATCGGCGGCACGCTCCGCAAAAACTGATGCGGAGAGCACAGTGTGTGCTCTCCGCATCGTTCCGTGCCCCATTCACAGTCAATGGGTCCGCATGTATTCCGCAGAATTGCGGAATACATGCGGACGACATTGTGGATGTGTGAATAGGGCCTTAGTCTACAGGATTCTGGCAGGCTGTTCTGACAAAGAATGCCAGGAATCGACTGGACAAAAATGCTGCATGTAGGGGTTTCTGTCCAGACGATTCTCTGCATATTTGCCTGGTTGCAGCTGGTTCTCCACTGGACCCCATTATAGTTGACGAGGTCGGCAGGCATTCCCGTAGCATCGAGTAATGTCAGATCTGAAGAACTGTTGTGCCACAAATGTGAAAACTAGCTTTATTTATATTTGTATGGATCGCACTGGCATTTATGCATGTTTGGCTTTATTCCTATTGTTGTAATGGATATTTTTGGAAACCTTCTATAATAGGAAACTTTGCTGTTGTGAACTAACAGTCCCAATTGGTAATTTGCTGGTCTCTATCATTGTTATGGATATATGGCGATGAAAAACTCCTAGCGCTAGCAGCTACAACTTGTGTATCCCCTCCAGGTTCTCCTTTTATTTGTTCTTGGAAATTATTTGGGTATAGTATAGTACTTTATTATTTAAGCACTTTTTGATGTGATTTCTGTATGTGTACTCTGTATAGCAGTACACCACATGAGAGTGCCAACAGAAGATACTGCACAGGCGATTATCAAATACAAGGTCAGTCCTGGTGATAAAATGAAAACAAAAAAAAACAGGAACCAAACACAAAAGCTCCGATTTATCATGTCTTCACTCCAGAATTTTGGATTCAAAAAGTTGCTAAATGGGGCTTCAAATATGTAGTTACTTTACACCACTCACTCCAGTTTTGAAATATGGTTTGGAAAGCGGATGTGGTTAGCTGTGTTAACAAATTCCACTACAGATTTATCACTGTGACTTTTTCAAAAAGTCACAAAAAAGTCACAATCACACTCCAGCAGGAAAATGGAATAGCCTTTCTAGAGAAAAGTGCTAAGTTTTAGAATAAGACAGATTTATCAAACATGTGACATTCGATAAATCTGGAATAAAGTACTCCAACACAGACTCAAGCAAAACTGACTTCAAATATTCCCCTCATGACAGATTCCCCCCAATGTCTCCAGTGGTTCAGTTAGGGTGGATTCACATTAGCGTTATGGAGTCCGTTATGGCTTTCCGTTATAACGGAAAATAATGGAATCTATAAGACGGAAGGACGGATCCATTTTGCTGCCCATAGACTTGCATTAGGACGGAATGCAAAACGGAAGCCTTTAAGAGGCATTCCGTTTGCTTTCCGTCATAATAGAAGTCTATGGGAGAACATAACGGATCCATCTGGTTCCCGTTATGCAAAGTGGAAAACAAACTCCTGTCGACAGGACTTTGTTTTCCGTCTTGCATAACGGGACCCAGACGGATCCGTTATGCTTTCCCATAGCCTTCTATTAGGACAGAGCAAAACGGAATGCTTCTTATAGGCTTCCGTTTTGCATTCTGTCTTATAGATTCCATTATTTTCCATTATAACCATGTTATAACGGAAAGCCATAATGGAAACCATAACGCTAGTGTGAACCCACCCTTATTTGGATGTTGCAGCCACATAGTGATTTTTCTGCGGATCTTCAACCACAGCAGTGAAAAAGCATATTTCTTAGATTGTAACTCTCATTTTGATTCTATGAATGACTTTGCTTCTGTGAGAAAAGCCCTTGTATATTAACAGTTATAGCCTTGTTTTATCTCTTATTTGGTCAAACCATTATATACAAGTATTATATTTTAGCTTTATGGCAAATATTCCGGTTATTATATTTTTTATCATGTCATGCTGTTCCTGGCAATATTTGCAAGTGTTTTCATAATTCACGTTGCTCCTTTTATTATACCACTAAATTTATTTTATATTTGTTTGATGCCATAGAAATGACTTTTTGTTGTTCTAAGCATGTGATTTGCTATTCCTGTAAATCTCATACACCCTTTTAGTATTTGCTTAGCACCTACTTTTTATCATCAGTGTTCTTCTCTAGCAATAAAAGTTGCTCCATTGGCTTTGATAATCTTTCATGGATCAACATGCAGTGTCATTCTCATAAGGTAATGTAGTGCATAATCTTTTAAGCCTGCAGATGTCTTTTCTTCAGATGTAAATATAAATTACATGAACAGGTGTTCAATGGGGGCTTTGTTCCACATTCAGCACCTGTAAACAAACTCCTTCAAAGGAAGCAAAACATTTTTTTTTCTTCATTCGGGGGTCAGCTGGGCTTCAATGCAAGGAATATGAATGCAGCTCTCTTACCATAGCTCTTTCAACAACCCAGAACATTAACTGACTGATTTTTAGGCACTGAATTGCTTTTAAAAGCCATGAAATGAGGTTTTTGCATCTTTATTGTAAAAAGTCAAATGATAAATATTATTCCTAGATATATGGCATGTGCATGTGTCTATGTTTAAATTACATACTATAGGACTATAGACTTTAGGGTTGCAGGCTTGCAATCTAATGGTGACTTAGTAACCGGGGGGAAGCAATGTAAATGTTCTTATTCTACCCAGTCAACTTAATATTGTCATAAAATGTATATATTTTTAATCAATGCATTTGTAAAATAGTAATAAAAAATAAAATATATGAAAACCATAGCTCATATAGGAGAGAGACAGGGGGCCAGAAGGCTAAGCAATGCATGCTAGTAATGCATTGAAATGTACTCCTTCATGCTAGTCCAAGGCCTATTACTCACCAGAAGAGGGCACTGACATTTGAAATAAGATATTACAGTATGCTATGCATGTGATTTTATGATTCTATTGTATTGGAGGGCAGAGAGATTTTGACTGGCCTCCTGTGAAGCCGTGCCTCAGGCTCTGATTCACAGGTAGCTAACTATGACAAACTTAGGAGCCTTCTCAGGCTGTCATAGCAATCAAATGGAGCTCCTCCGGTTTGAAGGGACCCCCCTCCCTCTGTCTAACCCCACAGATACCACAGTAGCTATTGACAGCAGCTTCTCAGGGGTTAAATGACAGGGATCAGGGTCATCTCTTTTCCCAGTCAGTGCTGGCAGGTGTCAGCTGTACTACACAGCTAGCATCTGCCATGTATGGAGTGAGCTCAGTGCGTGAGCCTGCTCCATACTTCCCCTTAATGCTTATGACATACAGGTATTTCCTATTGCATTAAGGGAGTAAGAATTTAACATTTTTGTTACATCTAATGGCTGCACAAATTTTCCCACAGCTGAGGTTCTGCTACAATATAACTAGCATGGACAGTCTTATGTGAGCTATTTTAGCAGCTTAAATCTCTGTTGTTCTGATGGAGGGGTGGATTTGGCATTTCAGGGGCCTCATGCAAAGTCAGATCTTGGGAGTCCCATTGAACCGCTAAGCTCTGCCCAATCTCACTGCTAACATCTGCCCTGTTGACCCACTAAGCTCCACCCCTGGCAGCCTGATATGCTCTGCCTATCATTCTACTAAGCCCCAATCGATAGAACCACTAAGTCGCACTCTCATCTTAGCACAGGCTGGACATTTCTGCTACTGCTCTACTGTTGGGTAGGATCCCTCTCCCAACTGTACCCTTGTACATCTGAACTAGCTGAGGAGTGGTATGGCCACCCCTTGTTTATTTGTGTCTTTTTTTATCTTAACCCAACTTCTTGTGATCAGCAGAGTACCCCTGATCTCTGGGGCCCCATACATTTGCATATTAGTAAAGACCGACGTTGGCTATAATATATAGTTGATGCCACTCTTTAGGGCTAAAATTAATATACTTTTGTAATACTAAAGCTAGTAAGGTTACATTCACATCCCCGTGCTGCCACTGTGCCTGTGGTGTGGACCACAAACCACTCTGGCCATGTGAACTCTGCATCCACAAGCCCATGACTCCATGCAGCAAAAGATAGGAAATGTCCTATCTTTTGCCAAATCTTGCAGATAGCGAGCGGATCCATTGATTGTCAATTCCCTTCACACGGTGGCAGCATGGTCGTGTGAATGTAGCCTAAGGCTACTTTCACACTCGCGTTTTGTGCGGATCCGTCATGGACGGATCCGTTCAGATAGTGCATTTCGTCTGCATCCATTCAGAATGCCATTGAACACCATTGAAAGTCAATGTAGGACGGATCCCTTTTCTATTGTGCCAGATTGTGTCAGTGAAAACAGACCCATCTACATTGATCTGTTTGGCTCAGTTTCATCAGATGGACACCAAAACGCTGGCAGCAGTGTTTTGGTGTCCGTCTCCAAAGCGGAATGGAGTCTGAACTGATGCAAACTGATGCATTCTGAGTTGATCTTTTTCCATTCAGAATTCATTAGAATGCAAACTGATCCGTTTTGGACCGCTTGTGAGAACCCTGAACGGATCTCACAAACGGAAACCAAAACGGCAGTGTGAAAGTAGCCTTAGACAAAACTGCCCACCATTGCGCACGCCTCCTACTATGTAAAGCAAACCTTTGTAAATCCAAAGAAAAATAAAAAATGCACAGAAATGCAGCTGTTGTTTTTAATACATGGACGTAACTAGGAATATATTTTAGTAAATATTTAACTGCATGAAAATCAGATACATATCTAAGGGCATCTCAACTGCTGTCTTCACTATTCATGTTCATGATTAAATTACTAAATCCTTTGGGGTGCAGTGAGATTTTGTTTTACCGAGCATTGTGTTAATTTGCATTTTGATAAACAGCTATGTATCTAGGCATTTAAGAATCAACTACATAAAACACAAGAACAATAATCTACATCAATCTTGTGACAACCATACACAATATCTTCTGGAAAAATAAATCACTTCTTGAATGAAAAAGCATTGCCACTTGTTGACCTGTATAAAATCAAATGAAAAACAATCATATGGAAACAAACCATTGAATCCCTGCATCTCAAATTATATTTTTCATATTACTTAGATGCTACACTCCCAATAAATCTAATCCTCACCTGTCTTTGTTTACTTTGCTGCAGCATCACTATGACATCAATGACTGCCAGTGATTGGCTGCAGTGGCGAAGTGCATATACGTGATGTCACAGGAGACTGGTAGGGGCCATTGTGAGCCCTGGAGTGATAAGGGATTTAACAGATGAGTAATAGCTATTTTATTTCATTACGCTGCCTGAAATTAAGCTAGATTTTTTATGTATATCAATATTCCTCAATAACAGGGTCAGATTAAGTGCATCATAGGCCTGGGGCTTTTTTTTCCAACTTGGGCACCCTCTTTTCATTTCCTCTGACTATTCTCCCTTATACTAACAGCTGGGATCACAGAAAAATGGTTCCACAGCCATCTAACCTTTTTTGCACCATGACTAAGCTAAATTTTGGTACTGAAAGGGTGGCTCCCCTCTAAAACTATATTTGCCTTGTCTTTTTTAACAAAATTTCGTTGAATCCGGAGGGAAAAAAAACAGTCTGGTTTGAAGTTGTCTGGGAGCAGCACCTCTACAAGCAGACAACAACGCATGTTTATGAGCGTTTTCGTGTTTGATTTCCTGTGAGAGTTTGTATTAAGCGTGTGATTTAAGATTAAGGGACTTTAGATTCCGGGACTTTAGAAGGGGACTACAATAAGCCAGTTGCTTATCATTGCATTGTATTATTGTGTTTTTTCTTTCTCTTTTCTTGTGCAGTCCCTATTAGTATGTGTTCCATTATTGACAATGCAGTCCAGTGCACATCTTGTCAAATGTATGCAGTCCTGGAACAGCCATTTGTGGGTACATATCTTTGCTCAAAATGTGAGCAAATTACATCCTGTATCTAAACGAGTGAAATTTGACATCTGTTTAAGGATGCTCAATAAGGCTTAGGTCTAAAGACTTGTCTATCACCTTTAGCCTCGGTTTCCAAGAGTGGGCTCGGCATGCATGTTGGTACCTGCACTCCCTGGATTCAATGGAGGCCATTTTTTGGCACCAAAAGCACCAAAAGTGACAAAATCCAATGGGGGACCAGCATGCATGTGGAACCAACACTTCCTGAATTTTATGGTAGCACGTAACAGGTTAACTTAGTAGGAGGTTTTCAGCCATAGCAATTTGCACCTGCACTGTATGTGCTGACTGAACCCCTTTTCCTTGCACTCTGTTATGATCAGCCACTGGTCTGTAATAAACTGGTTGTGGAAAGGCAGAGGAGAAGTTGTATGGAGACTTTGTGTGTCCCTTCCAGTTTTTCTTTAAAGGGACATCACATTTTTGTTTATTACATATTAATAACTTATACACATGTAAATATTCTATGCTTTTTAATGAGTGGTTGGTTTTCAGGATATAATATTTTGAAATCACTCCATGTATTCTACTTCCTCTTTAACTTCTTCCTTTCTTTAGAATATTAGCATGCAAAAAGTCTTCCTTGACTTTGTGAGTCAGGCTACTCATTCTGACCAGGGAGGGAAGGGAATAACTGACTCAATTATAGTATTACACATTACAGTAATTAATCCAATGATGTTTTGTGGGCATCTTTATCCCAATTCTAAACTATTATCATGAGGTTTACCCTTCAAACAACACCTGCCCCTCACAGCAGCAATAAACTGACAATGAGTTACCTATCTGTATAGAAGATTTATCTCTTTGCTGACTGCTATAGAAGAACAATACTTTTAATTTAATGGGGTTGTCTGGGCTTTTAATATTGATGACCCCAAATCGGCGGGGTCCTCCTGGCACCCCCACTGACCAGCTGTAAGAGGAGACAGCAAACGCAGTGTGCACATGCCGTCTCCCTTCTTTCTTCCTGTTCGCTGCTGCTTTTTCATAGACATAGAAGCAGCAGGAAGGGAGACGGCAAATGCACACTTTGAACGCCATCTCCTCATACAGCTGATTGGCAGGGGTGCCGAGTGTCGGATCCCTGCCAATCTGATATTGATGACCTATCCTTAGGCTAGGTCATCAATATAAGAGAGCCCAGAGAAACCCTTTAATTTTGCATAGTACAGTATTGCCAATATAAAAAAACATTCTATGAACATTTAGGGGGTCATTTATCATTCTGAAATACTTCTACATTAGGGCTTAGGGCTTTATTAAGACTGGCGTCTAAAATGCCGGTTTTAATAAATGTGCTCCTTAGTTTTAAAAAATACACTGGCTACAGTGTCTAGTTTATATCTCAGGCAATGACAAGCAAAGAGGAAAGGTAAGAAAGGACACATCGGTATATCTCACAGGAAATCTAATTGGCACATGTCAAATAAATCTGTTGGCAATATTATGTAAATATCCATAGAACTCTATGTGCCAAAACATAAACTCCAGTGTTGCACATACATTATTAAGAGGACAGTCTTCTTTAAAAGTATTCATATAGAACAACAATGCAGCATATGGAGTGCATATAGTTCCATATAATGTCCTATAGTGCAGTCCATGTATTGCAGTATGGCGTCCATTCTAGAGATAGATTGGGAATTTGTCCTGAATTTGTCCTAAAAAAAAAAAAAAAAAATTCACAGTTTTTTTTCATAATGGAAAGCTAAGTTTTAGACCTTTGGTTTTCTGGAAAAGTTATTCAAATAGAATATTCTCTAGAATAATCTCAAAAAGAAAAGAACACTTAGCCCAGAAGTCATCAATTTTCAGCACTCCAGCTGTTGGGAAACTACATTTTCCAGCATGCTCCATTTGTTTCTATGGGAATTCTGAGAAGAGCAAATAAAGTATGTGTGCTGGGCGTTGTAGTTAAACGACAGCTGGAGTGCTGTAGAGTGCCTACCCCTGACTTAGCCTACCCCTGATGTTTGTAGAAGTAAGATATGCTAATTGACATATATTTTCCCAGAAATGCAAAGCAGTATTGGGTGAACTACAATACTGCACATGCATACTAGGTGGTCTCCCCAATGAGAAAGAAAACCCCCAAGACCCCAACAAAGGTCACTCAACTAACCAGTGCAATTGTTAGTCCTCAGCCTTCTGCCATACCTCCTGCTGTCTATCCTGTCATATCCTCAGCATATCCTGCCCGCTGTTGTCTCCACCAGGTATGGCAAGCACATGCCTGCCAAACGCATCCTCCAGCCACACTGCCTCTGTGCTCCATCCCATGCTGGTGTCCCATAGTGGCGCCTGACTGCCACTTCCTGTCATTTATGCTTCCTGCCTCTCAGCATGGCCCAAGGTTAAATAGCAGCTTGTTCTTCCGGAAAGTTGCCTGAGTGTTTAGTTACTTTCTGTAAAGCAAAGGTGTTGATCTGATCTTCTGTGTTTGACCCAGCCTGTTTGACCATTCTGTTTGCCTGCCACCTGCATTAACTAATGTCTGATCCTCTGTACCACACTATTATCTGATACCATCTTCTGACCTCTGGCTTGTCTCTGACCACGCTTCAGCTTTTCTGCAATACTACTTCTCACCACCATATCTTCTATTGTACTCAGTTCACACTAACTGTGGTTCTTACTGCAACGTGAGCTATTGGAGTGTTACCTGTTGTCTGACGCTGTGTGTTAGCTTTCAACCATATTAGCTAATCCTGTAAGTAGTGGTTCATTTCTCTCTTGCTGTGTTCTGTTCTGTCTCCTGTGAGAGTGCTGAATAACACCCTAAGGGTTAGTGGCTGCCATCCCTTGGTTGACACAGAAAATCCACACTCTCTCATTTGACCAGTGAGTCCCATCAACTAGTCATAACAGAAATATTCTCTTGAGCTACTCAGCTTTCTTGTCCTTTTGGAAGGACAACTGACTTGCCCTTCTCATTCATAGAAGTGTAAATTGGGAAATTCAGTACTCATCATTTTGTGAGAAAAACTGACTTTCACATCTCTTTTCTAGTGGAGTATTACATTTGGGTATCTCTTGGTCTTTAACAGTACTTTTGGTTTATATACAATTGTAAGCTCTTGTAGACAGGGTCCTCTCCTCCTCTTTACCATTCTGTTAATTGTTTCTTGTTTACTGTATTTTTACATTATGTACGTGTACCCTCTTGATATACAGCACAATGGAATTAATGGCGCTTTCAAATAAATAATTATAATATTAATTGAGTTACACCCGAATCAAATTTTCTGAAAAATTCTGTGAATCACACCTCTATACCATTCTGTTAATTGTTTCTTGTTCACTATATTTTTATATTATGTTCGTGTACCCTCTTGATATACAGCACAATGGAATTAATGGCGCTTTCAAATAAATAATTATAATATTAATTGAGTTACACCCGAATCAAATTTTCAGAAAAATTCAGTGAATCACACGTGAGGTCTGTATCTCAGAGAAGAGTTTATTAGGGCATGTGTCAAATAAGTCTATAGTAAAATAAATTTATAGTAAATTGTTTATCCTGTAGTTTGTATATGCTAACTCTGTATCATGGCAGCAACAGCATCAGTAGATTAAAGCACAAGGTATTTTATTTTGACACCATTCACCTGTAAAGATGCTTTCACTGTACAGCTTTTATTTTTGTAGCTGCCAGATAAAGCATTGATCATGGAAGATAAAATTAGCACTGACATTATTTGAGCCACACTTGCAGCTAATGTCAGGAAGGTTTAATTAGAGAGATACAAACTGTAAGCAGAAAGAAACACAGGAAAAGTGGGAAGAATGATTCCTGGGGTATGTAAAGATCTTTCAACTAAATTGAATTTTAGGAGAGAAGTGTTCCAGTAAGAAGAGCCTGTAACTCCTTGGTTCATTTTATTGTTGGCTTTGAAAGATTTATCCAGTCGGTTCAAATCATTAGAACTCCCTATCCTAAGCTTTCATTAAATTTGAAGCAAATGTCAGCATCAACTAGACGTGTTTCAAGATTGCAATAAGTAGCTGCCTTCTGCTTACAAGCTTGTAAGCTTTTGATAACTTTTAACCGGATTTGTATTTTCTTTTTCCCTGCAAAGGGCTTAATTTCCTCCGGCTTGCCAGGAGCATAATGAGACTCTCTAGCTGGACTAGACTTATAATAAGGATCAAATGGTGCTAGGAAATGTTAGCCATTCTTAAATTCACTTATTTAGTTAGGGATGTGCAGAATGCTCCTGTCTCAATGTCTATTTCTGGTGTCCAGATAAATAACACATTATTGTTCTCCATGGCAGCAATTTTTCACTGTAAAAGAAATTATATTACTACATTAAAATTGGGGAAAGGAAAAAAACAAAGTCTTAGTATAAGGTATAACACAAGTCAGAAAAATATAGTTTTATTTATTTTTAAAACAATCTGAATAAAAGAATGTGCAAATTATTTTCATTGTTCTCAGGAGACACATGAAACTTTTGGACCCCCCTTAATGTGGCTCCATTGCTGTTAGCAGCTGGTACTATAATGATCCAGTGGCTGCAGAATGTAAAACACTGCTACTTGGGTACTATGACCAGTGTGGTACCAGGGTCAAAGCCACATCACTGGCAGATAATGTTAAGGAGAAAGTTCACTCAGTCAAATCTTATGCAAAGTGGTATACTTCCAATGGAGGCAGACCATGCAGCTGCTATGGGGCCTATCTGGAAAAGGGACCTGCTCATGGATAAAATGCCCTACCACCTAATTGCACTTCGTGCAATGGCTCTCCCATCCTGAGTCCCTGCTGGAACTTAGGCACCACTTTCTGGCTCTACACCCACTGCTTCCCCATTCCCTTTGCTCCAGTAGCCCCCCCATCCGTACCCAGGCCACTTGTCACTCCGTTGAGTCCATTCTGAAGTGCTCCGTCTATCTGCTGGATCTTAGGGTGGCCAATAAGCCTTAGCAGTGTTGGCAGAGCCTGCTGCTAATTGGCTGGCCTAGCACATACCAGAGAAACTACACTGAGCAGTGAGGACTTCATTCCTGGTGGGATACAGCAGTGGCACACTATATATTAAGCAACAGTAGCAGGCACAGTTCATGGGGGGTATTGCAGTGGTGCACTTTATAATATGCAGCAGACAGCAGTAGCAACAGTTCATGGGGGATATGGCAGTGGTATTTTATCCCTAAGGGCTTAATTAGGTTAATTATAAAAGGAAATAAAGTATTAAGGACTGATACTACTTCCTGACTTTTTTTGGTTCTGGCTATAAAAAAAATTGCATCAAAAGACCTGAACATGAGGCAGGGACACTGTTTTATCCACAAGTAAAAAAAATTCTGTGTCTCTGTATTTTTCATATACTATACACTGCATACACTTATTAATAATAGAAATAGCACAGTTAGCACATTATCCCTGTAGAGCTATGCAAAGATTAAAAATGGATGAAGACTTTAGATTTCCTTTGGGTGACAAGTAAATTATTGCAGCCTTTTTTTTGTGTAACATCTTGACATGAAGTCAGATCTAAAGTCATTCAGAAAGAAAACATTAACTTAATTATGTTGACCATTGTGCCTTTTAGACCACTGTATTATGGACTTTAATTAATAAAAAGGATAGATGAACTTGTGATGTAAATGTCAAAACTGCGGAGTGACCGCATGTGACTTAAAGTTAATTAGAATAAGGAGCTGTTCAATATTTATCAATGAAATAAGCTTTAAAATTCTCTCATGTGACTTTTCATAGAATATTAAGATATGTGGTAGATTAAATGATCCAGTGTATCCCCAAAATGAAGATGCTGTATGATACAGTTCTGCAAATTCAAATGTTTGTCCATGTAAAAGTCATATATTCATGTTCTTGAGGATGATCGCTAAAACGAGAAGTATGTTGTTTGATGCTTAATTTGTTTTTATTGTAGTTTTATATGTGATATATGTGATGGAACACAAGGCTGTTTGCTTTTACTCAGTGTTTGTTTTTTGTAGTACTAACCATTAGGGTCAGTTACAGACATGGTCATAATGTATCTACTAAAAATGCAGATATTAGGAGTGAGCCCAGGGGTATAACTATGATTCCTATGGCCCCATAGCAAAATAAGATGGGCCCCCGCCACCCAGTGTAAGAAAATGAAAACAGCAACATAAGCAGCAGTAATTAAAGGTATGTATAATAACATCATATATCTGAAAATCTGCTTCATACCAAAAAAAGCCACTTTATTGCAATTCCTACAAAAAAGGTACAATGTACTTGCACTTGATAGGGCACCCTCAACCTCTGGGCCCCATAGCTTGGGCTATGGCTGCTATGGCTATAGATACGCCCATGAGTTTGCCCTAGAAGCCTTCGGGAGGTGATGAAATGATGCATGTATGAGAATACTATAGATGTTCATATTTAAAGCTTAAACCTGCAGGAGAAAAGAGCATATATGAACTGTGCTATATTTTATGTAGCATGGTACAGATACCTATTGGTAATAAATTACTGAAGTGTTTGGTTGGAACATGCTATCCAACATCAGTAAGCTTCTATAATAAATAGAACCACCTACTGTGTCCTTCCTACATACCTCATAGATAGGTGCATGCTGGGGTAAAGAGAGTGAGTATGGCTATACAAATTAGTGACATGAGGCTGGTGGCAGAAGTATTCCTCATCTAGTAGTGTACTTATAGGCACCTGAAAAATTCCCTTTAAATCTACATCAGCTCCTCGGTAGCTGACATTTCACATCCTGTCACATGGACCTGCCAAGATGAGCCAAAATAATTATTTTCCATCTCACTCCACTACAAACTAGATCAAGAGTGTTATTAGATGCAACAGTTTTGATAAATTCCCCAGATAGTGCCCAATGTGAACCATTTAGAATAGAGCTAATCTTCAAAATGAACGTATTGTTTGCTGTAACGTTTGACACATCATCAAAAATTAGTAGTTTTCATAAGTGTGAGTCCAAATGCGAAGAACCCGATCAATAGTTGGCCCTTCACAAAGAGCAAAGCAGGTGTTCACTCGGAGGGCTGATAACCATCATTCCTAAAAACTTAAAACATCCCCATGAATAATCACGGATACTAAAACACAAATAGCTCAAGGCCAGTCTAAAAATAAAAAGCATGCGTGATAGACGTTAGAGCAATAGTAATGAAATAAAGACACTTGTAGATAAATAGATATGTAAAAGTAGCCAGAAGTATAACTCCATTGCTTCTGGATACTTTTAGATATAAATTTATCTATACTTGATTACTATTGGTCTTACCATACATTTATGTGAAACAGTCCGGCCGAAGATGTGTAGGTCATTCACGGTGAGTACTCCTTAGTAATGCTGTAAGGTCTACCACTTACTGTAGAGTCTACCTCTTACTGTAGACTACCTCTACTGTGGACTACTGTAGTCTACCTCATGCTTACCATTCTTTGGTTTGGTCTTTGGCCATTTATTTGTTTGTTAGAATTTGTGGTTACACTTAGTGCTTTTTAAGTATTTTGAATAAAAGTTATGAATTAATGAATATTACCACTTGCTGTATCTGGATCTGCCCTTTATTTTAAGGATCAGTGGAGATCTCAGCATGCTCATCCCTACTAAAACTTCAGACAGATCATTTATAAAATGATGGGTCCTCTTTATTGTAAATACATCATCATCATCATATATGCTTATACATGCTATTTACATGCTACTGTGTTTTCTGTGAAAGAAAAACATATAGGGGATCATTTACTAACACCAGTTTCACATAAAAAGTTACAGGACTTCTTTTTGAGACTTTTTAACACCCATGCAACAATATTTTGTTACACATGGTATTTCTGTGCAGTCCTCACCACTAGGGAGAAGTGGGGTTGGCGCGGGGGCATGTTGGAGCTATCAGCTCCTGAAAGTTCATTAACATTTATGTCTGGAGACAGGCATAAAAGTTGTTAGAAAAAATAGTTTTCACTCCAGGTGCATGGACTGCTGGAGTATACAGTATGCCTAATTTCTGAGGAGCTGTGTACCTCGTCATAAATTAGGGGGATCATCCGGCAGCACAAGGGCTAAATGACATACAATATTCCTATTCAGAATAATGAGAAGGCTTAATTTGTAAAAAAAAAAAAAAAAATGGTGTTGTTTCCCAATAGTTCCTTGTGCATTTATAAGATTTGTTATTCCCTTTAATTCCTTCAGTTCCAGCTGAAGAATCACTGTATATTTGTTGTTACTGGACGCTTGCTGGGATAACTGCTGCCATATCTAGATTTTAATGGGCATAACTTAAATAAGGCAACCACAGGGTTCCACATTGGAACTGATGCAGAAAAAATCTTTAGCGATGTTTAACCAGTCACATATTTCCTAAGAGAGTGTGATTCTTTCATTCAGATGAATGACATATTAGAACAAGGTTGTACGCTCATTGGACAGTACAATACACTGCAGTAAATGCTAGCTTCTCCTGATATTCAGAATAGCCAGATCCTAGTTATCCGAATCACTGATAATACTGGTGCCAGCCGAGCGCTCTTGTCCACATACATATATCTTCGCTCCGACACTGAGATAAATTATTGCCAAGGCTGCTCTTAATTTACGGCGTGGAGCACGCTATTCAGAGATTTTATAATTGACAAATTGAAGCTCTGCTGAGAACTCTACTACATGAACTGTTCAAGACTAGAATAAGTTTGTTTATAAACAAGAAAATGATACTTTTTATTATATTATTATTAGTTCTATTTTATTAAACTTGCCCGGTCACAGCCCCAATAGTTTGTGCTTTATAATTAGTTCCAATAGTTTTGTATGCCAGAACTAGCTAGGCTATAAACTTTTTGCTGAATGTTAACCATATGGATGTTGTCCTGAGTATTGGGTGCTGCATGGCATAGCCGGACTGTGGCCCCGATGCAGCCAAAAGGAACACTGTCACCTGGATTTCACTTAGTGAGCTATTAACATCACCACATAAGTCTCCATGATTTATATAAAAATATACTAGTATTACAGCCCTTTGTCTTTTCATTTGTCTAGAAAATAGCTTTTAATCATATGCTAATTACTTCGATAAGGAGCCCAAGGGGCTGTTCGTCTCCCTGTTTGAGCCCAGGCACGCCCATTATCTCGGAGCCCAGCACATCCCACTGCTAATTTATTCACTGCTCATCGCCGACGTACTGTGTTTGTTGTGCCCGAAGTCTCGTGCATTTCCAGGTCGATCTAAGCTCGCACATGCGCACTTCGTTCTTTGAGGCTGATGCCAGGATACCGCGCGGGCGCTGACATGAGTATCCACAGCGCATGCGCGAGATTTCGGGCGCAACAAACACATTACGCTGGCAATGCGCAGTGAATAAATTAGCAGTGGGGTGGTGCTGGACTCCAAGATAATAGGTGTGCCTGGGCTCAAACAGGCAGAGGAACAGCCCCTTGGGCTCCTTATCAAAGTAATTAGCATGTGATTAACCACTTGAAGACCACAGGTTTATACCCCCCTAGTGACCAGGCCCTTTTTTACAAATCCGCACTACACTACTTTCACCGTTTATTGCTCGGTCATACAACTTACCACCCAAATGAATTTTACCTCCTTTTCTTCTCACTAATAGAGCTTTCATTTGGTGGTATTTCATTCTTGCTGACATTTTTACTTTTTTTGCTATTAATAAAAATGTAACAACATTTTTGCAAAAAAATGACATTTTTCACTTTCTGTTGTAATTTTTTTTTTTTAAAACTACATTTCTATATAAATTTTTCACAAAATTTATTGTTCTACATGTCTTTGATAAAAAAAAAATCCAATAAGTGTATATTTATTGGTTTGGGTAAAAGTTATAGCGTTTACAAACTATGGTGCAAAAAAGTGAATTTCCGCATTTTGAAGCAGCTCTGACTTTCTGAGCACCTGTCATGTTTCTTCAGGTGCTAGAATGCCAGGAAAGTATAAATACCCCCCAAATGAGACCATTTTAGATAGAAGACACCCCAAAGTATTCGCGGAGGGGTATGGTGAGTTCATGTATCATTTCATTTTTTTTCACAAGTTAGCGGAAAATGACACTTTCTGAGGAAAAAAAAATAATAATAATGTTTCCATTTCTGCTAACTTCTGGCAAAAAAATATAAAATCTCAGACGGACTCACTATGCCCCTCAGTGAATACCTTGGGGTGTCTACTTTCCGAAATGGGGTCATTTGTGGGGTGTGTTTACTGCTCTGGCATTTTGGGCGGGGCTAAATTGTTAGCAGCCCTGTAAAACCTAAAGGTACTCGTTGGAATTTGGGCCCCTTTGCGCACCCAGGCAGCAAAAAAGTGTCACACACGTGGTATCGCCGTACTCAGGAGAAGTAGGGCAATATGTTTTGGGGTGTATTTTTACATATACCCATGCTGGGTGAGAGAAATATCTCTGTAAATTGTCAACTTTGTATAAAAAAATTTAAAAAGTTGTCGTTTACAGAGATATTTCTCACACCCAGCATGGGTATATATAAAATACACCCCAAACCTCATGCCCTACTTCTCCTGATACAGCGATACCATGGTGCACTTTTGCAGCCTGGGTGCGCAAAGGGGCCCTAAAACCAATGAGTACCTTTAGGATTTCACAGGACATTTTTACGCATTTGGATTCCAGACTTCTTCTCAGGCTTTAGAGACCCCTAAAATGCCAGGGCAGTATAAATACCCCACAAGTGACCCCATTTTGGAAAGAAAACACCCCAAGGTATTCCGTGAGGGGTATGGTGAGTTCATGTAAAATTTAATTTTTTGTCACAAGTTAGTGGAATATGAGACTTTGTAAAAAAATAAAATAAAAATAAAAAAATATCAATTTCTGCTAACTTGTGCCAAAAAAAAACCATTCTGTGAACTCGCCATGACCCTCACGGAATACCTTGGGGTGTCTTCTTTCCAAAATGGGGTCAATTGTGGGGTATTTATACTCACCTGGCATTTTAGGGGCCCTAAAACGTGATAATCCAAATGCGTAAAAATGCCCTGTGAAATCCTAAAGGTACTCATTGGATTTAGGGCCCCTTTGCGCACCCAGGCTGCAAAAAAGTGTCACTCATGTGGTATCGCCGTACTCAGGAGAAGTAGGGCAATGTGTTTTGGGGTGTATTTTTACATATACCCATGTTAGGTGAGAGAAATATCTCTGTAAATTGACAACTTTGTATAAATTTTTTTTAAAAGTTGTCGTTTACAGTGATTTTCTCACACAAAGTATGGGTATATATAAAAATACACCCCAAGCACATTGCTACTTCTCCTGAGTACGGCGATACCACATGTGTGACACTTTTTGCAGCCAAGATGCGTAAAGGGGCCCAAATTCCATGAGAACCTTTAGGATTTCACAGGGCATTTTTACGTATTTGGATTCTCACGCTTTAAGACCCTAAAATGCCAGGGCAGTATAAATACCCACAAGTGACCCATTGTGGAAGAAGACACCCCAAGGTATTCTGTGAGGGTATGGCGAGTTCACAGAAAAAAAAATTTGGCACAAGTTAGCGGAAATAGTTTTTTTTTTTTTTTGCATGAACTCGCCATACCCCTCAGCGAATACCTTGGGGTGTCTTCTTTCTAAAATGGGGTCACATGTGGGGTATTTATACTGTCCTGGCATTTGAGGGTCTCCATAATCAATACACGTATGGCCAGCATTAGGAGTATCTGCGATTCTGCTTATATTGACCATACGGGTAATGAGATTTTTTTCCGTTCAGCCTCTGCGCTGAAAAAAAAAAAAAATGAACGGCACAGATTTTTCATTCGCATCGATCAATGTGGATGAAAAAATCTCTGCCAAAATCAGTGACTGCGGGGCGGTGGGCGCTAACTACCTAACAAGTAGCTAACTAACTGGCGGTGATAAGGGACCCTTATGCCCCATTCACACGTCCGAAATTCTGTTTGCGGAACGGAATTGCGAACCCATTCATTTCTATGGGGACAGACTTTGTCCCGCTCGGATCCGGAATTACGGATCCGCGCTTCCGGGTCTGCACTTCCGTTCCGCAAAAATATAGAACATGTCCTATTCTTGTCCGCAATTGCGGACAAGAAAAAGCATTTTCTATATAGTTCTGTGCGGATCAGCAAAATGCGGAAAGCACATTGTCGGTGTCTTTATTTTGCGGATCTGTAGATCCATGGATCCGCAAAACACATACGGACGTCTGAATGAGCCTGTAGGGGGGTGATTAGTGACAGGGAGGGTGACAGGGGGTGATCAGGGGGGGTGACATGGGTGATCAGGGGTTAATCAGTGATGGGGGTGGGGGTGGTGTAGTGATTGGTGCACTTTTCCTATGTTTCCTCTGGTGGTCCCAAACAAAGGGACCACCAGACGAGCAGACAGCAGGCATATCAGACGCTGTTTAAAAAACAGCGTCTGATATGCGATTTAAATGCGTTTTTTTGATCAGCGCTGGCAGGCTGTAGTTTCAGTTGTCCCTGCTCCGATCACATGAACGCGCGCGCACGGCGCGCGCGCGTTCATGTGAAATCTCAGGTCTCACGAGATGACGCCGATAGGCGTGACTGAGACCTGAGAGAGCCGCCGCGCTGACGCCCATCGGCGTTAGCGTGGCGGCAAGTGGTTAAAAGCTATTTTCTAGACAAATGAAAAGACAAAGGGCAGTAATACTAGTATATTTTAATATCAATTGTGGAGACTGATGTGGTGATGTTAATAGCTCAGTATGTGAAATTCAGGTGACAATGTCCCTTTAAAGAAGTTCTAAGTCCTTGCTGTTTGTTTTTGGGCATGTGGTTTTAGGTAACACTTTTAACAAACAGCAAGGAATAAGCACATTTCCATAAGTAATCCATGCTGTCCTGTAGCTGTTGGTTGCATCTGGCTAGTGGTTTGTGCATTATATAGGATAGCACTGACCAGTGTCAGACTGGGGTGCCTAGGGCCCACCTTACAGATACATTCAAATATTACCTGCTCACACAGCAGTAAGATGCTACCAGTAGATTGAATATAGAGAACCTTGCAACCTTGAGAAGGTAGGTCCTAGGCAAAAGAGGATACTTGATAGCTTTCCTCTATACCTAGAAGTCATCTCAGCTCTGATCGAGTCTATAATAATAAACTGGGGAGTTTGTTTAATAATCTATCAAGTTTTTTATATGAACATCTGCTGGTGGAGGTGCTGTACATTGAATATATGTATGCAGTGCAATAAGTCTACTATGGTATGTGCCACTTGTGCAGGGGGTGGGACACTAGGGGGCCACCTTGCTCAGGGCCCACCGTGGGATTCACCTGTACCGCTGTGGGCCAATACGAGCCTGGCACTGAGTAAACTACATATACTGCCTCTGTATTTTAAGGCTCTGGTGATAAATTAGGGCAGACTTAATCTTTAAAGCTCTCACATCAGTTTTAGATGCTATGAATAATAAAAGCAAATAGCTATTAAATATATGAAGGATTTCTATGATTCTAGCCCAAGAATTAGCTCCCAGTAATATGATTTTGACCCTTCTACAAAGTGCCATTGATGCACATTAGTATCTGGAACCACCAACAGTTGAGGAGGCACTAGGGAGCCAATGTGAAGAGATATTGGAGACTTGGTGGTCATGAAATATGAGGCCACACTGTACTATGAAATACAGTCATATGCACTACACAAATATACAAGCTAAGATATTGGAATTATTGATTCTGGTCTCAGTTTGTATTCATATGCTAATACTATATGTGATCTAAGGCTTCATAATCTTGTAGAAATCTCACATTATTATACTAAGAGTCTTCGAAAGCAATTATAACTCAAGTGATTTGTATTAATAGTCACATGAGAGCTACCTCATGCTATCATGGTATAGCTTCACAATGTATTACCGTCAACACTAGGCTTTTATCAAGAGCTACCATGTATGTTAGTTATCTTTAGCCTTTTACAGAATGCATGCACCCAATCAACCCAGTGCAATTTTTGTTTAAGCCTCTCAGTATAGCCTTATTACGGTGGAAAATCCACCTGGATTTAATGCTTATTAGCTTATTACATAAATCGGTTACAGCATGGAACACACATTCACCTTAAGGATAAGGATTAATACAGATGTAGTGCTGTGTATCCTCTAGGCCATTCGGTACAATAGTATTTGCTATGTACTAATTATTTAAGGATCATCAGTATAACTGTCAGTTATGTGCTCCTAACGATTAATATACACATATATACTGACACACAAAAGAAAAAATGGCCGCTTTGCGTTTTGAGCTGATGTATTTTCCTGTATTATACGGATGACAGGGTTTGACTTAGAAAAGACAATCCGTTTGATGTTCCTGTTCTGTATTTCATTCATTGTTGATCTGAGCTATATCTATGGTCTGGAATGTCCCCTGGGCACATTTTTTCTATTCCATACAAATCATGGTTCACAGGGTTTTCTGCAGATTTTGGAAGATTGTTCTGACAGGTATAGTTATGCATATGATAATTCAAGTGTTTCCACTAAGTAAAATATATTTTGGGTTGGATCATGAAATGTTAATTTGCCTTTGTCAGACTGTCATCCTCAAGATGGTCTGTTGTTTAAACTGCAGAAAAGTCAGATTAAATGTGACAGATCCTGCAAGAATATTAAAGTCGTTTCAAATATTAATATCTGAATGTATTACAAATATTTGAATCTGATGTGCAGATGTAACACTTGCATGATCTTCTTTTGTAGGGTCAGGCTGACTTTCAATATACAGTACTTGTAGGAATACAAACAGACGATGCATAGCAAAGTGCAGCAAAGCTTTTAGCATTAGGACTTATCTCACTTTTCATGAAGAATATGATGCAAGACAGCTGCCAAGTAATGAAAATGTGCAGTCTGGGCCAATTGGTGACGTAGCAGCTTGTGTTGTGAGGAGCTGAGCCATGAGGAGCTGACAACATAAACCCTAAAGCCACTGCATGGTTCATCCCACGGCATGAATATCCCAAATTCTTGGTATCAGATCTTCCCTGATAAATCCTGCATTATACATGGAGGAAACACAAAAGGACATGGCTTTACGGGGGCCCACAGTTTTTGGCGCCATCAGAAAAACAAAGTTCTAAACTCCAAAATGGTTACAGTATATTATATCAATATATGTGGGGCTTATCTAGAATTAATAATTTAATTTATGGGGCACATTTATTAACACTAGAGTTTTAGACGCTGGTCTTAATAAACTCCCAAACTGGAGGATCCGCCAAAGTTATGAAGAGGGGCAGGTCTCTCCATAACTTTGGGGGATCCACCACTGCTTCTAAATGTAAGACAGCTTCCGAGCTGTCTTACATTTGGACCATTTTCTAGGCCTAAAATAGCCATCCCATGCCCACAATTTTAGACCTGGGGTGAAGTCACAGATAGCGGCGCAACGGATGTGTGCCTGAAATACGCCTAATTTAGGAGTATTTCAGCATAGTAAATTACCCCCTATGTTCTTTAAAATAAATGTGGCATATTGTTCCAAGGGTATAGCTAGAGGATGAACGTATGGACAAGAAAGAGGATAATTAGGAGAAAATAAATAAAAAATGTGGGTTCTGAAGGAGGAGGAGACATTCCTTCTATTGAAAGAAAAGGGAAAGACTTGATTTTACAACTGAACAAACCACAGGAGAAGACTATCAAACAACCTCAATTCCTATACTATTGAATCCAGTCTCATAAAACCATGCAAGGATATTAGAAATGAGCAAGCTAGAAAACCTAAAGCTGAGTCACCGTTCCAGTGTTGAAGGTGCCTTAAAAATGCCTAAAGAAAGCCAGCCACTGGCGGCTGGGCCCGCTATGATTAAGAACGACGAGGGGCAGTGGTTCTGCCTGCTGGACAGGACGAGAGGGGTGAATAACACTGTGCCCATGCCTGCCTGAGCGAGCAGGAAAGCGGCTGGTTAGAGATGTCCTGAACAATTCGCCGGCGAACAGTTCCCGGCGAACATAGCTTGTTCGCTGCGGCGGGTGAACATATGCGATGTTCGCGTTCGCTCCAATACTTTATCATTGAGCAAACTTTGACCCTGTACCTCACAGTCAGCAGACACATTCCAGCCAATCAGCATACCCTTCCTCCCAGATCCTCCCACCTCCCAGACCCTCCCACCTCCTATCAAAACGCAAGGACGGTATCCATCTTAGATTCATTCTGAAGCTGCAGTGTTAGTAGTTGTAATCGCAATGTGATTAATATAACCTGTATTAATCACATTGTGATTACAACTTAGATCTGTTCCTAATGGTTGTATTGCTAGAATATAACGAAGATTGAGAATATAGCGCTATTTTAGTTATATTCGTTATATTCTAGCAATACAACCATTAGGAACCCAGCTCTAAGTTGAATTCACAATGCGATTAATACAGGTTATAGTAAACGCATTGTGATTACAACTTAGATCTGAGTTCCTAGTGGTTGTATTGCTAGAATTGACGAATATAACTAAAATAGCGCTATATTCTCAATCTTCGTTATATTCTAGCAATACAACCATTAGGAACCCAGCTCTAAGTTGGATTCGCAATGTGATTAATGAAGTTATATTTATTGCATTGCGATTACAACTTAGATCTGAGTTCCTAATGGTTGTATTGCTAGAATATAATGAAGATTGAGAATATAGCGCTATTTTAGTTATATTCGTCAATTCTAGCAATACAACCACTAGGAACTGAGATCTAAGTTGTAATCGCAATGCAATTAATATAACCTGTATTAATCGCATTGTGAATTCAACTTAGAGCTGGGTTCCTAATGGTTGTATTGCTAGAATATAACGAATATTGAGAATATAGTGCTATATTCTCAATCTTCGTTATATTCTAGCAATACAATCATTAGGGACTCAGCTCTTAGTTGTAATCGCAATGTGATTAATACAGGTTATATTAATCGCATTGCGATTACAACTTAGATCTGAGTTCCTAATGGTTGTATTGCTAGAATATAACAAAGATTGAGAATATAGCACTATATTCTCAATATTCGTTATATTCTAGCAATAAAACCATTAGGAACCCAGCTCTCAGTTGAATTCACAATACGATTAATACAGGTTATATTAATCGCATTGCGAATTCAACTTACCACACTCTGCGTCAACTACGTAATTTTCCATGGGAGTTTTGCCATGGACCCCCCCCTCAGGCATACCACAGTCCAGGTGTTAGTCCCCTTGAAACAACTTTTCCATCACCTATCGTGGCCAGAAAGAGTCCATGTGGGTTTTAAAATTCGCCTGCCTATTGAAGTCTATGGCGGTTCGCCCGGTTCACTCGTTCGTGAACATTTGCGTAAATTTGTGTTTGCTGTTCACGAACGGAAAATTTTATGTTTGCGACATCTCTACGGCTGGTATGGGCCATTGCACTTACACTGACATGTCTGCTTTAGCAACTGCTTGCATTCCCCATAACAATTCTGGAGCATTCATTTTAAAACTATATGTTGTGCCACTTTATTATTCCTGCTAGAAGTTATGAATGAATTACTAGCAGTTTACAATAAATTTCCAGATGGGTGTTCCGATTTTGGGGTGGGTTTCTGTACAGTCTGACACTTGCAGCACTGTTTTGATAATGGTAGACGGTGCAGGGACATTCCTACAATTGGTAACACCTATCTGGACCTTCATTGCAAACTGACAGTAAATTCATACATTTTTGCAGGAATGGCACGACATAGAGTAATAAGAATAGATGTTCCAGGAGTGTTATTATATGGGAAATGCGAGTAGTTACTAAAGCAGACATGTCAGGAGAGGTAACAAGTCCTCTTTCAAAGTGAAAAATATATCAATTAGCCATTTCACTTACATAGAATTCATTTTATTTGCTTCAACTATTAACTTTATGCAAATTGTATGTCATTGTGTAAGCCTATTATACTAAGCATACAAAGTTGACGATCAATATGTTTTCTACATGCTGTATCTGTCTTGGCTATCATGAGACCTTCATATGTATTACAAAAAAGCGGGACTTCAAGGATGCATTCTGGTGACATACCGCTTTCTATTCATATTTACAGAACCGCCATTATTACCGTGTCAAGGACATACATATTTCTTATATATAAAAGAGAACTACACTCCATAAACTGAGCTGAGAATAAAAAGTCATAGCCTCTGCCACCAGAAACACAGACCTGCTGTGTCTAATACCGTACCAGGATATACTAACTACAGAGCACACTTTTACTATTTGTCAATGTAACTGATAATCCCAACCATCAGCCATTATTGCAGGAGCTAAGGGTCAAAGTAAAAAATCTTTGTGAGAGGATTGTGATTACCAGTTACTCATATAGCTATAGTTCTACAGATCAGCATTTGACAAGCAGCATAGAAAGATATAGAAATACTAAAACATATCCTTAAAGTAAAACATAAAAAATAAATGAACAATATTCAGAAAGCTTAAGATAACTTAATGCGGCATTATAAATTATTCCAAATTAATGGAAGGTCATAGAGACATCTTAACTAACTATTCTGCTGAAGCTGGCCCTTCATGATTTCATGATTGTTAATGATAATGATCTTATTGTCAGAAAATTTTAGCAATGTAATGAATACACAAACAGATAATATAATGAATACATGTATAAATCATTTAAAGGGGTTGGCCTATCTCATACACAGGGAGCATATTGCTAGGACACGCCCCCAATGTCTGATAGGTGTGAGTCCCATCAAACAGACAGAAGTAAATGGAGTGGTGTCTGCACTTGAGCGGTACACTTCCCATTAATTTTGGTAGGACTTCCAAAAATAGCCCAGCATGGTCCGTTCTCCTTCATTTTGAGGGCTCCATTCTAGACATAGGTGCTGGTCCCACAGGTGAAAGCCGCACCTATCAGACATTGTATGAGGTGGGTCAACCCACTTAACTCTAGTTCCAATAAATCAAATGGTCAAAACACTTTGCAATGCCAAGTATACCTAGATTTCCTCCTCTATGTACTTAGAACCACTCCCTCTGCCCCTTGATTGACAGTATTGGCTCTGTAATCTCACTACTACTCTATAGCCTACACTACTCGGATGCACCCCCTGGTACACCAAATACCTAATTTACATATTAATAACAAGTATTTTTTTAACTCAGGAATAGCATAGCCTGAGGAACATAAATCAGGTATTGTTTTACTCAGCAGGATCAACTCTACCAGACATTGTAATGATTATTCTGCTTAAAGATGTTCTTTAAGCGTTTCGTCCATATCAGAATGGAAAAATAGACTGCTGTATGAAGTTTACTTAACTTTAGGTTATTAATATTTCAAATACAATTTCATCAACATTTCAAAAAATTCTTGCACACTAAGTCTTGGACATGATTACACTCCCTATAGAGCCTACAAACCATGAGGACCTGCTGGTTTCAACCTGAGGATATGGTCAGAAGGCTAAAGTTCATGGCAGAGAAATCATTAGCAGATCAGAAGAGAAAATCGGGTCATTTTTGGTTGAAGATTTGTAATTTGGTGAAGGGTTTAGAGGAGTTTTTGTTTGAAGTTTTTCTGCTTCCCCACTGACTACTATGAAATCCACAATCAACTCTGCTTCCAAGAAGTAACATTCTTGTGAAGCGTTTTTCAAATCAGTGGGTCAATGGGGAAACTGTTTCTGAGTTTTGAATGTGGATTTAGCAGCTGAAGATGCCTGTATTCCATTACTAAATCAGGGGCAGATTTTAGCTATGTGAACTTACCCTCATAAGGATATAGCATAGATGTGATGGCTCCACTGGCTCTTTGAGCAGAATTTATTCCCAATTCCTAATCATGCTAAATATGCAATTGATATGAGATGTATATATCCGGAGGATTTCCCAGTATATAAATCTGATAGATGCAACTGTACATTGGATGCGTCTGTATGACATCCCTAGAACAAATCACAGAAAAAACTATTTATAAACCATCCTGCACGATATGTTATTAAATGTGTGGATGTATATGGCTGCATTTACAAAATAACAGAAAATAATGCACTATAAAATTAGATGCAAGCATAACATATGGACTAGTCCAAATGGTCAATGTATTGACCAAGTGTCTCAGTTTTTATCAAGAGTGAGGGCTTAGTCCATATGTTATGCTTGCATCTAATTTTATAGTGCATTATTTTCTGTTATTTTTTAAATGCAGCCATATACATCCACACATTTAATACCATATCATGCAGGATGGTTTATATATAGTTTTTTCTGTGATTTGTTTGATTTGTCTTGAAGGAGTGGCACCTTCATGTGTGAATACGCTCCTACACTGGGAGTGATATTCAAGTGCACTTTTGCCCCACCTATCTAATAGGTGACCTTGATGAAGGTGGTACATATAGGTTTGTGTGTCTCTCCTCCCACCGGTTACTAATGCACATGGAGGTTACAAGGGGCAGCACACCATATATGCGGGGACTGTGCTCCTGAAAAATGTGCCACAGCATGAATAGTTTAGAATAGCAATCCGCCTGAACTGAGACCACCTTGTCGCCGGTAGGTGGGCTTAGATGTATTTTGATCAAAATGTATTGACCAAGTGTCTCAGTTTTTATCAAGAGTGAGGGCCTAGTCCATATGTTATGCTTGCATCTAATTTTATAGTGCATTATTTTCTGTTATTTTGACATCCCTAGAACCACTAGTATAGAGTCAGTTACAACTGTAGAGTCATATATAAAGGGTTGAAGAGTCGTCTGCTTGGTAAACACTAGACCATCCATCTCTTGCTGGAGACATGAAGACCCTTCTGAAAGGTTCCAAAAGGACAAGAGTATGGGGTATGTTTCTCTGAACGATGTGTACAATCCAGTTCTCTTTCCAAAAGTATGAGTACTGGGTATCTCCAGAAAAAAGTACCCTAGCTAGTCGTCTTGGGGGTGCCCTTGCTTGGTGCTCTTTCTGTTTAGGGAGTCTGTGTATGAATAAGAAGCATTGTAGTCCTGTCAATGCTGATCAGCTGGCATCAAATAGGCACAAGTGTTCTTTTCTTTTATTTCAAGGAAACTCAAAGATATGAATTTTTATATGCATTTTAAATGTTAAAGTCAGGTTAAAAAAAAAATTCCTGTAAAATCCCTTTAATTGTCAACATATCAATTGCTTCTGTTTCGTCTTCCAAAACAGTTCTTAGCAGAACCCTTGATGCACGTGTTGAAGTTAAACTGAAATATCAGCACTAGGTGTATATTGTGCAGTAGAGATTTATAAATTGGATTGAATTGCTCTATAATTGTATAGCAAATTTTCATCATTTTAATGTAACTTTTCCACAATGTCATTTGCATTCAACGTTTTAGAACAGTAATCCAATATTTCAAATCCAACAGAAACACACACTACACTCGAGCTACTACATTCTGCAGATAAGAAGATCTTGGAAATCAAGGCAGTTGTTCTTGTAAACAATATTCAATGAACATAAGTACCTTAAAGTGCTTTATTTTTAATTAGAGTTTTTTGATGGGTTGTTTTGGCCTAAACTCAGTTGGATAGGGAAGCAGTCTGAATGTAAGAATTTATTCCAAATTTAGTTAACATATCAAATATCAGTGAGCATTGCAGCTCATTCAGACATTTGCACAATTTCTGAAGCTGGAGATTAAGGGATCTGTGTTTTGCTATTCCAGTGCATTCAGTTGAAAATCATAAGTACCAGAAAACAAGAATCAAGTGTCGGGAAAATATGAAAACTTGAGTTTGTAACATCATGTACAAGCAGTTGCAAAGCCATCCATGAAATATTTCTTAGGTAAATGCTTACGAATGGTTATTTGTAAAAGAAGCAAACTTTACCTTAATTAATGATACATATAAAGGAACCAATTGAACGATCATTTTTTTTTACATAATGAAAATGTCAATTATCATTCTAATTTATTGTATCTATAATTAAAAACAGCTATTTTTGTTGTGTTTTATATCATGCTAATTGATTAGGTGCAATATCTTGTGTACATATAAAAAGAATATAATAATAATAAACATAAAGTTTCAATATGAACATGTACTATAGTTAGTCAGAGGCTACCTAATTAGAACAGAAGGAAAGGACATACAGTACAGGTTTCCATTACCCCTTAAATTTGTACCTTCAAATATTATAGGTTAATGCGCATGTACTTAGTTATAAAGCCCAAGTTAAAAGTAGAAACCATGTTTAACACAGTCTGATTGATAAGGCATTATGTCCCATGGACTTCTTGACTAATGAAAGCCAGTCTGAATGATCTATTTCTTAGTAAAGACTTTGTGGCATGACTAAAGGCGCCAAGTAATGGCTTCTTAAAGATGTTGACTTAAAATTAAAGCAATTCTTCTCTAGTTTATAAATAAACTTTGGAGATAAAACTATAATGAGAAAGTGATAACAATGCTTTGGTAATCTAGTTTTACCAAAAATGATATAAGGATCTACATATGTACTTACTATTATAACTTGGTAGTAGAGATGCGCAAACCAGACAAGATTCATTTTGTTTGAATTTCTGAATGCAAGATAATGAGAAAGAGAGAGAATCTAGTATGCAAATGTGTATTTCTCAACAGTATATATTTGTTGTCTAAGGGATACTGTCTAAGTATATGTGTGCAGTATAGACGATGCCCCCGCTATTCCAAGTAGCAGAGTACATGTGCACAATATTGTAGTCCAGATGAGGCATCTGGTATGGCAAATAAGTGTGCGCAGTATTGCAGGCATTGTGATGCCCCTCTGGGAAAGATATTCAAATTGGGTTTCCTGATGCCGACAGACATGATAATTGGCAAATATTTTACACAGAAATCAAGAGGAGCATTGTCTAGCCTCAAATATTTGTCATGTGCATCAACTGGTCTCTATAATAGAAATTTTACCCTCCCAAAAGTTTCTCCCATAATGCCTAGCAACTGGAAATGTTGTTTTCATCTGATTTTTTCTGTTAGCCCCTTCACCTTAAGGACCAGGCCAAATTTTGGAAATCTGACATGTGTCACTTTATGTGGTAATGACTTTGGAACACTTTTACTTATCCAAGCCATTCTGAGATTGTTTTCTCATCACATATTGTACTTCATGACAGTGTTAAATCTGAGTCAAAATATTTCATTTTTATTTATTAAAAAAATACTAAATTTACCAAAAGTTTTGAAAAGTTAGCAAATTTCAAATAGTAATACCTCCAAAAATAGTTATTACGTCACATTCCTCATATGTCTATTTCATGTTTGGATAATTTTGAAAATTACATTTTCTTTTTTTGGGACGTTAGAAGGCTTTAGAAGTTTAGAAGCAAATCTTGAAATTTTTCTGGAAATTTCCAAAACCCACTTTTTAAGGATCAGTTTAGTTCACTTTGTGAGGCTTACATAATAGAAACCACCCAAAAATCACAAAAATTAGAAACTACACCTCTCAATATATTCAAAATTGATTTTACAAACTTTGTTAACCCTTTAGGTGTTCCACAAGAATTAAAGGAAAATGTAGATGAAATTTCAGAATTTCACTTTTATTGGCAGATTTTCCATTTTAATCCATTTTTTCTAGTAACAAAGCAAGGGTTAACAGCCAAACAAAACTCAATATGTATTGCCCTGATTCTGTAGTTTATTTGGTCGTAAACTGCTGTACGGGCACACGACAAGGCGCAGAAGCAAATAAACACCATGTGGTTTTTGGAGGGCAGATTTCACTGGGATAATTTTAAGCTGCCATGTCACATTTGAAGACCCCCTGATGCACCCCTTGAGTAGAAACTCCCAAAAAATGACCCCATTTTGGCAGATTTGTTGGTACTATTTTAGGGTACATATGTTTTTGGTTACTCTATATTACACTTTTTGTGAGGCAATGTAACCAAAAATAGCTGTTTTGGCACCGTTTTTGTTATTAATTTTTGTTATGTACAGTGTTCATCTGACAGGTTAGATCATGTGGCATTTTTATAGAGCAGGTTGTTACGGACGCGACAATACAGGTTTTACATAATAAAGCATTTTTGAAAAAAAGTTTTTTTTTATGTTTATATTCTGAAAGCCAGAATATTATTTTTTATTTATTTTTTGGACGACTGTCTTCTGTAGGGGCTCATTTTTTTCAGTATGAGATGACGGTTTGATTCATACTATTTTGGAGTGCATATGACTTTCTGATCCCTTGGTAATAAACTTTTTGTGATGTAAGGTGACAAAAATGGAATTTTTTTGACACACTTTTTTTTTTTACAGGGGTTAGGTCATGTGATATTTCTATGCAGCAGTTTCTTACAGATATGGCAATACCCAATATATGTACTTTTTTATTTATTTAAGTTTTACACAATAACAGCATGTTTTAAACGAAATCATGTTTTAGTGTCTCCATATTCTGACAGCCATATTTATTTTTTATTTTTTTGGCGATTGTCTTAGTTAGGGTCTAATTTTCTGCAGGATGATACGACGGTTGATCGGTATGATTTTGGGGTGCGTATTGGTTTTTTTATCGCTTGGAATTACACTTTTTGTGATGTAAGGTGACATAAAATGGCTTTTTTGACACATTTTTATTTATTTTTTATGGTGTTCACCTGAGGGGTTAGACCAAGTGATATTTTTATAGAGCTGGTTGTTACAGTCGTGGCAATACTTTTTTTTATTTATTTCACTTTAAGGCCTCTTTCACACGGGCGTCATGTTTGACGCCCGGATAAGAGGCAGGTGCGTTGCGGGAATATGCACAATTTTTCCGCGCGGGTGCAAACGTTTGTAATGCGTTTTGCACGTGCGTGAGAAAAATCACCATGTTTGGTACCCAGACCCGAAGCTGGACTTCATCACTGGAGAATTTATTATTTTCCCTTATAACATGGTTATAAGGGGAAATAATAGCATTCTTAATAAAGAATGCATAGTAAAATGAAGTGGAAGGGGTTAAAAATAATAAAAGTTAACTTACCTTAGCCACTTGATCACGTAGTTGCGATCTGTCCTCTCTTTCCCAGCATCAGCTAAGAACTAAAGGACCTGTGATGACGTCACATCACATGGTCCAATCACATGGTCCATCACTATGGTAAGAAAATAATAAAGATCGGGTCCCGTTGCTAAGCAACCATGCGGGAAAATCGCAACGCATCCGCACTTGCTTGCCGATGCTTGCGATTTTCCCGCAGCCCCATTCACTTCTATGGGGCCTGCGTTGCGTGAGAAACGCACAATATAGAGCATGCTGCAATTTTCTCGCAACGCAGAAGTGATGTGTGAAAATCACCGCTCATGTGCACAGCCCCATAGAAATGAATGGGTCCGGATTCAGTGCGGGTGCAATGCGTCCTCCTCACGCATTGCACCCACGCGAAAAACTCGCCCGTGTGAAAGGGGCCTAACACAATAACAGCATTTTAGAAAAAAAAAAAAAACATGCTTTTGTGTCTCCATTTTCTAAAAGCCATATTTTTTTTCATTTTTTGCGCGATTGTCTCATGTAGGGTCTCATTTTTTCCAGGATAAGGTAACGGCTTGATTGGTACCATTTTGGGGTACATATAACTTTTTTGATCACTTTTAATACCTTTTTTGGGGGGGAAGTGGGGTGGGCAAAGATTTCAATTCCATCATAGATTTTCTTTTCTTTTTTTTATGGTGTTCATGCTGCGGGGAAAGTAACATGACCCTTTCATAGACTATACAGTGTACTGCAGTGTATTCTGACTTTACAAAGCTTGATTAGCCTCTTGCCTTTAGCAGGAGGATGATCAGGCCTAGCTATACCATGGCAAGCAGGAAGCCTGTGAAGGTGTCCAGTTGCTATGGTAACTATCCGGACCACTGCCACAGCAGCGGCCCCATGGGAGAGGGAGGGAGCTCCCTCCGTTAACACTTACCATACAGCGGTCCCTATGGACCGCGGCATGGAAGGGGTTAAACGGCTGCCATCGGCTAGCACTGATGTCAGTAGTTTCAAGCAGAGTGTCAGCTGTGTGCTGACACTCTGTTAACCCCTCTTGCCATCCTGAAAATGGGGGAGGGGGGGCAGGAATCGCGCACCCGCCCTTCCACTCGACCATCTTTGGGCACATCAGGGGGCACATCAGAAGCTGCGGGTCAGAGGGGGGTTAAATAACTTTATATACATATATATGTATGTATATAACAAGGTTCTGATGACCACAGTCATAGACTGTGGGCATCAGAACCTGTCATTCAGCATTAGAATCCTCTGATTGGCTAGTCTGTACAGACTAGCCAATAAGTTTGTTTGCCGGCCCGAGACCGCCCTCATTGGTCCCGGGCTTGTTAGCTGAGATCCCTGGCTGTGTGTAACAGCCGGTGTCTCAGCTCTGTCACCATGTCTGCAGACATGTCAGCAGGTGTAATTTGTTTTATTTTTTAACCCCTCAAGACACTTTAGTATACATTTTGTATTAAGAATGCTATTATTTTCCCTTATAATCACGTTATAAAAGAAAGTAATAAAATCTACAAAACACTGAACCCAAACCCTGCACTTGTGTGGAAAAAACTGGACAACGCAACGCAATCGCATTCAAAACTGACTGAAATTGCGTACGCACTCGTGCAGGTTTCCCGCAATGCACCCAGGACGCATCCGGAGCAAATCTGGGACGCCCGTGTGAAAGAGGCCATACTGATCATGCTAGGAGATGATGTTAGTAAATTGATTAAAGTCAATTTATTGTATTATTTTCCCTTATAACATTGTTATAAAGGAAAATAATAGCATCCGTCTATCTTCATTCAGCAGGACCTGCGCTGACGTCACCACGTGGTGAGCGTAATTACGTCATCAAGGTCTTTTTGCAGGTCCTGAAAGAAGAAGAAAGAAGATGATGCCGGCTATGCAATCAAGTGGATACGGTGAGTTATTTTAATTTTTTTTTTTTTTAACCCCTCAAGACACATTTTTGTATACATTCTGTATTAAGAATGCTATTATTTTCCCTTATAATCATGTTATAAGGAAAAATAAAAAAATCTACACAACATAGAACCCAAACCCCGCACTCGCATGGAAAAAACTGAACAACGCAACGCATTAGCAGTCAAAACGGACTGAAATGATGTGCACACTCGCGCGGGTTTCCCGCAATTCAGCCAGAACGCATCCGGAGAAAATCCTGGATGCCCGTGTGAAAGAGGCCATACTGATAGGCAATTTAGATTGTGAGCTCTACTGTTTCAATGAGGGATAATTTAAAGTGCTGCGTAATATGTCAGCGCTATATAAATAAAAAAAATAAAAAAAAAATAATAAACCCTGTAGCTATACATGAGCTAGGCAGCTCTGTCTCGGAAAGCTCCAAAATGCCTTAAATTGCATAGGGACTTACTTACCAATCTTTTTTTCTGCTAATTTTAATAAATTGCATCCCTTTCACATTTGAGAAATGTTGGGCTCGAAAGCATCAGTGCTGCCTTGGGAACTAATCTGTAGGTCTTACCACATAATTATTCAAATTAGATTTGCTACTTACTACTCATACAATGTGACATTTTCATGAATAAGTCTCAAGTCAGTGTTATTGTTTTGATAACTCTGAATAAGGGCTCATGCACACGACCGTTGTTGTTTTGTGGTCCGTTTTTCACAGATCTATTGTTCCACGTCTGAGGTTTTTTTTTCTCTGATTTAAGTCCTCTTCCGTTCCGCTATTCCACAAAACATATCCGTATGGTTTCGTATGTGATCCGTTTTTTTGGCGGATCGGAAACGGAAACAGTAACTTATTAATCACCAAACACATGAGCAATATGGGCTGGGCATAACATTTCTACAGTATGGATCTGTAAAATACAGATGAAATACAGATGATATACGGATGTATTCCGTGTGCGTTCCGTATTTTTTGTGGACCCATTGACTTGAATGGGGCCTCGGACCGTGATTTGCGGACAATAATAGGACATACACTACTTTTTTTTGCGGAACGGTCATGCAGACAAACGGAAACGGAATGCACACGGTCTACCTTCCGTATTTTTTACAACTCCATTGAAGTGAATGGTTCCGCATACGGGCTGCACAAAAAATGTAATGGAAGCGGAAAGAAAATACGGTCATGTGCATGAGCCCTAAGAAGAAGAATTATTCAGTAATTATACTATTATTAACTTTTATGTAAATATTAAGGGGGGTCATTTATTAAGAAAAAAGCACCAGGCCTCTCCATAACTTTGACTCATCCAGCGCCAGTTCTAAATATAAGAAAGCTTCCTTGCTGTCTTATATTTAGCTTATGTTACATTCGTGTTTTCACAGACCCATAGATTATAAGGGGCATGAGGGATCCGGGAACACGGACCAAGATAGGACATGCATCCGTGCTGAAAACACAGTACCACTGACTGTGCTAAAACACTGATGTGTGAATACACACATTCAAATGAATGGGGATATGTGCTGTATGTGGAGTACGTGAAACACTGGCGTGTGAATGAGTCTTAAACCAGGCATAGAAAATAATGAACAAGACCAGTCAGCAGTGTTCCCTTTCCCCGCCGATGCCACACCCACAATTTTAGACCTGGCGTGAGCAGGGAAAAGTTGCAGATTGAGATACAACTAACCGCCATCTGCACCTGAAACACACCTAATATAGGCATATTTCAGTGTAATAAACGACCCGCTAAATTTTATAATGATAAAATCCTACTGGTTCCAATAGTTGACATTGATCACAGGGTTAATTCAAAGTTACACAAAAAAAAAATATATAAATATATATATATATATATATATATATATATATTTATTTATACACAGTATATAATCAAATGTCACATGTTATTTGATAGATTTGGTTCATTTCTAAATATGTCTACTAATGTTACTGCAGTTTTTATGCAACTCTGAAACATTTGTGACTTTTTAATTTCTTAAATTTGCCCTACACCTCATTACACCACATTAACTTTTTTGAACTTTTCAAAACCTGAGTAAGTGTTTTAAAATTACACATTTTTGCACAAATAAGACCAAAAGGTCATAATCTCCATTTCTGGCGTGCAAGGCTTCATAAATTCTCCCCTAGGCCTGTATAAATACTGTATTTTTCATCAGTATTTGAAAGCTGAAACCAGGAGCGTGCCCTAAACACAGAACAGGTAAGATTTGTTTTCATTATACATTTTCTCTATAGATTCCACTCCTGGTTTTGGCTTGTAAATACTTGTGAAAAATACTGATCAAATACTGATTATGTGATAGTGGCTGTAGTCTAAGGCTGGCTTGACACGTCCGTTAAACCCGGATGTGAGCAGTCTGTGGTAGCGTGGGCTGGATTTGTTCTTTACAGCCGGAGCGCACGGCGTCATTGGTTGCTATGATGCAGGGTAGTAATACACTGGTATAGATCATACCAACCAATGACACCCGCACTACCACGGACTGCTCACGTCCGGGTTTAACAAACGTGTGAAACCAGCCTAAGATGTAATAAGGATTTCAATTACTCAATAGGGGAAGCCTACTAAGCGAAATGTTTCAGAATTCTAGCTTAATTTGCCTTAAAAATATACATAATTAGGAATTAAGCCTTGTTCACATTTCCGTTTTTCACTGACGTGTTCTGTCTGCATTTTCAGCAGACAGCACATGTAAACATTGATTTAAATGTGTCTGCTAACATTTCAGTATTTTTTTTAATCATGGGGACATGCACTACTTCAATCCGTGATGCACATCAAGCACGCCCATTGAAATCTAAGGGTCCGTAAAAATCACTGACACAACACAGATGGCATCTATGTTGTGTTTGTGGTGCGTCCATTTTTCACTGAAGACTAAAAGGAGATTCTTTGGAAAATAATTTCCAGATGAGCAACTTCAGTGGATTACGTATGACACAAGACTGGTAAAAGCGGACACATGGACCAACCACGGACATCTTCACTGATGAAACACGTACACTTTTTTTTTCATGGACGTGATACTGACACAGAAATGTGAACAAGGCCTTAGTATGTGTTTTAGATGCACTTTGTGCCTGGTTCCCCAAGGGGCACAGCTAGACGGGAAAAAGGTGTAACTTAGCAGAAAATGCAGCGTGAAAAAGAAACCTAAAAAACCCACAAAATTTTGAATTAAAGTAAGCCAACCAATACATATAAAGACTATATATAAACCTAGTCAAAAGTGTCAGGGCAATGTTATGATCCAAATGTACACTGTCTAGATATTAGATTGGAATAATAAACCTACCCCATTTAATTTTTAATTTTAAAGGGATTGTCTGGTATACAAAAAATCATTTAGGAATTCTAGGCTAAAAGTGGATCATATCCAGTCAAACCTTTATCTATAAACCATTGTGAAAAGCAACTGCAAAAGAGCAATTTTCAGCCTAGGGTACCCCAAAAGTTTGTGTATTAAACAGTAATGGGGTCACTTATCAAACTGTTGTCAAATAGAACTGGCTCAGTGGCCCATAGCAACCAATCATATACCTTCTTTCAATTTCCAAAGGAGCTGTCAAAAATAAAAGGTGGAATCTGATGGGTTGCTATGGGCAACTAAGCCAGGTCTACTTTACACTGGTTTGATAAATGACCCCATAAGTCTAATGACTTTATTGGAAAGGGTAATGCTCCATTCCCATGTGGTAGTGTTACAGAGAAACTCCGTGCTTGCTGCCACAGATGACCGGTAGAGGATTATAGGATATAGGAACATCCATATTACTATGATAACAATGTATATTTTTCATAGTATAACACATTTATTGCATACAAGTATATCAGGAAAGCAAAGGAGAGAGATTTCAGGCAAAATTTTGCATTAAAGTGTAACTCTTGCACTCTTCACTACTTTCTCACACCACCATGCCACTTGCTATCTCACTTCCAGAATCCGTGACTTTGCTATTAATGCACCCTATCAATCAACCTCTCAGTCCCTGGCTGATATATTGCCTTGATATTTTCATTTACCACTGTTATAGTGAAGAACAATTGAGCTAAGTGTCCCATACCTGGTGAGTTTGGACAGAGGCCTGACGGAGGTAGGTGTTTCTTCTCCTGCCATCTACACCCATTTCATCTCCTTCAGCATCAACTTATTAAAGCGACAGAGCAGGGGTGGTGGATGCTTGGTCCTTTCATCAGACCAGAAGACTGATTTCAATACAGGGCTTTACGTTCATGAAAACCATCCCTGTATTCCCTATCATTCATGCAGAAATGATCAGAGTCATACACTGTATACTAACCATTATGCTGTATACGAAATTACATAACACTCATACAATACAGGATGCAGAGTTAAAGATGTCTCTGGAGGTGCACGTGGATGGAGCCAGACCTAGTTATGTCCAATATACCCTCTTTATATACTATATAAATGTGATTTTTATGATTATTACTCATCAGTATACCAAGTTGGATCTTGGTCTTTAATACAGTATGTGGCAGCGGCTGCAGCTGTTTCTGGGATGGCGTGTGCGTCTTCGAGCTTGGGAGTTCGCATGTGTATGCTAGTGACAGTCTGTGTGTGTTGATCTCTTTGCTCCTTAACTAAACCCGCCTGAAAGTAAAACATGGAGACATGATATCAAGTGTGACTAGTATGAATTGTCACGCATCTGTGAGACATTCAGCTAGTCCGGAGGAAAAGTTAATATTAACCATGGTAGATAAATGTCAATTTCTGAGGGTTTTGACATAATATTATGTTTATATTAAAGGGAATATTATTCTGTTTCTCTCCCGCTCTGAACCCTCTGGTTTCCCTTTCAGAAAACTGATAAAATATGTGATCATCCTCTGCCAAGGATCTCAATTCCTCTTCTGTGCAGACGGCAGGGTTTATATGATAAAATTTTAATGACCCTGGACCTGCATAATAATGTGAGGCACCAGCACATTTTCAATAACGCTTACGATTCTGTGAAGACTGGCACCGAGTGATATCCCTACAGCTGAATCCTCCATGGCCTGAGTAGCAAGCTTGCAGAAGATAGACTCAGCTCCAGAGAAAGCACCATTATCATTCAGCAGTCGTACTGATGAAACAGATTTATGAAACCCTGCCAACAAAACTATATTACAGACTGTAAATTAAAGTAGGGTTTAACTCATCCCCAGCCAAAGGATGGAGCTTTCATATTTAGGATTACATTTTATGACACAGCCTACATAACTCCTCGACCCCTTCACCTTCTCAAAATTGAAGCAGGAAAAATGAGTCAGGTTGCATCTTGGCCATTGTCTAAAAAGTGACAAGATTTCTTCGTCGTTTTGGAGCTTTCTTCTTAATACGTGCTTTACTAAGTGTAATTATCACTTGGTAGATGAGCTTGAGGTTGGCTGACAATTGTAAGAAGGATACATAGCAAGTATACACATCCCTGAACATCAATAATACATTTCAAAGCTCAGTCATTTGTATTGGTAATGACGAGGAGCTCAGATATGTCACTGCTAAGGTAGCATTTCTCTTAGTTTAAATTGGAGCTCTAGTGACAGGTGGAAGAGAGAATGGCTTCATGGCTTAGCACCCAGTTGTCTCCTTTGTGTCATGTAGTAGAAGTTAGCTGAAGGACACATTAAATTTAAATCTTCTCATACAAATTAAAAGTAGAAATGCAGTATGGATAGATACTGTTATATGGTTATGCATTCTATAAGTTTTGCTTTTTAATGTTTTTTTTTTTTTTTTTAAAGCTGCCAATTTTGGCAATATTTTGAATAATATTTTTTTTTTAACAAAGCCATTAAAGTTTTTTTTTTGCAAGGCAATGCATACATATAAATAATCACCCTTTTTCATATTTTAGTGGGGAATATAAAAAAGACTGCTTAGCAGGTTAACTTTTCACTATAGGTCATTATAAATGTGATGATACCAAATATGTATAGTTCTTCTGTTTTATTACTTTTGCATAATAAAAATATATTTTGCCATTCACTTGTCCATATGAAGGTTTGTTTGGGTGCAATGAGTTTTAAGTGTTTATTAGTACCATTTGAGATACATATAATTTATAGAATCATTTTTATGCAATTTTCATTTGGGGAGAGGGAAGATAGCCATCATATATTTATTTTTTTTCATCCTTTTTACAATGCACAATGTTACAAAGAATGCATTGAAAAGTAATTATTAGTTTATTTTTTTCATAAATGAATAATACAAGCAAGTATAAGAAACTTTGTAATACATATTATCAGTGGAAGATGCTTCCTTCTCCTCTTATCAGACTCATCTTCTACTCTCTCTCTCTCTCTCTCTCTCTCTCTCCATTTTACTAGCTCTTAATTCACTTCTGTAATCTGATTGCAGTGAACATGGGTTGCATGCTCACTAAAGTATCAGATTACATGGAATCATATGGCAAGGGAAGGGGGAGGAGGATAAGAAGGGATAGGTTTCTGGAAACAGATAGTGGAATAGAAAGATCAAGATATGGCTTTTGGCATTCAAGTGATTTACTGTCCTATTTAACTGAATTTACTGGATTCACATCTAAATGGCTTCGTTCTGCTATGTAATGTCCCCTATTAGTGCTGCTTATGAAGGTGTGCTACAGAAAGTTAGGGCGTAGTATCTCCAGTTATGCATGCTCTGTTTCTAAGAAGACATCTTTCTACACAGTCTTCACTAACTAGGTCAGAAAAAAATGGAGAATTACAGATAGATTGCATAGGAAAAAAACTGCTCAAACTTGCCACTGTAAAAGCCATATAATAGTATTATTCCTGTGTACACCCTCATGGCAATATATTCTGAAAAATGAACTGAAAAACATATATCGTTTGGTTTCACATTGTTTTTACTATTTTTAAAGAAAAAAGAAAACAATATCCAGACCAGAATGATTAAGCTATGATTGACAAAGTATAAACTATTAGTGGTGCATGTCAATGTTTACATAGCCAAGGCAGTGCACCCTCTATTTTTAGTTCTGCAGCAAGGAATATTTTGAGGCAGGATCACATTTACATTGGGGGGGCATCTACCCTTGTTGTGGTACAGACTGCCATTGGCATGGTAATAGTCATGTTGGATATCCTTCTGTGGTATGCCATTCAAGTTTTATCTTGGAGCCTCAGATCAGCCAAGGTGGTTGGCTGCTTTGCTCAAAGATCTATATCTCCATCCAGTCCTAGACATTCTTGATAGGGGATATATCTAGCAATAAAGCTGGCCAGGGGAGCAGCTGGATAGTCTAAATATCATGTTGTATAGCAAGGACAGTGTGGGCAGGTCTTTTATTGTTGGAACATCAAGTCTCCTGAGTCAAAAAAGGCAGTAGGACTGGTTTCATAATCTCTAGGAAAATTGCTGGTCAACGTTCCTTGATGCGGCCATCAATGGCAAACCATAATGTTCAGTGATGAAAGAAGGATCTGCCTTGGGGTTAATGATGAACCTGAGCAGTGGATCTAACTCTATTTAATAAAAATAAATCACTAATATGCTATGAAAATTAGTTATCTAAATTGGAAGAGTAGTAACTGGGATTTGTTTTACATTTTAAGCATATTTTCTACAATCAATATTCTTTGCACATAGACTTTTTAGGGAAAAAAAATATCATTCCTTAAAAGAGACGCTAGGTATCTCGTACATGATGTGTTGTTTTGAATTTTCAGCTAATGTCATGTAACCTGCTTGGTGCTATACTCCAACAGACAAGCATGCCCTCTGCATAACCCTATGAAGTACATTATGTTAGTAAAGGAAGATCAGGAGGTTAAAAAAATAAACTTTTCAAAGAAAACTGATGCTCTGATATTTGCTCATTTGCAGCTTCTCATATGCTCCTTTAACCCCTTAACACCCAGCGCCGTACATGTAGATGTCAAAAAGCCATTTCTTTTGTCATCCTACATCACAAAAAGTGTAATAGCAAGCGATCAAAATGTCTTATGCACCCCAAAATAGTGCCAATCAAACCGTCATTTCATCCTGCAAAAATTATACCCTACCTAAGACAATCGTCCAAAAAATAAACTATGTCTCAGACTATGGAGACACTAAAACATGAATTTTTTTTTTTTATTCAAAAATTATTTTGTTGTGTAAAACTTAAGTAAATAAAAAAAGTATCCATGTTAGATATTTCCATGTCCATAATGACCTGATCTATAGAAATATCACATTTACCCCTTAGCTGAACACCATCAAAAAAATTAAATAAAAACTGTGCTAAAAAAACATTCTAGAATTGCTAGAATATAATTAAAAAAAAAAAGTCTCTCAAAATGTTGTAGGATACTTATCGGCGCTGCAGATCCACCTGCGTGACGTGGGTCAAGTTCACATAGAGTTAAAGCGAATAAATAATGGTGGTCGCGCTTGCCCAATACTTTTATCCCACCAATAAAAATAAAAATAAAAGCGCTGCAAAAGAGCCGATGGATTATAGATTTATATTCATTACCCAATTTATCACACTAGTGGGTCCTTTAAAAAAATCCTTATATAGGAATTGGTTTACTTTAAAAATGACCCGGTTTTAGGGCGGGTTCTTTGTGATCGTTCCTCTGTTATTTACCGCAGAGCTCTAAATATATGAGATACTTTGGTCCACAGCTTTATCTCTACCAAACCAGTGAAAGTGGAAAAGAACCGGTTCACATGGTGCGGTTTCTGTAGTGCTTACAAGAACCGCACCAGGGAGGACAAAAAAATTAAAAATGTACAACTTGCTATATCAAAAGCAGGTATGACGCATAAGGTAAAAGGTGAGATGTCATGTGAACAAATGGGGGTAGTCTATTTAGTGGAGTGCCCGTGCGGGCTCCAGTATGTAAGCAGAACCCTCCGCAAACTAAAAAACACGGATACAAGAGCATATTGGCAATATCAAAATAGGCTTGGAAAATCATAGTGTCCCGATCCACTTCAAACTTTACCATAACAAAAATCCGACAGGTTTGAAATTTATGGGATTAGAAAAAAGTTAGATTGAATTGGCGGGGAGGGGATCCAATATTTGATATAAATCGCAAAGAAGTGGAGAGGATTTATAAAATGGATACCTTGAAACCAGGCTAGCTGAATATCGAATTTGATCTTAAGCCCTGCTTGGTTAATTAGCTAAAGTGTGTGAACCGCCTCTTGTATATTCGCTCTGTTAATAGAGGTAATCGATAGGTATGCGATTTAATGTGTATTTAACAAAGAGAAGATTTAATGCGGCATTTAACTAGCTGAATAGGTGTAGGATTTAATTGGATAAAAATGGACATGTGATCGGACTGTTTGGACAGGTGACCTTCTTATAAATGAAAAGAGGTGTTCACCTCTGGATCAGGTGACTAGGGTAATAGGAGTTGTAGGATGTCACTGGAAGAGTACGAACATGTGATCTAAGATATGACCATGTAACTTTTTTATCAATGAAAAGAGTGGTAACTTGGAAATGAAAGGAGGAGAGATTTATTCATTGCGGTTTACTAAGAAAAGAAATGAAACTTATTGCCACATTCTATTTGTGATTTTATATATGCTGATTATATGGATTTCTAAACTGTATGTTATTGCTGGATAAGAGTTTTAGTGTTTTTTAAAGAATATGTTGTAACCTTGAGAGAAAGGGAGAAAAAAAAAAAGGGGGGGGCGTGCCTTATGCATTGCCCTTAAATACCACCCCTGAAAGGGGTGGTATTATCGCCCGTGACGAAGCTGACAGGCGAAACCTAGGTCGGGTGCTATACGAGGAATGAACTATCTGGTTTTATGCTTTTAAAATTCACTATAAATAAAATCCTTGGGAATTTTATCCTTGTGGAACTTCACTATTTTGCGACAAATTTTCATTTCAGCGGTTTGGATGTTTTTTTGGTGCATCGACCCCTGAACTCTTTTGTGTGGCTGCATTGTTAAGAGCTTGGAAATCCGATATACCTTTACCTGACGGATCCCTACGTACTGGGCATCACTAAAAGTGCAACACCAAACGATCAAAAAGGCGTATTACCCAAAAAATAGTACCAATCTAACCGTCACCTCATACCGCAAAAATGAGCCCCTATCTACGACAATCGCCAAAAAAATTAAAAAACTATGGCTCTCAGAATATGGAGACACTAAAACATGATTTTTCTAATGCCAAAAAGCTGTTATTGTGTAAAACTTAAATAAATAAAAAAGTATACATATTATATATCGCCGCATCCGTAAGAACCTGCTGTATAACAATATCACAGGCTATAACCTCTCAGGTGAACACTGTAAAAAAAAATGTGTAAAAATGAGCCATTTTTTGTCACCTTACATCACTAAAAGTGTATTACCAAGTGATCAAAAAGTCATATGCACCCCAAAATTATACCAATTAAACAGTCATCTCATCCCGCAAAAAATGAGACCCTATCTAAGACAATTGCCCAAAAAATAAAAAAAACTAGTGATCTCAGACTATAGAGACACTAAAATATGATTTTTTTGTTTCAAAAATGATATCATTGTGTAAAACTTAAATAAAACAAAGTATATATTTTAGGTATTCCCATGTCCATAAAAACCTGCTGTATAAAAATATCATATGACCTAACCCCTCATTTGAACACTGTAAAAAAAAAAAAGTGTGTCAAAAACGGCATTTTTTGTCACCTTACTATGTTATAAGGGAAAATAATAAAACCGACATAACACCTAACCCAAACCGGAACTTCAGTGATGAAATCCTGGTTCGGGTCTGGGTTTTTGCGTTCTGTATATGGACCGTATATGGAACCATTCATTTCAATGGGTCCTCAAAAAAAACAGAAGGTACTCCATATGCCTTCCATTTCCGTACTTCCGTTTTTCCGTTCCATTCAAAGATAAAACATGCCCTATTGTTGTCCGCATAACGGACACGGATAGTACTGTTCTATCAGGGGCCAGCTGTTCTGTTCTGCAAAAAATGGAATGCACATGAACGTCATCTGTATTTTTTGCGGATCTGTTTTTTGCAGACCGCAAAATACTGAAAAAGCCATACGATCGTGTGCAAGAGGCCTAAATGTTCCGCCAATCACTCGAGCAGGCATATGAATTATTGTTTCTGGGCTGCAGACTGTGCTGTCTAAACAGAAACAATGCAGCTGTATGAGGGCAAACGATCACAATAGCTACCGTTTATCCTCATACTGTGGAGGTAATCGCTGCATTTAAATGTAGTGCTTCACCCCTACTAAACATGCAGCTGACTGTCAGCAAGGAATGCTTCATTCCTGATAATCGACTTTAAGCTCGGCCCATGTAAACTCAACTTAATGTCAGCATACAATTCTTGCTAGTGGGATTAAGTTTCTCCAAACACCCGTTATTGATCATTTTTGTAGGATGTTCCAACACTATCTCAAAATGGCCCTTTACATGGGACTAGAATCCCAAAGATAATTGCTAATGAGCATTTATAGGTACGCTCATTGGTGATTATCTGGCAGTGTAAATATACCACCGATTACATGGTGAACAAGTTCATCAGGTGATTTGATCATTTGTGCGCAGACAAAAATTATCGTTTACTGGCAGCAGATCGTGCTATGTAAACATGATCTGCTGTCGGCAAACATCGAGTCAGTATGGAGAAGAGTGATAATATTAGCGATTGCGCCTCCCCATACCCTGGAGCTGTGTCATTCTGTGTAAAGGGACATCAGGGCCGGTGCAAGGTTTTTTGCCAACACAAGCGAACCTACATTTTGGCGCCCCCCCCCCCCCCCACACCCCCCTCCCCCGCAGCTCTCCGGGGGGGGGAGCGCCAAAATGTAGGTTCGTCCCATAAGACGCACCTAGGTTTTAGAGGAGGCTAATAGGAAACAATATTTTTCATTCCGCCTTAGGTCAGACCAGCCATCAGACCCCCGTTGTTAATTAGACCTCAGCTCACAGGCACAGCCCCAATGCCTCAGATCAGACCCCCATGTCAGCCATCAGCCCTCCATGGCATATTTCTCCCCGTCCATGGCACAGACAGACTACAGACATTGTCTCCGGCCCATCATGTAACCCCATCCTCACCCATGTCACATTTATCCCCCTCTATTCGATAGCTCTAACACCTAAAGCAATTATTTTTTTTTAAACCTGATGTTTCTCCAGATGATCTTATGCTAAAAGTAGTGGTAATAGAGTGTCAAAGGTCTATAGAAGCAGGTACACTATTTTTACAAACCTTTGAGACTCTATTAACACTACTATCAACATCAGGTCATTTAGAGAAACAGCATGTTTTTTTTTATTATATTTTTCCTTTAGGGGTTAAAATATAACTTTCATTTGATTGCTCTAACACATAAAGAAAAAATAATTTTAAAAACCTGCTGTGTCTCTAGATGACCTTATGTTGACAGTAGTGTTAATAGAGCCTCAAAGGTCTGTAAAAATAGGGTAACTGCTTCTATAGACCTTTCAGACTCTATTACCACTGCTATCAACATAAGGTCATCTTGAGAAACAGCAGGTTTTTAATTTGTTTTCCTTTAGGTGTTCAAGCAATCAAATAAGTTATGTTTTAACACCTAAAGGGAAAAAAAGAATTTTAAAAACTTGCTCCTTCTCTAGGTGACCTTATGTTTATAGTAGTGTTAATAGAGTCTCAAGGGTCTATAAAAGCAGTTACCCTATTTTTACAGACCTTTGAGACTGTATTAACACTACTATCAACATAAGGTCATCTACAGAAACAGCAGGCTTTAAAAAAATCCCTTTAGGTGTAAATTGCAATCAAATGAACCTCACCAGGGCACTGCTGTGGTCACCTCACCAGGGCACTGCTGTGGTCACCTCACCAGGGCACTGCTGTGGTCCCCTCACCAGGGCACTGCTGTGGTCACCTCACCAGGGCACTGCTGTGGTCACCTCACCTGGGCACTGTTGTGGTCCCCTCACCAGGGCACTGCTGTGGTCACCTCACCAGGGCACTGCTGTGGTCACCTCACCTGGGCACTGTTGTGGTCCCCTCACCAGGGCACTGCTGTGGTCCCCTCACCAGGGCACTGCTGTGGTCCCCTCACCTGGGCACATGCTCTTTGCTCAGCACAGTCCTGCCATATATGCTGGGTAGACGTTAGAAGGAGGTCTGTGATGTCACTGGTCACATGATCCACTGTGAGAAGGCAGGCCAGCTCCAGAGAGAAGGGGGTGTGGAAGGATGGACCAATAGCAGGGCAGCTAGCTGATACTGGCCAATCATCAGCCTCCTGCTCCTATCTGTAGCTTAACACAAGCCAGCTCAGAGTGAACACTGGCTGTGGAGGGCGCCCGGCAGCGCTGCTGCTGATGGCAAGTAAGTGATAAAAAAAATGGTTTGTTTTTCCGCCCACCCCTTTCTCTGTGCAGGGTGCGCCCTAAGGCAGCCGCTTGGTCTGCCTTATGGAAGCACCGGCCCTGAGGGACATTAACTGATATGTATGCTCACCTTTACATTAACTATCTCTTGGAATAGGACCTACCCAATTCCAAATATTATACATACCTGTCCCTGCCACTGTGGCGATCTTTGTTTACATGGGCAGCTTCTTCCTCACTTCTGTATATTAAATTCCCAAGCATTGATTGTCATGAACTGCTCAGGAATCACATAAATGTCTATGCATACAAATATCCTTATATTTATTTATGAAAAGGTTGGGAGAGTTTCATACCATTCAATCAATGGTGGTTACAATTTAAAGGGGCTGGGCCATCTCACATATTGGTGACATAGTGCTAGGATATGTCACCATGTCAGATAGCTGTAGATCCCACTTCTGGGAACTGTGCACTTATCTCTAGAACATGGCCCTCAAAATGAACTAGGGCATCTGTACAAGCATGGCCACCTTCCATTCATGTCTATGGGAATGGCAAACATAGCTGCTTGTACCACTCTTTTTCAAACTAACAGTGTGCTCTCCTTCTCTTTGGGGACGCCGTTCTAGAGGTAGGTGTGGGCCCTATAGGTGTGATACACACCTATCTGACATTGATAGCATATCATAGTGGTATGCCACTAATGTGTGAAATGGAACAACCCCTATAACAAATACTGTGTGCTGTTTGATAAATTTGGCGCAAAGTACTCCAACACAGACTAAAGGAAAACTGACTTAAAATATTACCCTCATGATAAAGTTCCCTATAAGTCTATATCAACATACTGGCTACAGATCTTTACCTGTATTGTGTTACAATAGAAAAATAAAAAATATTTACTTCTTGGACTAAGAAAAGGCTGTGAATTTTTGAACATTTAGAATTTACAAAAACATTGATACACATGTTTGGACTGCCCCAGCAGAGTACCAGAGGATCCTTTGTTGGGCCTAAACATATTAAGTGCCACTAGCATGTACTTCTTATGGTTGATTTACAAACAAGAAGTTAGACCTTGACTATATACAACAAAAGAAAAACAAATAGGCGGTACTCAACAAAAAGTGGGTTTCTTTATTCCAAAATGTCATAAAACATCACCGATGCAGGCATGGGTCAGCCAAACCTGACTCAAGTGACTCAATGTTTTATAACATTTTGGAATAAAGAAAACCACTTTTTGGTGAGTGCTGCCTATTTGTTTTTCTTTTGTTGTATATTTAAAAAGGCTTGGAGGCAGAGCACCACCTTGAATGGTGAGGAAGACCCAATCCTAGAGGCTTGTTTGAAGTGTGGAATTTAGGCAGTGCCACCCCGTCTGTACCCTTGAAATATTTTTTAGACCTTGACTATATATTTGTGTGTTCAAAGAAAACAATCTAATAAATTGCTACTTACATTAATGTTATCCTTAAGTGTTACGGCCATGCTGCGGTAACAGCACAGCTTGTTAGCACAGTAATTGCAAATTGCTGTTCTGTAGCTGTACTTTCAACGTGAAATCACAGCAAGTACAGGTGCAACAGGGCAATTTGCTGTTATCCATGTGTGGTTACTACAACTCAGCCAAATCATGTACGGGCTTCCTAATAAAGAACCTATCTGACATTGATATAACATCGTAATTGAACCTCAGCACAAGTCTAGGATAAGGCTTTTGTGGGTGCGCGTCCCCTATGACCTCTTCCACCCAAGACGTCAGGTACAGACGAGTAGTAGTTATGTGGAGACAGCACGCCAAGAGATAAATTGATGCTTCACGCCGTGGATCCACAAGTAACCGGCACAGTCCTGCTTGATAAAGGGTTCCGAACTAGGCCCGAAACGTTGCAATAACAAACTCTGTACCATTGGTATAATAAATACTTACTTGAAGCATCAATTTATCTCTTGGCGTGCTGTCTCCATATAACTACTACTATCTGACATTGATGGCATATCCTAGTGATATACCACCACTGTTTGAGGTCAGACAACTCCTTTAGTAACTAGCTACCAAGGCAAACACAGAGAGGAAGAACTTTTGACTGAACAGAAAGTATCCGGCTTTGCTAGATACAGTAAATTCTGGCAGTCTGTTCCTCTGCCAGAATAGGCTGCTGTAGTTCAGAACAGTTATGTGAACATAACCTAAACCAATGTGCAACGGAGAATGACCTCACTGACTTCTGTCAGACTTTTGCAAATGTCAAGAGGCAGCCGATAAACTGTGATATCACCCATTGTGAAATGGTGAATTCTGATTTATCTATACAAAGGGGTTACTTGTCATTGTATTCTGCCTGTGATGCTAATGAGATAGCTATTGAAAAGTTACTTATACAGAAAAGGATATCAGGACCTAGTGGCCAGTGTGAGATTTGCTGTTATATTTATATATATATATATATATATATATATATATATATATAATTTTTTTAAAATATAGATAGTGACATGGGGAAAAAAATCTAAAGAAAATATGTATAACACAAAATGTGATTTAAATAGGCCATTTTCTAATGATGCATTCCCTTTATACACAAAAGGGAAATTTATTAGGATCTGTGTTTTGTACTTCATTCTTAATTTGCACTGGACTGGAGTAACATGCCCCAAATTAATTAAGAAGTGCACACCTCTTAATAAATGTGGTGCATGCCGGGCCGTCTGTACTCCAGAAATAAGAAAAACTTCAGGAGCTGGAGTAGATTTCTAGTCTAAAGTGCACCAGTTTTTTGGTGCACATGTTAAATTTCCACTGGGACTCGCCTAATCTCACCTATGGCCAAAGCACAAACTAAAAAGTTGCAACTTGTTGCTCTTGTGACAAAATTTGGGACATTTTTACATGTAAGGGTACTTTCACATTTGCAGCATAGCTATCCAGCAGGCTGTTCCAGCGGGACACCTGCAGTGAAGTTAGTGAAGACCAGCTCTGTATAGGGGGGTCTTGCAGTGAAGTTTCCAGGTCTGGCTGAAGCCTATAGTCCTCCTACAAGCTCTCCTCTTATCAGATAAGGCTTTCATTTATACACTGAGCAGCCATATCTGTCTGGGCTCTACATTCTCCAGAACTGCTAAGGGAGTGTTTGCCAAGCACAGGCATGTGGAGAAGTTCACACACACAGCCCAGCACTGTTATCTCCTGTCAGGAAGAACCTGGCTTTTTATACATTCCCTTACAATGTTGACTCACTATCAGTTCCCAGTGCACGCAGCGTGCTCCGTCCTCATCTGGTAGACGGAAGGAGCATAGCAACCTGATTTTATCTCAGGTAAATATAACCAATACTGGGGACTTTTAGGTGGCTTTTAGGGGTTATTTATTAAACAATCAGAAATTAAAACAGGGCCAACAAGGTGATAATAATCACCAAAATCCAATAGTAAAAAAAAAAAAAATTTGACAGTTATCCTTTAATGGGGATGGAGCGGCAGCACACTGGTACTTGCGGCATGGCGGTTCCGGCTGGCTGTTCACCCCCCAGAAGAGCCTGCCGGATAGCTATGCTGCAAATGTGAAAGTACCCTTAAGGAATAATAAATCAACCCCAAAGTATATTAGAAAGCTGCAGAGCTATTAATTATATAAGTAAGCGTCATTTACTTATAATTTGCCCCTAAAAGTCATATAGAGTATTACACAAGGGGTCTTCAAAAAGTTTGTGTGCTTTTATAGTTTTATTGGAAACCGTGATAGCCGGAGAGGTAGAAATTGGTTGTGTCTGAGAGTGTCATGTGACTAGTCTGTCTGGCAAGCTGGCTGACATTGCAGTTTTGTATAAGAGTTGTCACACTGTGGTGAAGATAGCTGCAAAACGTATACATTGCACCAAATAGGTGTTTCTCATATGCTTTTTGTGCTCAGCTTACAGTGAAATGATGGAAACAGCGTGGAATGAGACCTTTAATTGGCTGTGACATCACAGGGGCTGGCTAGCTGCTGATTGGCTGTCTGCACAGCATTATGGGTGATCTTGCTTTTCCAGGCTTTTTACTTTTACTTTGTAAAATGTGTAGTTGCCATTTTAGGAAAAGAAAAAAAAAACTATTTGTTACCACAAATTAGTTGCAAATTGGATCTTTTTCTAATCTTAACATCGAATTCCAGTTCAGATGCTTCAATTCACTCATCACTAATTACTACATTGTAATTGACTCAATAACTAGTGATGAGTGAGCATGCTCGGCCGAACTAGTGTTTGGCTCGAGCATTGCAATGCTCGTGTTCAGCCGAGTATTCGGCCGAACACTGCATGTGCTTGTGTGCCATTGAGCAAAATGTAAGTCAAAGGGAGAACCCCAAGCACCCTCTGTTCAGAAGAGGAGAGGGTGTCTTGTTCCCAAAAAAACAGCCAGCTTTTTCGGATCTGAGTTTTCACTCGCGTGAAAACTCAGATCCAATGGTATATTCTAACACAGAAGCGTTCCCATGGTGATGGTGATATAACAGGCGCGTACATACCGGCCCCCTGCTGCCCGGCGGCACCCGACCTCTGACAGGGTGCTGTGATCCGCACAATAAACCCCTCAGGTGCTTCACCTCAGGGGTTAAATGCGTTATTCACAGCGCCCTGTCAGAGGTCGGGTGCCGCCGGGCAGCAGTGCTCCTAACCTATCCTCCCCAGTTTTAAAATCATTGGTGGCCAGTGCGCCCTAACAAATCATTGGAAGCAAGTGCACCCTCCCCCCCCCCCCTCGCAGGTGAGTATAATGCTGCTGAGTGACTAACTGACCATGGCAGCCAGGACATCAGTAGCGTCCTGGCTACTATGGCAACGGATCGGAGGCCGGCGATTACACTGGGACTCCGATCGGAACTGCCGCTGTCACCAATGATGGGGGGGACCCTGTGGCCACTGCCACCAATTATTTTAATACTGGGCGGGGGTGTCCGTGAAAACTCAGATCTAAAAAAGCTAGCAGTTTTTTGGGGAACCAAACACCCTCTCCTCTTCCAAGCAGGGGGTGCCTTGGGTTCTCCCATTGACTTATATTGTACTCGGGTGCTCGGTAAAACACACGAGCATCGCAATGTGTTCGGCCAGAGTACCCGAGCACACGAGCACTTTGATGCTCGCTTATACCTACCAATAACCTAATCTGTCCTCTTCTGTTGAATATTTATATGTATATTTCTTGTCTTCTGAACACTATGATTGTTATGGATATACTGTATGTTCACAAAGGTGAGGGATCGTAATATGAATGTAATGCAGATCTTACAGAAAATACAAAAGCTACATATCAGTTTTGGGGACATCACATACCATCACCACATTGTGCTGCACTTCACAGCTGAACCTTATAGCTTTGATAGACAGCTGTCACAGTTTTAAATTGCTCCAATAGGAAATAATGACAAGGCAGTTGACCATGACATGTTGTATTTTCTGTATTTTGTCTTGTTTTCTTCTAGTAAAGAGAAAAATAAAAACAGAGTCTGATGTTGCTGTTATATCTATATCTATCTATCTATCTATCTAATATATATAGTGGGGAAAATAAGTATTTGATACACTGGTAGTTTTGCCACCTACAAAGAATGAAGAGGTCTGTAATGTTTGTCGATGAACACTTCAATATGTGAGAGACAGAGTCTAAAAAAAAATCCAGAAAATCACATTGTATGATTTGTAAATAATTAATTTGCATATTATGGCATAAAATAAGTATTTGGTACAATAGAAAAACGGAACTTAATATTTTGTACATAAACATTTGTTTGCAATTACAGAGGTCTGACTTTTCCTGTAGTTCTTGATTAAGTTTACACAAATTGCAGCAGGGATTTTGGCCCACTACTCCATACAGATATTCTCCAGCTCTTCCAAGCTTTGGGGATGTTGCTGGGCTACATTGACTTTCAGCTCCCTCCAATTAGGATTGGAGTGAGCTTGGGTTCAGGTCTGTAGAGTGGCTAGGTTACTCCAGGACCTTGAAATGCTTCTTAAGGAGCCGCTCCTTAGTATCCCTGGCTGTGTGTTTCGGGTCATTGTCATGCTGGAAGACCCAGCCACAACCCATCTTCAATGCTCTTACTGAGGGAAGGAGGTTGTTGCCCAAAATCACACGATACATGGCTCCATCCATCCTCCATTTAATATGGTGTAGTCTTCCTGTCCTCTTTGCAGAAAAGAACCTCCAGAGTATGATATTTCCACCCCTATGCTTCACAGTTAGGACAGTGTTCTTGGGGTTGTCCCCATCCTTCTTATTTCCTCCAAATACGGCCACGTGACCTTCTTCTATGCCTCCTCTGGATCACCCACATGGTCATTGTGGACCTTCAAATGGGCCTGGACTTGTGCTGGTGTGAGCAAGGGGACCTTTTATGTCTTGCAGGATTTTAATCCATGGCGGTGTAGTGTGGTACAAATGGTAATCTTTGAGACTATGGTCCCAGCTCTCTTCATGTCATTGCCCAGGTCCTCCTGTGTGGTTCTGGGCTGATTCCTGACCTTTCTCAAAATTATCCTTACCCCAGGAGGCGAGATCTTACATGGAGCCCTAGACCGAGAAAGATTCACAGTCATCTTGTGTTTCCAGAATTCCAGAGAACCAGAATTCTTGCTGGTTGGTAGGTGATAAAATACTTATTTAAAGCAATAAAATGCAAATGAATTATTTACAAATCATACTATGTGATTTTCTGGATTTTTTTAGATTCTGTTTCTCACAGTTGAAGTGTACCTACGATAAAAATTTCCGACCTCTCCATTCTTTGTAGGTGGGAAAACTTGCATAATCGCCATTGTATCAAATACTTATTTTTCCCACTGTAGGTATGTGTATATGTATATATATATATATCATATCTATCTATCTTTCTATCTTTCTTTCATATCAAATTTAATTCAGCTTCATTGGCAGGACTAAATACATTTTAGCATTGCCAAAGCAAGTGGGAAATAATTGAATAGGGTTGGGGGATGGATCTGGGGTGAGGATATAGGAGTCTGTGACACATCAGACTCCTCTCAGTCTATGGCAGGCAGTAATATATTGTACTTCTATGGCTGCTGTGTTCTATTCTTCCCCCAGCAGTATGGAGATTCTCTCTTCCTCCTCCATGGAGTCTCCTGAAGTTGGTGTCCCTCACTGCTGAGTATTTGGGGCACCGCAGCAGAAAGTGAGCCTCATCCTCCACGGCATCCTGGTCGCACTGCTGGCATAGTCTGCTCTCTTTGGTCATGTACCTCTGTCAGTGCTGCCCAAATTCAATGAGCTGGCTGTGGGCACTCAATCTGTACCGGCTCAGGATTTAGTCTTTGGGTTGGGGAGTTTCTACAGATATAGGGCCAGTTTGTACTCCGTCTGCAGGCTGTGGTTTACTGTCAGCTTTTATGATGTTCTTATGTGGTTCTTCCAGATGCTTATATACTCCTCTTTGCTCGTGTGTATCCTCCTCCGGATATCCCTCTTTGTTAGGCTGTATTGGTTGATGGCTTGTTCTATCTATCTATCTATCTATCTATCTAGTAGAAATCAGCAGCACCTCATTAGATATTATGAAGAAAACAAGTGGACTTTATTCGCTCATATGTACAGTAACTATGTTACAGTCCTATCACAGGTCTTTCTCATGTTACTGGAGTGCTGTGGATTTCTACTATATGGGTTTGATTCACATCAGGATCTTCTTATGCTTTCATCTGTGAATACATACATTTCTTGGGAAATGCTAGTGTGTATTTTTTCTATCTATCTCATATCTTTCTCTCTTACTCTTTATCTACAGCTAAATAGATATACATTTAGAATGATGTCAAGTTCCACAGGAATTTAAATATCTGTAATTACGGAAAAAGAGCATGTTATACAAAACAAATGTAACTAAAGTACATGAAGAGCAAAACATGTCACTCATTGAAAGCAATCATGTCATAACTAAATTAGGAGTATTAACAGATAAATCTACTGTACGTCAACTGGAGGCTATATACATCAAGCAAAGGATGATTGTTTGGTAAATGTTCCTTAAGAACATGTTAAATTGTGTAGACAGTCAGCAAGCAGCACCAATATGTTTATAGACTACTTGATTCTTGGGGTTCCTATGAAAGGCTTGTAATGGTATTTGAATATGTACAAAACTGGATTGGTCTTTGGGTATGGCTGCTGCTTTGGGCTTTATGCTTGGAAGATGAAACAAACAGAATGACAGTCGGTGGCTTCTTAGTGCAGATTTCCTGTCCATCCAAACAGTTTTATGATGCCTTTATTTAAAGGAGATTCAAGAATCCGGATGGCAGCAGCACTGATCTTTGCCTTTTGCATTTCTGCAGAGTTGGTAAAAATAATTTTTTATCAGTGTCAGTGAATAAAAAAGTGATATGTCTGTGAGGCATTTGATTTGTGTGTAAGAAAATGTTAGCTATCTGTGATTGTTGAATAATTTGACTTGGCCTTTTGGCTAGTCCTCTAGTTCCTCTTGATTAATAGTTGCCTTCTGCCAGCATAAATACTGGTTATACTTTGCATCCACTTTTACTACTACAGTGGGTTGGCCCAATTTTACTGACGTATATTCCGGTATAAAAAGTCATACATTTTTTTAAATTTCATTTTTGGTGATAAAGTTTGCAACTTTTTGTAATCTTATGCCACACTCAAGACTTTCGAAAACAAGGTGGAAAAGTGGCTGCGGTTTTCTAGGCATGTAGGTATATGCTAGATGGATCACATGTGACTCTTTATTCTCACTCCAGGAGGGTAGGGTGGCATAAAACTGTAATTAAATATTTAGACAATGTGAACTGTCTTTACTATGTCCAAGGAGGACAGTGAAATACGAAACAGTTGCAAGATTTCTATTATCTTTGCACATAATCTGCAGAAGTCTGTTTCACATTGTATCTGCTCCTACACTATATAAGTGATTACTAGTGTTGATCTTGAATATTCTAATCTAGAATATAAAATCTAGAATATAGTGCTATAAATTCAGAATCGAGAATATTCTAGTTTTTTTTTTCATCAGTACTACTGCTTCTTGCTTGTGGGCCAATGAGAAGGCTGCAATATCTTTTTCAGAGCTTAGCAACATCCCTAGCAACCAATAGGAAAGTTGCCTACCCCTTTACTATGTAAGAACCTCCCCAGCAGCCATTTTCTGTTGTTTTTTGCAGTACTGAGAGAGACAGCAGTGTCATTGCTGTGCTCTGTGCTTTGCTGAGTCATCTGGATCCTTATTTAATTATATTAGATAGTTAGTTCATATATATAATACAGATAGTTAGTGGGAGATAATCAGTGTAGGTTAGATAGTGATATAGTGTAGCTGAAAGGTTCCAGTGCAGGGTGTTAGGTAGTGTGATAGGAATTACTGTGCTGTGATAGGGATTAGTGTCTCTCTGCTGTGATATCACAGCAATACTTAGTGCACCAATTAGTAATATCTACTCAGACCTGATAAAATGTGAGGTTGCACATATTGCCCAAAAGAAATGTGTATCATTAGTGCCGATTTGCGCAATCACGAAAATAATGACTTATTTATTGCAAATATTATGAGGGAAAAAAAAAATAGTATATATATATATATATATATATATATATATATATATATATATGCAAAATATTGCAAAAACAAATATTGCCTATGCCGCTCATCACTAGTGACTACTCTCATGCTCCAGTGAGTGACTAATGAGGAAGTAATCCTTAGGACCTAAACACAAGTCAACTTTTAAAGGAGGTAAAAGTCTGTTCCATTACAAACTCTTAAACCAAACCCCAAATAAAACTAGACTAGTTTCACACTAGCGGCAGAGAGATCCTGCAGGCTGTTCAGGTAGGGAATAGCCTGCCGGAGCTCTCTGGATCCGGCATTGCCATACAATACTTTAATGCCCACCAGCCCCATTAACTATAATGAGGTCCAAGGGAGATCCGCCCACATCCAGTCAAAAATGTCTGGTTGTGGCCAGATCTCCGATAAACCCCACTATAGTTCATGGGGCTGGCAGGTACCGTCAGGCAATTCTGGATCCAGAGAGCTCCGGCAGACTATTGCCTACCTGAACAGCCTGCAGGATCTCTTTGCCACTAGTGTGAAGCTAGTCTCATACAGAAAGATGCAGTGTGATGTGTGGAACTGTTTATGGATGCAGCAATGCAAATTCTCTGTGTGACAAATTTTTGACAAATTTCTCTTCCATGACAAATCTGTGGCAAAATATAATGTGTTACATACAGATTATGTTGAGGAAATCTGCACCTAGAAGCAAATTTGCACCAGATTTCCCCCTTTACGTTGCAATGGCTGAAAGGCGCAATTGAAAACCAGCAGAAAGGATTGACATTCTGTGGATTTCAAAATGCAAATATGTCTCTTTTGCATTTGGCCTTAGTAGGTAGACATTTAAAATATCTTCTGAAAAAATAAAAAAAAGGGTTGATTGTGATAAAATATTTCAAACCCACTGGTATGATATATTCACATGTTGCAGATTATTATTACAGAAATATCTGGGACCGAAAATCTAATTTCTTTAAGCTTTATGCAAATGAGTGGGACTGCCACATGTTTTGAAGGTTTTTGTTGAGCTCCTCTCCAAGACGTTAAATGTCACAACTAGTGCTGAGTGAAGAGAAGCATTCAAATGGGAAATCGGTCCAAGGTTTAGGAAAACTTTGATTTGTAACAAAGCCGAATTTCCTCGCGATTTGTGGTAATGAATTATGTTTTACTAAGATGGCGGCTGCATGTTACAAAGTGAAAGTAAGAATCCCAAGAACACAATATCACCCATAATGCCATGCAGCCAGCCAATCCATAGGTAGCCATCCCCTGTGATGTCACAGCCCTATAAAACCCTCATCCAGCACCTTCTCTGCCATTGTCCTGTAAGCTGAGCACAGGAAGAGATGTGGCAAGTGATCATGTGCTAGGGACAGTGTTGCTGCAAAAATCCATGGGCCATGTTTGATCCATCCACCATGTTTGCCATCTGGTCTTAACCCAAATAATTTTAAAAGCAAACCACCACTAGGTTCCCAGACCATATGGAGGGATCCACACAGGGCCGGCGCGTCCTATACGCGGAATAGGCCGCCGCGTAGAGCGCCCCTTGGGAAGGGGTGCTGCTAGGAGCGCCGGCCCCGTCTCATGCTGCAGCCGCCGAGCGCTCTGAATTGAGCCTCAGGCGGCTGCAGCACTACCCGGGCTGGCGCGTCCATGAGGGCGCACCGCCCGGGCACAGCAAGAGGAAAGGAGCTGACAGGAGGGAAGCGCTCAGCGCTCCCTCCTGTCACTCCATTGTAGCGCGGCCGAGCTCTTTAAGGTCCGCGGGTACAGGAGCATCTGTCTCCTGTACCCGGCCGGACTGACATGAAGTGCGCACAGAGTGTGCACTTCATGTCAGTCCCCTCGGGTACAGGAAACTAAAGCTCCTGTACCCGTGGAGCATAAAGAGCTCGGCCGCGCTACACTACAGGTAGGGGGGGAGGGGCGGAGGGGGGAGAAAGAGAATGACAAGTGGAGGGGGGCAGAATAAAAAGAGGGCTGCATTGATTTTCTGAATCCGTACTCAAAGCTTCCTGGATGAATCAGGAGACAAAAGCATCTATAACTATGACAGTCACGCCCGATACGGCCCCACATTTCATCAGCTTTCTAGAAAAAAACGTTGCAAACCACAAAAATGTTACATCCACAAGTACACACTACATACATATACATATCCACACTACATACATATACAGGATATACATACACACTACATACATATACAGGATGTACATACACACTACATACATATACAGTATACAAACACTACATACATATACAGGATATACATACACACTACATACATATACATACACACTTCATACATATACAGGATGTACATACACAATGAATGACAAGGGGGAAAGGGAATGACAAGGGGGGAGTGTGAAGAATGACAAGAGGGGAGAGAGAATGACAAGGGGGGAGAGAACTGGCGTTAGTTAAAGGGGTTCTGCAGTTTGTTGCCACTGATGATCTATCCTCTGGATAGATCATCAGCATCTGATCGGCAGGGGTCCGACACCCGGGACCCCCGCCGATCAGCTGTTTGAGAAGGCAGCGGCGCTGCAGGAGCACCGCGGCCTTCTCGCTGTTTACCGCAGGCGCAGTGACGTCACGACTAGTATCACTGGCCTTGGCGGGGTTAAGCTCTGTTCACTTGAATGAAGCTTAGCCCCACCCAGGCCAATGATACTAATCGTGACGTCACTGCGAGAAGGCGGAGGCTCTACTGCCAGCGCAGCTGCCTTCTCAAACAGCTGATTGGCGGGGGTCCCAGGTGTCGGACCCCTGTGATCAGTTTAAATAAACTGCAGAACCCCTTTAATATGGCAGACCATATGGATGGGGCATTGTGATGTCACATGGGGTGGGGGGGGGGCGGCAAACTTTTCTTTTGCCTAGGGCGGCAAAAATCCTTGCACCGGCCCTGGATCCACATGGGATAAAAGTAATCCTTGTTGTGGATTCCTCAATTGTATTGCTTTGAGGAAGGTTTTCCCACTGCTGGGGGGAGCCGAAACACACCCTGCTAACCATGGCATCTAAAAGTTTAAAAGTCTGTAACCTGTATTAACCCCATCATGGACATTGGTTCCTTGTGTCTGCTCTTTAAAAAAGCATGTACCCGGTGGCCCTGGTGCTTGCTGCACAAGCTGGCGGCATTTTTAAATGCCCAGCTGCCAACATAAATGTTGTTTAATGGTCAGGAAAGGGTCAACGTCCAAGTCTTTACACTGAGATTGGTCCACCAAGTGGGATGAATATGATTAGGCAGAGTATCCTGGGTATACCTGATTTATAGTGATTTGTGACAAATGTATTTGTAATGGATCAAATTTCTCGATAAAATTCTGCAAGGCTGCCGAGTAGAATTCTTCCAAACTTCACTCATATCTAGCCACAGCAGTCTCCTGTTTCTTTAGCGCTGCTTATAAATGGCAGCTGATGATTCTATATTACAGCCAGGGGCGTAACTACCATAGCGTCTGATCATGCGACTTCTATGGGGCCCACACCAAAAGGGGGCCCAGTCTTAGTTGGGATTATCTCCTCTTCTGCTGGAGGTGAAAACTTGGTCAGGACTCTACCCTCTAATGGAACAACTTTTAGGAAATGAGGCAGTGAAAAATTAGCCCAAGGGTCATTGAAAAGGGTTTAGGCAGAAACCCTTCTGTCCTGTGTGGAGGGCCTGGTTTGATCCTTGCTATGGGGCCCTTACTTCTCTATGTACGCCACTGATTACAGCACCACATGGTGTTTCTGAGCCCTGTGAACTGTACTATAGATGGAACAGGATGGCTCTTCTGGATTAACCTATTAAATGCTGCAGTAACCTGCTGTGTGCTGATGGTTGTCATGACAGCCATGGGCCTAACAAAAGCCTCCAATCCTGTCACAATGAGATTGAGAAGTCCTCTATAGAAACTAAATTAATAACTAACTAAATAAAGAATTAAATATAATGCAGTGCAATCTGCAGGCAGCATGCTATAGAGCAGGAAATGCGGTGCAGATTGATATATAGTTTTATATGAAAAGATCCAGTGAAACTTGTTATTCTCTAAAACCTCAGCTGCTCTTTGTATGCTTAGAAGTCATGTACGCAGTTCTAGTAACTGATTGACAGCTGTATTCTAAATGAGAAGGACCACACAACTCATAAAGCAAAAAAAGAGCAGATTTTAATAAATGCTTATAAATTGCAAATTTTACTGAATATTTTTTCATAAAACTATATATAAATCTGCTCTGCTCTTCCTGCTCTATAGCATACAGTCTTCCTTGCAATGTATTTAGTTTTGTATGTCACTTTTACACAAGTAGAAAAACATAGAAAATATATATTACAAAAGTAATAAAAAAATGCAAGAAAACAATGGTGGAATTCCACTTTTTTGCCATGATCTGCAATCAATCAGCTATGTATTTGTACCCTAAAATGGTAGCACATAAAAATGCAACAAAAAGCAAACCCTTACATGGCTTTACCTCCAGTAATGAAGTGGTTAAGTGACCAGATCTGGGGTTAGAATGATGCCTTTATATGGATTGTACACAGCATTGCTAATGTTGTGGGCTTTACGCTCTAATACTCATAAGCAATAACTTATAATCATGCTCTGTTATAATGGTAATTACACTGTACAGCTCTCCCACATCTAGTATTTTGGGAAATAAATTGGAATATTGGCAGATATTGTGTTGTTATTCTTTCATGCACTAGTCTATGTGATCTGAGCAGTACCTATGTTCACCTACTAAGAAAATATTGTTTTGAGAAGAAGATGCCAGATTTTTTTTTTACATTTTTTTTTACATGTTTTATTTCATAGTAAGGTGTTTTCCAGGACTTAGATATCCTTAAGATAAGTCATCAGTATTAGATTGGTGGGAGTCCAACACCAGACACTCCCCACGATCAGCTGTTTTATGGTAGTTTTCTTGGTACTTTATTAAAGGGGCAGCAGTTAGCATTGAAAACAAAAAGGTGTGATTATTGAAATACAGAGTGTGGTAAAGCATTGCACAATGTCTTTATTACAATTTGGATGAATAAAAATCAAGTGGGCTTCATTTTAAGGCAACTTTAAGATGTGGCAGCTTTTCACATATGGAGCATGCTCAATCTTTTGCAGAATGTTCACAGATTTTAATCATGGCTTTAACCCTTTCATTAAATAGAATGAAATCCCCCCTCAGACAGTCCAGTACAAAATCTTCCTGTAACACAGGCAGATTTTGGAGTTGAATAACTGTGAAATTATCACAGATTTGCAAAAAAGAGTCTATCACTTATGACTTAAAGGAGCTGTCTGGCCTTGTAGCCGAAACCCCTGTGGTTCAGACCTGTGCCCCTGAACATAGAAAAACAGGTCCAGTCACTGCAATGTTCCCAGGCGCTTCCGGCTCAGCGAGACCAGGAAGCAGCTGGATCCCATGAATGCTATGGCCCATCACAGGTCTCGGCAGTAACATTGGTTTCAACGTTACTTCACTGCTGTGAGGTTTCAACGTTACTTCACTGCTGTGAGGTACCCTTTAAAGAGTAACTAAACTTCTAATTACATTTTTGGAAAAATGTCACTAATGCCCTAATAATACTTTTTATATTGTATTTTATTAATGGATTTAGAATTTTTAATAAAGATATATCCCCCCTAAAGCGCACCTTTCCCTGTGTGCTTAAACTTTACTTTCCACTTTACTGTACACGGAATACAGAGTCTATAGTTTATGAACGGGGCCGCAGCGCAGTAAGTACGGGCAGGAGCGCAGATTGCTGCTCCTGCCCATGCCCCAAGGAGGTTTACTACATGCTGGCATAGTACATGGGTACCCAATACCCATGTACTATGCCAGGATTAGCTGAGTAGAGTGGCTCCTGCTTCTGCCTGCTCCGTTAAGCTAAAAGCGGACATGCAGGACTCTTAGCTTGACGAAGCAGGCACAGGCAGGAGCCCACTCCTCTCATCTAATCCTGGTATAGCACATATTTACATGGTACCAATGTACTATGCCATCATTTAGTAAACCTCGGGGGAAGGGCATGGGCAGGAGCAATGTGCGCTCCTGCCCTTACTCCATGCACTGCTGCCCCATTTTTATAAACTGTAAGCTGAAAAGTCAACAGTGTACATGAAAGATTGATTTTTAAATGCATAGGAAAGGTACGCTTTAGGGGGAGATGTCTTTATTCTAAAATACATTACAAAAAAAAGTATTATTAGGGGTTTAGGGACATTTTTTAAAAAGTTAATTAAAAGTTTAGTTACTCTTTAAGTTCATTTGGATAGGTCATCAATACCAGATCGGTTGGGGTCCGAGTCACGGCACCGCCACAGATTAGCTGTTTGAAGAGGCCACAGTCTTTCGGTGAGCACCACAACCTCTTCCTAAGACAATGACATCTCATTCATTGATCACTTTGCCTGTTTGAAGATCAGCCCAATTCAAGTGCATGGGTCTGGGTTGTGTTATTAAGCATAGCTGCAATACAATGTATAGTGCTGGGCTTCCTTTGCTTTCAGCAAACAGCTAATCAATAGGATGCAGGATATTGGACCCCTATAATCAGAAGTAGATGACCGGCCTTCAATATTGATCTTCTGAAATGAAAACCCCATTTAACCAAACTCAAGCAAATGATAAGGGTGGACACATCTGCATCCACCTGTATACATCCACAATCTAGTGTCTTGGGTAAGCAGTAGGTACACAAAATCTAGTGTCTGGGGTAAGCTGGATATATATATATATATATATATATATATATTCCTACAGCTGGACAATTCTAAATGCAGTGTTAGTCTAGCATACTGTTCGGTGGCATTATGGGTATTGCCAGCCTTCAGCGTACATTTATATTATTTATTCCTACCTTCCCGCAGCTCATTATCTGGTAATAAAATATGCTATATCGTTAATGATATTTATGTTTACCTTCTTGCATAATATTTTCCCTTTGAATTATCTTACTAGATTTTCTACACTCTACATGACTTTGGAACAAAGCAATCAACCCTGATATACATCATTTCAATGAATACGTAATCAGGACATTTTTTTTCTGACTTGCAGAATCAATCTCAAAACAGTCAATATCATTCTAATCTCGTAAAAAATCTTAGCAATGCGGGACAATGCAAAGTAGTCTATACAGTAGAAAATAATAGATTCTGCTCATTCAGTGCCTCTTGACACAGCAGGCTGGCACAATTAATGGGCTTTACTACATCACCCCCTTGTGTTTTGTATTAAAGTGGTGTTTGCGAGAAGAGTGTTGTGCTTGGATTTAAAAACACAAGTAAATCTTGGTTATGGGTTACCAGTGACATGTATTTTTACATGCTGGAGGGATTGATTTGTCGTCTGCTCTTTTTCTGCCAAAGCTCTGTGAAGATTTGAATTATATCACACAATTGAAGTGATATAGCAGATTTGTGGCAGTTTTACTTGCCTTAAAAAAAATAATCTAACAGATCAGTTTACTGAAACTCACGTTCAGGATTGCTCAGAGGGGCTTGAGTTTATTTTTAAGTAAAAATTATGGCAAGCAACTGAACATAAACTACTACCGCCATCATCTTTATCCGACATTGTAACAGACTGCTAAGGAGTATCCTTTGCAATCTGTCAAATGCACTTAGTCAATATGTTAATCCACTCATATATTCAGACACAACAATTTACAGTCTACAGGGGTATTTTAAAGGAATTTTTCAGGATACTAGTATTGATGACTTATCCTTAGGCTAGGTCATCAATATCTGATTGGTGGGGGTCTGACACTTAGCATCCACATTGATCTGTTGCAGCCACCAGCACTGAAATTAGTACTTTCAAATGAATGGGAGCTGAAATGGAGTAACCTAGCGCTAGTGCTACTCTTTGCACAGAGGTAATTGGTGGAGGTGCTGTGTGACACACACCCATCAAAGAATATATTTCTATTTATCTATTTGGATTCCTAGAAAAAAAATGCCTATGGAGTCCTTGCTAATGCTTATTTTACTAAAAAGTTCAGTTCAGAACTTATGACAGAAGAGAGTGATATCGGGTCTGGAGCTCCGTACACATCCTCCGTACAAATAAAAGTACAACATCCCCATCCCCACTTTTGCCAGTTAGTTACACTGGACCTGGAAAAATTATTTCACCAAAACAGGAAGTAAAACACTAATGGGGTCATTTTTCAAACTGTTGCAAAGAAGAACTGGCTTAGTTGCCAGCCTGACTAAAAGTAAAAGTACCCTAACATTACACGAGGCACATGTTTCCTGTAAAAAACAAACAAAAAAAAACCAAAACACCAGGTATAAAATAAACTCCATAAAAAAATGTTAGGTGCTAAAACACTATGGCAGAGATTTATCAGACTGGTGTAAAGTAGAACTGGCTTAGTTGCCCATAGCAACCAATCAGAGTCGATCTTTCATTTTCCAAAAGAGCTCTCAAAAATGAAAGGTGGAATCTGATTGGTTTCTATGAGCAACAAAGCCAGTTCTACTTTACACCAGTTTGATAAATTTCCCCATAAATGCCCTAAATAAAAATGACAAAATGATATAAAACGTCCTACAGAATGAAACACTGTCCTTATGGATTAATCAGTCTATAAAAATGTGTGCATCTCCTGCCTGTCAGTTACCTCTTTCTACCAAAAAGCATGGACAATCCCAATGAGAAATGTTCCTTCTGCGTAACGGGACCATTTTTATTATGCAAGGGGAGCAGATCACCTCACTGGCCAGCAATTGGCTGCAGTGGCATCAAAACAGAAGTTTATATCCTGGGAGCGAAGCGGAGCAGCCAAGGCCAGGGAGAGAAGTAACCAGGAGGCAGCACTGGGAAGCTGATAAGTATGTTTCCCTTTGCAAGTCTGGCCAAGAGGCAACCCCATCTTAAAGGTGTACCTTCTCAGGGCAGGTGCTCAACTTAGCATCTCGAATAGGGTTTAGCAATACACCTGTACTGAGCTAGCCAGGCTATCTGTCTGCAAACCCAGTTTTATGCAATAGTGAGCCCTGCTCAATCAAGTGAACGGTCTCTGAGGTGCACATTTGCTCACCTACCTAGTGCATATGATTAGGAGTATAGCTATAGGAGGTGCAGAGGTAGCTGTCGCTACCCGGTCCAGAAGCCTGAGGGGACCCAAAGACCCTTGTGCTTCATAAGAAGACACCAGTATTATAGAAAGTGCATGCTGGTTAAGTTACACCTCTGGTTAGGTCAAGAATTTGGCATGGTGGGGGGTGCCATTTAAATTTTTGCCTTAGGCAGCACAAAGGCTATTTGCTTTCTTGCTCCTAGCCACAGATCACTGAGGGAAGGGGGGCCCAAGCTGAACTTTTGCACCAGGGCCCATGAGTGTTTAGCTATGCTCCTACATATAATATCTAATTGATATGTTATTTTTTTTTCTCCTACCATTATTTAAGTATAATAAAAGTATATAAAGTACAATACAAGTTACATTTTATTATTATTTTTATTCCTGTTGCTCTCTGTCCTTCATTTGAATAGTCAGTATAGGAGAGTTCCCTGTAATAGGGTGCCGCTCTTTATGTCACACATTTGTTTTTCCTGAAAAAAAGCCCATACCCATTATTGTTCCCCATTTGTAATCATGACAGGGCTTTTTCGGGCTTGTAGCATCGACAAGTCCACCCTTCTCTCTGAGGCAGTCCTCGTTCACACTATTTCATACAGCCATTGTGTCTTAGCCTCTGTAAGTGAGCTTCATTCACTAACTACCAAAGAACCGCTGTTCGAAAGACACCAAACCACCCCGAAAGTTTTCATTGAACTACTCTATAGTGGATTGGACAACACATACAAAAGTATACATGAAGAGACAAATAAATACAGTTTTAATGATCACGTATTAGGGTTTTCTCCAGGCTAATTTTCTAAATATAAAACAAGGCAAATTCAACTACCATCATTTATATAGGAGATAAATGACATCTCATTTCACCTGCTTCATGAATTAGGAGAATGATAACTTAAACCCCTCAGGAGGAGCTAATTAGGATGTGTATCCATTGACGTCAATAGAAAAGGCTCCCAGGAGGTAGATTCCAGCAGAGGTGTTTCAGGTGCAATGGCAACCTGTCCCCTGAGATATGTCTAGTCTTTCATTTAAAAAAAAAAATTATAACAGCTACATAGTCATTGACAAATGCAAATAAAGTGTCTGAGAAAAATGCACCAAACACACTCACGACTACATGCACTGACATTACTGCTGTGCCAGGAGTTACGTACATTACAGTGCCAGGGACGAGCATTGAAAGGACTGATTGATATATTTATTGCCATGTCCATGTGGCAGATATGCTATTCAGATACCATGTAAACGTCGCCGCTCTATTCATGACTTATGACTTATTAGTATCAGCTAGGTGTGCAATAACTAGAATCCTTCCTGCCTTCTGTTACTCTAGTTATTGGAACTACACTCCCGTAAGCACGTACCATCATCTGCCATATTTATTTAGCTGAAATCTTTGTATTATCTATATATCCATTGAGGTAATATCACGCAATATATATCTATCTACCTATCTATCTATCTATCTAATATCTATCTGTCTACCTATTAAAAAATATTTTATTGGAATATTGGAATATTTGAAATATCTTTTTTATTTTTCTAGTCAGGTGTTTGGTTATATGTTCAATAGTTTCATTACATTCTTGTATTATCCAGCATATACAGGTAAGATTTACAGATGGCTACTGCACTAGAAATCCATATTAAAACGTTAACGTGGTGAATACTGAGCAAACATTTTTTTACTGGCTGGTGTGTGATGCGTATTAGCTGTCGAATGTAGATAAATACTTAATATTTGCAGTTCAGGTTCTTCATGTTGTACTTAGGAAAACACAGAGGAATCAGAAATAAGATAAATTGTTGCAGTGAAGATTATGAATTGTGCATTCTGATCTGTTATTTAGCAGCTAAGTTTCCCTCCGGTTACCATGGCAACATGTTCTCAATGAGCCTAGAAAGCCTAAATGATCGTCTCATTGAAACCCATATATAAACTCTGTGCACTGTAGCCTGTTCTAATTCTCTTTATTTATGGGATCCAATCGGATGGCACCTTTTCTAACAAAACATGAGCCACTTCCCAAAGTGCTTTCCTATTAGTCAACCTACATTAATTCTTCATGCTTGTAGATCCAGGCTTTGCTGCTGCAAGGCACGACTCTAATGTCTCACAATCTTCAAGCATTCGGAAAATGGAAGCATTTGCTACAATGCTTTATTAAATTGTAATTGTTTCGGAAGAAATATTAAACATTACAGGAAAGATTAATTTCCAGGATAGTAGCATATTTCTGTCTCAGAATAGGATTCTGAAGAACTGAATTACATGGAGGAGCATGCTAAGATGATTGCCTCATTTGAAAAAAAAGAGAAGCAATTGACGATAGCTAGTAAATGGAAGGAGAACATTTAGCACCTTAAAAAGAAGTATTTTCATTCTTTCCAAGAAAAAAGGAAGTAATAAAGAGTAGTGGGCTTGGAAATAAGAGCTGAAGACTGTTCAGTAGTGATTGGGTTTGATTTGCTGAATAAAGTGCTATTTTCAGTTTCAATTTGAATCAATGGGCAAAGCCTTGCACACCTGCTGAGCCTGTCACTCTTGGTAACCTTTACTCTGCCAAGTCTAATATAGCTAGTCTTTTGTTACTTTCAATATGTATTTCTCTCTAATCTTCATAGGGGAGAGCATTTATTTCCAGTACTTGCAAAACATACAACACAATGGTGTTCATTCTACAGTTCAGATGTCCTGACCAATCGCAATCAAGTTACACTGTTAATGACCTTACTATCAAATGAGAGCAATTGATACATACATATGTGTATCTCTCTCTCTCTATATCTATATCTATATATATATATATATATATATACATAGATATTTTTTTTTTGTATAAATACAGACTAGAGCGAATCAAGTTGGACAAATGAGAGGGAGAGAGACGAATATGCTTCCCTGGGTTTCAGGGAAATATGTATATGTTGGTACTCTCCTTTCATTATGGAGAGCAACTAGTATCCATAAGGAGAGTTCTATGGCAGGCAATTTTTTATATCTTTGGGTTTCTGGGAAATATATTCACATTACCTTTCCTGACAAAAAGGAAAATAAAGCTGGGCCCTTCTCATTCCACAAGATGTTAGATATGCTAGTTTGCATATATTTTCCCAGAAACTAAGAGAAGCATTGTCTAGCCTACATTTTACATCATGTATACTAGATGGTCTCCATACTAGAAATAGTACCCACCCAGAGACCCATCAAGGCTTCTTAGGGGAAAAAAAGGCAACTGTGTCTGATCTGCTCTGCAAAAAGGCATTTGTTTGGAGAAAGCTATTGCTAGATGCCCTAGGTGTTATCATTGGAGGGCTAACTATGTTGATTTCCTCTTGTATTTATTCTCTGATTAGAATATATATATATATATATATATATATATATATATATATATATATTATATATATATACACCTTAGGAGACCTTTTATTCATGGAAATGTTTGGCATAGATTATAATAATAATAAGCAGAGCATTGAAGGGTACACAACCAACCACAGAACCTAGCTTTGGGACTAGCTCTACTGCTGATTGTGTGCCCCTCATTTCCCCCATGCTGTGAAAAGGGGTTGATAAGGTATATAAACTAAATCTCACATAATCACGCTGCACTTAGTGCTCTGATACAGTGATGATAACTCCTTTCTGGGAAATGAGTGCTGAAGGCCACGTGGATAACCACTAACTCATTAGCATATTGAGAGCCAGAACTAACAACTGTGATAACTTGGAAAAGGGAAGGACCACCCAGGGGATTGATACCAAGAGAGGTAGGTAGACAGATTTACTAGTAAAAGTTTAGACAGGTCTTTAAACAGCTGACCCTCTGATCACCTCTGTAATACCTTGCAGTACTTGACTGTATTTAAATGTGTGAAGGCCTAGTATGCCTGGTAAGGCATAATAGGCTTCCATTCATGATGATCTATGGGGGTCATTGTTAGCCTGCCTTGACAACACATTGGTATCTTGAAATTGCATCACTTCGGTGCTGATGGGATTATAAAGGTTTATATTGACTAAAGCATCAAAAGGCTTAAATGGCTGGGATCTGAGATTCCTCTGACCCTTCCTGGATGTCATTTGATAGCTGAGTAGGGATGAGCGAACCTGAGGAGCAAAGTTCAGGTTCGTACCAAACTTTGCAAGTTCAGGTATCCGATCCAAACTTTTTCACTGAAGTCCTGGTTTGGGTTCAGTTTTCGGGTGTTTTTTTAATTACTTTGTTATTTTCCGCTATAACATGGTTATGCAGGACAGGACTGCAATGCAGGACGGATTTGTTATGCTGCCATTAGACTTTTATTATGACGGAATGCAAAACGGAATGCCTCTAAAGGTTTCCCTTTTGCCTTCTGTCTTAAGAATGCCATTATTTTCAGATATAACCATGTTATCATGGAAAATAATAAAGTGAAGTTTAGCTCCCCATTGACTTCAATGGGGTTCTGGTTCAGGGTCAGGTTTGAACTTTGACCTGAAGTTCGTCCAAACCTGACAACCCCGAACGTCGACGGGTTCGCTCATCCCTACAGCTGAGTACCCACTTTTCCTGGCATAGGACACTCATGCAGTGCTAGAACGCTGTAGGAACAAGAGTCCACAGTGACCACAGTGAAAAGGTGTAGATTGGTCACTAGGGGTTGTGTTTGATTGAGTAACAATATTTTAGAGAGGTTTTATATTTTGCTGTAGGTGCAGTATTTCCTAACAACCACTTGCTGTTCTTTCTGTGAATGTCATCTACTTCTGCTGTAAGACACATTAATAAGTCCCTAAACAATCAGTAAACTCGGTGCTATGCAAATTTCAAATAGGACCTTAGGCTTCACACAGGTTCATTTTTTTCACGTTTTTGCCACTGGCACTTTTGCTTCAGGCAAGCCCAATGAATGTAACTGTCAAAGGAATAACTGCTTCCTAAAACTGTTTTTCAGTATTTTGCATATTTTAATTCTGACAATTACAGAAACTATTGCCTGTTATTCTCAAAGTAAACAGTATAAAAAATAAAAAAACTGCAGCAGTTTTATTCATTTTCATTAAATATTCAGATTATGCAGGTCTGTTCATATATTATTCGACGAGCAAATAATATATTACAGGCCCACTCATCACAGAATACATTAATCCTTATTTTTACAATTTCTACTTGTGTAATACAAAGCAGGAATAATAACTGCATAATGTTAACATTTAGTAGTGCTATTATTCCATTCAAATAGAAAAACAGGAACAGTTTACACTTTAAATATTTGAATTGCTAATCGCACCTCTTCTGAGTGACAATGTGACTGACGATTGTGGGGCAGATTTACTAATCCTGTAGATGGCATAAATCTAGGTTTCCTTGCAACAAATTTATCACAGTGGCTCAGGCTGGATGATAAATCCAATGCAGGGATAGACATGTTTGTCTAAGGCCTCTTGCACACGGGCGTCATGTTTGACGCCCGGATAAGAGGCGGGTGCGTTGCGGGAATATGTGCATTTTTCCCGCGCGGGTGCAAACGTTTGCAACACGTTTTGCACGCGCGTGAGAAAAAACGCCATGTTTGGTACCCAACCCGAAGCCGGACTTCATCACTGAAGTCCGGTTTCGGGTCTACTGGAGAATTGATTATTTCCCCTTATAACATGGTTATAAGGGGAAATAATAGCATTCTTAATAAAGAATGCATTGTTAAATGAAGAGGAGGGTTAAAAATAATAAAGTTAACTCACCTTAGCCACTTGATCGCGTAGTCGCGATCTGTCCTCTCTTTCTGCAGCATCTATGATCTAAAGGACCTGTGATGACGTCACATCACATGGTCCAATCACATGGTCCATCACCATGGTAAAATGGACCATGTGATGTGACGTCATCACAGGTCCTTTAGATCATAGATGCTGCAGGGAAAGAGAGGACAGATCGCGACTACGCGATCAAGTGGCTAAGGTAAGTTAACTTTATTATTTTTAACCCCTCCTCTTCATTTAACAATGCATTCTTTATTAAGAATGCTATTATTTCCTTATAACCATGTTATAAGGGGAAATAATAGAGATTGGGTCCCGTTGCTAAACAACAATGCGGGAAAATCGCAACGCATCCGCACTTGGTTGCGGATGCTTGCGATTTTCCCGCAGCCCCATTCACTTCTATGGGGCCTGCGTTGCGTGAAAAACGCAGAATATAGAACATGCTGCGATTTTCACGCAACGCAGAAGTGATGCGTGAAAATCACCGCTCATGTGCACAGCCCCATAGAAATGAATGGGTCCGGATTCAGTGCGGGTGCAATAAGTCCTCCTCACGCATTGCACCCGCGCGGAAAACTCGCCCGTGTGAAAGGGGCCTAAATCTATATCAAATATTGGATAACCCAGAAATTGCTAAACAATGTATCTTAGGCCAGGCTACCTTACTCATGAAGACCCTCCTCTTTCCAACTTAGCTCCACCCCTTCTCAAGCTAGACGCTGATATTTTCTTTATACCTTGATGTGCCTATTTGTGCAACATTTTAGCACAATTTACACCAAATTCTAGCTGCTCTCACATTACTAAATGAGGCCCTCAAACTGTTCAACCTTTGCTGAACACAACTGCAAATACAAAAGAACAGAAAACATTATGGTTGCAGTCCCTAATGGAGGCACAATAACCTTGTTGGTTACAATAATCCCATTTCCTACTATAATCTTGGAGGTTTTAGTACACAGAAAATGACACTTTTTAATATTGCAGTGAAAGACTGTCTTTTTGGTAGGTGCCTGTTCATCTCACAGAAACCAAACATTGACTACCACATATCTAGTGACACTTTTTCTCCTATTCTCTCGCCCTGCACTCAGGGGTTCTATCTGCTGGTCACAGTCCCCTGCATCTCATGGGTTGTGCTTCTCTATAATAAAATACTCCAAAAGAAAATCTCACTAAGTGACATTCAGACCACACTTCAGTTCCTCTCCATATTCTCTAACTCTAACAGGTTGCTTTCACATCAGGGTGTTCACTGTTACAGGTACCCATTACGCCACCTCTTCCACTGGTCAAGTCAAAACAGCCCCATCTAGTTCAGGGCTGTACTACCAGACCATATCACTCAAATTGATGATCAGAAATCACCACCCAAGCGACCTCTCAGGCTCACCTTCTACATAGCACATCTCTATCAGTTCCCCTGACCTCTAATGTTCATTTGCTTCTTCTCCATCGACTCCATGACCCATGTTTCAGGCATTTTTTGGCAAAATAGCTATATTGATAACCTGTCAGGAGGTCTTCACTCTCCACAGGTGTCTTCCTTCTAAATTCTGCACAGCCCCAAGGAACAATCTCCAAGTTCTGATTCATCACCTCCACATCCACTGCCATCATTATCCCCACCTCTCTGTAAGAGGGAAAGCCCTGCTCCTTCTGGTGACCATGGGCTTATCCCACATTTCCCTACATGCACAACCCTCCTACTTATACAGTCCCCTTATACAGTGTGTTGGTGCGGCATGTCTCAGGGTCTATTTCTTGATGTAAGTCCTTTTTATAATGTATGCAATAGTGACACATTATGTCATCAGTGAACACAACATATATACAGTATATACCACAGAGGAATACTCATAAGCAATAAACAGACAAGTATTTTAAAACGATTCATCCTACTTTAATGGCAGTAACACAGGGCAGAGTGTATAGGAGAAGCCTTGGGATGGTGGGGCTTCTAGGGTGTGCAAAGGGAATAATTACCCAGGGCCTGCACCTTCCAGATTCCTCAAGTGCTATACAGATATTCCAAATAGCAAGATATACAGTAGGAGTTAGAACATCTTTCTTATGATAAATCACCACATGCTTTTGTTGCTTACAAGATGAAATAGGGCTGACAAACACTAATTTTTATGCTGTAGAAAGGGGTCACTGACTACTAAAACCTTTCGTTCTCTTTACCCCTTGAGGTAAAAATAAAAAAGGATCAGGCACATTAAAGTATACTTCATGTCCAAAACTTGTCTTTCCAAGCATCACATATTGGAGGGCAGTTGGGCTGCACCCATGGATATGAGATTGATGGTGCATCCTGTTGCCAGTGATGGTATCTGCCAGTGTGTATCTGAGTCATATGGCTATTTGAGCTTAGATACACATTATATAATCCTGTGATGTACCCCCTACCAATGTTTTATCCACATCTCCCTTGAAAGTGTTGTTAAACAGTCACAAAATATGGGTTTGCAACGCTTTAAAAAAGTATCCTATCTATCAGATTTTTTGCTGCCTTTATCACTTTCCCAAAAGATGATTTGGAAAGGGAAGGAAGGGGGCCTGGCGAGACACCCGACAAATTTATCTTCAGCCAGAAATCTATGGCAGATCTGTTGTAGATTTCTGTTTAGGTGCACCAACTGCAGGAGGATGCACCAAATTTATGACAAGGTGTGCACCTCATCATAAATTAGGCTCATCATCCATCGGCACAGAGGATATCAAAATCTTGATAATCTCCCCTTAAGTGTCATAAAGATAAGACTGATCAGGACAGATATAGAATGATTTACACTAATATGGACAGTACATGGGATAGCTGCGAAGCTGTTCCCCACTACTGTCACCCACTGTCTGTCATTTACAGTTGATGTCACAAGAAGTGTGAAAGTGCACAAAACACCCTTGTGCTATTGTTGTAAACTGACAAAACTCACAATGGCTGGCAAACAAAGGGTCTTTTGTGTGTCTGTATGAGCATGTGTGTACAGATACCTAAAAAGCTATAATGTGTGTATGTATGTATGAATATAGTATATATATATATATATATATATATATACACACACACATATTTCTTTTCCCCCTTCCATTTATAGCGTTTTAACGCACTGTGACATTGGCCACAAGTACATGTCCCTCCTTAGTTACTGCACAGCCCAGGCTTCTATACCTAATGTTGCCTTGCTCTTAGCTGGTTGTTTATTTTACCCTGCTGTGTCATTTTCCATTGTTACATTCTTCCAGTTGATTCCCTAATTCTGTGGTTCGTCTGTATGTTACAGCACATTTTATTTCCACTCCACTGCTTATCTCTATTCCTATATTGAGTTGTGGCTCATTTCTAAGCCAGTGTTCTGCTTTTATCATTGGTAACTTTCCATCCTCTCTTTCATTTGGTTGCTTAGAAATAAGCCAGTCTCTGACAGCAGCCCGAGATCGCCAGTGGTGACAGAAGGGTATATGTAACCAGTTATATTCTTATAGAATAGCTACTTTACTTCTTTCATGTGCATTTTTATATGTGTAGTAGATTCACATAAATAGCTCAGTGTGAGAGATCATAGGGAGATGATAGATAGATAGATGGATAGATAGATAGATAGATAGATAGATAGATAGGAGATAGATAGATTGATAGATATGAGATAGATAGATAATAGACAGATAGATAGATAGATAGATAGATAGATAGATAGATAGATATTAGATAGATAGATAGATAGATAGATAGATGGGAGATAGATAGATAGATAGATAGATAGATAGATAGATAGATAGGAGATAGATAGATAGATAGGAGATAGATAGATAGATAGATAGATAGATAGATAGATAGGAGATAGATAGATAGATAGATAGATAGATAGGAGATAAATAGATATATATGAGATAGATAGATAGATAGATAGATAGATAGATACGAGATAGATAGATGTATAATAGACAGACAGATAGATAGATAGATAGATAGATAGATAGATAGGAGATAAATAGATAGATAGATAGATAGATAGATAGATATGAGATAGATAGATAATAGACAGATAGATAGATAGATAGATAGATAGATAGATATTAGATAGATAGATAGATAGATAGATAGATAGATAGAAGATAGATAGATAGATAGATAGATAGATAGATAGATAGGAGATAGATAGATAGATAGATAGATAGATAGATAGGAGATAGATAGATAGATAGATAGATAGATAGATAGATAGATAGATATGAGATAGATGTTACATGAGCTAGAAATGGTAGATTACTGTATAAAATGCGTATTTGGAATAGTTGTGAAAATATTGTTAATTGTGAATATCCTGAATATAAATCTACAGATATTTAGAAACTGTCTTTGCTTTTGAGTTGGGCAGTTTGGAGAGTTGTTCTGATCTAGCAAATAACTTCTACCAGATCTAATCAAGCAGTAGGAAGCATATAAAGCAATGCCATAAAATAAATCATTTTCATCCCCTATATTATGACAGAACATGGGGTCCAGACTTCCTTTCTCTGCTTCTTGTGGCTTATGACACTAATGATGCATCACCCGGTTATTGGTAATGAAAAGAATGGTAGTGCAATACTTCCACCACAGGTATCCTGTAGTATGAGGGACAACTACTTAAAGGGGTCGTCTCACCAGCAAATGCCATTTATCATGTAGAGAAAGTTAGTACTTACTAATGTACTGTTATTATTATCCATATGTCCTCCATTGCTGGCTGATTTATTTTCCATTACATTATAAACTGTTTGCATTCAAGGGTTTATGCCACCATGTAATCCACCAACGATGGCCCTGCTTGCACACACACAGATCGTCACTTTTCCCTATAGTGTGCAAACATGGCCACCGCTGCTGGATTACAGGGTGGTCATAACCATGGAAACGAGCAGTGTATAATGTGATGGAAAAATGAATCCAGCCAGCAAAGGAGGCAATATGGATAATCACAATACATTAGTAAGTGGCTTGTATTAATTTTCCCCACATAATAAATGCTTTTTGCTGAGGTGAGACAATAATTACTTTAACAAATCATTTGCAGGAAGTGACAACGCTTATTTTATTGTTTTATAGCTCTAGAGACCCCTCTTCCCCCATTATTATAATATTGTCATCTAAAGTGACAAAAAAGTAAGTAAATAAATAAAATAAAAACATCATAGTTATCACCCCATTCTAAAATTGCTGTACTATTAAAATATAAAAATATTTATCCTATACAGTGAACAGTGTAATGTAGAAAAAAAATCTAATTCACCACTTTCTTTTTGTTTCACCTCCCGAAAAAAAAAAAAAAAAAATCAAAGTCATATAGACTCAAAATGGTATAATTAAAACTAAAGATCATCCTGCAAAAATGGTGCCCTCAGCTCTGTAGACATTATTATAAAAAAAAAAAAATTATAATAATCTGTATTATTAGTAAAACACTAGTAAACTAGAGAACAACACCATAAAAACAAAACCCATAAAACTGTAGCAGAATTGATTTTTTTTCCAATTTTACCCCAAATCTGAGATTACTTGCATGAAACCACCACAAACCTCTTGTCATTCTCCTTGCCCATAAACATTAGATATCTGAAAACTGTGTCGACTGTGTCAGCTGAACAAACATTCTGTCAACAGCAATCTAATGTGTAGCGACACTATTGCCGGCCATACCCGTATTGGGGCCTGCAAACAGTGGGTCCGCAATATGCTGGTACCAGCCATATGCACCGCGCATCACGGATGCAGACCCATTCACTTGAATGGGTCCGCAATCCGGAAGCTGTGGTGGAAAATGAAGGCACGGAACCCCGCAGAAGTACTACAGAGTGCCTCTGCACAGCGAAAAAATAGAACATGTTGAATGGGTCTGGATCCGTCTGTGGAATCTGCACGGATGTTGCTTGTGCTTTGGAGACCTGAAATTGCGGTCCCCAATGCACGGAACAGCCGATCAACAGCCGTGTGCATGACCCTTAGGATTCAGCAAAGATTTTTTGGCTCCTGTCTTCCCGGAGCGATAACTTTTATTTTTTATTTTTCCATTCACATAGCCTTATAAGGGCTTATTTTTTGGAGAAACAGTTGTTCTTTCTAATGGTACTAGTTATTAATGCATATGATGTAGTGGGGAGCTGGAGAAAACATTCCAAAAGGGGTGGACTTGGAAAAAAAAAAACAATTCTGCCTCATTTTTATGGGCTTTTCTTACGGCATCCCCTATGTGGTAAAATTGACCCATTACTTTCATTCTCCAGGTCAGAAAAATTACAATACCATGTTTGTTTAGTTTTGATATGAAAAAAAACTCCCAAAATCATAAAAAAAATAAAAAAAAAATTTTCCTCCCCATATTCTGACCCCCTATAACGTTTTCATGTGTACAGGGCCGTGTCAGGGCTAATTATTTGTGGGTGATCTGTACTTTTCAGTGATATCATTTTGAAGTTGGTGTGGCTTTTTGATCTTTTTTTTTTTTTTTTTTAAGGAGTTGAAGTGACAAAAAATGACAAATTGGCCATTTTTATTTTTTCATCATGCCATACATCGTAGGCATACATTTTGTTAGTTTAATGATTTGAACTTTTATATGTTTTTTTTTTTTTAACTTTTTTATCTTTTTAAAAGCCTTTCTTTTTCTTCCTTTTTTTTTAAGGCACCCTGGGTGACTATAACTGGCAATCATCAGATTGTCCATTGTGTTCTGTGATGGTTATATAGCCATCATAGAACACACAATTTACTATAAAACAATACAGTGCTGCCGCCTGCTGGCCTATATTGGTATATTCCAGTATTATCTATCAGAGATTCATTGAGGCTCCATAAAAGGTTCTCTGATCTCACCTTGGGAAAGCTGTTACGAGTGCGGGTGCATGTGGCTCCTGCCGTGGTCACATTTGAGGGGTTAAATGTATGTGATCAACCTTAGGGCTGATTGTATAAATCTATTCTGGGTCTCTGCTGTCTGAAACAGCAGAAACCTGGTGACTATGGCGCCCACTCCGACTTCTGGTTGCCAAGGGGTTATACACAAACCTAGATGAGTCGGGGACTCCCCATTTGCATTAGATCATCGGCCAGTCCTACTGAAAACGGCCAGTTCAGCCAACAATAGTTTTTCAGAGTTGATATTAGAGGATAATTTAGATTGGGATTTATTAAAACAATAGGACAAAAAGCTTATCTTGACATAAGTTTTGCAAACGAATCCTCTTGTCAAAATTGCCAAGTGCAAAGTCAAGCCAAGCCTGCTCTAGAACAATATGTAGCATAAAATGATATAAAAAAATGTCTGCACTTAACTAAAAATAAGCCACATCTCTCTCTAATTCTACAATGCAATGAAAGCGAAGGTTTCCATTGTCACACACATCAAGAACATTTCTATTGACTGTATAGAAAATTGCTTTCTTTTGATTTCAAATCCAGTAATTGTTATCCCATACAGTTCATGCCATGATCTATTCACTTACCTGCAGTTATACAGTTCATGACCTGAACGTTAGCTGTAGAGCCCATGAGTGTGCCCAAATTAGACCAGCAATGGCAAAGGATTTGGTGGAAGCCTAGTTGGTGAGCACACAGGGGCTCATTTATTATAAATAACTAATAAAGCCCCTGTGCTGGTGGTGAATCGCCAAAGTTATGAAGAACCGCCGGCCTCTACATAACTTTGGCGCATCCTGCGCTGCTTCTAAATGTAGGTCAGCTTCCTAGCTAGCTTACATTTAGACCATTGTCTAGGCCTAAAACAGGCATAGAAAATAATGAGTACGACGGGCCTTCTGGCCCATCCCCATCCCTGCTCATGTCACGCCCACTTTTAAGACTTGGTGTGAGCTTTTTTCAGGTTGATAGTCTATTACAGGGACAAGCCTCTAACTTTTTAATTTATTTTCTTAATTTACTTATTTCTTTCTTTGGGGGAAAAAAGTTACTTGCAAAAATACAGTCTAATCTACCCAGTATTACAACATGCAAAAAAATCATTACATGATCTGTCCAATTACATAATAAAATGTTACAAATTACCCCAATGCGCTCCATGATCTGTTACACTATATACAGCTGTGCACTATCGTGTAATTCCCCTCACTACTTATAATGTAGTGCTGCATGTCTAAAACCCATTTACAGGGCAGTGATTGGAGAACAAATGCTTTTTTCCCCCCAGTTATCTTCTGGTTCAAATTCATTCACAGACAGCAATCTCCCCCACTGTATTGAGATGTATGATCACTGCTGTGATCATTCATCCCAATACATAGTCATTATTTGTTGGCAGTGTATGCCTGTTTGGCCTCATGCACACAGCCGTTGTTGTGGTCCGCGTCCGAGCCGCATATTTTGCGGCTCAGGCGCGGACCCATTCACTTCAATGGGGCCGCAAAAGATGCGAACAGTACTCCATGTGCTGTCCGCATCCGTTGCTCTGTTCCGTGCCTCCGCAAAAAAATAGAGCATGTCCTATTCTTGTCCATTTTGCGGACAAGAATAGGCATTTCTACAATGGGCCGCGTTCCGTTCCGCAAATTGCGGAGCAGATTCCGTGTTTTGTGGATCCGCTGTTTGCGGATGAGGCCTTTACTCAAGTAATGAACAAAAAGTGAAGCAAAGTGACCCTGTGCAGTTGGATTGCTCTGTCAATGACTTCTCTATAGATAAGTTCTTACAAACCAGTTTTTGGGGTTGATGAGTTCATGGAGTGGAACATTCCCTTCATCAAGGCTAATTTTATCTATCTCTTTACCTGTTACACTGATGTACTGTATAGTTGGTAGTTGCAAAAACTTATATTTTTAAATCTTCCCTACTACTTTTTTCAATAAGATCAGTCCTTCACCTACTGCAGACCTTTTATATATTGTTATGTGAACTAGTCTAAAGCACCGCAGCCCCCTCACAGCATACCAATTATAGTACTATACATTTTATAGCAACTGTGATTGGTACTCCCTTGAATGGGACTGAGCTGCAAATACGCTATGAGACCAATGAATGTGACATTACTGTCCTAGGAGGAGGCCTCTAGAGCACCGTAGCCTCTTCAAACAGCTGATCAGTGAGGATTCTGGAAATAGGACCTCCACCATCAGATAAATTATCCAAATTTTACAAAAACATTTGTTTTGTGACAAATTACTTCATCACAAAGCAATTTTTCTTTGTAAGTAACAGGTGTAGGGTTAAGGGAACCCAAACTGCAAAGTTTAGGTTCACACCGAACTTTGCGAGTTTGGGTACCCGGACCCGAACCTGGACTTTTTCACTGAAGTTCGGGTTCGGTGTTCGGGTGATTTTATTATTTTCCATTATAACATGGTTATAACGGAAAATAATATCATTCTTAAGACAGAATGCTAAATAAAATGGCAATTGAGGGGTTAAAAATAACCCGAACTTTGACCCGAACTTCCACAGGTTCGCTCATCCCCAAACAGGTGCAATGACAGGGGACTGCGATAGCACAGCTCCACATCATTGTACCCCTCAGATGCCGCATTCATACATGATCACAGCATCTGAGATTGCTAATACAGTTAAAAATACCAGAAAAAAACTTAAAATCATACTTACCGCCGGCCGCTGCTATCTTGCTTGAAGATCTTGCACGAAAACCCGCTCGGCCCGAGATGACATTGTCATGCCAGCCAGCGTGGTGAAGTCATACGTCACCACGCACGGGATTTCAGCCGAGATCTTCAATCAAGATGGTGGTGGTCGGCCCGTCGCGAGCAAATGGAGGAGGTAAGTATGATTTTATTTTATTTTTTTACACTATTTCAGGTCAAATCGATTCACTACCACGATTATCAGGATTTATCCTGAAATTCGGATCGAATGCCACTTCATTAGATTCGATTCGCTCATCTCTATTGATGACCTATCCTGAGAAGTAAAAATTAGGTCAAGCACCAGTAGTTATGGAAATGTTAAAAAAAGCTTCTATAGAGTGAGGCCGAACACATTTACTGTAATCTCGCACTTTATATGTTATATTTCACCTCCTGGATTTAATAAGCCTTTAAAATGACAAATGCAAACAATCTTTCGAGGAAGTGATGCAGCCGATTCCAGGCACCTGTATGACTTTTCCAAGCTTGTCATACAGTAAATGCAACTTTTCAAAATGAGCACACCAAGCCGAGAACCAATATTAAATTAGGAACATTCGATCTAATTGATTGCTTATACAATACAGCCTGCAACGCTAACAGTTTTAGGAAATATTTCCCAGTGTTTTTTATACATTCTGCCAAAATCAAATTAAAATCATAATGTATTGGCAGACTGACTGGTAATCTCTTTGGTTCACTTGCAGTTTAGCAGGCAGCTAGAAATGGACTTCTGGGAAAAGCAGAAAACTATTATCATAGCCTCAGTTATACAAGGACAGAGGCATTAGCACGCTGCTCATGTGACTGCTACAGCACAAATGTTGTGCAAATTTACACATTGCTGTTCAGAAAGAGCGAGATCTGCAAGAATGAAAATCAATACAGAGATTCATACGAAAATGTCCCATTTAATTCAACAGGGAAGGCAGACAATGTATGATTGAGGATGTTTTTCTACTTAAAAAAATACAAATAAAATATCATATACAGGGCATAATATACACAATACATATAGCTAATACGTGACCAGTCTGACATTACAGTGAAATATTAGCCACTAGGGATGAGTGAGCCCGTGGAAGTTCGGGTTTGCCCGAACTTCAGGTCAAAGTTTGTGTTCGGGACCTGAACTTGACCCTAAACCCGTGCCCCATTGATGTCAATGGGGACCCGAACTTCATTTTATTATTTTCCATTATAACATGGTTATAACTGAAAATAATAGCGTTCCTAAGACGGAATGCAAAAAACAATATGCCAATTTAGGGGTTAAAAAAACACTCACCTCATCCACTTGATTGCGCTGCCACAGTGTCCTCTATCTTCTTTTAGCAGGACCTGCAAAAGGACCTGCGATGACATCACCGGACTCACCTGTTATACATTTGGTGATTCTTTATTCAATGCACATGAGTTTAAAAAAGGAGAAGGCCTGTCACCTCTCCTGACATGTCTGGTTTAGGAACTACCTTCATTCTCCTTGTAATTCAAATAACTCTATGCTCTATTTTTCCTACTAGAAGTTTCAGAATACATTCCCAGAAGCCTCCAGTAAATGTCCTGCGTGATACCAGTTGGGGGGAGGTGTCTCTGCATAATTCCCCACTGTCCAGTAAGTGCTGCCAGTTTCGAACTGAGCTGTAAGACACCTGCATATGGCAACACCCAAGGGGATATTTATAGCAAACTTCTAGCAGGAATATTAGAGGAATAGCAGAACGTAGAAATATAAGAATAGATTTTCCAGAATTGTTATTACATGGGGGATGAAAATAGTTACTTAACCAGTCATGTTGCTTCAATACTGGCATATGAAACGCAAGTCTTTCTTTCTCCCCTGTAGTCTTTAGTAGTGGTCCTCACAAAGAGATCAAAATGCGTAGGATATACGGGAACAAAATTCCATCGCAAAAATAAATAAATAAATGACATATCTTTTTAGAGAAGTTTTACTGCTTAGGTTTTTCTTTCATATGTATATTGTTAACATTGTTACCAGTGACAAGAGAAGACTGCATATTCTACTGTTATAAAGGGCATCTGTCAGCAGATTTGTATCTGTTACATGTGCGTTTGGCAGCTGAAGACATTTGTGTTGGACCCATCTTCATACGTGCCCACATTGCTGAGAAAAATTATGTTTAAAAAAAAGGAAATGAGTCTCTAGGAGCAACAAGGGCATTGCCGTTACACCTAGAAGCTCAGCTCTCTCTGCAACCGCTGCAGTACTGGTGTAAAGGAAAACGGGCTTAGGGTACCTACACACTGGCGTTTTTCTTTTCCGGCATAGAGATCCGTCGTTGGCGCTCTATGCCGGAAAAAAACTGATCAGGATTATCCCAATACATTCTGAATGGAGAGAAATCCGTTCAGGGTGCATCAGGATGTTTTCCGTTCAGTATGTGAACGTTTTTTGGACGGAGAAAATACCGCAGCATGATGCGGTTTTCTTTCCATCCTGGGATGCGGAGCTAAACAGATCAATGTAAGTCAATGGGGACGGATCCGTTTTCTCTGGCACGTTCTGCCACAATAGAAAATGGATCTGTCCTTCATTGACTTTTAATGGAGTTCAAAACAGATTCGTTTTGATAATGTTAAAAAATAGTTAAAGTTAATACAAGCGGATCTATTCAAACGGATGCATGCGGTTGTATTATCTTAAATGAAGCGTTTTTTTCCAGCTTAGAGCCCCAAAGATGGAACTCTATGCTGGAAAACAAAAACGCCAATGTGAAGGTCCCCGTAGTTGTCCATAGAAACCAATCAGATTCCACCTTTCATTTTCAAAAGGAGGAGAAATCTAATTGGTCGCCATGGGCAACTAAGTCACTTTTCCTTTACACAAATTTTGATACCCAGGGCATACATTTTTATTTATCCGGAAGATACAATGAAATAAGTGACTTTTGCCATACACAGCACATACTGCATCAAATGGAATAGACATGTCAAGAACTTTAAAACCATCAAATACTCAGTCCAAATATCTGTATCTTGTCTAATAAGTGTAATAAGAGAATAAGTTTAATAACATATGGGGGAATTTATCATTTGTGCCTGTCTTGGTGTCAGTTTTAAGTCTGTCTTTGATTTGTGGGGTTGCGCCAAATTTATGAAATGGCACACAGTAATAATATATTTAGCACAAGGGCAATGTCTGTAGAAGTGCACCGCAGGCAGTGGCATAACTAGAAATGACTGGACTCCACAGCAAATTTTTGAATGGGGCATCCTCAGCAACTTCTTCACAACCCCCTCCTACCATGCACTCCCCCTTTCCTGTGGCTAGTCAAGATTTATCTCTCACACCAGGCCCGGCAGCTGCTCCATCCATTTCCTACATATACCGTATGTCATGTCACTGTATATACTGTCACTGTGTATAATGTCATTTTATGAAACTCTTGAGGGGGCCCTGACAATAAAATATTTTAGTCCTCCTCCCGGGTGGGCCCCTTCTGAGTTTGGACCTCGTAGCAGCCACTTTCCCTCCTTCTCATATAGCTACACCCCTGACCAAGGGGTTGCCTGGGGTAGAAATTTGACTTTTTAAAATGTTGAACATCATGAATGAGACTTAAAGGGCTATTCCGATAGGTAAAAGTTATCCCCTCTCCACAGGATAGGGAATAACTATCAGATCGGTAGGGGTCCTACCACTGGCACTCTCACCGATAAAAAAAAACGGGGGCCCATACCCTCTGCAGGCCCCCTGCTGCTTCCCTTAAATGCAATGAGCAGCTAGTCAGACACATGCACGGCCGCTCCATTAATTTCTATGGGAGTTCAGTAGATAGCCGATTACAGCACTCACCTGTCTTCGTAACTCTCATAGAAATTAATGGAGCCGCTGTGCAGGGGGTACGGGGCCCCTGTTCTCATAATCAGTGGAGGCCCCAGTGGTAGGGTCCCCCACCGATCTGACAGTTATCCCCTATCCTGTATATAGGGGATAACTTTTACCTACTGGAATACCCCTTTAAAGGTGTGTTGTAATCTGAAATCTTGACCTACTTTTCACTCCACTTCTAAAAGTGGCAATGCTCACCAAATGTCGGAAAATTTGAGCAAATGCTGCAAAATATACACCAAATGTTTCACACGGGCATCGCTTGTGACATTTTTACACCACAAAACCTAAGTTTACATGACATTTTGTGCTTTTTCAAAGTTCAGAGAAAAGACAAGAATGAAAACCCATGTGCTAGGACATAGTGTTCTGTAATGCGCTCTGCCGCTATTCAGTGAGACTGATTGTATAGGAACCGCATCGGTGCCTGACAGAAAATAATAGTAGTTGTGCTTTAAGTAATGTATGCAAATATATTCTCTTTAATTGATAACATTTCTTATTGCTTGACTTCTGCATTATTTAGTAGAAACGTTTCCATGAACATAAAACACTGGAGCTGCTATTTTTGCTCCACATCTATGGCATGATATGTATCCTAATGAGAGCATTTACCAAAAATGAGTGTATTTTAAGTCAGCAGACAATCATCTGCTCACAAGATGCAACTCTTGCTTTCTTAAAAACAGCTCTTCAAAAGCATTAGCAAAAGTAGGTATCATTAATTTAGAATTCATTTCAACTTGTCAGATCTTTTATTGTATCCCGAGTCTTGAGTGTCATTTATAGCAGGGGAAACCAGCAAACTGCAATTAGCAATCCTGGTAAGATGTATGTGGGACTATGTATGATCAATCGAAAATTACTTGGCATTTTGGAATACTAGTTTTTGGATTAAAGGGGTTGATCACCCCTGGGGGCCTCTCGGGCAGACCCCCTTGCATGATAACACTTGTGGAGGGAGTCATACATGACTTATCCTTAGACCTGGGTTCTGTTTCATTCGCTCTTCCCAGCTCTCAGCTTTACCCACATTAACACCTGGTTTGACGGGGACCACTGTGGCCGAAGACTGGTTGCAGCAGTGATGTGCCTCCCATACGTCATGTCACTGGGTCACGCATGGGAGACAGGTCACCACCAGTCATTGCCTGCAGCAGCCATGTGACCAACATCAAAACCAGAAGTTGATAAGAGGAGACCTGAAAGCGAAGAGGGAGAGAAGGAGCCAGGTGAATATAATTCCCTCCGCAGGTCCAGCCATGCGGTGAGGTCTGCCTGGGAGGCCTCCTGGATGAACAAACCCTTTAAGACATTAGTCAATTTGTTGCACATTTTCAGTATGGATTCTACACTAAACATATGCAATAAATTACAGTACAATACATGTAAGGTTGTGTTCACGTCAAATTTTTGTACTCTGTTTAACATATATGTTGGGGAAAGTGTGGCACACTATGCTTTTCTATCTTACAAAGTCCTGAAATAAAATTAATTCCTTAAACAGATTATTATTATTTTTTTTAATACAATGGAACCTTATGGTGACAAATGCCACAGTATGGCATCCATCGGATGATACCTCATGTGACAACCTGATGTGAGCACAACCTAAATGGGGTAACAAAGCCTAGATTTCAAGGCATAGCGGCTCCCTCTTCAGACACATGGAAAAGGCTTGGTCTGTGGATGACTCACTATGGCTTCCACTTGTCCTAGAAGGCATGTTTTTTCTTTATGAGTCAACCCCTTTTGTAAACAGATGATCATGGGCCATAGACACAATGGACAGGAGGAGACCTCATTGACTTCTATGGGAGAGTTTTCTAGGCATGCTCTGTGACCTGTGCATAGGTCAGGAGGGACCTCACTGACTTCTATGAGAGAGTTTTCTGGGCATGCTCTGTGACCTGTGCAGAGGTCATTGTACAAGGAAGGAATGGATGAGCTCTGACAATCACCTACTGTGAATGGTGGATCCTGTCTTATCAATACAGAGAACGGCTAAGTGAAGTTCAAAAATTCTATTTGGCTACTTTGCCAAACTTCGACAAGAAATTTGTTTTGTTATGAATTACTTTGTAACGAATCACATTCCATTGTTTAGAGCGGGCGCAATGACGGGGATGGGCGATTGCACGCCCCGTCAGTTAACCCCTCAGATGCTGTGTTCACCACTCATTGCAGCATCTGAGAGTCACATTCAGCCTATTAAGGGGTTAATCTGGGGTTGCATCACACGTGCCTCTCCGCGATCAAATGGAGGAGGTGATATTTTTATTTTATTTTTTACTGCCATTTCAGGAAAAGTTCATTTGTTAACACGAAGTGCTAAGAAATTTGGATTTGTGACTAATCAAATTTTGCCTGAAATTCGGATAGAATTTCTTTAAAATATGTTAAAGATAAAAACATGATTTAAACAATAGGTAATTTTTTTATGACACTTTCCCTTTAATATAGTTTTAATATAGTTTCTTGTATCTTGAAATAACCTTTCACATCTTTCCTGACACTAGTTTTGTCAATCCTTGCCCTATACAGCCGAAACATTGGCGATTTATGCACCCATGACTTTGTGGAATGAAATAAGGATGTACCATTTTTGGAAAACATTCAAACATGTAACTATGTAACATCTATGGAATTTTTAGTCCACACAGAAACCTTTACTTAATCATACACAAAAAGGTGTATTTTATTTATTTTTCTTACTTATACAGCGACCAGCATATTCCATAGTGTTTTACAGACATGATCCTCACTCACTGTCCTCAGAGAAGCTCACAATCTAGATTCCATACAAAGTGTAGAGGGAAAGTGGAGTACCCAGAGGATACTCACACAAACAAGAGAAGTACATACAAACTCCATGCAGATGCTGTCCTTGGTTGGATTTGTACCCAGGACCCTAGTGCTAACAAGGAACCAATGCTAACCACTGAACCACCATGCAGCCCTGTGGTGTCTATTGTAGCTGACTGACAGTGAGTATTATTTACATGTACTTATGTATTAGGAATGCAGTTCAGAATTTTAATGAATGTATTATCCAAATAATTTATACAAACTGAACCTGCTATTTAGATGGCCTTACTCATCCTACTCCATTTGGATGCTAACCTAGTTTTTCCGTTCCTTCCTTGTACAAAGGATTTGTACGTATCCTGTAACAATCAGGTTATATTTCATTATGTGTCTGTGTCTCCAGATACTGCTATTACTTCTAGAAGAGAAGTTTCAATCACTGTAGACGCTTCACTTGTGAGCACACTAATGAAAAGGCATTGACCCTCGCCCACCCTACTGCATTAGTCTAGTGTTTATAGGTGCTCATATACTTCTTGCTGATGTAAGTCCTGTGTTTTTTGTCTTCTTCTTGCCAGGAAAAAACTGAAAAGCTTAATAATAATTTAGTATATTATATTGAAGGCAAACTGAAGGAAAGCGTCCAACATACAATAGGTTCCTACAGGAATTATTGACCTCTTTGTCAAGGTTGCAGAAAGTTTTAGGTATAAATGGTAAACTAGTAAGTGTGTTATAAATGGCTCTGATACTGCTGGGTAGAAATCTTGATAAGAATGTGTTTTATGGTGAATATGGCCAGGGCATGTTGACCAACTATGTAACTGGTAAGTCAATCTGTATTGGACAGTACAGTAGTTGCCACTTTACATAGTGGACATTGATGGACTAAGTCACTGGACAATTAGGTACTGATCAAGGACCATGTAGCGGGGGAGGCCACAGGCCCCCCTTTTCTTCCAGCAAAGACTCTTTAGTTAAGAGAGCAGGCGGTGATTGGAAATAGATTGTTCACAATAATTGCCCACTCGTTAAATGCATTTACAGGGAATGATCAGGATTGTATGGGTTTGAGAACTCCTTTGAACCTATACAGTTTCCTTGCTTGTTGGCAGCACATCCTCGATTACACAGGGAGATGTGCTGCTGCTCAAAAAGGATTTAATGTGCTCATAAAAGATGCAACCATCTGATGTATTTTGCATAGGGCAATTATGGGAATGAGAATTCATACAAACACATATCCCTCATAATTGTCCTGAGTCTGACCCTCGGCTTGTGTAAAAAAAGATAAAAGGTGTCAATGAAGCTTTCACATTCTGTTCTGTTGACCTATTTGGCACATACCCTGCAAATTATCTAAAGGCCCTGTTACAAGGGCAGAAGATTTGGACAATTATAACGAATTAGTATTTATACAAACGCCAATAATTGCCCTAGCTAACTGTCCTGCCAATTACATATGTGACATACAGAATCCTTGCTCATAGGCAGCACATTGCTCTGTATAATCAGGGATTTGCTGCCAACATACTATGAATCTGTATGGCAATGAACGACCGTAGAAGCAAATATTCCGTCCCATACATCCTAGTCATTGCTAAAAACATAGAAACATTCATTTGCTATCATTGCCTGCTCTCTTAGCCCATGTGAAAGGGCATTAAGTACTGTATATCATATAAAGAGACATCACCATCTTTTATTTTCTCTCCCCCTTACAAAAGATACAGGTGGGATGTTATGTATATTTATCTGTATTGCAATATGATTTAGTATAGTTACATAAACATAAAATGTAATAAAAGTCTAAATGATGGAATCTATTCAATCAGTGTAATTTACGTATGTTGGAAACTTCAAGACAATTGGATGTATCAGGTAATTTCCAGGTTTAAATAGTGTGACTCCTATTTATTCCTGGACATTGATCTTCGCGCTTTCTTATGTTTCTATTGCGGACCTGTTAAAATGTCATAGGTTGTGCCACCATGACAAATTTGGACCAGTTTGCACTAAGTCATATTTTTCCTATATAAAATGTTTTTCTTTGTATGTTAAAGTTTTAGGCTTAAAATGTTTAGTAGAAGGTGCAAGCTTGTATTTCAGTCTTACTTTAGTATTTTGTCTTCCATGGCCTGTGGTTCTGCCATAACTATATAATAGCAGATGGTGATGTGAAGGAGTATAATACTATTAACATTATCTTGAATGCAAACCAAATTTAACTGCAAAATGTCACAGACACGGCAATTAAAGAAATAAATCTAGTTAACATGGCTTGTGTTCTACATGGTCATGGAAAGTATTCTGGACAGGCATGAGATGACAACATAAAGTAGGTTCTGGTACTTTTTACTAGTGCACTTCTATGTCATGATAAATAGATAGATACGGTGTAGGCGGCACTGCTTTAGTCCCAAACAAATACCTTCTAAACATCTCCGCACACGTATATCCAGCACAGTCGATGTGGTGCTCCAGCCTCAGGACAATGAATATAATAAATGTAGAAGAATAGTAAATAGGCGGTACTCACCACTGTATAACTAAACAAAGTCCTTTATTTTCTCCAAGAATAAAAGTAACAAGACCCGGGGCAAGGCAGCTGACACACAGTGTACAAAATGGCGACGGCTGTTTCGCAGAGCACACGCTTCTTCAGGCCACTGACATCAGCTCGTATACATGCGCTCTACTTATGTGTCATCACGAAGGGGTTACCATAGGGTTCGCGAACAAACCCCACCCCTGACTTAATATATGCTGAACATTGTATATAAATAGATGCATTGCACAAAGCCAAAAACAAATCAAAGGAATACACTTAAATCGTTTTTATCATTGAGCCCTAAAGGACCCATAGCTCCATTGCGTAGAATCCACATTGCTTCTCTTTGTAGCATGAGGCGGTGGTGTCTATTACCCCCCTGTGGCGGATTTGGTACTACTTCAATACCCGCCATGTAAAGTATTACAGATAAATATCAATGTCATATCGGCGGGAGTCTGATTCCTGGCACTCCCGCTAATCAGCCCTTGTATGAATACTGCCTCCTCTTCACTGTTTACCTACATGCCATGTTCACATATAGCCGTGGTGCAGTGTAATTATAGCTGTTCATCCCATTCACTTAAAAAAGGGACAAAGCTATATTTCCACTGAACTGCCACAGAAAAGTAGACAGCATGAAGGTGAACAGTGAAGAAGACACAGCGCTCACACAAGTGCTGCAGCCCCTTCAAACAGCTGATAGGTGGTGGTGCTAGAGGTTGGACCCCCACCAATCTGATATTGATGACTTATTCTGACTATAGCTCGTCACTATCATGAAACCGGACTTCTTTAACAAGTATTATCAAGTATTTTTAATTATTAATACTAGTGTTGAGTGAAGCGAAGCATTCAAAGTGGAATTTGGTCTGAAGTTTAGGAAAACTTCAATTCATAACAAAGCTGAATTTCCTCATGATTCTTGGTAACGAATCAGGTTTTCCTAAAATTGTGGCTGAATGTGTTAAAAAGCGAAAGTAAGAAGCCTATACTGCTGTGTAGCCAGCCAGTCCGCAGATAGCCGCCCCCTGTGATGTCACAGCCCTATAAAACCTTTATCCGGTGTGGTCTCCACCATTGTCCTTTGAGCTGAGCATAGGGAGAGACTTGGCAAAGGCTCAGGTAGGGACAGTGTTGCTACAATAATTCAGTGGCCATATTCATCCAGCATGTCCAGCCATCTGGCCTTAAACCTAATAATTTTAAAAACAAAATACATTTGGGTTCATAGTAGGGAGGGATCCTGGATTATATTGAGAGATCCACATGAGATTATGATCATCCCTGTTTTGAATCCCTCATTTTTTTTGCTTTGAGGAAGTTTTTACCATCTCTGGTACCATCACACAGGAGGACAGGGACTGCTGCATACACGCTCTAGCTCCCCAGATCCCCGCCACGGTGAGTCGTAGCACACCCAGATGACTACGGCATCTGAAGGGTTAAAACTCCACGACCAGCATTACCGCTGGTCATGGACCCTAGTGCCAGGTGTCTGCTCTTTAAAACAGCGGACATCCAGCAGTCATGGTGTTCGCTGCACTTGCCGGTGGGCACTCTTTTTAAATGCTGACGTAAATTTATTGTTGGCGGTTAAGAAAGGGTTAACGTCCAAGCCTTCACACTGAGATCGGGCCACCAAGTGGGAAGAATATGAATAGGCAGAGTGGCCTGGGTATACCTGATTTATTGTGATTTGTGACAAATTAATTCAGAACAAATCAAATTTCTTGGTTAACTTCAGCGAACCAGCCGAATTGAATTTTTTCAAAATTTCAGGCATCTCTAATTAATACACATATTATAGAAACATATTCCAAACCTATTCTTATTTAGAGGTGCATGTTATTGTCCGCAACATAAAATATGTAGAAGATAATATCCATACTTGCCATTCATAACCAGAACTGCAACCTTTGTACCCCCTACAGATGCACTACAGCTTGTCGAGTCCAGAGATAAAATGCTAAATGAAATTTCGACATCTGTTCATTATCTTTCTTTATCTACAAGAGCAAATTGTGTATAAGAATATATGGTTAATGTCTAATAGGGTACTTGTATTTTAATTTCATATAATATACTTATGTAGCTATAGAAAAAAGAAAATATAACACGTAGTGAACTGTGAAGGAGCCTTATGACGAAGGTGACCAGATCTTTCCTGTAAAGGCAAGTACTAATGAAAAATGTATACTTCCACAGTGCAGCCCTGCAGAATGAATATTTAATAATCACGGAACATTAAAGGAAAGGTACAGGAGAGCTGCATAACTGTTAGCTTCCAGGTTCCAGTAAGCACACCATGCAGTGCCCCTTTCTTAGGCAATTCTTCTATAACCCCCCCTGCATAGAGTTAGGTAACTCATAAGTAACTAATCCAAATAAACCAAATACAAGTATGTGTTCTGCTTGTTATATCTAGTCCACAACCAGTTGTTTCATCTCCAGTACTCTCTATCACAAGAGCTATTCACTGACATTCTACAACTCTAACAATGGTATTCTTATATAAAGTGGTATAGGATTGTGAATAAGCTATAAATACGCCGTCATGTCACCGATGGTATCTGAGATGCAGCTAGCTGGATTCAAATCTGACATCATCTATGTCAATATGTTGGTGCGTTTCTGTTATAAATAGAAAATGTAGACCTTCCTAATGTGTGACCCTGTCTGCTTTCACTCACTATTTTTGTAAACAGTTTTAGGAGAAAATAGGAACATTTAGATTTACTCTTATTTTTTTTTCTTATTATTCCGCTTTACATTGTGTCTCGTTTCTGCTGTTTACAAATGCACAGTAAGCAGCTGCGTGTAGACGCCCTATGTCTAATAATAGGAAACATTTCCTCCTCTAATCTCATTTATTTACAACCACCCACCATAAGTCAGTAGAGAGACTGGCCTATGGTCTGTAACATGTATATAAAAGGAGATCTGCTAGATCAGAAAATAGTAGATAGATAGATAGATAGATAGATAGATAGATAGATAGACAGACAGACATCTATAGGTATATAGATGACAGATAGATAGATAGATAGATAGATAGATAGATAGATAGATAGATAGATAGATAGACATCTATAGGTATACAGATGACTGATAGATAGATAGATGGATAGATAGATAGATAGATAGATAGATAGATAGATAGATAGACAGACAGACCGACACAAATAGATAGATAGATAGATAGATAGATAGATAGACAGCTACAGATGGATAGATAGATAGATAGATAGATAGATAGATATATAGATAGATAGATAGATAGACAAAGATAAATAGACATCTATAGATAGATAGATAGATAGATAGATAGATAGATAACAGATAGATGCATGGATGGATGGGTAGATAGTTAGCTAGACAGACATATATCCATAGATGGATAGATGACTGATGGATGGATAGATAGATAGAAGATGGATAGATAGATAGATAGATAGATAGATTGATAGCTACAGATGGATAGATAGACAGAGATAGATAGATAGATAGATAGATAGATAGATAGATAGATAGAAAACACCACCCAAATAATGCTTCTATAGAATGCATGAATTTCATGGCCAAGCCAAAAAAAGCTAAGAAAAACATTCTGTAGTATGGCAGCACTCTTTACCCATTTAAGACCAAGACAGTTTTCACCTTACTGCCCAGGTCTATTTTTACAAATCTGACATGTAACAGGTTCCGAGATTGTTTTCTCTTGACACATTGTACGTCATGTTAGGGTACTTTCACACTAGCGCTTTTCTTTTCCGGCATTAAGTTTCGTCGTCGGGGCTCAATACCGGAAAAAAAAAAAACGCTTCAGTTTTCTCCTAATGCATTCTGAATAGAGAGAAATTTTCAGTTTCAGTATGCATCAGGATGTCTTCAGTTCAGTCACTGAACGGCGTTTTGGACGAAGAAAATAATGCAGCATGCTGCGGTTTTATCTCCGTCCAAGATGCCGGAACACTTGCCATAATGCCGTATCTGGCATTAATTTCCATAGGAATGTATTAGTGCCGGAATTGATGGATCCGTTCTTCCAGTCTGTGCATGCGCAGACCTTTAAAAATGTGAAAAAACACATAACGGATCCATTTCTCCAGATGACAACTGGAGAGACGGATCCGTTCTTGCGATGCATTTGTGAGATGGATCATCATCCGGATCCGTCTACAAATGCTCTTCGTTTCAACACAGATTGCCGGAGTGTAAAGGGAACCTTAGCTGTAAATCTGGGTAATTTTTTTCCCTTCATGTATATAAAATTCAAAATTTACTGAAAATATTTCAAAATTAGCAGTTTTCTCAATAGCATTAACCACATGTCTATTTTATGTTGATATCATTTTATAAATGTCATTTTATTTTTTAGGGGGTAAGAAAGCTTAGAATTTTAGAAAGAAAAATTCCAAACATTACTTTTTCAAGCACTAAATCAGTTATTAAGTGATTTTGAGGGGCAACATAACAGAATCCATGCACAATCTACACCTTTCAAATTACTCAAAGCGGATGAATTATGTTCCACACAAATTTAGGAAAATGGAGGTGAAATTTTCATGTTTTTGCTGATTTTCAATATTAATCTATTTTAACAGCAAAACAAAACCTTAATATTCATTACCCTGATTCTACAGTTCACAGAAACACACTTTATTCCGTAGTAAACTGCTCTGGGGCCACACCGCAGGACATAGACAAGAAGGAGCACCATATGGCTTTCAGAGACCAGATTTTGCAGGAATGTTTTTCAAGCACCATGTCATATTTGAAGAGACCCTGAGGTACCCCTACAGTGGAAACCCCCAAAAAGTGACCCCATTTTGCAAACTACACCCCTCTAGGCATTTTTTGAGAGGTGTAATGACTGTTTTGACCCCACAGGTGTTTCATAGAATTTAAAAATCTTTGGCTATGAAAAAAAAAATCATTTTTTAAATAAAATGTTGCTTTAGCCCCAGATTATTCAATTTCAGAAGGTATAACAGGAGAAATAGTACCACTCAATTTGCTACTCATTTTCTCTTGAATGCGGCAACTCTCCATGTGTGGTCATAGACTACTATCTGGGCACACTGCAGGGTTCAGAAGAGAAAGAGCACCATGTGCATTTGAGGACTTTTTTGTGATATCTACAGCACTGGCCAACAACTGCAAAGAGTCTGAGGCTAAATAAGAAAGAAACCCCCAAGAACTGACCCCATTTTAGAAACCACACCCCTCACAGAATTTATCAAGGGGCCATAGTTAACATTTTGACACCACAGGTGTTTTGCAAAAAATAATTATCAAAATGTGAAAATTTCAATTTTTCCATAGATGCCATTTCAGTGCCCAAAATGTTGTGCCCAATGTATGCCAGTGTGAAAAAAAAGCCCTGTTATTATTATGCCGTTTTATGAATGTGCTACATATGGTCCTAACCATTTGCCTGGGCAAAAGCAGGACTCAGGAGTAAAATAGTACCATATGCATTTGAAACACATTGTGGTGATTTATGCACCTTGTGCTAACAACTGTAGAGGCTCTGGGGTGAAAGAATAAATGGAACCCCTGAAAAGCGACCCAATTTTGGAAACTACACCCCTCAAGGTATTTATTAAGGGGTGGAGTGAGCATTTTGCAGAAATTAATGTGCAGTGGACTGCACATTATGGCACAAAATTGTGAATTTGGCATGGGTGGCACAAATCATGTGCCATCTGAGACACACCATGCCCTATAAATTGTTAGGTGGGTTCTGTTGAGTACGTAAATGACATAAATGTGGGCTAAAACTGGTTTTTGGGTGCACTGTAGGGTTCACAAGGGAAAGGCCACCTTTTGGCCTTTGCAGTGCAGATTTTGTAGGACTGGTTTACCAGTGCCATGTTGCTTTTGAACAGCCTCTGGGGACCAGTACAGCCATTTTCTGAGAACCATCTTTTTGGGAAGCAAGATAAAGAAAAGGCAGCAATACTGTCAATGCTTTTTGGGTTTTGTTATTGCGGTGTACACCATGCTGGAAAAATGAGCAACACTACACACCCCAAAATGGTACTATATAAATTAGCACCTCATCCCGCAAAAAATGAGCACCCAAATAAGACCATCGCCAGAAAAAAAATAGGTTTCTGAAAATGGCGAGGCATAAACATTTTTTTTTACCAAAAATTTTGTAAAAAAGTGGTAAAATGTAAAATAAAATAAAACAATTGGTAATTATAATCACACTGACCAGCAGAACAAATATAACATGTCATTTTTCCAATGAGGTGCAGCCCATCCCTGCGATAGAGCCTGTAGCCGACAGAGAAGTCGGCCCAGTTCTCCAGGAACTTAAAGCCCTTCTTCCTACACTAGTTCTTGAGCCACTTGTTAACCTCCCTAATCTCCCGTTGCCATGCTTGTGTGGCTTGTGGTACAGGTAGTATTTCGGAAAACACTACCTTTGAGGTCCTTGCCCTAAGCCAATTACCTAAATCCCTAATATCATTATTACTCCACCTACCTTTAACTTTGTCATTGGTTCTGATATAGACCATAACTGCTGGATCTTCTCCGGCCCCTCTCAGTAATCTGTCAACCCGATCCGCGATGTGTCAAACGCGAGCACCAGGAAGACAACACACCATTCGACGATCCCAGTATTTGTGACAGGTCGCCCTAACTGTATCCCTAATAATTGAGTCTCGCGCTACCAACACCTGTCTGGCCTGCCCTGCTCTCTTGGTCCCCTGCTTACTGGAAATGGCATTCCCCTGACTGGAAGAACAAGTGCCTGGCTGCAGCAGTGCTCTCCCTGAACTGAAATCCCCCTCATCTGCCAACCTTGCAAACTTGTTGGGGTGTGTCAGATCATGGCCAGTCTCCCTGGCACTCTTCCCTCTACCCCGCTTTCTAACTGTTATCCAGCTACCTATCTCCCTTTCCTGAGCCTCCTCGCTACCACCCTCCACCACATCTACTCTTATCATAAAAATTTTGGGTTTGGTTGGGATTCATTAAGAATCGATTTGCTCATCCATAACTTCTTATTAGAGATGATTGAATCAAAGCTGATGAAGTGGAATTTGATCCGATTTTCAGGAAAAATTTGAAAAATCCTATTACACCTTGGTGCACTGACTGGGGATCTAAATTTCCATTATACAGCTCTGTCATTCCAGCAAACTGTTCTTGCAATTAGGGTGCAAGTGCTGTTTGATACAAGCATTAACTATTTGCCCTTGTGCGGTGCAGTTATATGTTGTTAAGCCCTTTTTGCTGTGTATTAGTGGCAAAAGAAAAATATATTTGCCCTTGTGCGGTGCAGTGATATATTCAAAAGCCCAGTTTGCTGTGTATTAGGGGCAAAATAATAAAATATATTCACTGTTCATCATTGCACTTATCTGTTGAAAAGCCTTTTGTGTTGTGTAAAAGTGGAAAAAAAATTTGGGCCTAATTGCCGTTCTGCGGTGCAGTGATATATTCTAAAGCCCAGTTTGCTGTGTATTAGTGGGAAGTGCGCAGTCAGTGCTTAGTGTTGGGGGTAAAATCATCTACTCGGCAGTGTGGAAATTTTTTGTTAAGTTGCTGGAGGAGGTGAACATGACCATATGTAGAATCTGTGGGCAGAAGGTGAAACGTGGCCAGGGTGCCAATGTTGGCACCACAGCCCTGAGTCAACATATGCAGCGTCACCATAAAGAGGTCTGGGAGAACCGTGGCTCTGATATGGTGGTCCAGCCTACCGCAGCAACTGCTGGATCACCCAGTGGCATACAGCCGATTTCAGGCAGTCAAGGCTCCACAACCTCAGCCCAAGGGAGCTTCATGTCTGTCCTACCCTCCTGCACCTCGTTTGCTCCCCATACAGGATCTGTTTTTTGGGGGGTTATTGTTCTGATGGATCAGAGGAAGGTCAAAATAATCAGTGACGTCAACACAAACTTACTGCTGACACCCTCTCCACTCTTTCGGGGGGCTCTACTTGTTTAAGCATTTAATACTTTACACTCCGTGTAAAAGGAGTGCGCTTCTTCAGCCTGTCAGGCTGAGTTTATACTTGAGTAATTTGGTCAGTTTTGGCCCCGTGACTGCCCAAATAAGTGAAGTGTGCAGTGATTCTAAGAACAAAGCCTGTCATCTGCATGTCATACTGACTCACAGTATTATTTCACTACCAAAGAAGTCTCCCTATGCGTGTTACTCCAAGGCACAGTGTTCTACACTACTATAAAGTCTCTCTGCAGCCAGGAAATAGCAGTTTTTTACGAAATTCTCCGCAAATAAATTCGGATCGAACCAAATTTTTTCCAAAAATTTGACAAAACAGTGAATCTAATATTTGAAAAATGTCCTCATGTCTACTTATTATGATCAGAGTTATGTAATAAAAGCTTTATTTTGTTTGTCCAATTTAAAGAATTTGTCTATTTTTTGACACTGAAGACTTATCCTCAGGATAGGGTCCAAAATGCCACCGATTAGCTATTCTGGATTAGCTTTGAAGTAGGCACCAGAGATACGGAGCTCCGCCCATTTTGTTATGGACAGAGCTGGTTATTGCAGTGCTACTCGCAATAGGAGCAGCAACCAGCATCGTCCACTACACAATGACTGTGTAGTTCCGCCGCCTACTCCCGATGCCAAAGCCACTGTAATACAGCTGATTGGTTGGGGTATCACACCGCCATCAGTCTGATATTGATGTCCTATTCTGAGGATAGACCATCAATATTAAAATACTGGGCAACCTTTTTAAGCAACTGACTCACAAGCAATAATTGAAATAAAATGTTAATGAATGTTTTTCCTGGTACCTGCTGGTTAATTCTGTCAGACAAGAACCCTGACATCATCCAAAAACTATGAAACACAATCCCAGACAATCAAAAAATAAATAAGTAAAATACACTGCTTTGACTACAGGGACTGAAGTGCGAAAGTGCTGCCCACATACAGTACATGCATAGAAAAGGTACAATTTATCACACCTACTACTCATACCAGCTCTTTGTTATTGGCAAAGGCCACTTGTGTAATATTAAGTCAAGTGATGCATGCTGTTTTTATGGGGAAAATATCCCAACTGGCTGAAAGCTCATTTTGTATGTGATTTTCACTCAATTTAAACTCTGGTCTCCAGATGTAAAAGTCTAGAAGGTAAATCACTATATCACACTGTCTCTCAGTTTGTATTCTTGTTGGATAAAATGTATGATTCGGCTCTGCCGCTTCTATCCTGACAGATTGAAAAACAAACCTCACAGCTGTTCTTCATTAGGTGAAACATCCCTCTATGTTAACATCTTCCTCTTTCCTAACACTTTCTAACATCTTCCTGTCTGGAATATCTATTAGTCTATATATAATGCTGTCGGGTGCCAACTATTAGCTTTTTTTTTTCTCTCCCTTTAATATAACTAAAATTAGAGCCATACTTGTGGAAAAATCCTGTTTCTTTTTATATTCACAGTATGGTAGTGCAGCAGTTTAGATGATAACAAATCTGTTGGGAGTATTATTTACTCTTTAAGGGAATGTATTATCAAAAAATTACCTAAATCAGCTTTAGTTCAACCTGTGCTCATTCGATCAGCGGCAGGGGCCCAGATGTTACTGACAACCGGGCCCCTGCTGAATCCAGCAGCATCAGGGAATACATAAATGCAGCATGTAATGGGTTTGCAAAGGGAGGAGGCTCCCTCTCTGACAACATTGGCTCCTCGCACTGGAATCTGATGCACCAGGCTTCACATATGCCTCCAGGCCCGCCAGCAAAAAGGTAGTTTCGTAAAAATAAAACACATAAGTTTTAAGAAAAAAGTACCCCTTTCCTCTCATTAAGCCATTTAGAATAAAAATAAATAAATAAATAAATAAAAATAGACATATTTGATGCCCACAATGATAGGCTCTATAAAAATATCATGATCTACCCTGTCAGATGAACACTCTAAAAAATAAAAACGGTTCTAGAATAGCCATTTTTTTAGTTACCTTGCCTCACAAACAGGGCAATGTCGAGCGATGAAAGTGTACTATGTACACCATAATGGTACCAATGAAATCTGCACATAAAGATGAATGCCATAAAAAAAATTGGCATTCAGAAAATAGCAACACAAAAACAAGATTTTTTTCTTTTCAAAAATGCTTTCAGTGTGCAATACGTAACAAAAGTTAATTTTTTTAAAAAAAAGTGACTCGCTCAATTAAAATATCACATAGTCTACACCAGGGGTAGGCAACCTCCGGCACTCCAGCTGTTGTGAAACTACAACTCCCAGCATGTATACTTCCTCTGCTCTTCTCAGAACTCTCACAGAAATGAATGGAGCATGCTGGGAATTGTAGTTTCACAACAGCTGGAGTGCCGAAGTTTGCTGATCCCTGGTCTACACCATTAGTTGCGTGCTGTAAAAAATAAAAATAAAAAATGTGCCAAAAGAGACATTTCTGGTTACCTTACCTCACAAATGAGCAATACATTTTACCACTTTTTCACAAAACATTTTTGTAAAAAAAAATGTTTATGCCTCGCCATTTTCAGAAACCTATTTTCTGTTGGGGGAAAAGATGGCTAGAAGGTTGGAGGAGTGTTTAAACTAGGGACTGGGGGAGGGTAATTACATTATAGGATGGGAAGATAGTGCAGATAGACACCGGGGGCGAGGAAATGGAACTGGGGGTGGAATGGAAGGAGGGACTAGAACAGTTCAGAAGGAAAGGTGTAGGGTAAAAAATATACATAAAGCTCTTAATTGTATGTATACTAAGCTTGACTAATAAAACTGGTGATCTGGAATAAGTGATGTGTGAGGAGGACTATGACATAGTGGGAATAACTGAGACATGGCTGAGTGATAGTTATAACTGGGCAGTTAATGTACAGGGTTGCAGTCTGTTTAGAAAGGATCGCCAAAACCGTGAATGGGTAGGGGTCTGCCTTTATGTAAAGTCCTGTCTAAGGCCCCTTTCACATGGGCATCATGTTTGATGCCCGGATAAGAGGCGGGTGATTTGCGGAAAAATGCACAATTTTTCTGCGTGGGTAAAAAGCGTTTTAATGCGTTTTGCATGCGCGTGGGAAAAATCAGCATGTTTGATACCCAGACCCGAACCCGGACTTCATGACTGAAGTCCGGTTTCGGGTTGAGTATTCTGTAGATTTTATTATTTTCCCTTATAGCATGGTTATAAGGGAAAATAATAGCATTCTCCATACAGAATGCTTAGTAAAATGTGGATGGAGGGGTTAAAAATAAAAAAATTAACTCACCATATCCACTTGATCGCGTAGTTGCGATCTCTTCTTCATTCATTAGCTGCCGGCTAAAGAACCTGTGATGAGGTCACTGAGCTCATCACATGGTCCAATCACATGGTCCATCACCATGGTGATGGACAATGTAATTGGACCATGTGATATGGCGTCATTACAGGTCCTTCAGACAGCAGCTAATGCTTGAGGAAGAGATCGGCAACTACGCGATCAAGTGAATAATAATTTTTTTTTTATTTTTAACCCCTTAATCCACATTTAACTAAGCATTCTGTAGTGAGAATGCTATTATTTTCCCTTATAACCATGTTATAAGGGAAAATAATAAAGATCGGGTCCCGTCTCTTAGCAACCTTGTAGTGAGAATGCTCTGTAGTGAGAATGCTATTATTTTCCCTTATAACCATGTTATAAGGGAAAATAATAAAGATCGGGTCCCGTCTCTTAGCAACCTTGCGGGAAAATCGCACTGCATCCGCATTTGATTGCGGATGCTTGCGATTTTCCCGCAGCCCCATTCACTTCTATGGGGCCTGCGTTGCGTGAAAAACGCACAATATAGAGCATGCTGCGATTTTCACACAACGCAGAAGTGATGCGTGAAAATCACCGCTCATGCGCACAGCCCCATAGAAATGAATGTGTCAGGATTCAGTGCGGGTGCAATGCGTCCACCTCACACATTGCACCCGGGCGGAAAACTCGCCTGTGTGAAAGGGGCCTAAAGCCCACAGTCCGAGAAGATATAAGTGAGGGACATGAACATGTGGAGTCACTGTGGGTAGAAATACATAGAGGCAAAAACAATAATAAAATACTAATAGAAGTTCATTATAAACCACCTAATATACCAGAGTACACAGAAAATCTACTACTAAACGAGATAGACGAAGCGGCAGATCATATTGAGATTGTTATTATGGGGGACTTTAACTACCCAGACTGGGAAACTGAAACCTGTATATTTCATAAAAAAAACAGGTTCTTGGCAATAACCAAAGACAATTACCTTTCCAAACTGGTTCAGGACCTGACTAGAGGGACAGCCATACTGGACTTAGTATTAACCAATAGACCTGACAGAACAGCAGATGTGCAGGTTGGAGGAAACCTGGGAATTAGTTACCATAAAGTAATAAACTTGCAGTTGTTATTCAAAAGAGTGTTTCTTCAGGGAGGAACAAAAATACCAAACTTTAAAAAAGCTAAATTTAGCCAACTAAGAGAGGCTATAGGACTAACTAACTGGGACAAAGTCCTCAAAAATAAAAATACAGCTACAAAATGGGATATTTTTAAAAGCATCCAAAAATCTAATTGTGAGAGGTACATACCTTATTGGAATAAAAGGTTAAGGAACAAGAAAAAAACAATGTGGATAAATAGAACTGTAGAAAAAAGCAATAAATGACAAAAAAGAAAGCATTTAAATCTACAAAACAGGAGGGGAGGAACCATAGCAAGGAACCATTGAAAAACTATAAGGAAAAAAAAATAGAATATGTAAAAAAACAAATACAAGCAGCCAAACTAGAGAGCCAGAGATTTATTGCCAAAGAGAGCAAAACTAACACTAAAATGTTCTTCAAATATATAAATGCTATAAATGTAAATCTGTCGGCCCTTTACAGAGTAATGAGCGGGGAGCTGCAGAGAGCCATAAGGAGAAAGCAAAGCTATTAAATATTTTTTTCTCCACTGTATTCACTGAGGAAAATAAACTGTCAGAGGAATTCTAGAATGTAAAAGCAAATGCCTCATTAACCACATCAGCCCCCTTAGCTTAAACACCCTTAATGACCAGGCCACTTTTTACAATTCCGCACAACACTACTTTACCCGTTTATTGCTCCGTCATGCAACTTACCACCCAAATGAATTTTACCTCCTTTTCTTCTCACTAATAGAGCTTTCATTTGGTGGTATTTCATTGCTGCTGACATTTTTACTTTTTTTGCTATTAATCAAAAATGACCGAAATTTTTGCAAAAAAATGACATTTTTCACTTTCTGTTGTAAAATTTTTCAAAAAAAACTACATTTCTATATAAATTTTTCTCTAAATTTATTGTTCTACATGTCTTTGATAAAAACAAAGTCCAATAAGTGTATATTTATTGGTTTGGGTAAAAGTTATAGCGTTTACAAACTATGGTGCAAAAAAGTGAATTTCGGCATTTTGAAGCAGCTCTGACTTTCTGAGCACCTGTCATGTTTCTTCAGGTGCTAGAATGTCAGGATAGTATAAATACCCCTCAAATGACACCATTTTAGAAAGAAGACACCCCAAAGTATTCGCGGAGGGGCTTGGTGAGTTCATGTATCATTTCTTTTTTTTTCACAAGTTAGCGGAAAATGACACTTTCTGAGAAAAAAAAAAAAAAAAAGTTTCAATTTCTGATAACTTCTGGAAAAAAAAAAAAAAAAATCTCAGACGGACTCACTATGCCCCTCAGTGAATACCTTGGGGTGTCTACTTTCCGAAATGGGGTCATTTGTGAGGTGTTTTTACTGTTCTGGCATTTTGGGCGGGGCTAAATTGTGAGCCGCCATGTAAAACCTAAAGGTACTCATTGGTTTTAGGGCCCCTTTGCGCACTCAGGCTGCAAAAAAGTCTCACTTATGTGGTATCGCCGTACTCAGGAGAAGTGGGGCAATGTGTTTTCGGGTGTATTTTTACATATACCCATGTTGGGTGAGAGAAATATCTCTGAAAATTGTCAACTTTGTATAAAAATTTTTAAAAGTTGTCGTTTACAGAGATATTTTTCACACAAAGTATGGGTATATATAAAAATACACCCCAAAACACATTGCCCTACTTCTCCTGAGTACGGCGATACCACATGTGTGGGTGCGCAAAGGGGCCCTAAAACCAATGAGTACCTTTAGGATTTCACAGGGCATTTTTACGCATTTGGATTCCAGACTTTTTCTCACGATTTAGGGGCCCCTAAAATGCCAGGACAGTATAAATACCCCACATTGTGACCCCATTTTGGAAAGAAGACACCCCAAGGTATTCTGTGAGGGGTATGGTGAGTTCATGTAAAATTTTATTTTTTGTCACAAGTTAGTGGAATATGTGACCTTGTAAAAAACAAAATTAAAAAAAAAAAAAAAAACAATTTCCGCTGACTTGTGCCAAAAAAATAAAAATTCTGTGGACTTACCATGCCCCTCACGGAATACCTTGGGGTGTCTTCTTTCCAAAATGGGGTCACATGTGGGGTATTTATACTCACCTGGCATTTTAGGGCCCCTAAAGTGTGAGAATCCAAATGCATAAAAATGGCCTGTGAAATCCTAAAGGTACTCATTGGTTTTAGGGCCCCTTTGCGCACCCAGGCTGCAAAAAAGTGTCACTCATGTGGTATCTCCGTACTCAGGAGAAGTAGGGCAATGTGTTTAGGGGTGTATTTTTACATATACCCATGCTGCGTGTGAGAAATATCGCTGTAAACGACAACTTGTTACATTTTTTTATTCAAAGTTGTCAATTTACAGAGATATTTCTCTCACCCAGTATGGGTATATGTAAAAATACACCCCAAAACACATTGCCCTACTTCTCCTGAGTACGGCGATACCACATGTGTGACACTTTTTGCAGCCAAGATGCAAAGGGCCCAAATTCCAATGAGTACCTTTTAGGAGGGCATTTTTACGCATTTTTCTTCTCTCGCTTTAGGGCCCCTAAAATGCCAGGGCAGTAGAAATACCCCACATGTGACCCCATTTTGGAAAGAAGACACCCCAAGGTATTCCATGAGGGGCATGGCAAGTTCATAGAAGATTTTTTTTTTTGGCACAAGTTAGTGGAAATTGATTTTTTATTGTTTTTTCTCACAAAGTCTCCCTTTCCGCTAACTTTTGACAAAAAGTTTAATTTTTCATGGACTCATTATGCCCCTCATGGAATACCTTGGGGTGTCTTCTTTCCAAAATGGGGTCACATGTGAGGTATTTATCCTGCCCTGGCATTTTAGGGGCCCTAAAGCGTGAGAAGAAAAATGCGTAAAAATGCCCTCCTAAAAGGTACTCGTGGAATTTGGGCCCCTTTGCGTATCTTGGCTGCAAAAAAGTGTCACACATCTGGCATCGCCAAACTCAGGAGAAGTAGGGCGATGTGTTTTGGGGTGTATTTTTACATATACACATGCTGGGTGAGAGAAATATCTCTGTAAATTGACAACTTTGAATAAAAAAATTTAAAAAGTTGTCGTTTACAGCGATATTTCTCACACCCAGCATGGGTATATGTAAAAATACACCCCAAAACACATTGCCCTACTTCTCCTGAGTACGGGGATACCACATGAGTGACAGTACCTTTAGGATTTCACAGGGCATTTTTACGCATTTGGATTCTCACGCTTTAGGACCCCTAAAATGCCAGGGCAGTATAAATACCCCACAAGTGACCCCATTGTGGAAAGAAGACACCCCAAGGTATTCTGTGAGTGTTATGGCGAGTTCACAGAAAAAAAAGATTTTGCACAAGTTAGCGGAAATAGTTTTTTTTTTTTTTTTTTTTACAGTCTCATATTCCACTAACTTGTGACAAAAAATACAATTTTACATGAACTCACCATACCCCTCACGGAATTCTTTCTAAAATGGGGTCACATGTGGGGTTTTTATACTGCCCTGGCATTTGAGGGTCTCCGCAATCATTACACGTATGGCCAGCATTAGGAGTTTCTGCGATTCTCCGTATATTGAGCATACGGGTAATGAGATTTTTTTTTTCCGTTCAGCCTCTGCGCTGAAAAAAAAAAAAATGAACGGCACAGATTCTTGTCCGCAATTGCGGACAAGAAAAAGCATTTTCTATATAGTTCTGGCAATGTGCGGATCTGCAAAATGCGGAAAGCACATTGCCGGTGTCCGTGTTTTGAGGATCTGCGGATCGGATCCGCGGATCGGATCCGCGGATCCGTGAATCCACGGATCCGGAAAACACATATGGACGTCTGAATGGAGCCTTACAAGGGGTGTGATCAATGACAGGGGGTGATCAGGGGTCTAGATGGGGTGATCAAGGGGTTAATAGGTGAGGGGGTTAGTGTAGTGTTTGGTGCAACTTTACTGTAGTTACCTGGTCCTCTGGTGGTCGATCCCAGCAAATGGGACCACCAGAGGACCAGGTAGCAGCTATATCAGACGCTGTTCATAAAACAGCGTCTGATATAGCTGTTTGATGCGATTTTATTCGCATCTACAGCCTGCCAGCGATGGATCATCGCTGGCAGGCTGTAGCCGAACTGCCGTGCCGCGCTTCTCTGTGAACGCGCGCGCACACGCGCGCGCGTTCACAGGAAATTTCGGCTCTCACGAGATGACGCGCCGACGCGTCAACTCAGAGCTACAGGACCGCCCGCAGGACGCATCCCTGCGTTAGGCGGTCCTGTAGTAGTTAAAAGTGCCCTGTCTGACCCAGGAAGAAGTACATCAAGTGAATGGGTCCGCATCCATGATGTGGAGAGCACACGGCCAGACCCCCTGTTTGCGCCGTGTGCATGAGGCCTAAGACTGACAGAAAGTAGCTTTCTGTCCATGCATAAGGTGCTGTGTTATTTGGAGAACCAGAGTGTTGGTCACATGACACAGCTGAGGATCAGGGAGGGGATAACTCACAAACACGGTCACTGGTAAGAAAATTACCTTCACTACAGTTTACATCATGCACCTTTTTAACAGGTCAGAGAATAAAAAAAATTGTACGAGTACTTCTTTAACTCCTAAGTCTTAGGCCCCTTTCACACGGGCGTGATTTCCGCGCGGGTGCATTGCGTGAGGTGAAGGCATTGCACCCGCACTGAATCCTGACACATTCATTTCTTTGGGGCTATGCACATGAGCAGTGATTTTCACGCATCACTTTTGCGTGGCGTGAAAATCACAGCATGCTCTATATTGTGCGTTTTTCACGCAACACAGGTCTCATAGAAGTGAATGGGGCTGCGGGAAAATCGCAAGCATCCACAAGCAAGTGCGGATGCAGTGTGATTTTCCCGCAAGGTTGCTAAGAGACGAGACCCAATCTTTATTATTTTCCCTTATAACATGGTTATAAGGGAAAATAATAGCATTCTCACTACAGAATGCTTAGTAAAATGTGGATTAAGGGGTTAAAAATAAAAAAAAATTAACTCACCTTATCCACTTGATCGCGTAGTTGCCGATCTCTTCTCTCTTCTTCAAGCATTAGCTGTCGGCTAAAGGACCTGTGGTGACATCACATCACATGGTTCAATCACAAGGTCCATCACCATGGTGACGGACCATGTGATCGGACTATGTGACGTCATCATTAGCCGGCAGCTAATAATTGAAGAAGATGTTGCAACTACAAGTGGATCAAGTGGATAAGGTGAGTTAATTTTTCTATTTTTAACCCCTCCATCCACATTTTACTAAGCATTCTGTATTGAAATGCTATTATTTCCCCTTATAACCATGTTATATTGGAAAGTAATAAAATCTACAGAATACTCATCCCAAACCCGAACTTCAGTGATGAAGTCCGGGTTCGGGTCTGGGTACCAAACATGCCAATTTTTCCCTTGCGTGTGCAAAACACATTAAAACGCTTTGCAAACACGCGGAAACATTGCGCATTTCCCCGCAACGCACCTGCCTCTTATCCGGGGTCAAACATGACGCCCGTGTGAACCCAGCCTTTAAAGGGGTTGTGCACCTCTTCAAACAGCTGAATGGCAGGGGTCCGACTCCCGCAGATCAGATATTGATGATCTATCAAGTATTTAAAGATATAACATGTCATTAACCCCTTCCCAACATCCGCCGTACATGTATGGTGGATGTCGGGTTTTTAAAGATGGCGTCCGCTCTGGGGCGGAGAGAGCGCCATAGCCGCCGGGTGCTAGCTCTTTCATACAGCAGACACCCATGGTAATGCCAACCATGGACATCTAACCATTTACATATTGTGGACAAATGTGAACACAGCATCTGAGAGGGCTAAAAACAAGAAGCAAAAAAGGTTTTCCCTGGCAGAGATTGGGGAAAATGTTCTGTACAAGGCTTCTAGGTTCATTACCTGTATATTACAGTTCAGTCAAAAACATCAGGGGCAAGGGCCTGCTGCTGATCTGACCATCTAAAGCATTACGGTGAGGGTGTGCTGCTGAGCTGACCCTCTAAAACATTAAGGGTGAGGGTCTGCTGTTGAGCTGACCCTCTAAAACATTAGGAGCAAGGGCCTGCAGATGACCCTCTAAAATATTAGGGGTGAGGGCCTGCTGCTGATCTGACCATCTAAAAACAAGAAGCAAGAAACATTTTCCCTGGCAGAGATTGGGGAAAGTGTTCTGTGCTGGCAAAGAGTCTGAGCCTGCACAAGGCTTCTAGGTTCATTACCTGTATATTACAGTTCAGTCCAAAAGGTGGAAGCACTGAACTGTAATATATCTATTCCTATATAGAAGAATGGAGCAAATTCCATTATTCTATGCAAATTGTAATCTGATTGCAAGTTGGAGTCCACTTGGGGGCGTAAAAAAAGAAAAGCAAAAAAGATAGCTTTGAAAAACATAAAAAATATATAAAAATTAAATATAAAAAATAAGTAAACAAAAAAAATTAAATCATGGGCATTACTGCATGTAAAAATGTCCATACTATTAAAATTGATATATTTTTTTAAACGTATCCCATACAGTAAATGGCGTGATGGAATAAAAATGGCTGAATCACCATTTCTTTATCACTTCAATCACTTGAATAAAAACTGATCAAAAAGTTATACACACTCTAAACATTGTGTGCCATATTAAATGGTTGCAGTAAAAAGTGCAACTTGTCCCACAAAAGTAAAGCCCTCATATGTCTATGGAAACAGAAAAATAGAATTAAAAAATGTATCTCTCCGGGAAGGCAGGGAGCGTAAAATGAAAACGCAAAAAAAAAAATGAAAAATGTTGTTTAATATTAAGCGATTGCAATGTTATATGATAGTACCATAGTAACTTTAATTTTTTTTCCTACTTAGTTTCTATTCCTTAATCCCAGAATATCCAACGTGAAATGCTTTATCCATACCATATTGCATAGCATGACAATGTGGAAATCGCATGTGATTTGTAGAGCAATCTGATACGAGATTTTATCGTAATACATTGGATAAGATAAACTGCCTTGGAGCCCCAATCTAAGAAAGTGAAGGATATGTATGTGACATAACAGAAAATGATGATACTGGAAACTCATTGTCATGTGTGATAAAGATTAAGAAACTGCATATCCTGATCTACACAGAGAAAACACATTTAGCCTCTGCAGGGCAGGAATGCAGAGTTGGAATAAAGACATCTGAAGATATGATAAGATAACCATACTTGTGTTCTCCATCATCGCTAACCTTGTCCTGTGTAGTAAATGACAATTTTTAGTTCCTGTGGATTGCTTTAAATCCCTCTCTGCATGTCAGCTCCTGAAGACACAATGGTTATTCCACACTGGGACCTCGTAAGGATGAGAAATAATTATAGGAGGAAATTTCCCTGCAAACAAAATGGGAATTAGTAATGCAACGAGGGAGAACTCACGTATAATCACACATTTGTAAAGAATTAGGCCTTCCATATCATATGAAAATTAGTTTGGGGATACAGAGTTATAAATAATCCTCATTGGACATGGTACTAACCTAATTAATAATAAATTTGTTTAATAAGGATGAGTATTTTCAGTTCATTTAGGTCACTTTAATGATAAATGATATGAACAACTTGGATTTTACTATACGGTACATTTTTCTTGTGAGCCGTGTTAGCAATTATCTAGTCTATTATTTTCTAGTCAGTTATATTACAGGATATATTAGAAACAGGACAGTGTTGCTAAATCTGAAACTTATTAAAAGTATGATCATGAACTTTCATCATGCAGAATGACTTTCACACACCATTTTTAATACTTGTTTAACCGTAAGGCCTCTTTCACATGAGAGATAAGGATTGTGCCAGGATAGGTTCAGGGAAAAACTTATGGTTTTGCAAGCAATTTCAATCAATTTTGCCTGTGATTGCATTCAGTGTGTTTGTTTTTTTCCGTCCAGATTGCATGTGGATTGGATGTGTTTTTCACACACATAAAAAATAAATAAAATGAAGAATAACACTCAACAAGTGTTGATGGAGCATCAAAATGCTTGGGTGCTCGAGTACAACACTTTGGGATGCACACCCGAGCACATTGGTAGTCAATGGGAGAACCCGAGCATTAAACCAGGCATCCCCTGGTCTGAAAGGGGGGAGCGGTCTGGTTCACAGAAAAAGGTCAGAAATTGATGGAAACACCACTGAAATGGTTCGGGAACAGCATAGGGAGGATGTCTGGATGCATCCTCGACTCCCAGGTCACTGCTGGGAACGATGTTGTCCGAGTAGTACGCCACTTTTACAGACTGACAATGATACACACAAAACCGAAGATAAAATCGATTTTAGAGGAAACATTGTTAGGAAACATTCTTTCCTGTATATTTACTTGTATATAAAGTGCAAGTGCTGCCAAAAATTACAAACAAGAGGCACTCCGATAAAACCTGTATATCACATAAAGGAGGGCCTCATTCACATTGTGGTACAATTGTTCAGGTAGTGGGACCCCTACACTTATAAAGCCCATGCACTAAGTAAAAGGGCTGCTAAATATTACAAGGGACCGGCATAAAACATTATGGGCAAGGGCCTGCTGCTGATCTGACCATCTAAAGCATTAGGGGTGAGCATGTGCTGCTGAGCTGACCCTCTAAAGCATTAAGGGTGAGGGTCTGCTGCTGAGCTGACCCTCTAAAACATTAGGAGCAAGGGCCTGTAGATGACCCTCTAAAACATTAGGGGAGAGGGCCTGCTGCTGATCTGACCATCTGAAACATTAGGCATGAGGGTCTGCTGCTGAGCTGACCCTCAAAAACATTACAGGCGAGTGCCTGCTGCTGATCTGACTATTTAAAACATTAGGGGCAAGGGCCTGCTGCTGATCTGACCATCTTAAACATGGGCAAGGGCCTGTTGCTGACCCTCTAAAACATTAGGGGAGAGGGTCTGCTGCTGAGCTGACCCTCTAAAACATTAGGAGCAAGGGCCTGCTGGTGACCCTCTAAAACATTAGGGGTGAGGGTCTGCTGCTGAGCTGACCCTCTAATAGTTTAGGAGCGAGGGCAGCCTAATAAGCATGTTGATATGATGGAGGAGGACGAAATAAAGGGAGATTGAACCATATACCCTTTTTAGTGGTGGAAGGGGTGCATGGGAATACAGTGTATTCAATACACCATAAAAGCCTAATTTAAAGTGCCTTTATGTTCAGCCGCTTTCCTCTGGTGGAGTAGAGAAGTCAGGGGCAATCCAGACGTTGTTCATTTTGATAAGAGTCAACCTGTCACTATTTTCAGTTGAAAGGCAGATGCGATTATCAGTTATTATGCCCTCAGCAGCACACTCTGACAAAACGCTGGTGGCAGGGCAGGCCAGGAGCTCCAAGGCATAGAGTTTTTGCCACGTGTCCAGCTTAGATAACCAATAATTGTAAGGCCAGAGGGATCACTGAGGACGCTGACATGGTCTGCAATGTACTCCATTGCCATCTTCCAAAACTTTTCCCTCCTTGTGACACTAGGCCACGCGTGAGGGTGCTGGCGGGGTGTCATGGGACTGTCCTAAGCCTTGGAGAGTGTTTCCCTGCCTCTGTTGGAACTGCTGTGTTTTCCCCTCGTCTCCCCTCCTCGGTTGCCCAAGAAACTACGTACTCTGCCAACAGCGTTGTCAGTTGAAAATTTTTGGAGCAATTTTTCCAAAAGGACTTTCTTGTATTGCACCATTTTGCTAGTCCTCTCTACCACAGAAATGAGAGATGAGAAGTTCTCTTTGTAGCGGAGGTCGAGAAGGGTGAACAACCAGTAATCGGTGTTGGCTAAAATGCATATAATGCGAGGGTCATGGGAAAGGTAGCATAATATAAAGTCAGCCAAGTGTGCCAGAGTCCCAACAGACAAGACTTCACTGTCCTCATCAGTAGGATGACTCTCAATCTCCTCATCCTCCTTTTTGGTCCATCTACGCTGAACAGATGGAATAAACCAGCTATGGGTACTACCCTCTGTAGCAGAGTCAACTGTCTCCTGCTCTTCCTCGTCCTCATCATCCAATTCGCGCTGAGAAGACGAACTGAGGGTGGTTTGGCTATTACCCTGTGTACTGTCTTTCCCCATTTCCAACTCTTCCACATGCAAAGCGTCCGTCTTCATTGTGAGCAGCGAGCGTTTCAGTAGACAGATAAGTGGCATAGTTACGCTGATAATAGCGGCATCGCCGCTCACCATCTGTGTTGATTCCTCAAAGTTGCGTAAAACCTCACAGAGGTGAGACATCCATGCCCACTCGTCGCTTCTGAAGAGTGTAAGCTGACTGGAAAGGCGACGGCCATGTTGCAGCTGGTATTCAACTATTGCACTCTGCTGCTCTCAAAGCCTGGACAACATGTGATACTTGAAGTTCCATTGCGTGCTCAAGTTGCACAACAGTCGGTGAGCTGGCAATTGCAAGCGCTGCTGCAACGTTGCCAGACCGGCAGCAGCTGTAGATGACTTTCAGAAATGGGCACACATGCGTCGCACCTTTACCAGTAGCTCAGGCAAATTGGGGTAGGTTTTAAAAAACCACTGAACCACTAAGTTGAACACTGGAGCTAGGCATTGTATGTGTGTGAGTCTGCCGAGCCATTATCAGACATAACCATGTTTGGTTGTAGGTTGAGTGTTCAGAGGTGCAAGTGAAGGAGGAGGTGGAGGAGGAGAAGGGGGGGGTGCAGCCACCAGTTTAGGTAGTGGCGGAAATCCTGATTGAAGTACGGCCCGCAATCCTTGGCGTAGATACAGGGGCATAGCTAGAAATGACTGGGCCCCATAGCAAAACATTTTTATGGGCCCCCCCTCCCTGATCCCCCACCCCCACAAGTGCAGTGAATAAATTAGCTAGGAGGCGGTGCTGGGCGGGGAGGAGTGGCGCCGGTGCCCCCATCAAGACTGCGCTCCTCAGCAGGCGGCCCAGGCCCCCAGTGGTGTAGGGCCCCATAGCCATTGCTATGGCTGCTATGGCGATCCCTACGCCACTGCGTCGATAGCACCTGTGCCATCCCAGGGTACGACTTGCTCCCGGCCTCCACAACATTCACCCAGTGTGCCATCAGGGAAATGTAGCGTCCCTGGCCACAAGCTCTTGTCCATATGTCAGTCGTTAAATGGACCTTCCCAATAACTGCGTTGGTCAGGGCACGGGTGACGTTATAGGACACATGCTGGTGTAAGGCGGAGAAGGCACACCTCGAAAAATATTGGCTGCTGGGGACTGAGTAACGAGGGACGGCCAGCACCATGAGGCTGCGGAAAGCCTCTGTGTTTGCAAGCCTTAATGGCAACATTTCCAGGGCCAGCAATTTGGAAAGGTGCACATGGCCTGTGGGTGGGTGGCTGGGTATTTGCGCTTTCGTTCAAAGGCCTGGGCTATGGACATCTGTATGCTGTGCTGGGACATAGAACTGGATGTTCTAGCTGATAGTGCTTGCGAAGGTCCAGGTGCAGGTAGGGAGGCATCCAGGTCTACGTCTTGGACAGGGGATTGGCCAGCACGTAACACAGGGGAAGAGGAGGCAGTGGTGTGACCCGCAGACACTTATTGTGGACCCAGGCGTTCTTCCCACCTGTTATAATGCTTTTATGCCATGTCTCGGATCATGCTGGTGGTGGTGAGGTTGCTAGTGTTCACGCCCCTGCTTATTTTGGTATGGCACAGGTTGCAAATAACAATTATTTTGTCATCTGCACTTTCCTCAAAAAAGCGCCAGACTGCGGAACACCTGCCCTCTTTTGCAAGGGAGATTGCCACAAGGGGGTGCTCCGTCAACCTCCTGACTTGTTGACCTAACAAGAACCTTACTTATTGACAACTGTGTGTCATCCTCATAATGAACCTCTTGAGACACTAATTGCGGTTGACTTATTGGCAACTGTTTCTCATCATCATATACCTCGTGAAACACTAATTGCCGTTCCTCACTGTCATATTTTTCTGACTGTGGATGCTCAAGCGTTTGGGAATCAGTGTACAAGATCTCCTCATGTCCCTCTCCAAACGGGCTTGGTGAGAGGGCCAAATATATGAATGGCAATGAAAAGAGCTCCTCAGAATATCAGAGTGTGGGATCACTTGTTTGCCAAGACTCTCCATTGTGGCAGAAAGGAGGATCAGGGTGAGGATTCTGTTGACCAGACTCTTGGCTACAGAGACTAGACTTTGTGGAAGACCGGGTGGTGCTTAACCGACTGGAAGCATTATCTGCTGCAATGCAACCAACCACCTGTTCACACTGGTGTGACTTCGAGAGTTGTGTACTGCACCGCCCTGCAAACTGGGACATGAAGCTAGGTCTCGTGGATGAGTGTGTTTCTTGTGCTCTGGCAGCAAGCACAGTTTCACCGCACCCAGGGCCACAGCCTCTGCGAGCACCATCAGCAGCACGGCTACTTCCCCGTCCCTTACTGCTCGCCTTGAGCATATTAAATGGTATATATGCTTGCAAGTATGTCACACGTACAGTAGCTTAGGTTTTGTAAGTGTACACGCAAAAAAAAATTACACTTAATGACACCAATATTTAGGATGTACAAACATTATACAGGAGATGTGGCACAGGTAATGTCGCTGTCACCAGTGGCAAAAAAATTTAACTGAATGTCACTGATATTTATAATGCACAAACATTATACAGGAGATGTGGTAGTGCAGGTAATGTCGCTGTCACCAGAGGCAAAAAAAATTAACTGAATGTCACTGATATTTATGATGTGAAAACATTATACAGGAGATGTTGTGTAGGTAATGTCGCTGTCTGTCACCAGTGGCGAAAAAATTAAACTTAATGTCACTGATATTTATGATGCACAAATGTTATATAGGAGATGTAGTGCAGGTAATGTCGCTGTCACTAGCAGGAAAAAAATTAAACTGAATGTCACTGATATTAATAATGCGCAAACTTTATACAGGAGATGTAGCACAGGTAATGTTGCTGTCACCAGCGGCGAAGAAATGTAACTGAATGTAACTGATATTTATGATGTGCAAAGGTTATACAGGAAACGTAGCGAGGGTAATGTCGCTGTCACCAGCGGCAAAAAAATTTAACTGAATGTCACTGATATTTATGATGTGCAAACGTTATACAGGAGAAGTAGCGCAGGTAATGTCGCTGTCACCAGCGGCGAAAAAATTAAACTGAATGTCACTGATATTTATGATGTGCAAAGGTTATATTGGAGATGTAGCACAGGTAATGTCGCTGTCACCAGAGGCTAATAAAAAATGACAGGGAATTTCACAGCTATTTGGGATGCGCAAACGTTATTCAGGAGATGTAGTGCAGGTAATGTCGCTGCTGTCACCAGCGGCTAATAAAAAATTACAGGAAATGTCACAGCTATTTGGGATGCGCAAACGATATACAGGGTATGTAGCGCAGGTAATGTCACTGCTGTCATCAGCGGCTAACATTATATAGGAGATGTAGTGCAGGTAATGTCGCTGCTCTCACCAGCAGCCAAACAATTGCATGCAATTTAGCGCACGTTGCGCTAATATATTTCGCAGCCAGATAAAACAATAGTTCTTAAAAGGACTGTTGGGTCTTAACAAAGTTTCAACACTCAAAACTCCCTAAAAAAGCAAAACACAATTCCTCTCCCTACAATATCTGTCCCTGCTGCTGCAGCTCACCCTGACTAAGTCTGAGCCGAACCATGTGTCATTGGGTGTTATACAACACCTGATAACGCGTTCTGGCCAGCCAATCACTGTAATGCCAGTAACCAACAATGCTACAGCATTAAAGTGAGTTGAAGTACCTCCCCACACGTTTATTGGCTTCATAGCAGCCAACAGACGTTCGGCCAAACACCATGATGTGCCGAGCATCGCGTTGCTCGAGTCGAACACCAGTTTGGCCGAGCATGCTCACTCAACACTACACTCAACATCTCCTAGCAACCATCAGTGAAAAATACACTGGATCAGGATTGCATCTGGATTATTATGGACTATTTAGAACATACAAAGAATTTTCCTGAATGTGTCTCTACATTTTCCTATGTGTCTCTCATGAGCACAGACCCATTGAAATGAATGGGTCAGGATTCAATTCAGATGCTAAGCGTTTTCTTCACTTATCGCACACCACTAGAAATCTCCCTAGTATGAAAGAGGCCTAAAGCATGTCGCAATGAATGAAAGGCATTTGGCTATAAATACATTGACTAGTAATTATCATTAATTTGTTTGTCTCTAAATGGCTGTTACAATAAACTATTGTCAGCAAAACCCACAGAATGAATGCCTGTGGTAAGTCCCGATGCATTGATGATAACGGTATCACCTGCTCAATACTAAAGAAATCCTGGAGTTAAGAATCACTGATCTAATGTGTATGAGGATGTCTTGACTCTTGACATATGATGTTGGAGGAGAGAGGGATCTAGAGTTTTGAATTTCAATGAATAATAATTTTGTTCTTCCAGGAGATAAGCTATTGGCAGAGATCTCTGGCAGTGGCCTTCTCCAGTCTCCACACTGAAAAAACAATTTACCAAAAGGAGCTATGTATGTGGGAGTTGGGAGAGATGGCTGTTGATTAAGTATTTAATTGACAGCTGCTGAGGATCCTATAGATTACAATAACAATGTCATGCATTGGGTCCCAACCTTCAATTAATTAATAGCCACACAAAGTGGTTTGTTATCATAGGGTTGAATAGAAAGAATGTTAACATCTGGCTACGATTGACCATAAACACATAGCTGTTGGCCCAACACATATTTGACCAACTGTTCCTCGACAACCCATATCCATGCACCATGGGCTTGGCCAAGTTTGTATGTGTTCTGGGTTGGTAGAGAAAAGTAAACCATTGCTTGGCATGTCTTAACACATCAAATATCTCAGTAAGAACAAAAGGATCCGGCATGTTATAGTTGGAAATCTACTGCACCCACACATAGTCACTTGAACCAGCCAAAATTGGTGGGTGTTCCCGGTAGGGTAGCTACCTCTCCTCAAGGAGTGGGATTGGCTGTTTGGAAATGAAACATCATAAAAATAGCTTACAAAGGCAGATTTAGCATTAGGCCGCTAGTGCTGAGCTGTCATCTCAGGAAACAGGGAAGTGGGAAACGTGAGAAATACAAATGGGGCACCTGGTGGTTAGTAGTGAGTGGTAGTTTTTATCTTGTCCACCTTCTTCAAATGTCACAGTATGCCACTGACAGCTCAATTCAATATACAATTATAATATTGATTCCACAGTTCTTAAATACTACAATTGACTTAACAACTAAAATGTCATCTCTAAGATTATCCTATGATGTCAAAAGAATTTAAGAAGGAACCCTTTATAAGTAAAAATAAAAAAGCAATTCACTATGTATGCACAGATTTCAGAAGCTCATGAGCAAAATTTCCATGTTGAAATTTGAAATAATGTTATGATGAAGGAACATACAGTATGTGTGTATACAGAACATAATTCCTTGGCTAATATTTTTGCTGAAATACATTGCATTCAGAGTCTTCCAGCTTAAAAAGGTTGCTTAGTCTCTGTTCACACTAACATCTTAGCTTCTCTTATTACTGGAGCAGATCTCATGGACTTATAATGGGTCTGTGGGATTTTTTTTAATATGAAAAGGTAGCATGTTATGCTATGCTGGCTGTCAGAAAAACAGAAAAAAACCTGATAGATGTCCAGGATTTTGATATTGCCATCAGCAGGCCATCAACATCACCGAGCGATGCGCTTCCTGTCCCGGCCCGGTGGTCATTTGACCTCCGGGGCTGGGAGAGTGCATGAGCTGTCGGGTCTTTCACAGACCTCGATCCGCCCTGCACTGAGGCTGTACAGCGCAGTATTATGCTATACAACCTCTCTGGGGGGTGTATTTACCCTGTAACTGGGGCTACTATGTCAGCCTCAGTTACAAGAGAAATCAATAGTGACGATAGATGTCCCCCATAGGTCTTGTATGACTTTATGGGGGACGCAAAATAAAAAAAATTAAAAAAAATTAAGTGTTTTCTAAAAAAACATGCATTCACATGTAAAAAATTAAATTTCCCCAATTATGTAGAAAAAAATAATTAAATAGACATTTTTGGTATTGCCGCGTCCATGACAGCTGATCCACCCTGTCCGATAAACACCATGAAAATTAAAAAAAATTTAACTGTGTCAAAAAAAGCCATTTTTGTCACCTTACATCACAAAAAGTGCAACACCAAGTGATCAAAAAGACGGATGTCCCACAAAATGGTACCAATAAAACCAGCACCTCATCCCGCAAAAATTGAACCCATACATAAGAAAATCGCTCAAAAATATAAAAAAACTATAGCTCTCAGAACATGGAGACATTAAAACATAATTTTTTGGTTTCAAAAATGCTATTATTGTGTTAAAGTGAAATAAATAAAAATAAGTATATATATCATGTATCGCCGCATCCATAACAACCAGCTCTATAAAAATATCACATGACCAAACCCCTCAGATGAACAGTGTAATATAAATTAAATAAAAACAGTTCCAAAAAAGCCATTTTTTGTCACCTAACATCAAATAAAGTGCAACATAAAGCGATCAAAAAGGCGTATGTCCCCCAAAATAGTTCAATCAAACTGTCACCCTATCCTGCAAAAAATGAGACCCTAACTAAGACAATTGGTCAAAAAATAAAAAAGCTATGGCTCTCAGATTATGGAGACACTAAACAATGTTTTTAGTTTAAAAAATGCTATTATTATATAAAACTTAAATAAATGAAAAAAGTATGCATATTAGGTATTGCTACGTCCGTAACGATCTGCTCTATAAAAATATCACTTGACCTAACCATTCAGATGAATGCTGTAAAAATAAATAAATAAAAACTGTGCTAAAACAACATAAACTCTTCCTGCAAAAAACAATCCCCTGTACAAGATGATCTGCATAAAAATTTTAAAATATGGCATTCATAATGCTTTATTAAGTTAAACTGAAACAAACAAAGAAAGTAGACATATTTGATATCATTGCATCCGCAACAACCTTCTCTATAAAAATAGCACATGATCTACCCTGTCAGATGAATGTTATAGAAAATAAAAATGGTGCCAAAACAGCCATGTTTTGGTTACCTTGCATCTCAAAAAACTTAATATAGAGCAATTAAAAATCATATGTACCCCAAAATAGTACCAATAAAACTGGCACCTTATCCCCTAGTTTCCAAAATGGGGACTTTTTGGGAGTTTCTACTGTAAGGGTGCATCAGGGGGGCTGCAAATGGGACATGGCATCCAAAACCAAGTTCAGCAAAATCTGCCATCCAAAAACCATACGGCGCTCCTTTTCTTCTGCGCTCTGCAGTGTGTCCTTACATCAGTTTAAGACCATATGCGGAGTGTTTATGTAAACCACAAAACCAGGGTAATAAATATTGAGTTTTGTTTGGCTGTTAACCCTCGATGTGTTAAAGAAAAAAAGGATTAAAATGGAAAATCTGCCAAAAAAGTGAAGTTTTGAAATTTCATCTCCGTTTCCTTTAATTGTTGTGGAAAACCTAAATGGTTTACAAAGTTAGAAAAATCGGTTTTTAGTAACTTGAGGGGTATAGTTTCTACAATGTGGTCATTTATGGGAGGGGTCCACTATGTAAGCCCCACAAAGTGACTTCAGACCTTAACTGGTCCTTAAAAAGTGGGTTTTGGAAATTTTCTTAAAAAAAATTAAGAATTGCTTATAAAATTCTAAGACTTGTAACATCATATAAAAATAAAATGACATTTACAAAATGATGCCAACATAAAGTAGACATATGGGGAATGTTAAGTAATAAATATTTTATAAGGTATCCCTTTCTGTTTTAAAAGCAGTGAAATAGAGATTTTGAAAATTGCGAATTTTGGGGATTTTTTTCATAAATAAAGGTGAAATATATTGACTCAAATTTATGACTATCATGAAGTAAAATGTTTCTCGAGAAAACAATCTCTGAATGACTTGGATAAGTAAAAGCGTTCCAAACTTATGACCACATAAAGTGACGCATATCAGATTTGCAAAAAATGGCTCGGTCAATAATGGGGTAAATGGGAAGTGGTTAAGGGCCAGAAAAATGTTTTTCTCCTCTGTGTTTCAATTATCTTAATTTTTATAATTTTTTTTCCCTTTAATATAGCTTTTATTTTGTGGAATGACTTGTAAGTTTCCTAGGAAATATTTTGAAGCATATACGTTTTAGCATTTACAAAATGCAGAAGTTTGGGTGAAAAAGTGGGATTTTATCACTGAAGCATACATGCATTAGGAAATTAATCTTTATCATACAAGGGGGGCCCACAAAAAAAGTAGTCCACCTCCAATTTCTCCAAATTCAACTGCCTAATAGTAAATCTTTCTAAGTTGTCCATAGCAACCAATCATTTCAGCTTTCATTTTTTCAGAGCCCTGTTGGAACTGAAAGCTGAGCTCTGATTGGTTTCTATGGGCAACTAAGACTCATTTATTATTCAGTGTGATAAAAGTGGCCTATTGTGTCAGAAAGATGGTGTTCTTCCTGGAACAGCGAATAGTGATTGTGCAAGGCTATGTGCGAAGCAGATTGATTAAAGAAATGCAAGAGACCTTTTCCAACAAGTACCCAGGAACAAAACCTCCAGCTAAACTTTGTATTTAGTGTCTGGTTCAGAAATGGAATCAAACTTGATTTGTTGCAAACGTGAAGAAACCGAGGCCTCCATCGATCAGGACGGCTGAAGTTGTGCCTGAAATTCAGCAGCGGATTGCAAGTAGACTCAAAGACTGTTTCGGCAAGTTGGTGTATCACGAACGACGTGTCAGAGAGTGCTGAAATCTCTGAACCTAAAACACTACTGAATAATGTGTGTGCAGGAACTGAAAGAGTCTGACAGAGCTAAACATGTAAATTACTGGACTTGGTTGCTGATCATGATTGCTGACAGAAATTCGGACCCATTGCTGTACTTTATTAGTGTTGATCACAAATTTTCGAATTGCGAATTTTAATCGCGAATATCGGCACTCAGAATTCGCGAATATTTAGAATATCTCTAAATATATTCGCAATCACGAATATTCGTTTTTTTAAATACCAGTTTATGCAAATATTTATGCAAATTTTATGCAAATTCTTTATATGCAAATTCAAGAAAATAATGACTGGAGATTACGAATTTGCGAATTTTCGAATATATGGAAAATATTCGCCCAAATATTCACGAAATATCGCAAATTCGAATATTGCCCCTGCCGCTCATCACTATACTTCATGACAGACAGGTACTGGTCTGCTGAAAATCCCTATTTGACTCACGAAACAGAAAATTGGTGTTTGGTGCGCAGTATCAGGAGCACTAATAGTGGGCCCAATTTTCTTCAAATCAACTGTGAGTACCACAATTTACCTGGACATCTTTGAACAGTTTTACAGCCAACTAACACCATTAGAAAAAATGTCCTGCTTTTTCCAACAAGATGGGGCAATGTTCCGCACCTCACAGAACTCACTGGCCGGGTTCATGAACTGTTTACGGAGGAGTAAACTGTGAGCAAAGGGTTATGGCCACCATGTTCCCTAGACTTGTCTATATGTGATTTTTTATCAGTGTATGCTAACAATCCACATCCCCTGGATAAACTCAAGGAAAACATCACAAACATTTTTGAAGAGCTGCAAGCAGCGTCAGCCAACATAATCCAACCTGCCCAAAGATGCATAGACCTGAACGCGGGCCACTTTCAGCATCTTTTGTGACTTGTGGGTAATTAAACAATCCATGTGCTTGTTCATCTTGTCAAACTGTCGCCAGGCTACTTTTTTTGTGGACCACCCTGTATTACTGTGTATTATTTGTCATCTTTCGCAGAGCAGGTTACAGTATACAAATTAAGTGCAGAACTGTGGGCTTATATTGTCCTTTATCATTTTGTACAGCAAGTTCATAAGTGCAATTTTATAAAATATATTACCAGAATCGTTTAAGCAGCAGGCTTCCACTTTCAATCTGGAATTGAATACAATGCTCAATATTCATTCTTTTGTACTCTGAACAGAAAGGAGAAGAGGCTTTCAGGTGAACATTTTATAATATTATTGCCTTGCACAAGTACCTAATTTTTTCCTCTCCAAAGTATGCATATGTTTTGAGATTTCCATCATGTTTGAACAATTCCAAAGCTTCTACAAAGATACAGCTCAAGATGGAAATATTATCCACCTTCCTACTGTGCTTAGGAACTAGTCTGAAATGATAAATATAACAGTTGGTGCTGCTTACTTAAAGATCGCAAAAAAAAAAAAAAACAATAAAAAAAAAAATGTGTTGGAAAAGTCACCTCTAAATAAAGGCAACCTGCCACCATGAAAATGCACTGCAATCTGTAGGCAGTATTTCATAGAGCAGGAGGAGCGGAGCAGATTGTAATTTATCAATCTAACGCTTTCCTGGGTCTTTAAGGTTTTTTCATTTTTGCATTTTCGTTTTGCGCTCCATGCCTTCCGAGAGCCATAACTTTTTTATTTTTACGTTCACATGGCCATATGAGGGCTTTATTTTTGCGGGACAAGTTGTACTTTCCAACGCCACCATTTAATATTGCATACGATGTAGTGGGAAGCGGGAAAAAAATTCCAAATGGGTTGAAATTGCAAAAAAAAAACTATTCTACCACAATTTTACGGGTTTTTAAATTACGACGTTTGATGTGTGATAAAACTGACCATTTAGTTTTATTCTACAGGTCAGTACGAATCCGGTGATACCCAATATGTATAGTTTTTCTTGCGTTTTGATAGTGAAAAAAAATTCAAAATTGGGAAATTTTTTATTTATTTTTTTTGTCGCCATATTTTGACCCCTATAACTTTTTTGTAATTAAGTGTATGGCATTGTATGGGGGCTTATTTTTGCAGGGCGATCTGAACTTTTAGTTGATACCATTATGGGGTGTGTAGGACTTTTGATCACTTTTTATTTAATTTTTTGAGGAAATGAAGCGTTCAAAAATGGCGAATCCGCCATTTGGGCGCTTTTTCCGTTTTTCTGTTTACCGTATGGGGAATATATTTTTATATTTTTATACCACGGGCGTTTTCGCACATTGCGACACCCATGATGTGTATTTTTAAAAAAAATATTATTTTATTTTAATTTTGGGGAAAGGGGTGATTTGAATTTTTAGGTTTTTTTATTTTTTTATTTTTATTTCTTTTATTTTTCTTTTACACTTTTATATAGGTCCCATAGGGACCTATATAAATCAGTCATCTGATTGCTTCTAACATAAACTCCAATACACTTGTATTGGAGTTTATGAGATTTACTACTTTCCTATGAAGCCCTATTGCTAACAAGGGCTGCATAGGAAATAGTAAGTAGTAACCTCGAATCATTCATTGAGTTCGAGGTTACTACATCCAGCCCTGCGATTCCCCCGATCACCACTAGGGGGAGCCGGAGAGCTGCCGAAAGTTTTACTTTCGGTTTTAGCGCGCGCAGATGCCGTGGTCAGGATTGACCACGGCATCTGCGGGGTTAAATGATTGCGATCGGCATCGCTGCCGACCGCGATTATTAGCCGCGAGGGTCAGCTACAGGAAACAGCCGGACCCCCGCAGCGATCGCGCCCACAGAGGGCAGGAGCGGGCGCCATACTTAGGGATCGGACCCATGACGTACCCATACGTCATGGGTCCTTAAGGGGTTAAAGAGCTAGCTGTTTCATAAAGAAGACACCCGTGTCTAATGTCCGTGATTGACGGTAATTCCGATTGCGGTCATTTATCCCCTAAGATATTGTGGTCAAATGGGATCACATCATCTAAGAGGCTGGAAACCCAGAATACCACTCTTCACGGACAGAGATCAGGGACATTGTTCAATGTGAGTAATGAGCCTGAGCCTAGGCTTCCAGGCTAATTACTTGTATTTTATAATTTAGGCCAGCAGGTGGCAGCACTGAATTGTAATATTGCAATTTCTGTATAGGATAATAAAGAAAAGTTTTCTACACAGAAGTATACAGTAAAAACATACATTGGAGTCTTCTGTAGGAGGCATTACATAAAAAAATAAAATAATGTGGAAATCCAATAAAAGAACAAAATGAGATCTTAACCAAGTCTAAAGAAAATGGAGCAATATCATTGTATGTGTAGACAGTGTAAAAGAAAAAACCCACTGGTATGGTTGATGGAAGACATGGTGGGCAAAACAGGGCATACATAAACAATAACCTGCTACCTGTAGAAACCAATAAGATATAGTTTCCCAGTTGCAGCAATCAGGTGTAATAGTCTCTGAGGCTTCTTTCTTCTATTTCTGAAAAGTAAACAGATGAGTGCAAGGAAATTCACGTTGAGATCATTGATCTCTATGGGGAGATGTCAGTGCAGTGCTCAATGACTTATCAAGTCACTTAGTGGAGCAAGGACATGAGAAACAGAATATGTGCTACTTTAACAAGCACAGACTGCAGATTTAGTGCAGTAAAAAGAACATAGGAAAAATACAGGTAATTTTATTAATTATTTATGTTAGGTGCACCCAGAAAGGAATGCAAAAAAAAATTGTACACAAAATTTAATTTATATTTGATTGATCTCTAGAAATATTTACAACTTGTTATCTCAATTTGATTAAAGTGTGTGTGTGTGTGTTTCCTTATATCATTAACCACTTTGCATCCAAGCCATTTGCCCCCTTCCTGACCAGGCCTAATTTTGCAAACCTGACATGTGTCACTTTATGTGGTAATAACTTTGGAACGTTTTTACATATCCAAGCCATTCCGAGAATGTTTTCTCGTCACACATGGTACTTCATGACAGTGGTAAATTTGAGTGCAATTTAGTTTTTTTTTACAAATTACAATACAAAATTCATAAAAAATTTAGAAAAATTCACAATTTTCTAAATTTAAAATTCTCTGCTTTTAAACAGATAGTAATACCTCATAAAATAGTTATTACTTTACATTCCCCTTATGTCTACTTCATGTTTAGATCATTTTGTGATGTCATTTTATTTTTTGGGGAAGTTAGAAGGCTTAGAAGTTTAGAAGCAAATCTTGAAATTTTTTAGAAGATTTCCAAAACCCACTTTTTAAGGACCAGTTCAGGTCTAAAGTCACTTTGCGAGGCTTACATAATAGAAACCACCCAAAAATGACCTCATTTTATAAATGACACCCCTCAAGGTATTCAAAACTGATTTTACAAACGCTGTTAACCCTTTTACTTATTTAAGTTTGACACAATAATATCATTTTTGAAACAAAAAATGTTGTTTTAATGTCTCCATGTTCTGAGAGGTATAGTTTTTTTTTATTTTCTTATGTAGGGGCTCATTTTTTGTGGACTGAGGTGACTGTTTTATTGGTATCACTTTGTGGGACATATGCCTTTTTGATCACTTGGTGTTGCACTTTTGTGATGTAAGGTGACAAAAATGGCTTTTTTTACACAGTTTTTTTTATGTTGTTTATCGGACAGGGTGGGTCATGTGTCAATATGTCTATTTTAACATGTGAAACCTTTTTTTTCATAAAACATATTTTTTTTATTTTTTTTATTTTACACTTTGTGTCCCTCATAAGGTCATACAAGACCTCTGGGGGACATTTGACTTTTTTTTTTCCCCACTATTGATTTCTCCTGTAACTGGGGCTGACATAGTAGCCCCAGTTACAGGGGAAATACAGCCCCCAGAGAGGCTGTACAGCACTATACTGTGCTGTACAGCCTCAGTGCAGGGCTGATAAAGGTCTGTTGTAGCCAAAACAGATCCTGCACCCCCCCAGCCCCGGCGGTCACATGACCACCGAACCAGGACAGGAAGCACATTGTGCTTCCTGCTCTATATACACAGTGCTCGGTGAGCGCTGTGTTTGCAGCGATCTAGAAGGCAGGGACACCTGGGAACTGTCTCTGCCTTATCTCTGGGTTGCCCTGCTGTCACTGACAGCAGGGCAACCCGTTCTGCAGCTGCACGATTAGCGTGCAGCTGCGATCTTTGAATGGATGTTCCAGAACCTCTATTCAGAGTTAAACTTCCACCCATAGGACTTTTAAATATTATGGGCGGTTGCAAGGTGATTAAAACAAACCGCAGTTATCCTATAATTAACTCCACATTTACTCATTTCCTAGCTCACCCAAGTGAAAAATATTTCTTAGGCCTCGTGCCCATGACGTATGTATTTTCCGGTCTTCAAAAAATGGATCCTCAAAAAATTACGGATGTCATCCGTGTGCATTCCGTATTTTGCGAAAAGGAACAGCTGGCCCCTAATAGAACAGTCCTATCCTTGTCCATAATGTGGACAATAATAGGACATGTTCTATCTATTTTGTGGAACGGAAAAACGGACATACGGAAACTGAATACACACGGAGTACCTTCTGTTTTTTTTGCAGACCCATTGAAATTAATGGTTTCGTATATGGTCCCCCAAAAAAACGGAACAGACACGGAATGAAAATACGTTCGCGTGCATGAGGCCTTAAATGGTTTTTCCTATCTCAACATTTTTGGCATATGACTAGTATATGCCATAAATATCAGATAGAAACCTACTCCTTTTTTCAGAATTGGGCCTCTGAAGTGAAAGAGAGCACACAGAGAATATGGGGCATCCTCTAAATTTGCTGCTATCGGACTGTGGGAAATAGAGGATGGGTGGCCACACATGCACTGTTGCTCTCCCTAAACTTTGGGGGCTCCACATCTATCTGACTTTGTGACATAAATATTGAGGTGCCACAAATGTTGAGATGGGAAAACCTCTCATAAGGTATATTCATATAGCAGTATAGTCTATAGTGTTTATGTGCAGATTTCCCACTAATTTCTTTACATTTCTCATTTCAAATTTCTCTACAATTCAGTTTAAAATACTAACCAATACATACAAGGCCGTCCACAACCTGTCCCCTCCCTACATCTCTGAGCTACTTTCCCGATACAACCCCACAGGCTATCTCCGATCCTCATAAGACCTCCTTCTCTCCTCTCCTGTGCATCCACCATACTCTGGAACTCGCTACCCCAACATATCAGACTCTCACCTACAGTGGAATCCTTCAAAAGAAGCCTGAAAACCCACCTCTTCAGACAAGCCTACAACCAGTGACCCTGCTGCCTCTATACCACCATGACCAATTTCACCCTCACCTACTGTCTCCTCCCCCCATACCATGTAGATTCTAAGCCCTTACGGGCAGGGCCCTCTCTCCTTCTGTACCAGTCTGTAACTAGTCTTGTTCATGCTTAATGCAATTGCCTGTATTATGTATGTCTACACCTTTTCATATGTACAACGCTAGGGAATGAGTGGCGCTCTAATAATAAATAATAAGAATAATAATAATAATTTATGCACTAGATCCACACCAAAATCTGCATGCAGCTTTTTTCCTGAATTTTAAAAAAACACACAAAAATTGACATCCTCCAGATTTCAAAATCTGCACCAAAGGTGTGCAAAATTTCTGCAGCGTGTAAATGAGGTTTTGAAAATATCATCTATAGCTGGCACTGTATTACAATGTGGATTTCACCCAAAATACATCAATCTGGTAAAAAATGATTAGCCTTAGTGCATGACTGAAAGGGTGGTGCTTGACACTTGGGACACAAAAGAAAAAAAAAAACACCCCAGGCCCCATATCTGGGGTGTTCCTTAAAATGTATCCCATATGTGTGCTTACCAGACATTTAATGGCGATCTACACCTTTAGTGAAACCTAGAAGGTGCAGCAGAACTTAACACCATTGGGTAAATTCTGCTCAGATTTAGTGTAAAGTACAGATCCCATATATCTTGTATGAATCTGCACCCCATATGCTGAAAAAACTGAACACAACCAATGAAACCCGAAGGAGGAGAGTGCTCTGAGAAGCAATGCTTCTCCCTTGCAGTTTCAGCAAAAGGTTAGTTACCAATACCATTTAAGGTTTTTTTTTTTGTTTTTTTTTCGACAGAGAACTGAGAAAATAACATTTTAAGTAATCTCTGATTTGAATTTTTCTTTATGATTCCCTTTTCCACATCCTAAAATTTATGAATATAAGCATATGGTTCCTAGTACACACGTTGAAGGCACAAAACTCTGTATAGTAGCTGCATGCAAATCTAGTGGCTACTTACAATTTATCTAGTGGCTACTTACAAATCTAGTGGCCTCTTTAAAGGGCCTGAGTATGCAACACACATCTGTGATGAGCTGCTGCTGCCTGACCTTGAAAAAAAGCATGCTCCCTGTTTAGTTGGTCTGGTGCATGACAAAATCCTTCAATGCTTTTACTACTTTACACTGCTCTTACAGATGCCCTAACATATGGAAGGTAGAATTCTAGCGAGTAGGAACATCACAGATCAAGCTGTACAAGCCACCATAATTTTAAAAAAAACTTGTTGCACCACTAATTTTATCAGGGAGAATGTGAAATTTCAAATACAGCACAGCAACAATGTATATGCCATTATCACTTGCCCAGTTGAAGTTGGTGGGAGACAGCCAACTGGATGTTTGCTGCTTGATGCACTTTAGCAATGGCTGTGGGAATACCCTTGCCTAAGCTGATAAGCTCAAAAACAGCATGGCAACACTTCACTTTACACATATCATAGAGAGAGTGGGGGTAAAGCTTTGCTCTGCTTCTGTTGGGGACGGGAGGATGTCCATGGAGGAGGAAGTGGAGGAGGCAGATAAGCTCCTGGTGTGAGAACCAGACCAACACAAATGTGGAGTTGTCAATAGGACCTTGCCTTCTTGCTGCAGCCACTGCTGCCACGGAATACATTGACCCAGAGGGCCATTAAAGACATGTCCATGATAGCAAGCGCCTTGCCACACAGCGAGAGTTCCAAGGAGCAGCCTATGTTCTCCTGCACTTGATAGTACAAGGCAGGGATGGCTTTTAAAAAAAAAAAAATAATAATGCTGGCTAGGTATTTTCCTGTGAGGCTGCAAGGCTAAGCACATGTCATTATTTCCCTAAAAGCAGCAAATTCCAATAAGCAGTTTGGCAGTGACTGCACCATAAACAACTTGGCCAGGTTAAGTTGAGCTTGTGAACCAGCGAGTTGCTGAACACGTAGGGTTGTTTCCTGGAGACACACTCGATTATTAATTACTGGCTATGGAGCAGAGGAGCTGGAGGTGGAGTAGTCTGAGCGGGAGAAGCGTACTGTTATAATGATGAGGACAAGGATGCTATACTGTATGTGGATGTGGCCTGGCTGCTGCAGAGGAGGCTGGGAGCAGGAGGACACTGTTCTGCTAGTTGGCAGACAATTATATATTCCCACAGTAACTGATGATGTTGACTCATATGCTGCAATAGTGCAGTGGTGCTTATGTTTATGTTTAAACACCTAGGGCTTATTTTATTCCTGCAGATCTTGCACACAGTAATGCTTTTAACTTCTGGCACTGTGGAGAAAAATTGCCAGACCTGAGATAATCACACAGAGCTACCTGCAGCCAGACTTGGCTTAGGTCTGGCATAATTTTAGTCTGAGCCCGCAAGATCAGTGAAATCACCAAATCTTGAGTAGTGTTGGGCGTGAATATTCAATTTGCGAATATTTATTGCAAATATCGGCACTTCGAGAATTTGCGAATATTTAGAATATAGTGCTATATATTCATATTCGAGATTATTCGTCATTTTTTCAATCTGATCCCATGATCACTCCCTGCTTCTAGCATGTGGGCCAATGAGAAGGATGCAATGTCTTTGTCTGATTTTAGCAACATCCCTAGCAACCAATAGGAAACTTGTCTACCCCTTTACTATACAAGAACCTCCCCAGCAGGCATATTCTGCATTTTTTTACAGTTATAAGAGAGATAGCAGTGTCATTGCTGTGCTCTGTGTTTTGCTGTCACATTACATACTTAGTTAGCTTATGTATATAATACAGATAGTTAGTGGGAGATAGTCAGTGTAGGTTAGATAGTAATATAGTGTAGTTCCAGTGCAGGGTGTTAGGTTCTGCTGTCCATACATACATGCTACAGACATAGTGCTGTGATGTCACAAGTTCACAGCAATACTTAGTGCAGCAATCAGTAATATGTAGCTAGACCTGCTACGATGTGAAGTTGCCCGTATTGCTTGTCAGCCTCAGTGCAGGGCTGATCGTGGTCGAACTGGATGGACAAATGTCTTTTTTCGGCCTTATATACTATGTTACTATGTTACTATGTAATTGCAGATTTGTGCAATCATGAATATATTCTGCAAGAATTTGAACTCCCAACCTTGTACATTAGAGGAAAGGATGTTACCACTACACTATAGAGCTACATATTAACCTGCACAGGAATATAAAGTAAGTCTTCTGCTGAATAGGAATACTCAATACATCAGAAACTACTATGAGGTTTTTCTGACACAGTTTAGTATTCAGCTTTATAGCTGTGTGGATAAGGTTCTTGCCTCTAATGTACAAGGTTGGGAGTTTAAATCCTGGCAGCAAACGTTTAAGAAATTAGATTTAAATACACTGGGGTGCCTCCAAGCACTGACTTCATACATAGATATATCTATATATGGAGTCAGAGCAGGGACTCCTAAGCCAAACTAGAGTCCCGACACCCTCCCCTCTACAGAGCAGGGGGTGCCTGAAACAAATGGCCAAATAGTCCCTTTTTTTGGCAGATACATTTTTGTGAAATTTGGAATGAATCCAATTAATTTAGAATGGATTTGCTCAATGCTAAGGCTGGCATGTGCAGGTACCTAAAGTGAAAAGAAAAACAGTAGTGCGATGGCTTCAGTTTATTATGCAGGCATAGCAGCAATATCTCGACTTTCAAATGATTGTTGGTAAATTTCAACAGACCTCTTTGACTTCAATGGCATCTCTCATAGTTTGATGGTATTTAACCACTTCCAGACTGGGCCATGTACCTCCTTCCTGACCAGGCCTAATTTAGCAAATCTGATATGTGTCACTTTATGTGGTAATAACTTTAGAACACTTTTACTTATCCATGCCATTCAGAGACTGTTTTCTCATAACATATTGTACTTCATGTTAATGGTAAATTTGAGTCAATATGTTTTACCTTTATTTATAAAAAAAAATCCAAAAGTTTAATTTTTTTAAAAGATAACTGTTTTCAAAATTTGAATCCCCCTGCTGTTAAGACAGATAGTGATACCTCATAACATATTCATTATTTAACATTACCCATATGTCTACTTTATGTTGGTAAGCATACTTTTGGTAATCAATAATAGATCATAACAAGTGATTTTCTTTAAGTTCTGAGTGTTTTTATTTAACATCTACGTGACGACATGCGGCAGTGCGTGTGTGAACGTTTTTGGCTAAAGACCCTTCATCAGACACTGTGCCACAGTCAGGATATCTGTGAGGAGAAAGGAAGAATAGAGGAGCACACCAATGGAAAGAAGGTGTACTTTAGCACCAGTGGTTCTGCGGGGCTAACATAATAGAAACAACCCCTAAATGACCCCATTTTAGAAACGACACACATCAAACTATTCAAAACTTGTGTTAGAAATGTTGTTAACCCTTTAGGTATTCCATACATTACTTTTTTCGCAGATTTTCCATTTTAATTAATTTTTTCCTTGAACACATCAAGGGTTAACAACAAAACAAACCTCAATATTTATTACCGTGATTCTGCAGTTCACAGAAACACCGCATATTTGGTTATATATCACTGTATGGGCACACAGCAGGGCATAGAAGGCAAGGAGCACATATGGTTTTTGGATGGCAGATTTTGCTGGGATGGTCTTTGGGCATTTGAAGAGACCCTTAGGTACCCCCATAGTAAACACACCCAAAAAGTGACCTCATTTTGTAAACTACACCACCCAAGGAATTTTTAAGGCGTGTAGCGAGCACTTTACTCAAAAAGTGTTTCATATAATTTTTAATACTTGGGTGTGAAAATAAAAAATTATATTTTTTTTTTACAAAAAATGGTCCAAACTTTCTTTTGCACAAAGATAACAGGAGAATATCCACTCACAATTTGCTTACCATATTCTCCTAAATACAGTAAGACCCCAATCTGGATTTTCTAACATGGAATTTTCTGTCATGGTTTGTAAGAGCGATAACTTTTTTATTTTTTGTTGAATGAGCTGTTTGAGGGCTTATTTTATGTGGGACAAGCTGTAGTTTTTATTGGCACTATTTTCGGGTACATTTGGCTTTCTGATTGCTTTATAGCTAATTTTTTGGCACTTTACTCAAAAAGTGTTTCATATAATTTTTAATACTTGGGTGTGAAAATAAAAAATTATATTTTTTTTTTACAAAAAATGGTCCAAACTTTCTTTTGCACAAAGATAACAGGAGAATATCCACTCACAATTTGCTTACCATTTTCTCCTAAATATAGTAAGACCCCAATCTGGATTTTCTAACATGGAATTTTCTGTCATGGTTTGTAAGAGCGATAACTTTTTTATTTTTTGTTGAATGAGCTGTTTGAGGGCTTATTTTATGTGGGACAAGCTGTAGTTTTTATTGGCACTATTTTCGGGTACATTTGGCTTTCTGATTGCTTTATAGCTAATTTTTTGGGGGAGGTAAAGCCACAACAAAAGTTTTGATGTTATCTTTCTAATTTTTTTTTACACCGTTCACTTGGTGTAGTAGAGCATGTGATATTTTTATCAATCCAGTGCAACGATACCAAAGATGTCAAATCTTTTTTAACATGTTAAGCAATAAAAACATTTTTGTTTAAAAAAAATCATGTTTTGGACGAGGTGACATTTTTATTACTTCGATTTTTGTTTTTTGTGATATGAGGTGACTAAAAAAGATGTTTTGGCATAATGTTTTTTTTTTGTTTTTTTACACCGTTCACTTGATGGGGTAGATTACATGATATTTTTGTAGAGCTAATTGTTGCGGATGTGGCAATTATAGATGATCGAATTGAATTGAATTTCAGGATAGATTTGATTCGCCTAGAAGCCAAATTTCCTTGTGCTTTGTGTCAGCAAATCGATGTAACCTAAAATAGTATAAAAAACTGAAAAAATCAAACTTACCTCCTCTATTTGCTCCCGACGGATCACCAGCCTCTATCTTGCTTGAAGATCTCGGCTAAAATCCCATGCGCTGCTAGATTACATCCTCGCGCCGGCCGGCATGATGACGTAATACGTATGAATGAGAGAATTGAATCCCACAAAGTGGAATTCGATCTAAATTTTAGGATAGATTTGATTCGCCTAGAAGCTGAATTTCATTGTGCTTCGTGTCAGCAAATCGATTTAACCTAAAATAGTATAAAAAACTAAAAAATTCAAACTTACCTCCTCCATTTGCTCGCGACGGACTGCCAGCCTCCATCCTGCTTGAAGAACTCGGCTGAAATCCTGTGCGGCACCAGATTACATCCCTGCGCCAGCCGGCATGATGACGTAATCTCGCACTGCACAGGATTTAGGCCGAGATCTTCAAGCAAGATGGAGGCGGCCGGCCTATTGCGAGCAAATGAAGGCAGTAAGTTTAATTTTTTATTGTTAATTTTACACTCAGATGCCGCAATCGTGTATGAACACGGCATCTGTGGGGTACAATGACGGGGACAGTGCTATCACAGCTCCCTGTCATTACACCCTCTACTTACAAAAAAATGCGCAATTTTTTTCTTAAAGCTCGGCAAATCAGCCGAATTGAACTTTTAAGAAATTTTCTAATCTCTAGCGGCAATACTAAATATGTCTATTTTTTATTTATTTTTTTACACAATAGAAGCATTTTTAGAGAAAAAATCATGTTTTTGTGTTGCAATTTAATAGAGCCATATTTTTATTTTTCTGGCTATGGTCCTGTGTGTGGGCTCTTTATTTGTGTTTTAAGGTGTTAATGCTACCATTTTATGGTGCATATGACTTTTTGATTGATTAACATTATGTTTTTTTGGAGGTGAGCTCACAAAAAAATCTGTTTTGGCGCAATGTTTACTTATTTATTTATTTATCATATGGGGCTGTACTGTGCTGTACAGCCTCAGTGCAGGGCTGATCGTGGTCTATGGAAGACCCGACAGCTCCTGCACTCCCCCGGCCCCGGCGGTCACATGACCACTGGGTCGGGACAGGAAGAGGCATTGCGCTTTCTGATCTGTATACACAGCGCTCATTAATTCTACATGGATACAGATCACTACGCAGACTTGTGGTAAAATGTAATGGATAAAGTTCTCAAAACTATAAGGAAATTACTGTATATTTGTATATGTATTTAATTGGCAAATTATAGTGTGCAGTAAGTTCACAAGCTTCTGTACATTTTACATTTGGAATAATCCTTTTCATGTCACATGATTTTTCAACCAAATGCTGAAACGTCTGTGCTGCACAATATGGTATAATAACTTGTCGAATATCTTTTCAATAAATGTCAGCTAATAGAATAATGGTAATAAATGATAGGTGACCTTTAAAAGTTACATTTTGTTTTTAATGAGGAAATTATAAAAAGGGAATAATAAATCACTACTGCCTTAAAGGGGTTGGCCAAGTTCAAGCAACTGCTGACAAATGTGTACATAAGATAACAAAATGACACTTTCTAATGTAACTTTTGTTGATATTCTGTGCCTTTTGCTATATCTCAAGGGCTATGTCCCCTTGTTCGGGAAATCATCTGTGCTGTCCACATAGAAGTCCTGTCCATATGATGGCTAGTGCTGGAGGGTCATGTGACCAAATTACTCAACCTTCTCTATTCTAACACACTGCACCTACACAAAACTCCCAACATTGCAAGCGCAATTGGAAGGTGCAATGTATTTAAATGGAGGAGGCTGAGTGATGTGTCTGGTCCATCAGCAGTAATTTTATAGCAAGGACCCGTGTGCAGACAGAATAAAAGACTTTGCCAACAAGAATGTATACTTTATGAAATATAGAAAATGGTGCAGAATATCAACAAAGACTATATTAGTAAATGCCATGTGATCATCTTACAAGCACATTAATCAATAGCAGTCAGAAAGTGGCCAATCCCTTTAAATGTATTATATACTATATGCACAATATATATATCACAAATGTTAAGATTGTGTAAGCACACCTCTTCTCAGCATTAAAAAGTTTTCCCATCTTGGACATTTATTCCATATTACCATAGGTGTGGATATCTATCACATCTGGGACCTGCTCTTTTCTCAAGAACGGGGTCCCACATTGAATAGAGAGCACACCAGAAATGCATGGCACCCTCTCCATTCATTGCTATAAGACTGTCAAAAATAGTAGATCAAGAGAGCTTGGATAGAGAGCAAACTGTGCATGTGCAGCCACCTATCATTCACCACTATGAGACTTTCAAAGCCAATCCAGCCCTCAGCTATTTTCATATTTCCATAGTGGTGAATGGAAGGGTGGCTGCTCTTGTGTCGCTTGATCTCCATTCACGTCTAGACGTCATTCTTGAGATAGGATAGGATTGAACATTTATGGTATGTCCGTTCTATTTGCTATCTATATCCCAGATAGGAATACCTCAATTAAGGCCATTTTACATAAGCTGATGATTAGAAGTCATGGATTCATCTGGCAATGCTCTTGTTACAAGTCTTGTCCTTTCATGGTGTGGATGCTGGTGTCGTTCTGTTGCCATAGTAGCAAGCTCCGCTGTCTTGGGAGCTGCCTGGCCTATTAAGGAACAAAAGCATCAGGCCAATCAGAGGCAGCACGTGTCACATGTTCTCTGCCAGAGGGAGCTTTAAGCTACTGCCAACAGGTGCCTATGATTGGTTTCCTTAGCCTCACTAGCCTGTATTGTACTGTTGTTTGGATCTCTGGTACTTTTGGATTGTCCCTGACCTTACTCCTGACTGCTGTTTATTCCCTGATGTGATCTCCTGGCACTGATCCCATCTGGTATTTGACTCTGTCTTTGTATTTTGTCTTCATTTTGATACAGTATATCTCTTTGTTTTGGACTCTGGCCTGATTTTGACTACACTTTTGGCTTCTGATCCAGCGCTAGTTTACCTCTCTGGTTCTGACTTCTTTCTGTTTGACTTCTCTTATCCCTTTAGGTTAGGCCCCCTGCACTCAGGTAAGAAGGGACTATCGTCCAGTTCCAGTGGTGTTGGTAGAGTTCTGGGCTTTAATTTCCCCCTACCATTACATCAGGAATCAACAGAGCCTGCTCCTGATCATTGTCACTTTTAAATGCTCATTTGTTAGGTGATTATATCTTTTATGCGGCACCAAAAGTCTTTTTTTTTGGCAGCAATTTGTAGCTCTTCAGATACTACTATAAAGAATAACTGACTTTTAAATAGTCCAGCCAAGACAGTTTCACAATTTCCACTTAAGAAAAAAAGGCTTTGATTTACTGTTATATTTCAATCTATGTAAGCAGTGTTTCACTATTTTTCTGTTCATTTTCATTACAAAAAGAGTTTAATGAGAAATAAAATATTCATATAATAGAAATTGAATATGAGGATCATGCTGCAGGCCCAGAGTATAATTTATTTACACGTTCCTATTTTGATAATTTAGTTATCAGTTAGGTCTAGCTCTTTTAATAGAGCACTGTAAATGCCAGCAATAAAAGAAAAACATTTCAGTGGTCAACCACTGAATGAATTATGGTCAAATAATTTAAGGGGACCTGTCACGTTGAACATGGTGTTTCAACTGCAGGCAGCGTGTTATAGAGCAGGAGGAGCTGAGAAGATTGATACTGCAGTTTTGTGGGAGAAGATTCTGTATAAGTTGTATTTTATTAATTTAGAATTTCTTCTGATTCTGGGCTTTGAAGTCAAGGAGGTGATTGACAGCTATCTCTGTATACACAGTGTGACAACTAGGAGTCACTTAGCTCTCCAGGATTGCTGTCTTCTTAGCTTAGACAGTTAGCACACCTCACCTGCAGATTTGGGTGCAACAGGCATCACAACATAACCCATAAACATAAATCCTCGGCCATCTGGCCACTAACTGCACAGTAGTTTTCCCTCTCTACTGGGATTTGGGTCTACCACCCAGCTCCTCAAAACACAACTCAGTGCTTACCCCACACAGGGTTAGAGGGTTTCGGCTCCTACAGGCCTTGGCACAGCCTGTTTTTCCCCAGACTGGGAGCCCTGATTGGAGAAGAAAACCTCCCAGGCTATGAGCTGAGAGCTGCGGTTGGTCAGCACTACAGCCTGGGAGAAGGAGACGCCCAGGAGAACAAGGGCAGGCTCCTCCCAGTTGAGACGCAGAGCTGAAGTCACCGGAGGACATACCGGGAGAACGGAGCGGCGCCCAGGGATAATAGTAAGTGCAGGGAGATCCCTAGGCGCCGCTCTCCATGTATGTATACTTAGTTTAGATTTGTTAGGGTGATGAAAGGTCCTCTTTAAATGAATGAAATACAAGTTATAATTAATCTTTTCCCATAAAACTATACATTAATCTGGGAGGAAAAAAAGGATGCAAAAGTGTAGTACATCCTACAGAGTCCAGTAAAAACTAACCAAAAGAACGTATATGCTAACATTCACTTTTATTTTATTTTATAATGGAACTCTATGTCAATACACAGCATCTGTTGGAGACATCTGTTTAACGTATATTTAACATAAGACAGAAAGTGGGTAATGTAACAGAGCTTTTAAGTTCTGCCAAAAATTACAGCTGATCACTAGGTTGCCTTATAACCAAACTCTCTGTTATTAACTTATTATTGGGGCACCCTTCTAATAAAAAAGGATTGGCTAAAACAATGACCCCTTTAAAGCTTATGGTGTAAGGTGCTTTGACCATACATATTTCTATTTTTCAAGATTCTATATTCACTCAAAATTCTATATTCACCTTGCAATTGAGAACAATGAATATTTTTTTACGAGTTATATTTTTAGTATCTGGTAAAATAGCACAAATTTACCTATTTCTTCCTAAATAGTGAACGTGGTACAACTTGGAAAACAATGCATCTCCTTTCCTTGTGACATCTCAAAAATTATACAAACAGTACATTATCATACCCATGGCGTTTTTAAAGCATCACCCTAAATTGATATAATCAGTAGAGGCCACCAGCACATTCATATAAGAAAGCTGCATTTTTTTCATAGGATTGCAGTTTAGTCTTCTGAGCTAGTGTTAGTCTACTTACTGTATCTACAATGCACAAAGAAACATAAAGGAAGGGGCCACATGTAGGATTCTGACACATAATAGCTACACTGAAATTTGTGAGGGGAGGAAGGAGAGCAACTGATTGACTCATAGTACTGAATATAATGGTGCCCACTGCTGTCTAGCTGTCTGGGGAGGGAACAGGCGCCAAATCTCTAACCTTCCTTCTGCGGCTGATGCCACCAGGATCCTTCTGAGGCTTTGGTCTCAACGCTTCCACATGTTTCCTGCAGAATGTGGCTTGTTTCTGCCAGCATAATTTTTCCCTCTGTCTAATTGGTACGGGCACACTCTTGCTGACTCTTTAAGGGTAAGCAACAGTCCTGACTTATTCCAGCCTATGGCTGGCCATCTGTGGGTTTATACAAGGCACCTTTCCCCGAAAGAAGGTTTTTAGCTGCTAATAAAGCGTAAAAGTGTGCTGTTCTGTTTGTCTACCTGTGTACTGACCTCTCCCTGGTTAACAAATCTAACCCTTTGCTGCCTGTCCTGAATTTAGCCTCTTTACCATAATGACCCTTTGTTGTTTGCCATTACATCAGACTTGTTTCATGGATTCACTTACATTGCTGGACCTGACCACTGCCTGTATGCTGACTATGAGTTTTGCTTGACCCTTTGGTGTCTTGTACTGGTGTCTCTGACCCCTGTGGGTCAGCTGAAAAATCACACTTGGACTAATTTGAGAGGGGGCACCCTGGTCGCTTCCCTGCAGAGAAGACCAGATCCCTATATAGGGGTTAAATAGTGAAAACCAGAGAACCGCTAGGATAAAGCCATTAAGTCTAGCCTTCACCCAAACCAGTTTGTTGGAGCAGTGGTTCCACACCCAATGCCCAAAATACTGCATATATCAAACTAGGTTGGTCCCACCACACTGAACAAGGTTTTGAGAAATATGGCATAAGGAAGATACAAAGGAAAAGGCAAAAAAAAAAACATTTGATACAATATTTCAAACTGCACTATGTGAGATACATATTTACAAGTGCATAGGTAATTACAATAGGTACTCCCAAAGATTACAATTATTCTGTATTTTTCTGATGAATATAGTTTGTCTTTGTTTCTATTTTAACTCAAAGATGTTATGTTTCAATGAACAATAATAGATTTTGTGGAGTCTTGACTATTTTTGCATGGCTGTCAGTCAAAGAAGAGAAGATGGAAACAAACATTTTCAGTATACACACCCTGGAGTGCAAAAAGCATGCACAAGATGAAAGTTTGAAAAAACATGGTTTACATGTTTTTTTTTTTTTTTTTTCATGAAATGAATGTCTTCACATAATTGTGGGATGTGATGTGATTTTTTTACATTTTCTTCCTTATCTTGTTGAAAAACCTTCATCAAACCTAATGTGAACATGGGGATGATTTATCAGAGTGTGGCAGTCTGGTCTTTTAGATCTTTTAACACTTGAGAATAGCATTCATCCATCTGCCTTCCCAAGAGATTAACAGCATATCACAAACGATGACAGATATTGTGAGTTCTAAAGGTTTTTCTTATAGCTGCCACTGATCCACCCTCCATTATTCGCTATAAAAAGCTGCATTTTTATAAATTGCCTCCAAAATGTGCCTAGTGGTACTGTCAAAGATGTTCACATGTTAACAGGTGAGAACAAAGAAACCATCATGAGAATATATACAACAAATTGTTGGTTTCTTAAAAAGGTATACTCTATGAGGAGATATTCTATTAAATATATTATTATAGTCATATGTTAATAATATTATGTATTAATATTCTAACATATTTTATTAATACTTTATACTTTATTAATACAGAAGAAGAATTTAAAATAAATACAAATACAATAAATACTCAACTGTATTGCTTATTATGTATTCAACCTAATCGCTACACAGATTATCATCAGGGAATTAAAAAAAAACGGATACATTTCTTTAGTAACTTACCAATGCATTTAAAAAAAGCAAAAGCTTGTTTGACCCATACATTATGATGTTAAAGCTGGTAGTCATCTGAGCATATTACATACTGCAATAGAATGTTATATCCTATACTGGAGAACAGGTTACATTATTTTTTACGCTATACATTGATTGTGTATTAAAATGTTATTTTATTACAGTACATCAGGTACAGCTATAGCAAACTTTAAATTGACACTTAACACATCAAAAGCCATTGTAAACATCAAGTTGCAACAACTGTGTATTTAGCATATAAAAAGGCAGTATGCCACATTAAAGTTTGCTGCATTTTTATTCTATGACTTAAAAGGTTGTGCAGGATTAGAAAATATAGTTTCCTACTTTTATAAGAAATTATTTTTGGAAGATAGCAGCCATGTTTTTCTTATCCTCTGCAACCCATTTAACCCCTTCATGACATCTGCCATATATGTATGGCAGATGTCTGGTCTTCAAAGATGGCACCCACTCCAGAGCCGAGCAATTGCCATAGCTACCTGGTACCTGCTGTTTCATACACCAGACACCTACTGCTAATGTAACATTTAAACTACGTTATCTAAGAAACTCAGAAGTGCATGATTTACAGGCATGAACGACTCTCCCCAGTGGAGATCATGCAAAACAAATGTGGAGCCCCAGTTATGGGTCTACAACACAATGAAAGCCAGATATCCCTCAAAGGAAGGAAAACCAAGCAAAGGGGTGTCTCCATTACAGAGATCACCAAATCCACCATATTAAGTGGCCCCTATGTCAAGATCCCACTTTTTTACAAGCTTTAAGGATTGTTTTGCATATTCCTGTTTCCCAGGGAACTTTGCACTTCGGATTGCTGTGTTGAGACTCTTAAGTGAGGCTCTGCGGTGTTTTTTGTAGCTGGTCTCCCTGAGATCAGCTATTGTTGTGTTTGAGCAGTGGAGATCATGGAAGGTGTTCCTGGAAAGTAATGAGCCTCTACTAGGCTTCAAGGCTTATTGTTTGTATATTACAATTCAGGTCAGTAGGTGGCAGCACAGAACTGTAATATAGCTAATTCTGTATACAATAATATATAAAATTCCATTTTAGGACCTAAAAAAGTTTAAAAAAAAGTTAGAAACAATATAGAAAATAAATAAAAAAATTCAAATCACCCCCCCTTTCCTCAAAATCAAAATACTTAATAAAAAAATCAACATAATGGGCATTGTCGTATATGTATGTGTATATATACACATTCATGTCCCTCCTCCTTTTTCATACTGTCATATGACAAGCTGTGTGACATGAGGCTGGAACAGAAGTCTATGTGCTGTCTCCACTTTGCAGTAGGAATAAGGCCTTATGCACATGACCGTATTTTGTTTCCTTGTCATTTGTATTTTTTTGCTGATAGGATGCAGACCCATTCATTTCAATGGGTCCGCAAAAAATGCGGACAGCACACCATGTGCTGTCTGCATCATTATATCAGTTCCGTAGCTCTGCAAAAAAAAATAATAATAATAGAGCATGTCCTATTTTTATCTAGTTTGGGAACAAGGATAGGCATTATTACAATGGATCCGCAAAAATACCGGATCCGCAAAAAGAAATGGATGCAATATGCACGTCATCATTATTTTTTGCAGATCCGCAATTTGTGGATCGCAAAACACATACGGCCGTGTGCATGAGGCCTAAAGGAGATGTCTCACTTCAGTAAGTGGCATTTATCATGTAGATAAAGTTAATACAAGGCACCTACTAATGTACTTTTATTATCCATATTGCTTCCTTTGCTGGCTGGATTCATTTTTCCATCATATTATGCACTTCTCGTTTCCCTGGTTATGACCACTCTGCAATCCCTCATCAGTGGCCACGCTTGCACACTATATAAAAAAAGCTACAGCCTATGTACGCTCTTATGGTCCCGGCCACCAGAGAATCCAGCACTTTTTCCTGTAGTGTACAAGCACAGCACAGCCATTGCTGCTGGATTTCAAGGTGGTCGTAACTATGGAAACAAGAAATGTATAATGTGATGGAAAAATAAGTCTAGACAGCATAGGAAGCAATATGGATAATATCATTAGAGACAACCCCTTTAATACTACTGCTAAATGGACACAGCACCTAGACTTCTGTTCAAGCCTCATGTCTCATGTCTGACATTAATGTGTGTGTGTATGTATATATATATATATATATATATATATAAAAATAAAGAATATGGACAGCACTCCCGAATCCAAATAAAAAAATGCTTCTTTTTATTCACCCATGTGGTAAACAAGCAACGTTTCAGACCATCAATAGAGTCTTTCTAAAGCCTCGAGAAAGGCTCTATTGATGGGCCGAAACGTTGCTTGTTTTCCACATGGGTGAATAAAAAGAAGCATTTTTTATTTGGATTGGGAGTGCTGTCCATATTCTTTATTTTTATCTACGGGTAAAGCTTCCACCCCTGGACATAGCACCCACACGTACGTTTATCGTTTGGTCTCTCGGTGCTGCCAACTTTTCCCTTTCTTATAGATATAGATATATAGATATATAGATATATAGATATATAGATATATAGATATATATATATATATATATATATATATACACACACACAGTAGTTATTTAACCCGTTCAGGACCCTGCCTTATTTCACCTTAAAGGGATTCTGTCACGGCATTTGACCCTATAGAGCTACGGACATGCATGGGTAGATTGCCGCTAGCATGTCCACAATATAGCAGTAGAATAGCTCTGGTTTCTTTTATTTTCATAAAAAAATTATTTAATTGATATGCAAATTAACCCGGGAAGGTGCCCAAGGGGCGGTACTAACCTTGCTGGTGTCAAGCCACGCCCCCATGTGAAGGAGCCCAGCACCGCCTTAGTCTGCCGATTCTCCTCCTTGCTTCAGTGAGATCGCCGTAAATCTCACGATGCGCGAGATTGCGCATGCACAGTTGCAACATAGTGTTCCTTTCCTGTGCTGGCATCAGCCTCAAGGAAGGAACTGCCCATACGTGATCTCGTGCATCGCGAGATTTACAGCGATCTCACTGAAGCAAGGAGGAGATTTGGCGGATGCAGGCGGTGCTGGGTTCCTTCACATGGGGGCGTGGCTTGGCACCAGGAAGGTTAGTACTGCCCCCTGGGGACCTTCCTGGTTTAATTTGCATATCAATAAAATAATTTTTTTTAAGAAAATAAAAGCACCCAGAGCTATTCTACTGCTATATTGCGGACATGCTAGTGGCGGTTTGAATGCTTTTACTTATCCAAGCCATTCTGAGATTGTTTTCTGGTGACACATTGTACTTCATGATAGAGGTAAACTTCAGTCAATATTTTTCATTTTTATTTTTTTTTAAATCTCAAATTTGCAAAAATGTTGGAAACATTTGTAACTTTCAAAAGTTCTATTTCTCTGCTTTTAAAACAGATAGTGATACCTCATATAATAGTTATTACATTTCACATTTGTCTACCTTATGTTTGGATCATTTTGTGAATGCCATTTTATTTTTTGGGGACGTTAGAAGGCTTAGAAGTTTAGAAGCAAATCTTTAAATTTTCCAGAAAATTTCCAAAACCCACTTTTTTAACCACTTAAGGACCACAGGTTTATACCCCCCTAGTGACCAGGCCCTTTTTTTACAAATCGGCACTTGACAACTTTAACGGTTTATTGCTCGGTCATGCACCTTGGCACCCAAATGAATTTTACCTCCTTTTCTTCTCACAAATACAGCTTTCTTTTGGTGGTATTTGATTGCTGCTGAGATTTTTCATTTTTTTGATATTAATAAAAAAGACCGCAATTTTCTCAAAAAAAGTGTATTTTTAAATTTTCTGGTAAAATTGTTCAAATATAATTACATTTCTATACAAGTTTTGATAAAAAAAATCCAATAAGTGTATATTTATTGGTTTGCGCAAAAGTTATAGCGTTTACAAACTGTAGAACTCCAAATAAATTTAGAATGGTAGTGCATTGGTAGTGAATGGTAGTGAATGGCAAGTGCAAGCCTTGATGACTTTAGAACAAGACTCCTCAATAGTGATTAAACCCTCTGATAAGGGTGGTAATATTGTGGTATTGAGTGTTGAGCAGTACAAGACCATGTGCCTAACCATCCTAGGTGATGGGCAATGTTACCGTAAATTGGAATCTAATCCTCTTGAGGAGTTTAGATCTAAATTGAAGAACATCCTTAATTCAGCTCTGGATGAAAAACTCATCAGTCAAACAGAATATGATTTTTTATTTCCCAAACACCCCCAAATGCCGTGCTTTTACGGCTTACCGAAAATACACAAGGGGCTGTCCCCGCTTAAGGGACGCCCCATTGTGTCAGGAGTGGAAGCTTCACTCATCCGATCAGTATGTATGTGGATGAGATATTACGTCCCTTTGTATTGACCCTTCCATCATTTGTGCGGGACTCTACTGATGTTATTAAACGTCTAGATGGGATCACGATTGAGGATCATGTGCTGCTGGCGAGTTTGGATGTCGAGGCGCTGTACAGCTCCATTCCCCATGAAAGGGGATGTGGAGCTGCAGCATCCTTTTGAATCAGCGAGACATCCATCTGTGGCGGCATAATGCTCTGGTATTGGAACTGCTCGAGTTCATATTAGAGCACAATATCTTCTCGTTTGACAGTCGCGTATACCACCAGCTCAGGGAGTGGCTATGGGGAGCCCATGTGCCCCGACTTTTGCCAACCTCTACCTGGGCTGGTGGGAGCGTGAGATCGTCTTCTCGGATAATAATCAGTGGGCCCACCAGATAGATCTGTGGATCAGATTCATTGATGATGTTCTGATCCTGTGGTCAGGCACTCCATCCGAGTTCAAAAGATTTGTGGAGGAACTCAATACTAATAGCCTGGGATTGTTCTTCACATCAGAGATCCATGACTCACAAATTACCTTTTTGGACTTGACAATTTATAAAGATGGCACGGGCCACATTGGAACTAAATTGTTTCGCAAGCAAACGGCTACTAATAGCCTGCTCAAATGGGAGAGTTGCCATCCCCTGCCGTTGAAGCGGGGCATTCCCAAGGGGCAGTATATAAGAGCACGCCGTAATTGCTCAAATCTAACCGATTTCAAAGGGGCAGCTAATGATCTTTGCAATAGGTTTACTAATCGAGATACCCCAGCAACACTCTCAAGCAAGCTTACCAACATGCTTTGAGTTGTGATCGGAATAGCCTATTAGTACCTCGGGAAAAAACTGGTGACGACCAGATTCGTATTGTGGCCACATATGATGAGGCACATCAGAAAGTCAGGGAGGTTCTTACGGATTTCTGGGGATCCTCAAGACAGATCCCGATGTGGGACATCTGGTGGGTGACCGTCCGTTGATCACCTACCGCCGTGGCAGGAATATCAGGGATCGACTGGTCCATAGCCATTTTCAGACCCCGACCCCTTCAATGTGGCTCAGAAATACGTTAAAGGGTACATTCAAATGTGGCAATTGTGTGGCATGCCCAGCTATCAAACGGGGCAGGGAATTTGTATGCAGTGTCACCCAGGAGTCCTTTTGGATTCGATCGTTCATAAACTGTAAAACCCGCGGTGTGGTATACTTAATTACCTGCATTTGCGGAAAGCAATATGTGGGGAAAACTGTGCGAGAACTCCGCAGAAGGGTCGGCGAACACCTTAACGATATCCGTAATGATACGGACACCTCGGTGGCACGTCATGTCAATCTTGAACATGGGGGCAATGTTGCAGCGGTCTCCTTTCAAGGCATTGAAGAGGTCAGGAGGTCGCCGCGGGGTGGAAACTTCGACAAAAACTTCTGCAAAAAGAAGCACAGTGGATTTTCAGGTTGAGAACATTGAAACCACTGGGACTAAATGAGTATAACTCATATGTCTGCTTCATCTAATGATACTAGTGCTCTAGAGTTTCCACCTCGTCTTTGTACCCCTGGCTAAGTCTGAACTGCCTATGCATACTACAAGGTCAATCTGCTACACTGGCTGAGTGTGGAGACACTTTCCACCTCATCATCATTCTTTCATCATTTTTGGTGCAGCAGTTTTTCCTTGTTTTTCTTCCTTGCTTTTTCTGGGCCACGTTTCAATTGCCTAGATACACTACAAGATCAACTGGGTACACTGGTTGATGTTGGACACAGAGTACGACACTGTAACACTAACACTCTTGATGTCGTAATTATCCCAGGATCCATTCCACTGGTATAATGGCATGTGTTTGAGTGGAGTGTCTGGAATGTAGCATCTGCCACCCTCATCTATACCATGCCTCTCGTCCGTCACACCCTCCGTACCAACACCTGGCCCTGTTTTCATAGCCTACGGTAGGAGGGTATTGTGAGAGCATATTTACGGACGTTGCATGATTATATAGTCATATTACTGGCATAACATTGTGTCTCCCCTTTAATACCTTCTGCATTAACATCTGGCTCTGTTTTTACTCACTGCCTGGTGTAGAGGGTGGGTCAAAGGAAGGCACTACTTATTGTATTGTGTAGCTGCGGTGCAGTATTATTGTGAGGATAGTATCCAGTATTCTGGATATACACTTGCGATCGCGGTCCTGGCACTGCACTCTACAACAATTTCTATCTTTATTTTATTTTTGCCTTACCATCCTATCATCATGGATATGTACCGTTCGGATTCAACTAGACTAGACTTCATACTGCTTCTCTTAAATGTAAGGATGCCGGTTTCTGACACATCCGAATGATCCACCGATTGGTCCCCTTAATACTTACCTGTATTGTTTTACAATACGCAGCGCCCGACTGATGTGCGGAGGTCCGGTTGGAGGCGGGATGGGGCCGGGATTTGTCCCCGCCCATCACCCGCCCCACCGATGACTCCGAGTTGTGATGCGTGCAATAGGCGGGGTTTTCCCTATTTAAACCTCAGCTTTCTGCGGCCGCGTACGGCCAGTTTATGCCGAGACTCTGCCAGAAGTGAAGGCAGAGAAAATACTCCTGCACTATCTCCTCTTGATAAAAGTTGTCTCCCCCTTTTCCCCGATAGCTCCTGACGAGCCCAGACATTGGGCGAAACGCGTCGAGCCATGTGTTAGGGGATTTAGTTTAAAGGAGGAGGAACAGGCAGGATTTGCAGGCGGCGGTCTGTCACTCTGAATTAGCACCTCCTTGCCCAGCGTACCATCTGCAGGGAGTGTGGGGTAGAGATCACCAGCCAAAGCATCCACATAGTGGGCACGGGCTGATGGTCCTCCATTCCAACACTGTTCTACTCCCTGGCTGGATACTGCAGGCATAGTGGGGAGGTTTTCTGCTAAGGTGACAGATAGGGTTTATGGTGTACGGTACATCACAGGGGCTGATACATTATTAGGTTATCAATTTAGCCCCTCTGTGACTACCCTATCCCAATTGTGTATCTTGAGGTGCCTGCACTCAACGTGTATCCTGTGGACTGGTGGTCCTACTTGCGCCCAAGGGGCCACCTCGACACCCTCCTTGTGTGTCTAGTTTTGCAGGCACTCAAACCACATCTTTTTAGTATAGTGTGATATTCCCTGCTACCAGCAGTGTTTTAAAGGATATAATAAAAGTTACATTTTAGGTTTTCCTTAGTTAGCGTCCCTCATTTCAGTGAGCTACGTTTACAAACTGTGGTACAAAAAAGTGAATTTCCGCATTTTGAAGCAGCTCTGACTTTCTGAGCACCTGTCATGTTTCTTCAGGTGCTAGAATGACAGTATAGTATAAATACCCCCCAAATGACACCATTTTAGAAAGAAGACACCCCAAAGTATTCATGGAGGGGCATGGTGAGTTCATGTATGATTTGATTTCTTTTTACAAGTTAGCAGAAAATGACACTTTCTGAGGAAAAAAAAATAATAAAGTTTCCATTTCTGCTAACTTCTGGCAAAAAAACAAACGAAACAATCTCCCACAGACTGACTATGCCCCTCAGTGAATACCTTGGGTTGTCCACTTTCCGAAATGGGGTCATTTGTGGGGTGTGTTTACTGTTCTGGCATTTTGGGTGGGGCTAAATTGTGAGCAACCCTGTAAAGCCTAGAGGTACTTGTTGGACTTTTGGCCCCTTTACGCACCTAGGCTGCAAAAAAGTGGCACACATGTGGTATTGCCGTACTCAGAATAGATAGGGCTATGTGTTTTTGGGTGTATTTTTACATATACCCATGCTGGGTGAGAGAAATATCTCTGTAAATTGACAACTTTGTATAATTTTTTTTAAAAAGTTGTAATTTACAGACATATTTCTCACACCCAGCATGGGTATATGTAAAAATACACCCCAAAACACATTGCCCTACTTCTCTTGAGTACGGTGATACCACATGTGTGACACTTTTTTGCAGACAAGATGCGTAAAGGGGCCCAAATTCCAATGAGTACCTTTAGGATTTCAAAGGGCATTTCTACCCCTTTGGATTCCAAACGACTTCTCATGCTTTAGGGGCCCCTAAAATGCCAGGGCAGTATAAATTCCCCACAAGTGACCCCAATTTGGAAAGAAGACACCCCAAGGTATTCCGTGAGGGGCATGGCGAGTTCATAGAAGATATTTTTTTTTTTGGGCACAAGTTAGCGGATATTGACATTTTTTTTTCTTACAAAGTCTCATATTCCACTAACTTGTGACAAAAAATAAAATTTTACATGAACTCACCATGCCCACCATATTTTATTTAGGGGCTCATTTTTTGCGGGATGAGGTGACGGTTTGATTGGTACTATGTTGGGGGGCATACTTTTTTTTGATCGCTTGGTGTTGCACTTTTTGTGATGTAAGGTGAAAAAATTTGCTTTTTTTTTTTTCTTACGGTGTTCACCTGAGGGATTAGCTAATGTGATATTCTTATAAAGCAGTTTGTTCCGGACATGGCAATACCTAATATGTATACTTTTTTTGTTTATTTAAGTTTTGCACAATAAACGCATTTAGTGTCTCCATATTCTGAGAGCCATAGTTTTTTTTTTTTGGACGATTGTCTTAGATAGGGTCTCATTTTTTACGGGATGAGATGATGGTTTGATTGGTACTATTTTGGGGTGCAGATTACTTTTTGATCGCTTGGTTTTAAACTTTTTGTGATGTAAGGTCACAAAAAATGGCTTTATTGAAACCATTTTTGTTGAAAAAAAATTCGGTGTTCACCTGAGAGGTTTGGTCATTTAATAGTTTAACAGACCCGATTGTTATGGATGCCACAATACGTGATATGTCTACTGTTTTTTTTTTCCCTTTTAACGCAATAAAAGCATTTTTGAAACAAAAAAATCATGTTTTAGTGTCTCCATATTCTGAGAGCCCTAGATTTTATATTCTTTGCCAGATTGTTTTTTGTATAGGCTAATTTTTTCCAGGATGAGGTGATGGTTTGACTGGTACGATTTTGGGGGGCATATACCTTTTTGATCGCTTGGTGTTGCACTTTTTGTGATGTAAGGTGGCAAAAAATTGTTGTTTTAACACAGTTTTTATTTTATTTTTTCTATGGCGTTCAGGTGAGGGGTGGATCATGCAAAGTTTTTATAGAGCCGGTCGTTACAGACAATGTCTGTTTTTTGTTTATCTATTTCTCTTACAATTTTATGTGTTTTATTTTGGGAAAGAAGCTTTTTTTTACTTTAAACCTTTTTTTTTTATTATGAAAAACACTTTTTTTTACATTTTATTTTTGTCCCTCTCTGGGAATTTAACTTCTGTGGTCTGATCCCCACTGCTATTCATTACATTACATCCTATATTCTAATGTATTGGCTGTCAGCTTTTATGCTGACAGCCTGCCTGTGAGACCCAGCCTAAGGGGCTGGATCTCACAGGCTTCCGTAGAAGGCAAGCCCCGATGTCTATGGAAGACATCAGGCTGCCTTTTCTGCCATCAGGTCCCCGTCACTGCAATGCGTGGACTTGATGGCGAATCCGAAGAAAACCCGTACCCTCCTCAGACCTTCTGCATGCCGCAGTCAGCTTTGAAAGCGTCATACAAAGGGTTAATATGCTGGCATTGGTGCTTTCCCCGATGCCGGCGTCTGCAGCAGGGGCCCGGCTGTTAGTGAGTGTCGGGTCTGTGCCACTGATTGGAAGGGCGCAGCTCCTGCACCCACCCGATCAGCCCACTGTACATGCATGGTGCTGGTCCTTAAGACACGTCCACCAGTGCCGTATATGTATGGCAGGGGTCCTGTATGGGTTAATACTACTGAGAAAACACAATAAAGTAAAATTATTGGCCACATCTTGCAGAAGCTCTTCAGAGCATAGAGACATTTCAGCTTTAAAAAGTATTTTTTAGACCTTACTGTTTTCCCTATAAAGGGGATTTTTTTCACACCAAGGAAGGGAGGCAGGATTGCAGCCTTTCTGAAATGGTCATTTGAATAAGTAACAGAAACCCATAAACATGTAGCAAACATAGAAATTAAAATTTATGAGCTGTTATAGTATTTCAGAGCAGAGCTTTCATGTATATTGCTAAAGACAAGCCTGTAATTCTGAGCTCCTTCATACGCAACCTTTATAAGAAGCAAATTACCATGGCAACAGATGCCAATCTTTGCTACACAGACCTGAAGGAATCTTGAGATATCATTAAAATTACTGTGGTCACTAGGTGACAATTAAGGGCAGGTAAAATAAAAGGTGGAACTAATCATGAATTGTCTCATGTTACAAATAGAATTTCTTATATGATAGATTAGACCACTTCATCACAAAAGAGCTTGAAATAACATAAAATGGAAATCCAAGATTTCTTGGTATTATTTGCTTAAAGCTTAAGGCCTCTTGCACACATCCATATGGCTTTTTCAGTATTTTGCGGTCTGCAAAAAATACGGAAGACATCTTTGTGCATTCCATTTTTTGTGGAACGGAACAGCTAGCCCTGATAGAACAGTACTAACCTTGTCCATTATTCTGATAATAATAGGACATGTTCAATCTTTGAACAGAACATAAAAATGGAAATATGGAAACGGAAAGCATACTGAGTACCTTCCGTTTTTTTTTGCGGATCCATTGAAATGAATGGTTCCGTATACGGTTTGTATACGGAACGCAAAAAACGGAACGTAAACGGGAAAAAAATGTTTGTGTGCAAGAGGCCTAAGAAACATGATCTGTGTTCATATGCAAGGTATCCGGTGACATAACTAAAATCATATACACACATACACAGAATATCCTATTGGGTCTAGCTCTATCCATCAGCAGTATGTTGTTTTTTCCAAATAAAGCACTTGCATTGATTGTGAGTGACCCAAGGCCTTTGACATTATGTTAAAATACTGAAGCTGATTGCTCTACTTTTAATTTGGTATGGAATCTGGATCATTTTGAGCAGAAGGACCTGGCTAAATACAGACCCATAAGTGGCTGATCAGGCTGTCTGTCAGCCTGTGAGACAATCAGGGCAAGCCGTCTCCCCCTGCTAGGGTTATCAGTGTGTTGTTTTACCTGCAAATTTTCACAGAAAATTGGCGGTAAGCGCCACTTTTGCATAATTTGTCTGAAGTGAATCATTAAAACTTCAGATTCATTTGGCAGACAAATTTTTGTAAAATTCATGAAGAATCCAATTTGTTCAGAATTGTTTTGTTCATCTCTATGATATATATATATATATACATACATACAGGATAAATTGATAGATAATAGACACACAGACAGATAAATAAAATAAATAGATAGATAGATAGACAGACAGACAGACAGACAGACAGACAGACAGACAGACAGACAGACAGATAGTTTTACAGTATAGATGTGTGGTTGATTTTTACATTACATATCAGTCAAGGAGAAATGTTTTTTATGGCTCCTTCAATGTACATCACTAAATGTGCCCAACAGATCAATAGATAATGGACTTCTGCATTGTGTATAAATTAACCTATGGGATCATGTTACAAGCTGTCATAGCACACCTATAATTTATTACCACTTCCCATTACTTCAGTATATAAATTATCATATTACAAGTATCGAAGCTTAGATAAGGAAACTTTTTAGAGATAAAGTGCAAGGAAGGAGGAGTAACTGGAAAACATACAACAACTAGTTGCAAGTTGCTTCATGTAATAATTACATTACCAAAAAAAGTGATTTTGCTGATGGAGTTTGAATTTAAGCCTGCATATTACTTTAAAGGCTTATCAATTAGGATAACCAAAATTATAAATCAAATATTTAGACAAGGGTTACAGAGGTTGTATTTGTACCCATACCTTTATGTCTTCGGGGGCCCATAGGCCTTTCTGCCATTAGACATCACTATCATAAATGACAGATAGTTGGTAGAGTCTTGCTACAGATTTTGCAATGGTGCCCAGAAAATTAAAACTGCACCACCACATTTGAAACTAACTTCTGCAAACTAAGCTGAGGGTTATTTCAATGATGAGCATTAAAAGATAGCCGAAATAGAGACACTGACAGCGTTATAACTCATGATAAGGCAAAACATAAGATACCTTGAAACCAGAGCAAACTACAAACAATGATAATTCAATACAAATCAGGAAAAATGGCAATAAAACGTTGTCATGTTGATATTATGGAATGATCACAAATATGATAATAGTTCAGAATGGCTGGGTTATAAATCTGAAGAATTCCTATGAATCAGTGCACAACGGAAAATGTATTTTGATATAAAACATTTTCGTTGGGCTAACTGCTGTGTAAGATCTATGTAAATTGTTTCTTGTATCACTTTCTTAGAAACATTGATTTACACAGAACAATTTTTTATTGTATGGCATTTATAATGCTAAAATGAGAGATGTAGAAAATGAACAATAGTCCTCTAACCTGCTGATACATGGTACACTGAACATGTGGTATATTGAAGACCGACAGACACAGATGATGGGGAGATAGATAGATAGATAGATAGATAGATAGATAGATAGATAGATAGATAGATAGATAGATAGATAGAGACTATATGGTCACAAATATGTGGACACCCAGACTATCACACATATCTTAGTTTGTTGAACATCTCATTCTAAAGCCATAGCTAGGCTTGAGTGAATCAAGCTTCGGATAATAGATCCAAAGTCGATTCATTAAAAAACTTTGTTGTTAATGCAGTTTCCATACAGTATTAAAATGTTTTGGCTATGTTTAGCCAAACTTCATCTCAGCCACAGTTGTGCAAGACTTTAGTGGATGATTATAGTATTCCTTTCTACATATTTAAAAACATTTTAAAATAGGAATCTGAAGTGGGCTTTGGTACCGAGGTGCCAATTAGTTCCAAAGCCCACTTCAGATTCCTATTTTAAAACATTTTTTAATATACAGAAATAAATACTGTAGTCATTCACCTAAGTCTCGTTCAACTTCAGCCGAGACTAAGTTTGGCTACTTGGAGCCAATACATTTTAATGCTTTATGGAAACAGCATTAACAACAAAGTTTTTTAATGAATTGACTTTGGATCTATGATACGAAGCTCGATACACTCATGCTTAACAATGGTATTAATGGAAATGGGCCCGAATTTGTGGCTATAGGGTTTTTTCACACGAGCGGATGCCGTGCAGGTAATCGGCTGCATGAAAGACAGCCAAGCCCTGTTCTGGACAGCAGATAACATGATTGATAATGCTCCGTGACTCTCTGTGACCTTTTTGCTACAAAATCACAGTGACAACTTTATCTCACTGTGAATTTGTAGCAAAAAGATCACTGAGAGGCACGGAGCATTATTAATCATGTTAATGTTCCATGTCTCTGCTGTACAGAACGGGGCTTGGCTGTCTTTCACCCAGAGGATTATCCGAACAGCATCCACTTGTGCAAAAGAGCCCTTAGAGATGTGCAAGGTTTTAAAAAATTCGATTCGGCACCTTCGCCGAAGTTCAACAAGAAATTTGATTCAAAACAAATTGATTAGTCACAAATCGCTATCAGTTTGGTATACCCAACAATCTACTTAAAGGTAACAGTGGCCTATAATAGTGATGCACAATAACTCTACAGCTAACAGAATAAATTAGCTATAGTGTTTAGCGAACCCAAACTGTAAAGTTTGGGTCCGTACTGAACTTTGCGAGTTCGGGTACCCAGACCCGAACTTTTAAGGAAAAGTTTGGGTTCAAGTTCAGTGTTCGGGCATTTATTAAAGCTTGTTGAAAGGCTGCAGGGCAGCCAATAAATACACTTTTAAACTGTGGCCACTTTAAAGCCATCACAGCCATGCCTACTAATGGCATTGCTGTGATTGGCCTGTGCATCATGTGACCCAGCCTCAATAAAAGCTGAATCACGTGTAGCACCGCCCATCAGCTCTGAGTATTGCAGGGGCAGGAAGCAGGCAGCTGAAGTGAAGGAAAGTGTTAGGAATCTCATCTGGATTTTTATACTGTGGTGACTTATAGCAATCTTTTGAGGGTACAATGCACCATCTTGGCACCCCTGACACAGAAATGTAATAGTTATTCTGGCTGTTAATTCTGTGGGTGACCTATAGAGATTTTTTTGTGGGTGCAATGCATCTTTGTACCACTGACACAAAAATATAATAGTTAATATGTCTGTTAGTTTGGTGGGTGACATATACCAATTGTTTGTGTGAGGTACACCTGCACTGCATACATGATGGGGAAATCAATCTAGTTAATCCATTTGTTACATCGGTGGGTGACATATACCCATTGTTTGTGTGGAGTACACCTACACTGCATACATGACAGGGAAATAAATCTAGTTAATCCTTTTGTTAGTTTGGTGGGTGACATATATCAATTGTTTGTGTGAGGTACACCTGCACTGTGTATTTGACAGTGAAATAAATCTAGTTAATCCATCTGTTCCATCGGTGGGTGACATATACCAATTGTTTGTGTGGGGTACACCTGCACTGCGTACATGACAGGGAAATAAATCTAGTTAATTCATCTGTTAGTTTGGTGGGTGACATATACCAATTGTTTGTGTGAGGTACACCTGCACTGCATACATGACAGGGAAGTAAATCTAGTTAATCCATCTGTTATATCAGTGCGTGACATATACCAATTGTTTGTGTGGGGTACACTTGAACTGCATGCATAACAGGGAAATAAATCTAGTTAATCAATATGTTAGTTCGTTGGGTGACATATACCAATTGTTTGTGTTAGGTGCACCTGCACTGCATACGTGACACAGAAATAAATCTAGTTAAGTTAATCCATCTGTTAGTTTGGTGGGTGACATATACCAATTGTATGTGTGAGGTGCACCTGCACTGCATACGTGACACGGAAATAAATTTAGTTAATCCATCTGTTAGTTTGGTGGGTGACCTCAAATATTGAGAAGAGCATCAAATAAGGGACGTGGCCCTGGTCATGGTGCTGCTGGTGTTGGTGGAGCTCCTGTTGCAAGGAGAGGACATGGACGTGGTCGATCTTTGCCAGCTACACGACCTTCCTCAGGTGCATGTAGGAGACAGAACTTTCAGCATTATTTTGTAGGCCCGAATACCGGTGTACGAATGGTGAGGCCAGAACAAGTAGAGGCGGTATTAGATTTGGTAGCTGACAGTGGAAGATGATGTGGAGGATGATGAGGTCCTAGACCCCACATGGAATCAAGGTCATGCGAGTGACGTGTGCAGTTCGGAGGGAGAGGTGTTGGTCACACAGCGCTGCAGCATGGAAAAAGAGAGAGCAGGGTGCAAAAGCAGAGTGAGCGTTCCCTAGCCAGTACGCCTGCTACTGCCCACTGCACCCAGGGACTGAGCACACTAAAGCCAGCTCCAAGGAGTTCACTGGCGTGGCAATTCTTCAGACAATGTGCTGATGACAAGACGCGAGTGGTTTGCACGCTGTGCAATCAGAAGCGAGGCATAAATGTTCGAAACCTAAACAGCACCTGAATGACCAGGCATCTAAATGCAAATCCCGAACCGAAGTGGAGTACACACTTCAAGAACCACAAAAGATCTCAGGCTCCTCCTTCAATCTTGGCCTTTTTGTCCCCTTCTGGAGTAACAGTGGCACCTTCCACCCCACAAACAGAGGATGTGGCAGCAACACCACCACTGTCTCCCAGCATGTCCACACTGTCCCATCAAAGGGTTCAGTTGTCCATCCCCCAAACACTGGAGAGAAAGAGGAGGTAGCCTCCTACCCACCCGTGGTCCCTGGCCATGAATTCCAGCATTTCAAAATTCCTGGCCTTTGAAACGCTGTCATTCCGTCTGATGGAGACGGAGACTTTTAAAAACCTTATGGCAGTGGCTGTCCCATAGTACATGGTTCCCAGCCTTTTTCATGGTTTCCTTTTTCAGGCGAGCCATCCCTGGCCTGCACAACCAAGTGGCAGACAAAATCAAGTGTGCACTACACAATGCCATCTATGGCAAGGTCCACATAACCCCCGATACGTGGACCAGTAAGCAAGGGCATGTTATATCTCCCTAGCTGCAAACTGGGTAAATGCAGTGGCGGCTGGGCCTTCCGCCACTAAGGATTGAAGGACGTTTCTCATTGCCTCTTCCTCCTACTCCGCTTCCTCCTCTACCGCCTCCTCATTCAGTCAGTGCAACACCTGCACCACCAACTTCAGCAAAGCCAGGTGTAAACGACAGCAGGCTGTTTTGAAACTCATTTGTTTGGGGGACAAACCCCACACCACGCAGGAGCTTTGGAGGGGCATAGAAGAACAGACCGATGAGTGGTTGCTGCCAGTGAGCCTCAAGCCTGGCCTGGTGGTGTGCGATAATGGGCGAAATCACTTTGCAGCTCCGGGACTAGCCGCTTTGACGCACATTCCTTGCCTGGCGCATGTGCTGAATTTGGTGGTGTAGAAATTCCTTAAGAACTACCCAAACATGTCAGATCTGCTACAGAAAGTGTGGTCTGTCTGTGTGCGCTTTCGGCGTTCTCACCCTGCTGGAACTCCACCTTGCATATGCTGGAGAGACTGTGCGAGCAGCAACAGGCGATAGTGGAGTTTCAGCTGCAGCATGCACCGGTCAGTAGCTCTGCGGAACAGCACCACCACCAATGAGTGGGCCTCCATGCGAGACCTGTGTGTCTTGTTGTGGTGTTTCGAGTACTCAACCAACATAGTCAGTGCCGATGACGAAGTTCTTAGCATTACAATACCACTTCTATGTCTCCTTGAAAAACCACTTAGCGTGATGATGGAAGAGGATGTGGCACAGGAGGAAGAGGAGGAGGAAGAGGGATTATTTCCACAGTTATCAGGCCAGTCATTCGCAAGTGGCTCGGATGGTGGGTTCCAGAGGCCAGGTACACAACTGTCCAGCTAGGACACAGTTCTGAAGGATTAGGAGGATGATGAGGAACCATGTTTGCAGCAGGGTGGCACTCAAAGCAGCTCATGGGCATCACTGGGGCGTGGCTGGGGGGATACAGACGATACACCTCCCACAGAGGACAGCTTGTCGTTGCCTCTGGGCAGCCTGGCAGACATAAGCGACTACATTCTGCAGTGCCTGCGCAACAACCGCTGGATTGCCCACATTCTAACCAGTTCTGATTACTGGGTGGCCACCCTGCTGGATCCCCGCTACAAGGACAATGTGCCGTCCTTAATTCATTCACTGGAGTGTGATCGGAAGATGCACGAGTACAAACGCACGCTGGTAGACAAAATTAAGGAAAAAAAATTAAATAAAAACAAAAACAGTGTTGGCTACCACCTCCGCCTCCTCCACCACCGCTTCAATCTACACCGCCACGTCCACTGCCTCCTCAACCTCCTACTGAACTTTGAACTCCGCCTCCTATTTCAAGATTCTTATTTTTTATTTTATTTTATATTCTATGTCATTTTAAGTCATTTCCCTATCCACATTTGTTTGCAGGGCAATTGTCCTGCTCTTACCCCCATTTAGCTTACTTTTGCAGCCCTCTAGCCCTCACTATGATTATTTTACAGCCATTTTAGTGCACCAAAGTTCAGGTCCCCATTGACTTCAATGGGGTTCGAGTTCAGGTCAAGTTCGGATCCCGAACCCGAACTTTGACCCAAAGTTCGGCCAAACCCGGCGAACCCGAACATCCATGGGTCGGCTCAACCCTAATTAGCTATGAATATTTGTGCACTGTACACTTATGTTCATGGTGATAAATGAGACCTGCCTGTAATACTGACAGCACTATAAGTCTACAGCTAACAGACTGGATAAGCTCTGACTTTTGGTGCACTGCACAGTTATGTACACAGTGACAACTTGTAGCAGAGTCTGTAGGTTAGCAATCACCTACGCTCTCCCTTTACTGTCCCTGCACTCTTCCTGCGGTCTCCTTGCACTTTCCCTCTCTAATATTGTGCTACACTCTCTGTTAGTTAACAGTTTGCAGCAACACTGTCCCTAGTGCATGAGTGTCTTGTCACTTTTCTCCCTATGCTAAGCTCACAGGAAAATGCCAGCGACCAATCAGGATCAGGGTTTTATAGGGCTCTGCTAAGCTGTGACATCACAGGGAAATGTCTACCTGCAGATTAGCTGGCTCCACAGTATTATGGCATTCCCTGGCTTGTCTTCTCTACACTTACTTTCACTTTCTAACACATGCAGTCACCATTTTAGGAAAATTGATTAGTTACCAAAGTTTTCCTATACCTAGGACCAAATTTCACTTTGGATGCTATGTTTTGTTCAACAGTAGTAGCTACTGTATAACTATCTCCACTCATCTGGAAAGGTTTACCATGAGATTTGGAAGTGTGGCTGTTGCAATTTGTGGCCATTTGGCCCAAAAATATTAATAATAAAAAACATTTCAAGGTCAAACAATGATGTTGGAGAAGGTTTGGCTTACAATCAGTGTTCCAATTGGCCCAGCTATATTTAAAGGCTCTACACAAGGCCCTATAAAATCCATTTGAATTATTTTACATCACACTTTTGAAATCATTTGTTTATAGACCTTACTTTTTCCACAGGGGCACAGTCATGCTGGAACAGGAAAAGGCCTCCACCAAACTGTCCCCACAATGTTGGAAGTATATTATTGTCTAAAATATTTTGTATGCTGTACCCATTCACTGGAAATAAGGAACCCTGAAAAAAATTCCATAACACTATATCTACTTGACAACATTTTTGTAGAGCTCATAGTTAATTACATAGTTAATATGGTTGAAAAGGGACATAAGTCCATCAAGTTCAAGTCCATAAGTCCGGTGGGGACGTTTCCTGATTTTCCTTTATATTTTTGTAAAGGCTGAAAGGAGTAAGAAAGGAAGATAGAATGGGAAGTTAAATAGTAGCTCAAGACAAATACAGTAATAACATGTAGCAAGCATAGCTACTGTAAACCGAGCTTGCTTGTGTTTTTAATGGGGATGGTGGAGTAGACGACAGTCATACTCCGCTGGCAGTAGCTTATTTATTATAAGAGCAAAAAGATCAGATGTGTTAAAGTCTATCTCCCTTTGGCTCTGATATACATTAGATAGTAGTGATGAGCGGGAGGTGCCTTATTCGATTTCGCAATATTTTGCGAATATTCGATTGAATATTCGTCATATATTCGTCAAAATAGAATATTCGTCATTAATCTATATATTGTGAATGTTACGCGAATTTATATTCGCATCGCAAATTAAACTTAGAGCTGAGTTCCTAATGGTTGTAACTTGTATTGCTAGAATTGACGAAGATATCACGAATATAGCACTATATTCTCAATCTTCGTTATATTCTAGCAATACAACCATTAGGAACTCAGATCTAAGTTGAATTCGCAATGCGATTAATATAACCTGCATTGATCGCATTGCGAATCCAACTTCCTAATAGTTGTATTGTTAGAATATAACGAAGATTGAGAATATAGCGCTATATTCTCAATCTTCGTTATATTCTAGCAATATAACCAATGGGAACTCAGATCTAAGTTGTAATCGCAATGTGATTAATACAAGTTATATTAATCGCATTGCGATTACAACTTAGAGCTGAGTTCCTAATGGTTGTATTGCTAGAACATAACGAAGATGACTAATATCACAAATTCACAAAGGCATTCTCAAAATGCAAATGATGCAAATGATGTTTGCTAATTTTTATGTAACACATGTATTAGAACTTGGTGGCCTCACTTAATAATTATGAGGATGTCCACATATTTTAGACAAATAATGTAGATCAATTTGAATGCATAGGTTCATATAACTATGTAGAGATGGGTGTATAAATTGAAAGATGGATATACCATAAGTGCTATAGATAAAGAGATATTAAACTGATAATGTTACTGAAAAGTGGTGTAGAAAGATGTACTATTTTTGTCTTAAATTTTCCAAATTAGTATACATTCATAATAAACAACATGGGATTTATCAGCTATTATAACACTGAACAATTATTAGTCAAGGGAAATAAAATAGAAAAGTGGTTAAGAACTTTTCTAGTATTTACCTAGGTATTCCTCAACTGACAATTATCAGAGTGATACTAATCATCATTGATTTTCAGTGCCATGTAATATGTCAGACTAGTCATACATAACTTGTCTTTGGACATGCCTTGTTTTAGCTTGAATTAGAACCTGCTTTTGTAACATTCCCGCTTGGTTTCCATGATTAATCAGGAATTGGTGATAACCACAATTTTTAATTATTTCAATTATAGTAACATAGTAACATAGTATATAAGGCCGAAAAAAGACATTTGTCCATCCAGTTCAACCTGTTTCCTGCAAGTTGATCCAGAGGAAGGCAAAAAACCCCTGTGAGGTAGAGCCAATTTTCCCCACTTAAGGGGAAAAAATTCCTTCCCGACTCCAATCAGGCAGTCAGAACAATTTCCTGGATCAACGATCTATCTCTAGTAGCTATAGCCTGAAATATTATTACGCTCCAGAAATACATCCAGGCCCCTCTTGAATTCCTTTATTGTACTCACCATCACCACCTCCTCAGGCAGAGAGTTCCATAGTCTCACTGCTCTTACCGTTAAGAACCCTTTTCTATGTTTGTGTACAAACCTTCTTTCCTCTAGACACAGAGGATGTCCCCTCGTCACAGTCACAGTCCTGGGGATAAATAGATGATGGGAGAGATCTCTGTACTGACCCCTGATATATTTATACATAGTTATCAGATCTCCCCTCAGTCGTCTTTATTCTAAAGTGAATAACCCTAATTTTGATACCCTTTCCAGGGTACTGTAGTTGCCCCATTCCAGTTATTACTTTAGTTGCCCTCCTCTGAACCCTCTCTAGCTCTGCTATGTCTGCCTTGTTCACAGGAGCCCAGAACTGTACACAGTACTCCATGTGTGGTCTGACTAGTGATTTATAAAGTGGTAAGACTATATTTTTATCACGGGCATCTATGCCCCTTTTGATGCAACCCATTATCTTATTGGCCTTAGCAGCAGCTGCCTGACACTGGTTTTTACAGCTTAGTTTGTTATTTATTAAAATTCCTAGATCCTTTTCCATGTCAGTGTTACTGAGTGTTTTACCATTTAGTATGTACGGGTGACTTGCATTATTCCTTCTCATGTGCATAACTTTACATTTGTCAGTGTTAAACCTCATCTGCCATTTCTCTGCCCAAGCCCCCAGATCTATCCAGATCCCTCTGTAGCAGAAAACTGTCCTCTTCAGTGTTAATTACTTTACACAGGTTAGTGTCATCTGAAAAAAATTGATATTTTACTGTGCAAGCCTTCTACAAGATCATTAATAAATATATTGAATAAAAATATTGAATAGTAAAATATTTTTTTGTAGGATATAGTAATATGTATATATCTAGTTTTATTGATACTGTTCATCATCATGGCGTTATTTCATCTCAGGTAAACATCCAGTTTTGTATTCTAGTTCTGTATCTAAATAACAGGATTGCTTTTGAATGACAGAGCTACATAATCTCCCCTCTCCTTCCCATAGCCAGAGCTAAATTATAACTATTTGGTTGTTTCTAGTCACCACTAGAGGGAGCTGAGTGCATACAACTTTGCACTCAGTAATATTCTGTATGCAGCCAACAAAATAGTGACTGCATGTGCTTATCATTTTATATTTTAACTTTCATCTTTAAACTAAATACATACATCAATCAATAAATCAATAACTAAAAGAACAGATTACTTCCTGCCATTTTGCATCTAAAACAAAAAACGAGCTAAAAACCTGAAGCTTCAGTGAAATTTATCATGAGTTTAATGTTTATTTAGTTTTGTGGGAATCTGCAGTGCAATAAATTTCACCACATTTATTAAATCTTGCACAATATTTGATAGATTTTGTAAATATTTAAGTCCAACTCTTCCCTCTCGAGATGTTACTCCACTCTGTACACCCGCTTTTATTGGAGTAAGATTGCAATAATTTTTGCAACTTTTAAAAAAAGTCAGTCTGTCTAAAATCCTCTCAACAGGTGAAATATATTGACTTTCACTTTTCAAAACTGGAGTGAGTTATGTAAAACTGGAAAATTTTGCACATTTTTTGGTGAAATAAGCCCAAACTATCGTAAAGTCATATTTGACTGTTTTTCAAAGTTAGAATTCTGGAGTACAGGAATTGATAAATTCTCCCCGCTCACTTCAAGCAAAGATTGATGCCAGATTTTCTGTTGGAAATATGACATTGCTACCTGTTATATTACTTGTGTGACGCTTCCTACACAGTAACATATGCTTTCACTCTCAATAGCAGTAAACATTACTGTTTTTGTTTGAAATTCATGGGAGTTAAGAAAACCTGTACTCTAATTTTTCTGAAATCTGCATAAATTTAAAAAAGGGTATCTGGACATTGACAAGATCCTTTTGCCAAAGGTCTGGTGGGCATCTGATACATTAGACCTTACTTATCACAATTTCTTAATCTCCTATTGAATCATGACATAAATTTACTAGAACTCTTTAAATAAATCTTTTAGGTTTGTTTCTTTAAAAAAAAAGTAGGATATATACTTGAATATAGTATAATATTTATTACACAGAAAATGTACAGTATCTTACATGCACAAGGTTGCATAGAGAGTTAGCCCATCTAGTAAAGCCCATGTTTAACAAAAAAGATTGCATTAGTTAAATAAGTCATTATAATCAGACCTAGATTAAAAAAGTACTAGATGAAATTTCTGATGCACAGTGCAAAACATATCTTTAATTCTTCCAGCATGAAAATGTAAAGACTGACGTCCTTCAATATGTAGAAGATTGATAGATACCAATGTCAGGATTTAATCAGTAGGAGGTTTTATTGTGTGTCCTTCTCTGTCAGGAAAATAAACTACTATGTTTTGCAATATACTTGTTCTCTAGTGCTGAAGTCATTAGGTGGAAATATATTGGTTTATATGACAGTTAAAACGTATAATTGGTTGAGGGGTGTTATATGCATGAGCCTGGCAGAATTTGATTTGGAGCATTTATCTGATTTAAGGAAGGAGGCCATAGAATGTGGAATTTCTAATTTACAATATTGCACTTTTACAGTATTAAAATCTGAGCAGGAAGATCTCTGGTTTTAATAGTTCTTATCTATAACATGACTATGGCTCTAGTGTCACAAGTTCAAGTAAAAAGCTATGCACTGTAGCTTATTATTTGGCACTAGAGATGAGAGTAAATCACTTAAAATCAGCATTTACATTCAGGATACTTAAACAGTCATGGTATATCGATCTTCAGAAATAACAAGTCTGAGGCTTCTTTTGCTAGAACTCTACATTGTGATTTTCCTCTCAAATTCCTCATGGAAATGTATAAATAAAGTGGAAACAACTATTCACTTTCTCAAAACAGTGTGTCCCTACATAGTATAAATACTGACAGTGGTAAACTATATAGGCAAACTCTTTTTTGACAAAGGAAATTGTACCACTCACTTGTCATTTCAATCACACATTTACCAAAGGAATAACAGAGGAATGACACTATACAACCATAGACTAAAATGCACATGTCAGGAGTAGAGATGAGCGAACATTTAAAAAAAGTCCGTTGTTCGGGGTTCGGGTGGTGGTTAATTGCACATCCCGTTATGGATTCCACAATAGCGCATATGGAATCCATAAGGGGCGGCTGCCACCAACCCGAACTGTAGAACAGCTGAAGGACCTGGCGTGACGTCACTGTCATGTGATCAGTGTAGGCGGAGTGGCTCAGCACGGGATCAAATCCAGTGCTGAGCCACGCCCCCTACACTGATCACATGACAGTGACGTCACGCCAGGTCCTTCAGCTGTTCTACAGTTCGGGTTGGTGGCAGCCGCCCCTTATGGATTCCATATGCGCTATTGTGGAATCCATAACGGGATGCGCAATTAACCACCACCCGAAACCCGAACAACGGACTTTTTTTAAATGTTCGCTCATCTCTAGTCAGGAGATCTGAAAGCTCATCTTTTAGTCAATATCTCCACAATATCATTGTTAGGGCCCATTCAGATGGCCGGAGTGTTTTGTATCTGCAAATTGCAGATCCGCAAAGCAAGGATACGGGCCTGTGTGCATTCCGCATTTTGTGGACCGCATATGGCTGGCACTATGATAGAAAATATCTATTCTTGTCTGCAATTGCGGACATGCTCTATCTTTTTGAAGGGGCCGCGGAACCTAGTTACATGTGCTGTCCGCATCTTTTGCAGCCCCATTAAAATGAATGGGTCCACACCTGTTCAGCAGAATTGCAGAATAGATGTGGACCCATTTATACGGCCATGTGAATAAACCCTAAGGCATATCATTTGATCACATCAAAAAGTGTCTAGGAGATGAAACCTCCACAAGTAATCTGAGTACTATTTCAGACTTACAAATAATGATGTCAAAATAAAATAATAATAATAATAATAATAATAATAATAATATGTTAATATAATAAGGTGTCTATAATATTATGATCTATCAGCTAAGTACATTTATCGGGACAAGTTCATTCAAGGCGTTGGTAGTGTCTCAATACTTACTCCACAGTGTGACCTCCTGCAGGAAATCATAATGTGAAAATTTTATTTCATGTATCTGGTATCTGTTTCTGCAGAGTTTTGAATGTAGAATATTATGTGGTGTGTGGGACATTTAAAAATATGACATTTATCAACTTCTACTCAAAAATCACATAGAAGACATATCATATTGCTATTAAGGGTAACAATATTTACCACTCATACGCCTTTTTACGGCAGTCACTAAGGGGACTTAGGCTGGGCCACCGGTGTTTTTAAGGCGGCCTAATGTAAGCGCTGTATGGGTCCACCGTGCAGCGGAGAGCCGTGGCCCTGTTCTAACAGCCCGGACTGGCAGGAGTGCCGATACTGGCTGTTTAACACTTTACATGCCACTGGCAATGGTGCCCGCTGCATGTAAAGCGCTGAAAGAGAAAGCTGACTCCCTGTGTATCCCATCGGCACCCCACAAATGCGATTGTGGGGTGCCGATGTGTGTGATGGCTGGCAGGGGTCTCCCAGACCAGCCTAAAGTAATTTTGAGCAGGCTGGTCAATGTTAAAATAGCATTGATATTAAAATACTGTCTGTTATAGTCACCTTGTGGGACTCTTAAGTGGTAAAAAATAGAAAAAAATACACATTTATTAAATTAAAAAAATTCCAGAAAAAAATAAGCTTTTTTTTTCCCATTGAAAATACGCTTAAAAAAATAAAAAAAATTCTCCCACATATGTTTGGTATTGCCGCATCCATAACGACCCGGACTACATAAATATCACATAAATTATCCCCTATGGGGAACACCGTAAAAGAAAATAAAAAAAGACAGAATTACTAATTTATTCTTAGTTGCCACCGAATAAACATAATAATAAATAAAAAAGCACCATTTAATCCAAAATTATACCAATGAAAAATACAAGTCGTCCCGCAAAAATCAAGCCCTCACACCACTCCATAGAAAGAAAAATAAAAAAGTTATGGGACTTGGGAAGCGGCAATGCAAAAACATTTTTTTCTTTTAAAAAAAGGTGTTTTATTGCAAAAAAGTAGTAAAACGTAAAAAAAATATGTGTATATGGTATCACTGTAATTGTTGGTGTTTCCAATTGTACTGGAAACACCAGTACAATTGATGTTTCCAATTGTACTGACCCCTAGAATAAAGATATTATGTTATTTATAAGTGAGAGAGAAGGAGATGAAGCGGCACTCACCAGCTGTGTAAAAGCATTCCTTTATTGATTCCTCCAAAAGATAGAAGGCAGTGAGGTAGCGGGGGCGGACGCCTTATCATGCGGCTGGACGGCGGCGACGGCCGTTTCGCGCTTCACCTAGCGCATCGTCAGGCCACTATATAGGTGAAGCGCGAAACGGCCGTCGCCGCCGTCCAGCCGCATGATAAGGCGTCCGCCCCCGCTACCTCACTGCCTTCTATCTTTTGGAGGAATCAATAAAGGAATGCTTTTACACAGCTGGTGAGTGCCGCTTCATCTCCTTCTCTCTCACTTATGCTTGCAAGTCTGTACCTAGTACGCCAGAGCTGAGCACCACAACACAGCTGACAAGACACTGGTTCCCGTGTAACCCTTTCAGAGCGGTTGTGAGGAATATTTTGGGCAGAACAGTAGTGCCACCCGAACTGCTTGTTTTCTCTTTCCTGTGATATTTGTTATGTTATTTATACTAAAAAATGAACGGCGTATATTTATAACGTAAAAACTCAGTGGCAGTATTGCTGTTTTTCCATCTCCCTCCCAGAAAGAGTTAATAAAAGTTAATGAGAAAGTTATGTGTACCCCAAAATGACGCCATTAAAAACCACAACTTGTCCTGTAAAAACAAGCCCTCATACAGCTATATAGACGGAAAAATAAAAAAGTTATAGCTCTTGGAACGCGATGATGAAAAAAGGAAGAAAAACGCTTGGTCAGTAGGGCCCAAAACAGGCTGGTCACTAAGGGGTTAATATTAGTGTTGAGCGAGCATGCTCCGCAGAACACCTGTTGGGCTCGAGCATCATGATGCTCGGCATTCCGCGGTGTCCGGCCGAACAACCCGGGTTACTCGAGCCTGATGCTCGAGTCTCCTCCCCTACTAGATATCTCAGGTAGTGAACTGTCAGTCCAAGCAGCAAAGCATGAGATGAAACGTATTCTTTGTATCTGAATAGCATTCTGAAGAAAAGGTACATCTCAGACTTTTTACATAATATCTATTTTATGGACCAGGCTGGTATAACCTGGCTATTTCCTGTATATAATTATATATTTATGGTATAAGTTAGACATCTTCTTGTATATAGTGATATGGACCATGCTGGTATAACATGGGCATCTCGTGTATATAATTATATATGTACAGCTGATATAAGTTATATATCTCCTTGTATATAGTGATATGGACCATGCTAGTATAACCGCGCTATCTCCTGTAAATAATTATATATGTACAGCTGGTATAAGTTAGACATCTTCTTTTATATAGTCACATGGACCATGCTGGTATGACATGGGCATCTCCAGTATATAATTATATATGTACAGCTGGTATAAGTTTTATATCTCCTTGTATATAGTGATATGAAGTGTGCTGGTATAACCTGGGTATCTCCTGTATATAATTATATATGTACAGTTTGTAAAAGTTATAAATCTCCTTGTAGACGACCTGGGAGTCCAAGATGCATCCAGACATCATCCCCATGCTGTTCCTGAACCGTTTCAGCGGGGTTTCCATCAATTTCTGTTCTGTTCCTGTGAAACAGACACCCTCCCCTCTTCAGAGCAGGGGATACCTGGTTTAATGCTCTGGTTCTCCCATTGACTTCCATTGTGCTCGGGTGCTCTGTAGAGAACCCATGCATCCCGATGTGTTCGGCCCGAGCACCCGAGCACTTTGGTGGTTGATCGACACTAGTTAATATGCAAAATGTTTACCCATAATTATCAGACATAAATAATCCTAATATTCTTTTTTGGAATATAGCAAATAAAATGGTACAATGCAAATATGAGACTCTGGACTGAAATCTACAAAAGAAGCCTTACCACATTTTTTTTCCATTTTCTAGTACGTTAGATTGGTACATGATGTTGGGCAGACTAGATGGGCCAAATGGTTCTTATCTGCCGACACATTCTATGTTTCTATGTTTCTATGTAAATGACAGTGGAGATAATCTTTTTACTGGTGACCCTAGTAGTCATTTATTTTCTCCTCTCTGGTCATCAGCTGTGTCATGTGACTGGACAGGAAGTCACTTTTTCTGTCTCCAGCATTGAATCTTAAGTTTCATAAATGCAGTCATGCAATTTTTTATTTTGCTGGTTTGGTCAGCTATTTTTAAAGATTTCAAAAATACACAGTTATAGTAAAAGTAAATTAATAATAATAATAATAATACAATAACCCCTTCTACCCTGGGCCAGTTTTCGCCCTCCTGCCCATGCCATTTTTTGCAAATCTGACATGTGTCACTTTATGTGGTAACAATTTTGGAACGTTTTTACTTATGCAAGCCATTCTGAGATTGTTTTCTCGTGACACATTGTACTTTATGACAGTCATAAATTTGAGTCAATATATTTCACCTTGCCCATCCAATCACCCTGACATAATGGTATATCAATTTGCGGCAAGTCACCTGCCGCTATGATGTACTATTACGTCATGTGTCATGAAGGGGTTAAATAAGTCCCCTCATTATAGTAAGTAATAGCATCTTGCTAGCATATGCCTACATTTACTGATCGGTTAGGATACAGCTACTGTACCAGTTCCCCGACTGTTCCTCAAGCTGAAGAAGCAGCAGTACTAGCTAAGTGCAGCTGGCCCGCACAGTGATGTTCCTGGCACCCCCTGTGCAGCGAGCTACACCATGGGGGAGCAGTGTTGCATTTCTCTGCACAGTTAGTGGCCAAGTTTGCCGCTGTGCAAGGAATAAGCTAAAAGGACCTCAATTTAATCATTATCATTAGCAGGCTGTCCCCACACCAATCATAATTCATGGCATATCCAAGTGATGGTCCATTAATTATAAGTACAGAAGACCCTTATAAAGACTATAAGGCCATATTAAGTATATTATGTATAAATGTTTCTCTTTATATTCATCCAATATCTTTTTTTCTTTCATTAATGGATGTTTAATTAGAGTTGATTGCCTTAGCTTAAATGAAAAATCTGTCTTTTTTATCAATTTCTGTCAGCTTTTCTGCCGTTGAACTGTCATGTATGCAATTTGATCCAGAGGAAGGCAGCTAAAGCCCTGCATTGCAGTCAATCAATAAATATTTTCCAATATCATACATCTAGCATAGACCAGGTAAGGGCAGACATAATACTCACTGACATTTCATTACATGGCTTTAAAATATTGTATTGAAAACAAATGGAAGACTCAAGCACTTGGTGTGGACATTATTGGCATTTTCACAAACTTTTTTTGAGATCCAGCTATATAAACCTGACTATAATTGGCTCTAGACATTCTAGTAAATGTCTTTCTTCTATTTAATTGAATGATTTCACAAGATGTTTACAATGCTGCTCTACTACTTCCTTGTAAATCATTTTAACTTCTCAAGGGAACCCGGTCTAGTTTTAACCTAATGAATAAAAAGTTATTTAACATATACATTAGTGGATAAATGGTCAGAAATCTGTTCACTTGCTGACATTACTGTTCTTTTACAACAGAATCTAAATTTCCCGGTGGCTTTACTATTATTTTCATGTGCATTTCCCAGGGCTACCACGACAGACATATTACTGTGTTATTTATGCATTTATTTGTTTGTCTTTTTAAAAGGGTTTTAAAATTCATGAGGTGAAACCTCATTGGGACCCATCTACCTTGAATAAATTCAGTTCACTTAGGTCTATACTATTTAAATGCTACTATTTCTAAGTATGGTTGTCTTGGAAGTCATTAAATGTTGAGTTCTCTGAATAATGACATTTTAGCTTTAGTTGGAAAGCTCTGCTTTTTGTTTCTTCTTAAAGGGGTTTTCTAGTTTTAAAATTTTCTGAAATGATAATTAGTCTTGTTTGAAGATCATGCTGGTGGAAATCCAGTAGTGGGAATGTACATAATGATATGGACAAGGAATCAATTGGGTAAAGAGCTAGCCAATCAAGTGCAGCTAGACCATGGTTGTGACAAGTCATTTTTTTCGAGAACTCTTTTTTTAAGGGCCATACAGGTAAAAATAAGTTATACTTGCATTCACATATCTCCCAGTCCTGCTGCTCTGATACTGGTTCATTCCTTGCTGCTCTTCGCTTCTTAGTCCTTCTCTGCATTTTGGTAACACCAGGAATGGACCACTCAGTCAATCTTTGATTTTACATTTTCTTTATGTTAGCCATTTGTGCCCTTTCAAAAAAGAAAACAGAAAACCCATTTAAGTTTAATGGAATCAGTCTCTGCTCATGGACAAGCACATATTGACCTGTGCAAGAGATTTAAACATGGAAGCGTCCTAAACCAGACCTGAACTCATTGTATCATAGTGATGTATGATGCAGTAGGTTTCAGCCCACCATGGGTCTTCTGTCCCACACTCACAGCATAAAGCTCGTCTGCAACCCCTTTAAAGCCTTAAAACATTTTAAAACAATAGATAGTTTATACAGAAAATGGATAACTGATGTTTCACCGTTCTATAAAAATTGGTACCGTTTTCAAATCGGGGGATCATGGTATTGAGAAAGACCCGTAAGTCAATCTCATCAGGTTTTGTCTTCTTCTTTAATAATTCCCATAATGCAGAGTGCAGAGACAGTGGGAAGAATGACTATAACATGAGAATTCCTTTGCAGTCAGTAGCAATTTTGGATGCCTTTTAGTTCATGGAGAATAGGATTTATTTGTCTGGAACTTCACAGTAATTTACAGATGTAGCAAACTTTAACTTGAACATCTGTCAGTTTCCTCATCTTTCTCTATGTGGCCATAATTTCAGTTTTTGTACTACAACTTCTTCCCTTTTAACACTTTGTCAAAAACTACATTACACAGGATTTGCTATAATTTATAGTGTTATTATATTGCTACCCATACACTAATTCTCAATGTGACATATATTGTAGTTTATATTCTCGCTTTCATTGGCCATTTTCCCTGAAGATGACTCAAATGGGCAAAATACCTGTTTGACTCTAGATGAAGGTGTAGTAGGATCCATGCTTACAGAGCTATTTCCAAATGTGAGTCAATAACGATTTATTCTCTATATCAAATTGTACATCATTATCCAGCAATTAATGCAAATGCTAAATATATCCTAAAATATAGTAGAACTTCTCTGCAGCTAGACTTTTCCCTCCGTGCTGTTTGGCAGTTTTAACTTATGCAGAGATGGAGTATCCAGCCTCTTAACCGTTCTTGCCGTTTGCTGTGTTTGCTTTGTTAGTGTCTGTGCATGCTAAACATTACCATTGTGCAGCTCTTGTGTGAATATATCTCTTTCTACCGTTACTATTTACTGGAGTTTTATGCTTCAGGCTTCATGATGTCCTTGAAAAGCTCTGACCATTCTTTATGTTTGAAAGAGTGCCAACTCTTTTATTAAGATAGAGTCTGTGAGGCCTGGATAAATTTATCCTATCGTACATTTAATACAAAATTAAATTAAAAATTGACTTATGCTGTGACTAGCTTTGGTATTGCCCTTCCAGGGTTTCAATTCAAGAGCTATGGGGTCCCATTTTTTTGCAACAGAATGTGTCATCAATCTTGCGCTTTAGTGACAAGGCCACTGATGCCTTCTCAAGGCAGTTGTTTAATAATTAATTTTTCATCGCCGGCTTGTTCTGTTAAAGTATTGCAACATTTGAGTCAAGTTAAAGGTTCTGCAACCTGGGTATTAATATCCAGAAGTAATGTACAGTATGTTGTAGGCAGCCATAATTAGGAGCATGTGCAATTGTCTGAATATAATTAGCATTTTTAAAGGGTTACATTCAAATCTTACTGATGTGCATCTTTTTTTTTTTTTTTTTTTCTTATTTAATAAATCTTACAAGGTTCCTGTGTCATATCAATTTGAATGTGTAATCTCCAGATGTGAACTGCATAGACAATGCGTACTGAATCAATAATGTATTGCAGATGACTTCCCAGAGAAGGGCTACAACCATGTAGACAGCAAAAAATCAATTTACACACAGTAAAGATTCTATTCTCAGCACAATCGCCTAAATACTATTTTGAACAGTAGATGAAAAACACCTACAGAACATATACTGCATATCAAATCCACAGTAGTTCTTTTTTTTTAGTTTTTGAGACTTTGTCCTCTGGTTACAAATGTAGGGCTGATTACTGATAGTAATCACATTTTCTACCCCATATTTCACGTTTTCCTATGTTCTTCTCCCTTGATTCCATGCCTGACAGTATTATTCTATGTGCATCCTGAGTCTCCTGGTTCATGAATAAAATAAACAGACTAGCAATGTAGCCTCAATAAAAAGGGTCTGAAGCAGAATGGGTGGAGCTAGCTTATAGTTGTAGGCAGTGCTAATGTTGAAGGTGGAGCTGTCTAATCCAGCGTATTTGTGGGCATGCTCATGATTCTCATGCAAATATGAACTGTATAGTAAATGTATAGTGGTAGTACTGTACTGTGCAGACTGTACAGTTAAATCTAGCAACTGTCTGGTTATGTCCTCTCTGGTTGGGAACATTTTGTTTCCCTTCTTACCTCTCCATCCAAACAAAATGCCAAGACTACTTATTTTAGCCTCAACTTTGCAGAGCCTTTACATATTTCATTGGATCCAACATGGGATAAATAAGCAGGAGCAATGAGACACTTGGTACAAAGGAGGAACTACATGGACAATGAGACCCTTTATGGGAGGCAGATCATGATAGGAATAGCAAATACAGTGGTCCATCTGGTGGGACAGGGCAGCAGGTACAGTGAGGTAGATGGGAGTGCAAAAAATGTCAAAGAGGCAACCTGTCTTCAAAGGGAGTACTTCTCAAGCCACATAGACTTCAAAGGTGCTGTGAATAAGCCATGTTTAACATATACACACAAAGACTGGGGTTGTCTGCTAACCATGGAAATGTTCACTCCTCCTCCACCAACTACATACCAACTAGGTTAATCTGTGAAATACCCTAACACCTACATATGGAAAGAAAAGAAAAGAATTCAAGGAAATGAAGCACCGATACTGTGGCAGAATTCTGCAGGCTGTCAGGAGCCCAAATGTGAGCATGGAGAATGAGACTGATATATGTTTCATTTTACAACAATTGTGTCTCCCATCGGCAGCCAATCTCATTTACAGGGTGCCGATTGGAGACAGAAAAAGTCCACTTCAATCTGTAGCTGCTTACAGTATTTTAGAAGTAAAAAGATTCGCTATTATAGTCCACTCATGGTACTATTAAATGGTTAAAAAGAATAAAAAAAAATTATGAAAATCAAAAAAATTCCAAGTTTAAAAATACTCTTGTTATCCATAGAAAAAAAATGTTCACTAAAAAAAAAAAAAATCTCCACATATTTGGTATTGTCGCTTCCGTAATTACCCACATTACGCAATTAAAAAGAGGGTGCAAAAGTAGTAAAATGTTAATATATGTATATAGGATAAAGAAAGGTAATGGGCAACATTAGAAAATGAAAAAAAAAAAATTATGGCACTTCCAAAAAACAAACATTTATCCAGCGTTTATAGCGTCTATTCACCAGAAAGCATGAAGTGCCATGGAGTTTTTTGATTTTCTTTTTTATAATGTATATATATATATATATATATATATATATCTATATATATATATATATATATATATTTGTCATCACTATACTCGTAATGACCCAGAGAGAAACTTTTTTCCTTTTTTATACTTTTTAATAGCTCCCCTAGAGAACTATAACAAGAAATCATTAGATTGCCATTCTCATACACTCCAATGCTTTAGCCACAGGCAGGATCTCCAAAGGAACTAATATGCTGCAACCTTTTACCACTACTGAGTACTGTGGCTGCCATACACTATATGTATACATGGCATCTGAGTTTTAAATGTCTATCTCATAGATTCGTCATTAGTCTCGGGTGCTGCTGTATAAAATAGCAGACATCGGGCGACTGTGTCGCCCGCTCCATTCGCAAGCAGTCTCCATTTTTAAATGTCAGACCGCCTACATAAATTTAAATGTGGCAGTTGAAAAGGGGTTAAAGGGGTTATCCAAACCTTTACACTTGATGGCCTATCCAATAGACATAGCAGTGTATTTTTGGTGCCGTAGCTACTACAAAACTGCTGGTTGGTTGCGTATTAGGATGTAGGATAGGCCAATTCTTGTAGTGCCGATCTATCTGTCTGTCTTTCTGTGCCTATAAACTTAATCCATGTCTACCCTGTCTATGGACAAAGCATATACTTTATTATATTTAAAACTGCATTACACTGTCAATTTTTAGCACCATATTTTCATGGTTTATATAATTTTAATTGTGTATACTCTCTGTACTTTAAAAAATTAAGTTTTTGTAGCTAGGGAGAAGTTTCTTACTTGAACTTAAATGCCATTCATTTGGGTGATTTTTAATGGTATGACAAATAAAGACAATGTATCTATATTAAGCTTACAGAATAAGATAAACTAGGTTATTTTAATCAGGAAGCAGTTAATTATTGAAGTCTCATTCTGCTGCTATGCATTAAGCACACACACACCTAACATCTGTCTGAAGAAGTTTGCATGGTATTTCTGACAATATACTGATTTGCTTGACATGCAGTACATTTTGTTCTTTTGTCTTTGAAGTCTTTTATCAAGAAGAAGAAAGTGGATGTTTTATTTTTATGTTGTTAGTAAAGAACAAAGACTAAATAATAGTATTTATAAATATTACATTGGCTGTCATATAAAAGTTCTACAAGCAGCTTCAGTGCTGTGGATTTGAATGGTTGTAGATGTTAAAGTCAAAAATTGCTTTAGAAAATCCCAAGTTTCCCTAATGAATATGAGGAGTTGCATTTATCAAGAGCAATATAATCAATATAATAAAAAAAATATCAATATATTAAAGTTAGATTTATCTGAAATTTGGGATTGAATACATTCAATACATTGAATTAACTATAATTCCTGGAAAATGGCTTTTGGTTAAATTGTACCTCATTTAATCAGGTTAGGGCAGTGGAGCAACTAAAAGGGAATTTAGATGTTAAAGTAATACCTGGGCTCTTTAGCCCTAACAGGCTGAAAAGTTCCATCTGCCCCATATGAGGAAACTACAAAGAACTACAAATGAGGTATTGTAGGCGGGGAAGTTTCAGATTTTGTATGGAGACCCAGGTGCTTCATGTTAAAGTATGCATCTAAGCAAGAAATGGGGCATTGAGCAAATTCTCTCCAAAGGCTACTCCTGAGGACCAACATTCACATATTGTACTGCAAGTGACTCAGGCTTGTTTCACATATGCATTGGCCGATCCGGCAGGTTGTTCCAGACACTACCGGTATGCTGTTTGTTCCCATTAACTATAATGAGGCCCTGTGGTGTTCCCAATATGCCAAATATACCAAGAATCAGCTGGACAAATACTGCTGAACTCAGTGGTCTTTCATCAGTTCCTGGCATTCTATGCCAGACCAGCCTGCCACACCAGGCTGCTGGAAGTGTGAAAAAAGCCTTACCATCATATTTAAATTACATTCCCAATAGAATATTGTAAATATAACATAGACCTAACAGCTTCAGACCATGTATGGCATGTGTACAATGATCATGTATCCCAGGTGGGGGACCCACTTAAAGATTTTATATTGAGGCCAAGGTGCTTCAAGTTATAGTATACCTATGGGGCAGTGAGCAAATTCTCCCCTAGAAGCTGCTCAATTTGGAAATGAGGCCAATAATTAAATGAATTATAGCCTGCTCTCCCTCACTCACTGGAAGCTTTTGACACCAGGAGAGGTATAGGCTGAACTCTCATTGCATTTTTTGGTAGCCATCTGGCACCAAGGGAAGTGTGAAGTGGGCTTGACATGCATGTTGGTACTTGCATTCCCTGGATTCAATGGAGGCCATTTTGGCACCAAAAATGACAAAAATTAAGGTGGGCCCAGCATGCATGTGGACCCTACACTCCCTGAATTTTATAGTAGCTGTCAAGACACACAGCAGGTAGTATTTAGTGTTAGGTTCCCGTCTTACAGAGATCGCCTTGATGTGTGGCAGACGGGCCCAAATAATTTTGTACAAAATGTGTTTGCCAAGCATCTCAAATTTACGAAATAAGCATAGCATTAGCATTAGAATACTTTCTTGTACTTTATTTGCTTTGCAGAGTGCTGTTGCATTGTATGTTTTGCATTGTGTTTTCAGCCATAGCAACGTCCACCTGCACATTGGGATGTGCTGACTGACACATTTTTTTCTTTGCAGCCTATTATAAATATAACATTGGCCTCAAAGATTCAGAATATGTACAGATGTAGTAGATTAAACACACATGCTTAACTAGACATGCTAACTAAAGTAGTTCTGTTAAGCCAACACCTTCAATAGCTTTTTATTGGCTTTTGTTTCAGGATATCACAATAAGTTAAGAAATCTGAGTTAACAGTTTGAATGTTAACTCGGCTACATCCATATGACATGCGTACAGCAATCCTAGTTAAGCTATGGGGTAAAAACTAAAATATAGCTGTCAAGGGGCTTCAAGGAAATGTAATCACTATTGGTTCTGCTGCATGAGCTTATATAAAAATAAGGGAATAATCAAATAAATCAGGACAAGTTATTTTCCACCTCTCCAAGACTTTTGGGAAAGTGTTTAAAGCGAGTAATTGTGCCCATTAGTTCAGAATTATTATGGCATTGTATTGATGGCTTAATGTAAATGAACCTATCCTGTCCCCTAAATGTCATCTATTTATAGGAAATGACTTCAAGTAAGTAATAGACATGGGTTTGCAACAATTTATAGTAAAAGCCATAAGTATAGTATAACTGGAATAAGTATTAATCTCTTCAAAGTCCAATTAATGCATAATTTCCATTGGCTTATAATAATTTGAGAAATAAATAAAAAATTTGAACTTGCTGGGCCCCAATGTAAAATCCATAGCAGCCCCACTATACAGGGCAATACATTATTTATATCACAGGTATACTTTTATAGAACAAGGATCTTTTGAGCATTTTTAGGCACCAGGGCCCAGATGTAACAGCATTCTCTGCACTGTGATGCTTATGAAAAGCATATTTCATTTGTATTTACTTGGATGGAAATAGCAAATCATCATTACTAAGACCACCTGAAAAAAGTAAAAAAGAAAAAAGTAAAAAAAAAAAAAAAGGTAAAAAAAAAAATGGGTGTGCCATAACAACATAAAAACAATAGTGATAGTTTAGAGAAGTATACAGTTGCTGGAAACGGACTCAAGGAAAGGACTGCTTTGTACTGAGGGAATGCACACATATATGACACATTGTAATGAATATACTGTAACTGTTTATGTTATGGAGGCTGTTTATTTAGCTAAAAATATTGTGCTTTACAGTATTTTGCAAAAAGTGAGAAGGATCATTGTATCATTGCTAGTGTAGTTCAGTTGGGATCAGTATATCCAAATATATTAATACATAAAGTGAAATATATGGTCCGTTGTAACTTCATATTATACAAATATTTGATAATTAAATGTAAGCAATATACTGCCCATAAATGGGCTCTTTCACACTAGCGTTTTTGTTTTCCGGCATAGAGATCCGTCGTCGGGTCTCTATGCCGGAAAAATCCTGATCAGGATTATCCCAATGCATTCTGAATCAAGAGAAATCCGTTCAGGATGCATCAGGATGTCTTCAGTTCAGGACCGGAACTTTTTTTGGACGCAGCAAATACCGCAGTATGCTGCGCTTTTTGCTCCGGCCAAAAATCCTGAACACTTGCCGCAAGGCCGGATCCGGAATTAATGCCCATTGAAAGGCATTAATCCGGATCCGGCCTGAAGCTAAAGGTCGTTTTGGCGCATCGCCGGATCCGACGTTTAGCTTTATCTCAATGTTTACCAAGGCAGCCAGGACGCTAAAGTCCCGGCTGCCATGGTAAAGTGTAGTGGGGAGCTGGGGAGCGGGGGAGCAGTATATTTACAGTCCGTGTGGCTCCCAGGCGCTCCAGAGTGACGTCAGGGCGCCCCACACGCATGTGCAGAACACTTGAGGAGTGACATTTATAATTCAGAAATAAAATGCAACAAACATAAAGTGTATATAGCAAATTTAGTAAACTCATATTAGAAAGGCCACTGAAGCCTCTCAAAACCTTTCACATTTTGGTGCATTTATTTGGTTTATTCAAAGTGGTATTTGAATATGAAATGCGATACTAAACAAAAGCAACGACAGGTGCACTCTGCGATAATACTAAACCCTTACACTGATGTAAAATTGAGAGGTTAGTTTGACATATCTTACTAGGAGGACATGTCTTAAGCTCGGACACCGCGCCAAGGTCTCTCAAGTAGCCCGAGGTCCTATCACTCACCTACCTGTGTTGTATGGGCAATACCAGGGGCCAGTAGGCGGATTACGGAAGCATAATGCCTTACTCACAGACAGTTTACCAGTAACCTCCAGCATGTAGCCATGCTTGCAATGGGAGGTGCCTGTGAGCCCCACCCGAGACTGGCTGATATGGCCCAGGGCCTAAACAGGTGCACCTGAATGTAGCCTGTAGATGAAAACAGGCACATTTAAATAGGAGTTTATACACCTCCATACATAAGACTAAACAAACCATTAGAAAATGTGGTGTGATGTTAAACAGGCAGGATATGCTCAAACCCACATGCGTTTGTGCATAACCGCATGTGGGTTTGAGCATATCCTGCCTGTTTAACATCACACCACGTTTTATAATGGTTTGTATAGTCATATGAAATGCGATACCCTAGAGGTCAGATTTGCTCAGCCATGCTCATCCTTGTTCCTGAAGTCATTATAACAAGAAAGAATATATCTTATGGCAATGTGTTTTATGTTCTCAAATGCAGGGAAGTCATAATCACAGTGCCCCTTGTAGCCTGTTAAGTACATCATGTACAGTTGTGTTCAAAATTATTCAACCCCCACTGAAATTGAGTGTTTTGGCCAGTTTGACATTGATTTTGATCATTTCAGTCATCTTGTTTACAATTAAATCAGAGAGGCACTTGTAAGTCAGACAAATATAACATAACATTTATAATGAAATAACCACAAATGTATTTTCTGTGCTCACATCATTATCAGTTTTATTCAACCCCCAAGTAACATTCAATCTTAGTACTTAGTACAACATCCTTTTCCAGTTATAACAGCTTTTAAACGTGAAGCAAAGCTTGACACAAATGTCTTGCAGCGATCTACGGGTACCTTCGCCCATTCTTCATGGGCAAAAGCCTCCAGTTCAGTCACATTCTTAGGCTTGCGCGCTGCAACTGCTTTCTTTAAGTCGAACCAGAGGTTCTCATTCGGATTTAAGTCTGGTGACTGCGATGGCCACTTCAAAATGTTCCAGCCTTTAATCTGCAACCATTCTCTAGTGGACTTGGAGGTATGCTTGGGATCATTGTCCTGTTGAAAGGTCCAACGTCTCCCAAGCCTCAGGTTTGTGATGGACTGCATCACATTTTCATCCAATATCTCCTGGTACTGAAGAGAATTCATGGTACCTTGCACACGCTGAAGCTTCCCTGTACCTGTATAAGCAAAACAGCCCCAAAGCATGATTGACCCCCCGCCATGCTTCTCAGCAGGCAAGGTGTTCTTTTCTTCATAGGCCTTGTTCTTCCTCCTCCAAACATAGCGTTAATCCATGGGCCCAAACAGTTCAAATTTTGTTTCATCAGTTCACAAAACACTATCCCAAAACTTTTGTGGTTTGTCCACATGACTTTTGGCTTACTGCAGTCGACTCTTCTTATTCTTTGGAGACAGCAAGGGGGTGCGCCTGGGAGTTCTGGCATGGAGGCCTTCATTACGCAGTGTGCACCTTATTGTCTGAGCTGAAACTTCAGTACCCGCATCTGACAAATCTTTTTTCAGTTCCTCAGCAGTCACACGGGGACTTTTCTCCACTTTGCGCTTCAGGTAGCGCACAGCAGTCGAAGTCAGCATCTTCTTTCTGCCACGACCAGGTAGCGTTTCAACAGTGCCCTTTGCCTTGAATTTGCGAATGATGCTTCCTATGGTGTCTCTTGGTAAGTTTAACATCTTTGCAATCTTCTTATAGCCATTGCCCTTCTTGTGAAGAGAAATCACCTATTCTCTTGTCTTCCTGGACCATTCTCTTGACTTCACCATGTTTGTAAACACACCAGTAAATGTCTAGAAGGAGCTGAGTACCACGGTCATTTTAAATCTGCCTAATTGGTGCTTATTATGCTTGATTGCTGCTCCTTGACATCCACAGGTGTTTTCAATACCTGATCGAAAACACTTGAATGAACCTCTGTTCTTAAGAGTGGTAGTCTTTAAGGGGTTGAATAATTGTGTCAATGAAGAAATCACAAAAAAAACATTTAATACTGTATTACAAAAACAATTGATGTCATTTTAGTTGCATTTGGTTCTTTAAAAACTCCTTGTAAGATTTCATTCTGAACACAATTGCAAATGTACACTAAATTCCCTAAAACCCTTTACAGCATTGGGGGTTGAATAATTTTGAACACAACTGTAGCCTGCATTCCATTGACAAGAGATAGTCCTCCGGCAATTACAATAGTTAGTTTAAGACCATTTCTTATCAATACGATCTAATGGCATTTTGAATGCAGCTTTTGCAGAATGATGGAATTGGCTACCACAATACAATAAACTGGAGGGAAAATAGGAAATACACAATGTTATTTTAGAAGTGCACTTAAAGCCTTCAATAATATACTAGATATGTGATTAATTCAAACTATAGAAGTAAATGTCCATGTACTATCGTAAACTGAACTCTGTGCATCCATATACATGCTGTTGAATAATACGGCCAATTTATAGTACTTGCAATAGGATTTTTTTTTTTTCTGTTTTCAATTTCAGGCAGATTCTCTATTCACCTTTCTGCCACAGAAAGCTATGGCCTTGAATGTATCTGTAGCAGAATGGAGAGTGGAAATCTTGTGGTGGTTAGTAATGGCATATCAGAAAGTATAGAGATGGAATAATGAGCCTGGCTCCCGCAATAACTTAGCCATCTAAAGCGTTCTCAAACAATGCATCCAGTGACTAGTTTATTATTTATGAACAGTGGGGCTCAAGGCAGACACTTGGATTAGTGTTAGGTAAAATGAATTTATAAAATGGAACATTGCACAGAAAATGGCATTAAATACTGTAATCTTTAAAATACCACATACATTATTGGTGCATCACAGTATCTGGAAAGAACAGCTGATAATCCATTAAATGATTCAGTTGTCAGAGGCCATTGTAATAAAATCATAAAATAGTCCCCTATTATTACAGTGAAATAACTTTTTAATATTGTTGAAATGGCAAAAATAAATTAATGGAAATTAAAATTGGGTTAGAGACTTTCAGCTTGTATCACAATTTCCCATAACAAGCTAGAAATGGCACTATAATCTACTACTCATATAACATTATAAAGCAACCTTCATATATGAGGTACCACCCTATTGTTTCAGTACAGCAGGAGCACTGACTCCAATCCAGAACATGGCCGCAGATGAAGGGGCACATGACCCGATCTGTCCATCAGCAGACTCCATTGAATAACACTGTGCACGGCACTGCACATGCACTGGTTTCAAATTCTGTGCACAGTGTTATTCAATGCAGGAGGCTGCTGGATGGTCTTTTCACATGTCACTCCATCAGCAACCATGTTCTGGACATGAGCACTGTTCATTTCGTGAAGAGACAAGGGAGCAGGGCTTCCCATGTGAGGACATGGGCAGATTCTCTCATAATGGCATATGAAAGAGTGGGAAAATTATGGCCAACCCCTTTCATGAAAATAAATGTCATGTCTACAAGTGATCTCAATACAGTACAAGTGAATGTGATATCATTAACTCATATATTAAGGCTTACAATTTCCATAACATTCAACATTTCCGTAAAAGTGTGTCCTATGTGTCCATGGCATCAAAGAGAATTGTACATTACTGCAGCTTTTAAATAAATAAATTGTGCTGCTGGACTACCGACCTCTGTTTTAATATATAAGAAATTTCCTTAAGGCTAGATTCATAACTATGGTGGAGGTCCTGGCAGGAGTCTGCATGCAGCATTACTGTGTCCAGCAGATTCAACAGTGCTTGGCATATGCAGGATCAAGTATTCCAGTATTCACTTCCTGTGCCAGAACAGAAAAATCGGCATTTAGCCTTAACTAGTGTGCTTCATTTGTTATATAGACATTTCACTTCGCGTCTATACTTATGTCTACCTTTGTGAATATAACCTGTTCTCAAAAAAGAAATTGTATAAAATTTTAGTATAAAGGATTGCCCACAATCTTAGCCATTTGAAATCACACATGAAGAATATATATATATATATATATATATATATATATATATATATATATATATATAGATACATACACACACACAGTGGATATAAAAAGTCTACACACCCCTTTTAAAATGTCAGCTTTCTCTGCTTTAAGAAATAAGACAAAGAAGATACATTATTTCAGAACTTTTTCCACCTTATGTGACCTATAAACTGTACCACTCAATTAAAAAACAAACTGAAATCTTTTAGGTGGAGGAAAAAAAATAAAATAAGATAATGTGGTTGCATAAGTGTACACACTCTCTTATAACTGGGGATGTATCTGTGTTCAGAATTAAGCACATTCAAAATCATGTTAAATAGTAGTCAGCATATACCTGCCATCATTTACAGTGTCTCTGATTAACCCAAAATAAAGTTCAGCTGCTCTAGTTGGTCTTTTCTGAAATTTTCTTAGTATCATCCCACAGCAAAAGCCATGGTCCACCGAGAGCTTACAAAGCATCAGAGCGATCTCATTATTAAAAGGTATCAGTCAGGAGAAGACTACAAAAGAATTTCCAAGGCATTAGCTATACCATGGAACACAGTGAAGAAAGTCATCATCAAGTGGAGAAAATATGGCACAACAGTGACATTACCAAGAACTGGACGTCCCTCCAAAATTAATGAAAAGACGAGAAGAAAACTGGTCTGGGAGGCTACCAAGAGGCCTACAGCAACATTAAAGGAGCTGCAGGTATATCTGGTAAGTACTGGCTGTGTGGTACATGTGACAACAATCTCCCGTATTCTTCATATTTCTGGGCTATGGGGTAGAGTTGCAAGATGAAAGCCTTTTCTTACGAAAAAAAAAACATCCAAGCCAGGCTACATTTTGCAAAAACACATCTGAAGTCTCCCAAAAGCATGTGGGAAAAGGTGTTATGGTATTTTTGGTCATAATTCTAAAAGATATGTTTGACACAAAAACAACACTGCACATCACCAAAAGAACACCATCCCCACAGTGAAGCATGGTGGTGGCAGCATCATGCTTTGGGGCTGTTTTTCTTCAGCTGGAACTGGGGACTTGGAAAAGATAGAGGGAATTATGAACAGTTCCAAATACCAGTCAATATTGGCACAAAACCTTCAGGCTTCTGCTAGAAAGATGAACATGAAGAGGAACTTCATCTTCCAGCATGACAACGACCCAAAGCATACATCAAAATCAACAAAGGAATGGTTTCACCAGGAGAAGATTAAAGTTTTGGAATGGCCCAGCCAGAGCCCAGAACTGAATCTGATTGGAAATCTGTGGGGTGATCTGAAGAGGGCTGTGCACAGGAGATGCCCTCGCAATCTGACAGATTTGGAGTGTATTTGCAAAGAGTGGGCAAATCTTGCCAAGTCAAAATGTGCCATGCTGATAGACTCATACCCAAAAAGACTTAGTGCTGTAATAAAATCAAAAGGTGCTTCAACAAAGTATTAGTTTAAGGGTGTGCACACTTTTGCAAACATATTATTTTATATTTATATTTTTTCTTCCCTCTACCGAAAAGATTTCAGTTTGTTTTACAATTGAGTTGTACAGTTTATAGGTCACATTAAAGGTGGAAAAAGTTCTGAAATTATTTATCTTTGTCTCATTTTCTTTACAGCACAGAAACCTGACATTTTTACAGTGGTGTGTAGACTTTTTATATCCACTGTATATATATATATATATATATATATATATATATATATATATGTTTATATATATATATATACATACTGTATATATATGTATATATATATATATATATATATATATATACACCGTATTTTTCGCTTTGTAAGATGCACTTTTTTTTGGGGGGGAGTGGCCATGCCTCTTAAAAAATGAATAGAGGAGTATTACATGGAACGTCACATCGCAGGCCATGCTGTGCTGCATAGGCATAGCGGCCAGCGATGTGTCAGTAACATGTAAACAGGGGCGCTATTAGGGTTGTAGCGGGGCACGGCGCAGTCACTGAACTTCATTAAGTCGGGCCCTGGTCAGAGCAGCCGTCACATATAAAGTGTAGGCAGCAGCCCCTAGCAGTGCTTATTTGCTAAAATAGCTGTAATCACTTATCTGCAGTACTAACTATGCACGTAGCGGGCAGGCCGGCAGCGCACATCACTCACTCAGTCATGCTTCGGTCCCGCCCACTCAAAGAATGGAACAACATAGAACTATAAAACTAGATGCTCCAGAATTGCAGAATGCTAATAAAACAGGCATGTCAGGAGTGGTGACAGGATCTCTTTAAAGCTTTTTCAGTGAGAGAATGAATTTTTTAAATTCCTGGAAATCAGTTCATATCAGTTCCCCACAAAACATGCTTCAGAGTAACTACTGTTACTTGCTATGCAGTCCAGAGCTGTTAGAGTAGGTACCGCCTACTAGTTTTGTGCTCTGGCTAATATGTAACTTTACGATATCCAAACCCCTCTTTCATGAACTCTTTAAAAGGATTATCCTAAATGGATTAAGTTGCATGCATGCTATTTGGTGGCATAACCTGCCCCAAATCAGCCCAGTTACCACTGCAAGGAAGCATTATTTGCTGTTAGGGGACTGGCACAGTTAATGGCTATTTCAATAAATGCCATGTAATGCCACAGGAATAGTGTACATTCTCCTAAGGAATCACAGTTAACTGGATATGAGATCACTATTAAGTACAAAGGGGTTGTATCTTATAGCCAAGCTGTCACGACCGCTATCCCAGCAGCAGTCGTGTTGCACCAGACGGAGGGGAAGGGGGACCCTTATCTACGGATGGGAAATGGAACGGCCACCCCTGACAAACCCTACGCTGGCATCTGTCTGCCCTGATACCCTAGACGGGGTGTGAACCCGTACGGCGAGCAGGATGCCTAAACCCTGAGTGACCCTTAGAAGACTAGACTGGGGAAAGGCAGATGGGAGCACTAGTCACCATCACTCATGTCTAGGAGAACAACAGGGGAAGACAGTAACAAACAAACAATCTCCAGCAGAGATAGACTTATCCAGTCACGAGCAGAGAAGATGATCCCAACAACGACAGTCCACGCCAGACACGAGCTCCACAGCAATACCGTCAAACGATCTCCTTCAAAGGTCAGAATAGCACTGGAAGTAAGGACTATATCTGGCAATGACTGCAAGTGAAACTGAAACTAATATAGTAGCTGGGAGTGGCAGACAGCACTCACCTGAGAAGAATGCCTACAAACTCCCAGTCAGGACAAAAAGGTTCACAAGGCAAAACCTGGATGACATACCCTGAACCATGAAGCAAACTCACAAGCTATCGCGAGTAGCAAGTCGCTGCGACCTTCTCTTCCCAGACCTATCTGGATCAGTCACAGTCGTGACACAAGCACTTTATTCCATTAGTTTTTCTATTTTCCATGGCCAAAGAACAAGTTACCAGATTAAATGCTATTAAATACGCTAGATAAAGATAATAATACGGATTTGTACCTGGAAACATATCCAATTTCCAATACTTCTAATTTATTGCCAAATAAACAGACGTTGTGATAATGTGGCATATGCTGTGTGGCATATTTATTCCATCAATTTGCTATTTTGCATTTTTGCAATTCTTTTGAAAAAAGTATCATCTTTTTCTATTTTATATTCTTTGCTGGTATTTATATCCGTCTTTTGATATTGTCATTATTGCTGCTTGACAAAATGGCCCTCTCTAGTCTGAAATGTGACAGTCTAGTTGACAACTGTGAGATGCAGAAAAAACACACCTGACATTTATATAGTGAACTCCTATTGTTTATCTCCTCATACTTCATAACTCTATTATTCTGATGGTGGAACAACAGTTGACAGAATAAAATAGATACTACTCTATTTACATAAATGAACCAATTGTGGGTAGAACAATAGTTAAACCAACATACTGATTTGCAGGGCTGAAAAGATGTCTACACTACTTTGTACAGATTTTCTGTTTTCAAGCTGTAAAACCTAAACTTATTACAATTTTCAGACTTTTAGACTTGCAGCTTAGGCAGAAAAAGAAATATAAACAAGTGTTCAAATGTTTGTGTTTTCAATAGCCTAAATGCGCTTTTCAATCTGAGTGCAAAACCAATTCATCAAGAGTATAAACAATAGCTAATTTCCATGTTGCTGCTTTTAGTCGCACCCCCACTGTCCCACTTTTTGCCCCAATCATAAATAGTCTGGAATAGTCTGGTTATTTTGTAATAAACTTCCGGTATTCTCATATGTGTTTATTCGTAGTTTGATGGTTCGAAGGTCTGACACCTGGACCCCCAGGGTTGTGACAGAATGAAAAAGTAGGCAGAACCAAAAACAGAGAAAGACAGACAGGGTCCCCGAAGGGTCTGCAGCACAGGAAAAAGCAAAGTACGAACACAGAACAGGACTGACAGGACAGACCAAACCCAAGGAAAGCTGACCCAGAACTGAGGGAAACACAGGCCAAAATACTTATCCCATGAGCGCAGCAGAGGCCACACCCACGGAGCCAGACATGCAGGATTAACCCGAAACGAACAGACAGGGGAGTAAACATTAACAGCACAAAAACAAATCTGCAGCAAGGGAGCCGCAGTACGGGCGCTGCCCATGGCAACAATGCTCCCACGGACAAACACCGAACACGAATACAAATACAATTCAAATTTGGATTCAGTCAAAGGGGTACAGAGGCACATGGGCAGGTTTACACATCAAGCCGCAGCCAGCACGCTGCCGCTAGCAACTAGCCTTCACCATCATACATCACGGTGAACCGCACTGTGACACTACCTCCCCCTCCACCCTCCCTCCAGAGAATGACATGAATTCCAAGGACTGATTGGACAAACATGCTGACACCCTTTTCTGAGGGCTGAACAACGGGAAAATTTTAAGCAAATACCTGCGCAGAAGCAATAGCGGCAAAACGACCACAGGCAGAGCTGCACCAGGAGAACGAGATCTTAAAATATCTCAAAATATGAATTAAGTCAAAGGGGTATAGAGGTACACGGGCAGGTACACACGCTGCCGCTAGCAACCAGCCTGCACAGAGTGGTCCGCAGCCAGTATGCCAGTACTTACTAACACAGCTAAACCCAGCCCTGTACCTCACAGGGAACCAGGGATCTCCACATTTATTGCTGTTCTGCTAAATTTATTTCAAGCTGGCAGCTCAGGGGGCATGTCCTTTCTGTTGTAGATCTTTTCCTTAAACTGCCACAGCTATTAACAGTAGATATGGCTGGTGACAGTTAAAAATGCAAATTGAGTGCATGCGACCTCACCTCAATGAGGTACAAGAAATAAGAAAAAGAACAAACAGCAGATACTGCTACATTCTATTCAATAGCTCACTGAACTAAATTTTTAATTACATGCAATTACAAAAGTATTCAGTGGGTCTGAATACTTTTGTAATTGCATGATTGTTTGAAAAATGTAGAATATTTTTTGCAATACAATGCCTTTTGAGGGGTTATCCCATGATTAATGTAAAAAATTAAAATCAGACATCATATAGTACATGGCAATCTCTTTCTAAGGTCCCATGCACATGGCAGTAGTGCGGTGGTTCCGTGCATTGAAGAGCGCAATTAGGGGTCCCTAATGCACGGGCAACATCCGTGCGGCAGCCGGGACAGATCGAGAACCATTCAACTTGAATGGGTCTGTGATCCGTCCGCAACGTAAAAAAATAGAACATGTTCTATTTTTTTGCTGTGCCGAGGCACGGACAGAAACACCACAAAAGCACTCCGTAGTGGGGTTCCGATCCGTGCTTTTGTTCCACACGACATATCCTGGATTGCGGACACATTCAAGTGAATGTGTCCGCAACTATGATGCGGGGTGAACTGTATGCAACGGCCGTGTGTATGAGGCTTAACAAAGCTAAAACCAGCCCCGTACCTCACATGGATCCAAAGATCTTCCCATTAATTGTTCTGCTAGATTTATATCAAGCTGAAAGCTCAATGGGAGTGTCTTTCCTGCTTTAGCTCAGGGAGCATGTCAACTCTACTGTAACTCTCTCCCTATCACAGCTCAGAAGACAGTTGAAGGATTAAACTGAGTATGTGCGGCCATCTCAGTGAGCAGGACAAAGAAATAAGAAAATAAACAAACCATAGGTGGAACTATACAGATACATTTTATTGAATAAGTCAGTGGCTTTACAAATTTTTTTATTACATTCAATTACAAAAGTATTTAGATCCAGGCACTGGTTTGGATATTTTTTGTGGGACAACCCCTATAAGGCATGTAGATATCAAAGAGGGGATTCCGAGTTTGTGATGCCCTCAAACTGCTTGTCTGAAAGTTTGTCTGACACTCTGGACAACTCACCATGACCATGTTATACATGGTTGCCCATTCTTTTCAGTGGAGAGCCTATAGAAATAATCTTATCACCAGCGGTTATTTATACAAGGGGCAACCTCTTTAATAAAAAAAAGTGTGACAGTAGCATCTTATTAATTATGACTGAGAGCTTTAAACCAAGACTAGACCTGAGCAAAGTTCTTGAAATTCACTTAATGTCCGATTCAGCGAATTTTTGAAACCAATTTATTTGTACCCAAATTGATTGAATTGAAGTTTCTTCAAATGCACTGAAAATTGGTATATAACTCCCTCTAGTCCCCTAGCACCCTATTATTTTCTTTAAGAAAATATGTTATCTCATTTTTTTTTTTTTTTTTTTTTTAATGAATCTCTAAGCTTTTCTCTTACTGGGGGAAGATGGTGTTTAAACAGACATGGTATTATGGGAAAAACAGTGGCTTGTTGGGGGAATAGACATCCAAATATTATGCCTTAACAAGGGAAGAATGCTTTCCCATAAAACACATTTGTCATTTGTCAGTAGAAAGAGTGGACTTTTGGGACCAAGCCTTCAAAAATGATGCATAAGGTATTAAAGAGGCATGTGCCCACAACAGTAGTGGCAGCAGTAGCACCATAGCATGGAACATACAAGGCTGTTTATGGGTAGTAATAGTAGTGATAGTAGTAGTGGCAGAAGGATAGTGTTTCTAGTGGTGGCAGCAATAGCGTAATAGCAGTGAGGAGTAATAGCTGAGGTGGTGAGGCAGCAGCAGCCAAATAGTACATGTTGACAGGTACAGGTGTGGACTTAGACCCTACAGGGAATTTTCCTGGTCTGCAATTAATCATCTATTACAGTAAATCATATACACACGTCACAAAAATAAGACAAAATTGCAAGACATAAAATGTGCATAGAGTATGTTTGATGTATTTGTTTGCAATTTTGAATTGCATTTTCGTGACATATGTATATGATTATCTGTAATACACGACTATTTGCAGTCATATAGTCACACTTTCCTGAGCTTAATATATCAGAGGCAGAGCCACAGCACAGCTTCCTGCCAGGTCACAAGTACAAAGCAGACTTCTGCTCATTCTGCAAATTTAATTTCCATGCCTGCTGCCTCCCTGATTGGCTGATACAGACTGTATGTCAGCCGCTAATCAGATTGAGTCCTCCCTTACACTTCCGACCAGTGTCATGTGACCTTCCTCCTAGTTTTGTCCACCCATATGGATGGTAAAATGGAGCTGCACCCCATTTTATGTGAGTCATCTGAAACAAATCAAGAAAGCTTTGAATTCTTTTGTCAGACAAATTTTTGTAGATAAAGAACATTGGTAGAATAACATTCATAAATCTCCATTATTAAAGAATTTCTCTCATTATACACATTTATTAGTTAAAGGGGGCTAAATATAAGGCACTTACTAATGTATTGCTATTATCCATATTGCTTCCTTTGCTGGCTGGATTCATTTTCCATCACATTATACATTGCTCGCTTCCATGGTTACGACCGCCCTACAATCCAGCAGCAGCAGTGACCATGCATGAATACTATAGGAAAAGGACCAGTGTATTTTAGCTCCCATGATCCTGGTCACCAGAGAGGCATTTGTTGTCCCCAAAACCGTACAATAGTACTAACTTTTATCCGAGAGAGCTCATGTGTTAAATAGTGATGAGTGGCAGGGGGAATATTCAAATTTGCGATATTTCGCGAATATTTGGGCGATTATTCAACATATATTCGAAAATTCGCGAATTCATAATCTCCAGTCATTATTTTCTTCGTCATGACGTATCTTTTGAATACCAGTTTATGCGAATTTTTATGCAAATTTTATACGAATTTTTATATGACATTATATTATATATTTATACATTATATGACATAATGACATTATTTTCTTGATTGCCAAAATTTGCATATAAAAATTTGCATAAAAATTTGCATAACAATTTACATAAACTGGTATTAAAAACAAAGCGAATATATTTTGCAATATTATAAATATTCGCTAATTCTCAAAGTGCCGATATTCGCGATTAAAATTCGCTATTCGAAAATTCGTGATTAACACTAGTGTTAAACAGCAGTAAATGTATCAGAAAATCTCAGAGGGCCATGACTAAAGTTCCTCCCCCTTGCCTAGGGACCTGGAGCATTTCCTCTGTAGTGAAAACACGCCCGATATGGAACATCTCCGGTGTGATAGCAATGTGTGAAAGGCAGACGCAATTATATCTCCGGAGCTCATAATTCGGAATTATTCTGGAGTTTAGGTGTGAAAACAACAAAACAAACACAGCATATACCAATATACAATAAATGTCTGGATCTCACCTCTCACTGCTTGTCACCTGCCAAAGAATTAAAAATAATTAGTGCAGCAATTAGTATAACTGAATTATTAATTTAAAAAATTTCCTCTCACCAGGTTTGGCCTTTTTATCCCTGACCAATTGATGTAAACTTGTCAAATGTAATGAATTAGCTAATGTATATTGTACTGCCAGTCTTGACAGTGTGTGGGCTGTCGGTAGCTTCCCTGTGAATAATAGATAATCCATACACATATGGCCTTGTCAGTGAATTATCAAGCAGGGATGATAGAGAAAACAGTTATTGACCATTAATGAATATATGGGTGAACTGACCTACTTATTATAAATGGTTCTTTGCTCTAACATACACTTTCTTATTACATTAGAGGTTAATTATTACTCAGAATGTTAAAACGGAATGACAAGCTTATTTATAGCTGCTCAAAAGATGTATTCAGAGACAGCAAGCTTAGAATGCATCTATAAAAATTAATTCTTCTCTTTTAGTTGATACAAATGACATAACATTTACTAAATGCTTCATAATAATTTACAATCAACAGTATACTAAGAATGACTATAATGAGTATTACTAATCATTACTTTATTATTACTGTCCTTTAGTGTTGATCGAGCACCAAAGTGCTTGGGTGCTCTGGTGCTCGAGTAGAACACTTTGGGATGCTTGGATGCTCTACCAAGCACCCGAGCACAATGGAAGTCAATGGGAGAACCAGAGCATTAAACTAGGCACCCCCTGCTCTGAAGTGGGAAGGGTGTCTGGTTCACAAGAAAAGGACAGAAATTGATGGAAACACCACTGAAATGGTTCGGGAACAGCATGGGGAGGATGTCTGCATGCATCTTGGACTCCCAGGTCGCAGCTGGGAACGATGTTGTCCGAATAATACGTCAATTTTACAGACTGACAATAATACGCCCAAAACCGAAGATAAAATTGCTTTTAGAAGAAAAATTGATAGGAAACATTATTTCCTGTATATTTCCGTGTATATAAAGTGCAAGTGCTGCCAAAAATTACAAGGTAGAGGCACTCCGATACAACCTGTATATCACATAAAGGAGGTCCTCATTCACATTGTGGTGCGATTGTTCAGGTAGTGGGACTTCTACACTCATAAAGACTATGCACTAAGTGAAAGGGCTGCCAAAAATTACAAGGAACCGGCACTCCAATACACCCTTTATTACACATGAAGGAGGGCATCATATACACCCTTTAAAAATGATGATTGATGGCATGTTGGTGACCCTCAAACACATTAGGAGCAAGGGCCTGCTAGTGACCCTCTAAAACATTAGGGGCGAGGGTCTGCTGCTGAGCTGACCCTCTAAATCATTAGAAGCAAGGGACTGCTGGTGACCTTCTAAAACATTATTGGCAAGGGCCTGCTGCTAATCTGACCATCTTAAACATTAGGGGTGAGGGTCTGCTGCTGAGTGACCCTCTAAAACATTAGGGATGAGGGCCTGTTGCTGATCTGACCATTTAAAGCAACTGACCACCTGTTCACACTGATGTGACTTCGAGAGTGGTGTCCTGTGCTGCCCTGCAAACTGGGACATGAAGCTAGGTATCGTGGATGAGTGTGTTTCTTGTGCTCGGGCAGCAGGAAAAGTTTCACTGCACCCAGGGCCACGGCCTCTGTGTGCACCATCAGCAGCACGGCCACTTCCCTGTCCCTTACTGCTCGCCTTGAGCATATTAAATAGTATATATGCTTGCAAGTATGTCACACGTACAGTAGAAAAGGGTTTTGTAAAAGGTAAAAGCTTTTGCAAGTCAGCCAAGCAGTCTAAGCCCCAAGTCATGCAGCAATCTCTTATGCTTTGTGATGAATCTGCTGGCAGGGTTTCCGTGGGCCGTCCACATAGCCCTGCCCGAGAAGTGAAAGAGATTGAGTTCACTAACCCAACCACTTATATTTCAGGATGTGGACATGGGAGGACCACCGCAGCACATCACTGATGATGACGAAACACAGTCATTAACTACTGTGGCTTTCAGCAGTGTGCAGACCAGCAAGGAGGGCAGGGGTGAAGAGTGGGTGGAAGATGATGTGGAGGATGATGAGATCCTAGACCCCACATGGAATCAAGATCACACGAGTGACGTGTGCAGTTCAGAGTTAAAGGCGGTGATCAAACAACGCCAGCCGCACAGCAAAAGAGGGAGCAGGGTGCAAAAGCATAGTGGCCGTCCCCTAGCCAGTAGACTTGCTACTGCCCACCTCACCCAAGGACTGAGCACACCAAAGCCAGCTCCAAGGAGTTCCCTGGCGTGGCAGTTTTTCAGACAATGTGCGAGGCATACATGTTCTAAGCCTGAGCACCACCTGCATGAACCTGCATCTAAATGCAAAGCACGAGCTGCACTGCAGTAAACACCTCAAAAACCACAAAAAGATCTCAGGCTCCTCCTGCTCCCTCTTCTGCTGCAGTCTCAGCTTCTTCCTCCCCCTCTGGAGTGACTATGGCACCTGCCACCCCTCAAACAGAGGATTTGGCAGCAACGCCACTACTTCCATCACCATCACCAAGCATCTCTACAATGTCCTATGGAAGCGTTCAGCTTTTCATCTCCCAAACACTGGAGAGAAAGAAGAAGTAACCCCCTACTAACACACAATTCCTGGCCCTGAATGCCAGCATTTAAAAATTCCTGGCTTTTGAAATGCTGTCATTCCGTCTGGTTGGAGACTTAGACTTTTATTAACCCTATGGTGGTGGCTGTCCCACAGTGTGTCGTTCCCAACCGCCACTACTTTTCCAGGCGAGCGATCCGTGCCCAGCACAACCAAATCGCAGACATAATTAGGTGTGCACTGTGCAACCCCATCTGTGGCAAGGTGCACATAACCACCAATACGTGGACCAGTAAGCATGGGTAAGGACGTTATATCTCCCTAACTGCCCACTGGGTAAATCCAATGGCGGCTGGGCCTGAGGCGAATAGCAATTTGAAGCATGTCCTTCAGCCAGCGAGGATTGCAGGAAATTTCTCTTTGCCTCCTGTTGCCTTCTCCTCCTCCTCTGCTTCCTCCTCTACCGCCTCCTCATCCGGTCAGCATAACACCTTCACCACCAACTTCATCACAGCCAGGGGGAAACGACAGCAGGCTGTTTTGAAACTCATCTGTTTGGGGGGAAAACCACACACCGCGCAGAAGCTGTGGACGGGTATGAAACAACAAACCGATGAGTTGTTGGTGCCACTGAGCCTCAAGCCCGGCCTGGTGGTGTGCGACAATGAGCGAAATCTCGTAGCAGCTCTGTGCCTAGCTGGTTTGACGTACATACCTTGCCTGGCGCATGTGATGAATTTGGTGGTGCAGATGTTCCTGAAAAATTACCCCGATATGTCAGAGCTGCTGCAGAAAGTGCGGGCCCTCTATGCGCGCTTTCGGCGTTCTCACCCTGCTGCTGCTCTCCTGTCTGTGCTGCAACGTAACTTTGGCCTTCCCGCTCACTGCCTCATATGTGATGTGCCCACAAGGTGGAGAGACTGTGCGAGCAGAAGCAGGTTGTAGTGGAGTTTCAGCTGCAGCACACACGGGTGAGTCGCTCTGCGGAACAGCACCACTTCACCATCGAGTGGGCCTCCATGCGGGACATGTGTGCCATGTTGCGCTGTTTCGAGTACCCTACCAACATGGCCAGTGCTGATGACGCCATCCTCAGCGTTACTATACCACTTCTATGTCTCCTTGAAAAAACGCTTTATACGATGATGGAAGAGGATGTGGCACAGGAGGAAGAGGAGGAGGAAAAGGGGTAATTTCCACGGTTATCAGGCCAGTCATTCACAAGTGGGAAAGAGGGTGGGATCCTGCAACAACAGAGGCCAGGTACACAATTGTCCTGCCAGGGCACAGTTCTGGAGTATGAGGAGGTATAGTCGTATTCACAGCAGAGTGGCACCAAAAGCAGCTCATGGGCATCACTGGAACATGGCTGGGGGGATAAAATGGACACAGACAATACACCTCCCACAGAGGACAGCTTGTCGTTGCCTTTGGGCAGCCTCGCACTGATGAGCAACTACATGCTGCAGTGTCTGAGCAACGACCGCCGAGATGCCCATATTCTAACCAATGCTGATTAGTGTTGATCACGAATATTCGAATTGCGAATTTTAATCGCGAATATTGGCACTTCAAGAATTCACAAATATTTAGAATATCTCAAAATATATTCGTAATCACGAATATTCGTTTTTGCCAGTCTATGCGAATTTTTGTGCACATTTTTGCAATTAAGAAAATAATACCTAAATTGCAGGAATTTGCTAATTTGCGAATATATGGTGAATATTCCCCCAAATATTCGCAAAATATCGCAAATTCGAATATTGCCCCTGCCGCTCATCACTAATGCTGATTACTGGGTGGCCACCCTGCTGGATCCCCGCTACAAGGACAACATGCTGTCCTCAATTCTGTCACTGGGGCGTAATCGGAAGATGCACGAGTACTAAAGCACATTGTTAGACACGCTGCTGATGGTATTCCCACCTGACACCGGGGGCTCAGTGGAAGCACGAAGCGAAGGCAGAAGAGGAGGAAGAAGCTGCCAATGCAGCTGGGGAACCGCCAGAACCTCAGAATTGAGGGTTAGCATGGCCGAAATGTGGAAAAGTTTTGTTACCGCGCCACAACAACCAGCGCCACCAGCTGATATGGAACGTCTTAGCAGGAGGCAGCATTTCAGCAACATGGTGGAACAGTATGTGTGCACACGCCTACACATACTGATGGGTCTGCCCCATTCAACTTCTAGGTCTCCAAATCGGGCACATAGCCTGAGCTTGCCCTTTACACCTTCGAGGTGCTGGCCTGCCCTACGGTCAGTGTATTGTCCGAACATGTGTTTAGCACGGCAAGGAGGGTGTTCGCAGACAAGCGCAGCTGTCTGTCCACAGTCAACGTGGACAAGCTCACATTCATTAAAATGAACCAGGCATGGATCCCATTGGACTTGTCTGTACCTTGTGTAGTATACTGCCCTCACCCAGCCATTGTTATAATTCAGTGCACTATCTCTTTGCATTCTCTTTTCTGTTTCCCAATGTTTTGGGGTCTTCCCAAATTTATAAAAAAAAAATAATAAAAAAAAAATAAAGGATAAAAAGTAAAAAAAAAAACTACAAAAACAGTGTTGGCTACCTCCACTTCCTCCACCATGGCTTCCACCTACACCGACATGTCCACCACCTCCTCAACCTAATACTCCACTTTGACCTCCGCCTCCTGGTTCAAGATCATTATTTTTTACTTTTTTTTATATTTTATGTTATTTTAAGTCATTTCCCTATCCAAATTTGTTTGCAGGGCAATTGCCCTGCTCCTATCCCCATTTTAGAGCCATATTAATGCCCCAAAGTTTGGGTCCCCATTGACTTCAATGAGGTTCGGGTTTGGGGTCTAGTTCGGGTCAAATTTGGGTCCTGAACCCGAACTTTGCGGTGAAGTTTGGCCGAACCCTGCAAACCCAAACTTCCAGGTGTTCGCTCAAACCTATTCAAGAGTAAATCTAGTTTCACAAAAGTGCTAAATTGTTCCAGCAGGCTGTTCTGGCACAGCCAGAAATGAATATAATGGGACTTGGTGGGGATCTGGCCTGTTCCCGGAATTAGTGCTACTTGCACAAGTGCGGAAACAGGCAGGTTTCTCACTGGGTCCCATTATAGTCAATGCGCTCCATCAAGAAAGGGTACTATCTGGCTATGCCGGATATTATGAACTCAGACAGGCTGTTTCTCTTTCAAAAGATATATATATGTATATACAGGGGGTAACTACCATAGCGGCAGACCATGCGACTGCTATGGGGCCCTGGGCAAGAGGGGGCCCAGTTGGGATGATCCCCTCTTCTACTTGGTGTGAAAACCTGGTCAGGACGCTACCCTCTAAAGGAACAACTTTTAGTAAATGAGGTAGTACAAAAAAAAATTGCCCAAAGATCATTGAAAGGGGTTTAGGCGGAAACCCTTTTGTTCTGTGTGGGGGGCCTGGTTTGATCCCTACTATGGGGCCCTTACTTCCCAGTGTACGCCATTGTCTATATATCTAATATATAAAGCTGAGTGTATGTATGTCTGCTAAAGAAATCCGCACTGTCACATTTATAATCACGAAATTTGGAACAGAGGTACATTAGCTGTCTGGGAAGGTTTTAGACCGGGTCCCAGCTCTATAGCACATACAGTTCCAGAGATATTCCTAAAAAATGCAATAGCTAATAAAAGCCTGGTCACATGACCCTTATCAGCCAATAGAAGCTCGCAGGTCCTTAGTCTCCACATACACACAGTTTTACATCTGGTTTCCATAACAACCCCGCCATTTTTCTTCACTGCTGCAAGTCAGCTTTAAAGGGGCAGGGTGCTGTGGATGACACTGTTAAGAGAGTGGAGTCTTGTGGAGGTCACAGTTAAGGGAGCAGGTAGGGTGCCCTCAAAAGCCGGACTTAAAAATGCCGCCCCCAGGTCCCATTAAGTCATGCCCCCGACCCAGTTAGGCCAACGGGGATTGAAAAAAATGAAGTTAAAAATCAACTTCTGTCAGCTTCAGGGGTGGGACTTTCTCCCTGCAGCTCACTCTCAGACAACACTGTGCTGCTGTCTAAGAGTGAGCTGTTCAAAAGGACATCCCTGTGTCCGTCCAGTCCCTGTGCTCGATGGAGGACAGGGAGTCTGAAAGCCGGATTGTACAGCCTAAGACCAGACCTCTGGCCACCCTAGCAGTAGGCTGCTGTGGGGGTCACAGTGAAGGGAATGGTCTGCTATAGAGGTCAGTGTTAAAGGGGTGGATTGATGTAGAAGACACGGTTAAGGGGACAGGGTGTTGTGGAAATCACTGTTAAGGAGGTGGGATACTGTGGACGTCACTAATAAAGGTACAGCCACTGTGGAGGTCAATGTTAAAGGGGGGGGGATGCTGTGGAGGTTTTTTTGGACTGGATTTTTGGGTAAGCTTGCTCTTTTGAGCCTGCACCTGCAGGATTGGTTACAGGTTGGTGCTGCCTTACTATATATAGTGGATATAAAAAAGTCTACACACTGTTAAAATGTCAGGTTTCTCTGCTTTAAGAAATAAGACAAAGATAAATTATTTTAGAAATTTTTCCACCTTTAATGTAACCTATAAACTGAACCACTCAATTGAAAAACAAACTGAAAACTTTTAGGTGGAGGTAAGAAAACAAAAAAACTAAAAGAATGTGATTGCATAACTGGAGATGTAGCTGTGTTTAGAATTAAGCAATCACATTCAAAATCATGTTAAATTGGAGTCAGCATAAACCTGCCATCATTTACAGTGCCTCTGATTAACCCCAAATAATGTTCATCTGCTCTAGTTGGTCTTTCCTCAAATTTTCTTAGTCGCATCCCACAGCAAAAGCCATGTTTCACAGAGAGCTTCCAAAGCATCAGATGCATCTCATTGTTAAAAGGTATCAGTCAGGATAAGGGTACAAAAGAATTGCCAAGGCATTAGATATACCATGGAACACAGTGAAGTGGAGAAAATATGGCCCAACAGTGACATTACCAAGAACTGAACATCCCTCCAAAATTTATGAAAAGACGAGAAGAAAACTGGTCTGGGAGCCTACCAAGAGGCCTAATTTTTCTTCCCTCTACCTTAAAGATATCAGTTTTTTTTTTTTACAATTGAGTTGTACAGTTTAAAGGTCACATTAAAGGTGGAAAAAAGTTCTGAAATTATTTATCTTTATCTTCTTACAGCACAGAAACTGGACATTTTAACATGGGTGTGTAGACTTTTTATATCCACTGTGTGTATATATATATATATATATATATATATATATATATATATTTATATATTATTTCTTTCAGGGGCATAGCTAAAGACTCATGGGCCCTGGTGCAAGAGTTCAGCTTGGGCCCTCGTTCCCTCAGTGCTGTTTGGCAAGGGGCAGGGGTGCTGCCTTAGGCAAAAATTTAAATGGCACTCCTCCATGCCAAATTCTCAATTTACAGCACTCCAAAACATACAGGGTAAGGCCTTATGCACATGACCGTTCCGTTTTTTGCTGTCCACAAATTGCAGATCTGCAAAACACGGATGCCGCCCGTGTGCCTTCCGCAATTTGCGGAACGGAATGGGCGGCCCATTATAGAGATGCCTATTCTGGTCTGCAAAACGGACAAGAATAGGACATGTTAATTTTTTTTTTTTGCAGGGCTACGGAAAGGAGCAACAGATGCGGAAAGCACACAGAGTGCTGTCCGCATCTTCTGCCGCCCCACTGAAGTGAAAGGGTCCGCACCCGAGCCGCAAAAACTGCAGCTCGGATAAGGACCCGAACAACGGTCGCGTGCAGGAGGCCGAATACAAACTCACATAATTCTTACAACCAGTGATGTCTCTTCTGATGAAGACATTCTTTTTCCTTATCTTCCTAAGGCCTCATGCACACGACCGTTCCGTTTTTTGCGGTCCGCAAATTGCCGATCCGCATAACACGGATGCCTCCCGTGTGCCTTCCGCAATTTGGGGGTTGAATAATTTAGAACACAACTGTAATGTCACCATAGTTCCCATACTAGTAATCATTGTTCCAATAGTCCCACATTAGTAATAATTCTCCTTATAATATGTGACAGTAACAATATGCACCCTAATTTGCACCAGTACAAAAATACCCCCTTATAATGTGTGCCAATACAAATAAAATCCCCCTTATAATGTGTGCCAATGCTAAAAAGACTCCCTTACAATGTGTGCCAGCACAAAAATACCCCTTATAATACCACACATTATGTGTGCCAGGGCAAAACAATGACCCTTTATGCTACATACCAGTGCAAAAAATGCCCCCTTAAAATGTGTGCCAGTACAAAAAATGCCCCTTCTGTGTGCAAAAATGTTACCACTTACTGTCCCCAGTAGAGGCAATGTCCCCATACTGCCCCCCCTTCCCCCCCATAATGTGTGTAAGTACAATAACATGCCAAAACAAAATGCCGCCCCCCATTGTGACCCAACAGCACAAACTCAAATATTTAACACCATGCAGCTGGCCTCTGTTGGTGCCCACCTGGCTTAGAGGCCCAGTCTCAATTGAGTCTGCTGAGCCATCTGTAGCCACCCCTCTGATATATGGAATCTGAAGTTCAGAAAAAAATAGACTTAACATGATTTAGGTGCATAGAGTTTACTAAACTATGATAAAATATATGTACAAAGATAAAGTAAGTCAACAGTCACCAAAAGTCATGAAAACAAATGGGCCAGTTCCAGTTTGACCAGTGCCTAACTTGACACTCGTCCGATGCTCCTATGATACAAAGAGAGGTATGTAGCAAAACACATACTTCCCTGATGATGTCTTCAATGGAGCTAAATTCTTTATTCCATAATTAGGCCCCTTTCACGCGAGCGAGTTTTGCGCGCTGGTGCAATGCGTAAGGTGAACACATTGCACCCGCACTGAATCCGGACCCATTCCTTTCAATGGGGCTGTGTACATAAGCGGTGATTTTCCCGCATCACTTTTGCATTTCACTCAACGCAGGCCCCATATAAATGAATGATTCTGCTTGAAAATCGCAAGCATCCGGAAGCAAGTGCGGATGCAGTGCGATTTTCACGCAGGGTTGCTAGAAGACAAACATCTATTTGCTGTGTTTTTTTCCCTTATAACATGGTTATAAGGGAAAATAATAGCAGTCTTAATACAGAATGCTTAGTAAAATGTGGGTTGAGGACCATGTGATGGACCTTGTGACGAGCGCAGTGACGTCACCAAAGGTCCTTTGCCTCCCAGATACTCAACCAAAAACAGAAGAACAGCCAGGCTGCGCGAACAAGTGGAAGAGGTGAGTTTAATTTTTTTTTTAACCCCCTCAATTATTTTTTTAACCCCCTCAACCCACATTTTACTAAGAATTCTGTATTAAGAATGCTATTATTTTCCCTTATAACCATGTTATAAGGGAAAATAATACAATCTACAGTACAACTAACCCAAACCCGAACTTCATTGAAGAAGTTCGGGTCTGGGTACCACATTCAGTTTTTCTCACGCACGTGCAAAACGCATTGCACTCGTGCGGAAAAAAACTGAACCACGCAACGCAATCGCAGTCAAAACTTTATCCGGCCCCATTCCGCAACGCCCGTGTGAAAGGTCAATAGGCATGAACAGTTACTTCATTCAGCAGGAATGTGGACAGGTATAGACATCTGTAATCATTTACATTGCAAGGAATTAAAGGGAAAGCACCAATAAAAACCTTGCTTTACTCAGTACCAAAGCCCACTTCAGATTCATATTTTAATATGTTTTTAAATAGGCAGATTAGCATACAGTAGTAATTCACCAAACTTATGTGCGTTTTCAGGCGAAGCAAAGTTTGGCTCCACTGAGCCAATACATTTTAATGCTGTATGGAAACAGCATTAAAAACAAAGTTCTATGATCTGAAGCTTGATTCACTCAAACCTAGTTGATATCTATGATTATGCAATCTAAATATAAAGAGAAATATGTTTTTAGACTGTTAATTTGATAACTATTTTAAAACTATTGCAATGTTAAATTAGTATTTTTATGAAAAATAAGGTTCTGTAGTATCAAAAGCAGCATTGCCTTTAGATAAATAGATGTGCTTCATATTATTTGCCCAAAATAAATAGGAATGCATTTGCTTCTATAACTCATATGTCAAATGTAAAGTAGGAAAAGCTGGGCTGCAATTTGCACTTTCCAGGTTAACAAGTAGACCTGGTACACAGTGGTCATGATAAACTTTCCAGCAGTGCCAGGTTATTTTCAGCATTTTGCAGAGTCTAAATTAGTTCAGTTTGTCAGAGCAAGGTAGAAGGGGCAGCGTTATATAGAAAACGGCACGACAAGCCTACCAGTAAGATAAAGCAGCTATCACTATACTGCTAATGTATACAATCTATTTTCATAATGATCATGGCATCAGCAGGCATCACGGAGAATTAGATGAAGAAAGAATTGAATATTTTATAACCAAACCTATTCTGTAATGATCCACTTTTGTAGAAATTTCCATGACTGTCTCATTCATCTGAATGGGGCTTGCAGAAATCCGTGTGCTTCCTGCCAAAACAACCCTATTCCGAAATGTCATGTGTGACTCTACCTTCAGACCTACTGTATGAATCTAACTATTCAGAAAGGTCAGTGTGGAGAGAACTCTGCATGTGGACATATACCCTAACACAGGTCAGTAACTGTTAGTAGCAGAAGTAACGATAATGGGGATGAGTGAATATTCCGTAGGGTATTTCATGGTAAATAAATAGGGCACTGCACTCAGTAAATAACATTCTTTTTGCTTTATAACATGCACTTTTTGGCAAGAAAAAAATCTTGCTAAAAACTGTCTGCATCTCATAAATGGCAGTCACGGAGATCCAGCATGGCCAGAACCCCCTTGCTGCTTCCTTAATGATACGATAGTACATCTGAACTCACCTCTATCTCCATGCCTGACACCGATCTGCATAATCAGTGGCAGCAGGAGAGCACATCGGAAGATAGGTCCTATGCTGTACTGAAAAGATGATGTTATCAATAGGAGAAGCCAGAACAGCACTATACAGCTGGCACTAGAGCAGGGAAATTTGAGTTTTTTTTTTAAATTGGAGATGATAAGTGTGTGTGCTTGTGTATGTGTAGCAGTGGTGCACTGTATGTGTGCATTTGTGTGTAACAGAACTGTATGGGTGTAGGAGGGCTGCATACAGAGGTAGCAGGGGTAACACACAAACTCTTGACTCAAATTTCTTAACTCATCGCGTTATCTTGAAACAAAAGCCATTGAAAAGCAATTGAAGGTGTTTGCTTAACGCATTTAGTTTAGATAGCACATCTCAGAAAGCGTGTTTGTTAACTCTGTTGTGGAAATTTTATTAGGATGTGTTTTTAATATGTCATGTATTGTCATCATGTCTCTCAGTGTGTAAACCATTGGAGTGGATATCTTACTGTGGATGTAGAGAACAATCAGCTGCCGAGGTCTCCGCTGGCAAACAGTCTATATGTTATGCACTGGGGCTGTAGGCCAGGGGAGACTGATGCGCTGCAGAGCAGTGTTTTCTTGGGAAGTGTACGTGCGCCAGCTAGGGCCGCCACCCAAAGAGCGGATTTATTGGCTTGGCATGAATGCATTTATTAAGAGAACAATATACAAAAAGGAATGTGCGTTTGTTGTTTCCAGTGTGCCTGATCAACCGCTGGAGAAAATGGCGCAATTCCTGCACATAAGCACACATGAGAATCCTAGTAAACTAAGGTTACCTCCATAGGTAATCGGAGTCATGGGTGGTTACTCCCTGTGTGTCATCACTTTCTGTATGATTGTACTGTACATGAAGGAAGTGGTCAGGTGTTGGGCCTGCCCCTTCCAATTGTCACCCCTTTTTGTCTATTTGAGACAGTGCGCTCCAGATCTCTAAGCATGGAACATCTTGTCTGACTCTGGAGGAGTGTGGCCTTTCCTTACACAAAAGGAGCTTTATACACGTGCTTGTAAGCACGGGAGAAATTGTTTGTGGCTGGCGTACTTAGGTGCACTTTTAGCGAAGCTTGGATATGTGCTTCCGACAAAAGGAAATTTCTACAACAACTCTACTACATCTGTATGTGTAGGAGAGCTGTATGTATGGGTGTAGCAGTAGAGTTGAGCGAACACCTGGAAGTTCGGATCGCCGGGTTCAGCCGAACTTCGTCGCAAAGTCCGAGTTTGGGACCCGAACTTGACCTGAACCCAAACCCCATTGAATTCAATGGGGACCCGAACTTTGGGGCACTAAAATGGCTCTAAAAGAGGGCTGCAAAAGGCAGCAAAGTGTGGATAAGAGCATGACAAGTGCTCTGCAAATAAATGTGGATAGTAAAATGACTTAAAATAGAATAATAAAATTTTTTAAATAATAATCTTGAAATAGGAGATCCATATGGAGTAGGAGGTTGAGGAGGCGGTGGACGTGGTGGTGGACGTGGTGGTGAAGGTGGACGTGGCGGTGTAGGTGGAAGAGGTAACCAACACTTGTTTTGGTTTTTTTAGTTTGGGTAGACCACAAAACATTGTGGAATATATAAAATAAAACAAAGAGAAAGTGCGCTTGAGTATAACAAAGGCTGTGTGAGGCCGGTATACATTTCTAATCTGCAGAAGGTACGGACAAGTCCTGTGGGATCCATGCCTGGTTCATTTTAATGAACGTGAGCTTGTCCACATTGGCACATTCCAGCTGAGTTGGCGACCTCTTCCTCCTCCTCTGCCTTCGCCACTGAGCCCCCGCTGTCAGGTGGAAATGCCATCAGCAGCGTGTCTACCAGCGTGCGCTTGTAGTCGCGCATCTTCCAATCACGCTCCAGTGAGGGAATTAAGGACGGCACGTTGTCCTTTTAATGGGTATCTAGAAGGGTGGCCACCCATAATCAGCACAAGTTAGAATGTGGGCAACTCAGTGTTCGTTGTCCAGGCACTGCAGCATGTAGTCGTTTCTGTGTGCTAGGCTGCCCAGAGGAAATGACAAGCTGTCCTCTGTGGGAGGTGTATTGTCTGTGTCCACGGTATCCCCCGAGCCACGCTGCAGTGATGGCCCTGAGCTGCTTTGGGTGCCACTCTGATGTAAACACTGTTCCTCCTCATCCTCCCCCTCCTCTTCATCCTCCTCATCCTCCAGAGCTGTGTCCTGGCTGGACAATTGTGTACCTGGCCTATATAGGGGCAGGAACCCACCCTCTGAGCCACTTGTGAATGACTGGACTGATAACCGTGGAAATCATCCCACTTCCTCCTCCTCCTTCTGTGCCACATTCTCTTCCATCATCAACCAAAGCGTTTTTTCAAGGAAACATAGAAGTGGGATAGTAACGCTGAGAACAGCGTCATCGGTACTGGCCATGTTGTTGGAGTAGTCGAAACAGCTCAATAAGGCACACAGATCTCGCATGGAGGCCCATTCAGTGGTGGTGAAGTGGTGCTGTTCCGCAGAGCGACTCACCCGTGCGTGCTGCAGCTGAAACTCCATTATCTCCTGCTGCTCCTCGCACAGTATCTCCAGCATATGCAAGGTGGAGTTCCACCTTGTGGGCACGTTGCATATAAGGCGTTTAGCTGGAAGGCCGAAGTTACGCTGCAGCGCAGAGAGGAAAGCAGCAACAGGGTGAGAACACCGAAAGCGTGCACAGACGGCCCACATTTTCTGCGGCAGCTTTGACATATCAGGGTAGTTTTTCAGGAATTTCTGCACCACAAAATTCATCACATGCACCAGGCAAGGGATGTGCGTCAGACCGGCTAGGCCCAGAGCTGCTATGAGATTTTGTCCATTATCGCACACCACCAGGCCGGGCTTGAGGCTAAGTCGCACCAACCACTCATTGGTCTGTTTTTCCATGCCCGTCCACAGCTCCTGTGCGCTGTGGAGTTTGTACCCCAAACAGATGAGTTTAAAAACTGCCTGCTGTCGTTTTCTCCTGGCTGTGCTCAAGTTGGTGGTGAAGGTGTTACGCTGACCGGATGAGGAGGTGTTAGAGGAGGCAGAGGAGTAGGAGGCAACAGGAGGCAAAGAGAAATGCCCTGCAATCCTAGGTGGTGGAAGGATATGCGCCAAACAGCTATCCGCCTCAGGCCCAGCCGCCACTGCATTTACCCAGTGTGCTGTTAGGGAGCTATAACGTCCCTACCCATGCTTACTGGTCCATGTATCAGTAGTTATGTGGACCTTGCCACAGATGGCAATGCGCAGTGCACACCTGATTTTGTCCCCCATTTGTTTGTGCAGGTAAGGGAAAAGTAGTGGCGGCTGGGAACAACGCACTGTGGGACAGCCAAGGCCATAAGGTTTCTAAAACTCTCCGTCTCACCTAGATGGAATGACAGCATTTCAAAGGCCATGAATTTCGAAATGCTGGCATTTAGGGCCAGGGATCCCGGGTGCATAGGGGGGGTACTTCCTCCATTGCGCCATTGTTTGGAAGATGGACAGCTAAACGCTGCCATGGGACATTGTGGTGCTGCTTGTTGAAGGTAATAGACTTGGTGGCGTTGCTGACACATACTCTGTTTGCGGGGTGGCAGGTGCCACTGTCACTCCAGAGGTGAAGGAAGAGACTGCTGCAGAAGAGGGAGCAGGAGGACCACGAGACCTTTCTTGGTTTTTGAGGTGTTTACTCCACTACAGCTTGTGCTTTGCACTTAGATGCTGTCACCGCCTGGTCTGGGAGACGGTCGGTCAGAGGTTTCTCCCTGTCTGCTGTATGATGTTTGTTTTGGTTTCACTTTGCTCAGTTCCCTTCTCTCCCTCAGGTGCCTTTCATAATTGATTTATTGGCATGCTTTATATACCTTCCCATAATGCTCCTCTCTGCGGTTTATACAACTTCCTGGATGTAGTGTCTGCTGCTGGAAGCTGGATGCATTGCTCTGATGTTAAGTGCAATTTCATTTATTTTGTGTTTGGTTCGCTGGCTTGATTCAAGGTGACCCTGTCTCCCTCTGTATTCTGTGCAGGGAGCTGGTGGTCGGTCCCCTCACTAACATAGGGTATTCAGGTGTCACTCAGTTATAGGTACGAGGGCATGTATTTGTCTACCACCGGGACCTATACATGTGCATAGCAGTTCAGGGAGAGTTCTTAGGGATTTAAAGGGCTCTCCTATATTTTCCTTAGTTTGGGACCAAGCCAGTCTGTCATTGCTTATCAATTCCAGTTATCTGTACGCCATCCTTGACAGATGCCTGGTCATGCAGGTTGTGCTCAGGTTTAGAACATTTATGCCTCGCTTCAGGCTCTGATTGCACAGCGTGCAAACCACTCGTGTCTTGTAATCTGCCCATTATCTGAAGAACTGCCACACCAGAGAACTCCTTGGAGCTGGCTTTGTTCTGCTCGGTCCCTGGGTGCGGTAGGCAGTAGCAGGCGTACTGTCTAGGGGACGGCCTCTCTGCTTTTGCAACAGCCGAAGTTAACGGTTTAATTGGACTGTCAGAAATGCAGCGTAGGATCCTAATGTGCTATCTAGCACAAAAACAGTGTTTTTTGCAAACAACAATACAAATGCATTATGTTACAGTTTTATTGGAATATCAGAAATGCAGCGTAGGATCCTAATGTGCTATCTAGCACAAAAACAGTGTTTTTTGCAAACAACTATAAAAATGCAGTATGTTACGGTTTTATTGGAGTATCAGAGATGCAGCGTAGGATCCTAATGCGCTATCTAGCACAAAAACTGTGTTTTTTTGCAAACAACTCTGGAAATACAGTATGTTACAGTTTTATTAGAATATCAGAAATGCAACAAAGGCCGCTAATGTGCTATCTAGCACGAAAACAGTTTTGTTTGCAAACAACTATGTAAATGCAGTATGTTACTGTTTTATTGGAATATCAGAAATGCAATGTAATGTAGTATTTTTAAGGAAATGTTCGGGTTCAAGCACCAAAAACCCTAAAGTTCGGTACGAGCCCGAGCTATATGTACCAGAACTGTATGATGTAGCACACCTGTATGTGTGGAACAGAGCTATATGTATGTAGCAGAGCTGTATGTGTGTACCAGAACTGTATGGATGTAGTAGAGCTGTATGTGTGTAATAGAACTGTATGTGTGTAGCAGAGCTCTATGTGTGTAGCAGCACTGTGTGTCTGTAATAGAACTCTATGGCTGAAGCAGAGCTGTATGTGTGCAGCAGAGCCGTATGTTAAAGAACTGAACTGTATGAGTGTAGCAGGGCTGTATGTTTAAAGTAGAGCTGTATATGTGTGTAGTAGAGCTGTATCTGTGTATGGCAGTACTTTGTTTGTATAGCAAAGCTCTGTTTGTGCCATAACAATGTGTGTGTGTGTTGGTGAGTGTGTGTGTCGCAGACAAATGCTTAAAAAATAATCATTTCTTCATTTTTTCTTCTAATATTTTTTTACTAGCCATTTTGGGGTAAATAAAGTGTATTAAATAAATTTTATTATTTTATTTTTAGGGGGAACAATAAAATGCAATGCAATTTTAACATTATTTTGTGGAATTCATTCACGTGTTCACTGTGTGGTATAAGTAACATTATAATTTTACTCTGTGAGTCACTAGAATGGTAATATATATGCAGTATGTATTTTGTTAATTTTTTTGTTCCTTCTGCAGGGTGTCAGCTCCTCAACTACCCCCCCCCCCCTTGTTAGTAGCTAGAGGTTGTTTTAAAGCTGACATTCTAAACTTTTAAACAAGACCAGAATCACAGCATTATCTCCACTACATTGGAAGATATAGCTATTATAAATCAGGATAAAAGTAAATGCATGAAAGTGAAAGTGCATTTCATTGCTTTCACTCCCAACTCGCTTTCTAACAGCTATATCTTGAGCTGTACTGTAAATAATGCTATGCCAAAACAAAATACTTTTAAATACCTTGTTGCATAGTATCTTACCATTAATGTGCCTGACAAAGAGGGTTTTCTACTCTTGAAATGCACTGCCAATAGAGATATCCTATGTTTTATACTAATCTATCCAAGACGTCTTCTGGGAAGTATGCCATTGTTTTGGTCCTGTTTCTTCTGTTATTTCTACATAAAGTCTCTTTTAGCCATATTATTCCTTGTTTCAGCTGTACAGGTAAATGCATTTCTCTCAGTAGCAGCGGGTCTCTCACTTCTCCCAGTATTAAATGTAGTGACCTCACTTCCCTTACTTCCAACTATGCCTATTTTCTTCTAGGGTGCTTATAAAGCTGATATGGAGCAATAAATAACACTTACAGAAAGGCAGGAGACTACTATGACGTTTAGAAGCTGGGTAGAATCATTTATTTATTAGGCTCAGGAGTTTAGCTAGCTCTGACATGCCCTCTTTTCCTATGAACAATCTTCTGAGTCTGTTACCAGGGACAGGTCTTGCCTGACAACAGGCAGTGGACTGCAAATTAGGTAAAAGTAAGACCCCTAGTGGCCAGGACCTTACAGATTATTATTATTTTTTTTTCAGGTAAATGCAGGCAGATTTTTTAATTAATCAATTAATAAATTTGTCAGTTACATCATTCTCTATTAAATAAAATTAAATAGTGTGAACGTACAGTGACCCCTTAAAGTTATAGATCAATCATATTAATATAGCAGCACATTTTTCTTTAGCGTGAGATCCCAGATATTTTCTGAGATAGTCCTGAACCTTTACTTATTCATGACAAAACATTGTTCTTTCACTCTTTCATCTGACTCCTCTACAGAAGGGATGGTACTTTAATATTGGTTTCATATTTGTTGCATATTCCATATAACATAATGCTACAAAAACAAGCTGGAAGTAAAAAAAAAAATGGCATATATATTATAACAAATATATTTCACCACAGAAGCATCATCTCTCAGGGGAAACATTTTCTCATATCTGACAACCCGTAACAACTTAGATGTTGCTACACAGAGCTTCTTGTTTGATCCTCTCCCAAATGTTCTTATTCTAAAGAAGAGCAGAGCCTGATGCTGTGAAATGCCATGATTTATTAAACAACATGGCCACCAGCCAGCAAAAGGCCTGCTGACTCTTCAGTGTCCTAAACAACAGCACAAACATAAAATATGATTCATAGTGCATTCTCAGACTCTATCCTTATATCTCATGAAAAGGTCTTGTGGTTACAGGGCCCTGGAGCTCTCATTCTGCATATCTAGCAGTATCTTGTCTGGTATTTTTCACCAATTTTATTTTAGACTAAGGTGTAAGTTACAGAGCAGATGGCACGACATTTCTGCCATAAGCTCTTTAGGGTGTATTGTTTTATCTTGCACATGGGTGCAGTCTCATTCCCATTTATAGATGCAATCTGTTGCATATTTTCCTGTAGATGCCTTACTTTTCTTAAAAAAATAAATAAAATAACCACAAAACCACTCAACAACAGAGTAAAAAGAAAAGCAAAAGCGTGAAGTCCCCTCCCAAATTTCACTAACAGGTATGAATATATTTACTTAAAAAAAATAATGCTACGCCTCTTATAAGACTCATAAATTTACTTTGATCCTCAATATACTCCAATATTCATTACAGCTGCTTCTGTTATATATTCATTGATTTTGATTGCAGTCCCTTTTGAATATTTTTACGTGGAAATTAAAATATTACAGTCACAGACGGTATAATACATTTAAACAGGAAATATGTTGAGCGTTAAAATAACTTTCACAGAACGAAACCTTGAGGGAAATAGTTTTAATATTCGTTGTATCCAACTGGCATAGCCCTTGAAACATTTCAAGGTAGGCACATTGCATCCTGCTGAGACTATATTAAAAATCACTGAAGAAGTGTCCAAGACATTATTTTCTCTCGTTACTGAAATAAGCAATCATATAAAAAGACATAACAAGAGACAAGACCAGGAAAGCCTGCCTATTACTTTCCCGTTCTTTTTGTCTCTTCATAGGCCTGATTTATGATCTCCAGCTTTCACAAAGTGTTTGTTATCTTTTGTTCTTTTATTCAGGGTTTTCACCAATTCAAAATAATATATAATGTATTACTGTTACAGAAATCCATGTTGACTAACAGGCAGGAGAACTGGTGAGAAACATCACAACAGAAAGGAAATGGATAACAGTGTTTATAAGAATCTTGATCTTCCACCATAGGCAACAGTGTTGTGCAGTACAAATTCTCTTTTCACCGCGTTGTGTTTAGCTTTTCAGGAGAAATTTCATCTGTTTGGATTATCACAATCCCAAAATGACTCTAAATGAAGCGTTACACAGGAGAAATGATTTTCTAACAGGCTGCTATGTTAGAATTAAGATATGACACTACGTAAAACAATGATGTAGTAGGCACCTGCTTAACAGTTAACACATATTATATCGAGTGTTGAGCGAAACAAAGCTAAACGAATTGACTTTGATACGAATTTCAGGTAAAATTCAATTTGCCACAAAGTCGAATTTCCTTTTGCTTCATGTTAAGTTTTAACAAATCAATTTTTTCATGAAAGGGCAGTAAAAAAACTAAAATGCATACTCACCTCATCCATTTGATTGTGGAGAGGCCATTGAGACCATCTTGATTGAAAAAAACGCTCCAAATCTCGCGTACGCTGAAGTGTGACATCACCATCATGCATGCCAGACACGGTGATGTTATCGGTGATGACGCTAACACATCCTCCCAGTGTGAAAATATGATGACATGATCACATCAATGCACACGAGATTTGGCGTGTTTTAACCCCATATTAACCCCGCAATATGACTATCAGATGCCACGATCAATGTTGAATGCGGCATCTGTGGAGTGGGTCACAAAGTAATTAGTAACAAAATTTCTGTGTGAACTTCGACAAAGCAGCTGAATTTATTATTTTATAACTTTGCTCATCTCTAATTATATCCCAAAGTGTCATTGTTGCAGACTGCTTTGTTTCAATAACAACAAAATGCTTATGTAATAAATGTTAGAATGGTAACACACTTATGTTACAAATACCATAATACTATATAGAATTATTATACCTTTATTGTACCACTATACCTGTTGTATACCACTAGAGATGAGCAAAGTTTTTGATTGAAAAAGACCTGCCGAAAGACCTGCGGTGAGCATAATGATGTCACTGTGAACTCCCATCGAGATCACATGGTGATGCTGCGTGCAATGACATCATCATGCTCTGTGCAGGTCCTTCGGCAGGTCTTTTTCAATCAAGAAAGGAGCGGACTCCCTCTGTGTGAGCAAGTGGATGAGCCACCATTTTAGGAAAGAAATTTTATTACCACGAAGCACAAGGAAAATTTCTCTAAAATTTGGACCAAATTCCACTTTGGATGCTTTGCTTCTCTTGGCTCAACACTATATGCTATTAAGCGGTTGGAACATACAGTTTGGGGGTAATCTCTGCCTGTTTGCTTGAGGGTCAGTGTTGTTCCTGCCTTGAGTATTCTGTATGATTTTATTCTTAGGGAATAGCCACATGGCCAAGTTTCTTCATGCAGTTTTAGAAGCAAGACCCAAAATCCAAATAAGAGGAGGAGTCATAGCTTTCCTGATTTTGGCTTCCAAAACTGCAAGTAGAAACCTGATCATATGGCCATACCTTTGGACTCTTCATTCTATCACCAGGTTCAAACCTTTATCCCATTACAAATTTTCCTGACCTGGAGATACTTTTTCCATGTTTCTTCCTACTCTAGACCTTTCTTGTAAGGTAACTTGCACAGGTTTGAAAAAAAAGGCTGCAGTTATATATAGCTAAAAACATTCACTGCATTGCTAATAACCAGGTGAACAGGTAATACATTAACAATAGAGGTGTCCTGGAAATCCCTGATGGATTATAGCCATTGAAAACTCATTTAGACTGACAAATCTCTTGCATAATAATGAATGTGATCTCTTCTAGGTCTGGAGATCTACAAATTATGTTGTCACTTGTCATTTGGTTAGAAAAAAACTGAGAAAAGTTGGGTCTTTATGAATAATAAAGCAATCACAGTAGATACATACATAGTTCAAAAGCTCAAATAACATTTTTTTAAAAGTTTTTGAGATGTAAAAAGATAAAGAATGAAATAGTATTAAACACATAGGACAGGTTAAAAAAAAAAACAAAAAAAAAACTGTAGCTAATATTTGCTCCACTCAGTAGTGTTATGATAATGGACATATAATAGCCTACTTGGCCTAAGGATTGCATTTGTTTGAGCATATTGTTGGATAAGGTGTCATAACTCCATAACTCCTCACATTGTTATGGATAAACAGTAAACTATTTGCAGAATAATACTTATTATAAGTTAATGTAATTCTATTCTATGCTATCAAAAATGGTTATTAGGTGGGGAAAACCAATATGAACACTTATTAAATGTGTTATTAACTCAGTTGCAGCATAACATCCTTACAGCCTCTTGGATCAGAGGCAATCAAGGCAGAAGTAGTAGGAGATATAGGAAAATTAATGTGTAAAATGGCCCAAGTTCAAGCATGTCAACTTATGTAAACAAAACAGTTTTGAACATGTATGTGCATTCAATGGGGAGGGGGAGAAGGCAGCAGACACCTCTGGCAGTAGCTTATCTCCAGGGAGAATTAAAGGATTGTCTGAAAACATTTGCTTTGCCCCATCTTTCTCTCCCCCAACATCATCTGTTTGTGGAGAGGCAGGAGCTTCTTAAATTAGACTGTCATCCAAACCCAAGTACTGCACAAGAATGGGGCTAAAAAAGACAAACCAGACCAAAAATTTCACAGACAGACAAGTTACACCTAACTTTGTTTTAGCTGTGACCTACTAACCTGTATGTTTCAGCCAATTTTTCTTGACATATTTCAGCTGATCTAAACTACAGTAATTAAAAAAAATTCAGTTCTTTGCTTCCTCTAGAAAAGACAAACCCACTGGACTCATGTTTGTATAAGATATAAATGAATTGGATTACACAGTATATTTTTTAACTTAATTTCCTTTTTCTACATGTCAAACATGTAAAGACAAAAATACAGCCTGATGGTAGATTCACAAAGACCCAGACTTACTAGTGTGTCTGCACCTAAAATCTGTCTAAAAAGTAGCAAAACTTGGTTCAATTTTGGTGTACTTTTGCACAATTAGGGTTTCTATACGCGTTTTACCCCAACTTTTTCAAAAGTGGTTCAGGCTTATCAGTAATAATTAAGAAAGTTTTTAAAAATAAATTTCAGCAGCTTTGCCGAACTTTGTCAAGAAATTTGATTTGCTCACAAATCACTTTTCATTGTATGGAGTGGGTGCAATGACTGGGAAAGGCGATCCCACTGCCCCCGTCATTTAACCCCTCAGATGCCACATTCAATGCTGATCGTGGCATTGAGCCACTCTATTCAGATGCAGCAATACCTAATATGTCTATATTTCTTGTTTTCCCTATTTTTTACAATTTTTAAACTTTATTTTGGGAAAAGGGCATTTTTTTTTTTACTTGAAACTTTAAATTTTTTTGTAAAACTTTATTTTTTGTACTTATGTTTTCACTTTATTTTTTGTCCCACTATGGGACTTCAACATTTCAGGGTCCGATCCCTGTTTAAATAAATTTGTATTGTGCTGTATTGAACTGTTAGTGTCTTACACTGTAGGGCGCTAACAGTTGCCTAGGAGACCCAGCCCTGGGGCTGGATCTCCTGAGCTTCCGTAGCTGGCAGTCTCGATGCCTGTTCACGGCATAAGGACTGCCATAGCAACCATCGGGTCCCCGTCACAGCTGCACGGGGACCCGATGGACATGTAAAGGCTGCCGCAAACCCCCTGTATGCTGCAGTCTGTGTATTTTCACCGATGCTGGCAGATACAGCAGGGGCCCAGCTATCAGTATCAGTGTGGGGCAGCGCATCAACCCTAGGATGAGAATGCTCGTCCTAGTGCGTTAAGTACCGGCCAGTTAGGACGAGCATTCTTAAACTAGGTCCTGGAGGGGTTAAAAATGCAGCATCATGAAGCAATGGCATATTTTTCAAGGCTTTGTTATTATGTATATATATATATATATATATATTAAGAAGGACGTATATATGTGTGTGTGTGTATGTATGTACAGTATGTTCCGTGATCACTCAAAAACGCAACATTGATTTCAATGAAACTTGGCATACACATCCCTTGCTACCTGTAAAGAAATCTTGTGGGGGTCATGCACCCCTAGAGAGCAGCGGCATGGTGTTTGTATGCTCCAACTGTTTTTGCTACATACATATTACTCTGTAACTCAAAAACTCATCAATCAATTTCTACTAAACTTTCAACCCATATCACTTACTATCTGGGAAAGAATACTGTGGAGGTAACATGCCGTACACAATGAGTTTCTGTCTGTCCCAACATCTCTCTGTCTGTCTGTCTGTTCTTTTTGCGTGACCAAACGACTGGACTGATCTTCACTAAACTTGGAACACAGGTACATCAGGTGTCCAGGAAGGTTTTTGATTGTGTCTCAGCTCTCTAGGTTGTATTGTTCTTGAGATATTCACAAAAAAATTACCTGCATTAGCCAATACAAGCTTGCAAGCTTGTCTTTATCTTCATATTCCAACTGCCATACACACAGTCACATGTCCCTTATCAGCCATTAGAATCTCGCTGGCCCTTAGTCTCCATATACACACAGTTTTACTCTAGGTTTCAATAACAACCCAGACATTTTTCTTCACTGCTGTAGGTCAGCTTTAGACTAGGGCTACACGACGACATGTGTCACGTGACAATAAGTCACACGATACATAGGGCAGAACTACACTGCTACATGTGTCGCACGACATTGATGTTGCACCAATGTTGCGCGCCAATTTTTATAATGATAGTCTATGGTGTTGCACTGCGACATGTGACATGCCGTGACTGCAATATGACAGTAGCAGAAAAATCCACCTTGGATGGATTTTTTGCGACTGTCTTGTCGCAGTTGCAGCATGTCACATATCGCAGTGCGACACCATAGCCTATCATTATAAAAATTGTTGAGACAAAATGTCGTGCGACACATTGTCATGTAGCCCTAGCATTAAAGGGGCGGACACTGTGAAGGTCACTGTTAAGTAGGCAGGGGCCACTATTAAAGAGCCAACTGCTGTGGATGTCACTGTTAAGGCAGCAGGGTACTGTGAGGTAACTGTTGAGAGAGCGGGGTACTGTGGAGGTCACTGTTAAGGGGGCGAGCCCCTGAAAAGGTCATTGTCAAGGGAGTGGGGTGCTGTGAAACTCACTGTTAAAGAGTGGGCTGCTGTGAAGGTCAAAGTTAAGGGGATGGGCTGCTGTGGAGGTCTCATTTTAAAGAGGTGGGGCACTGTGGGGGCGGTCTATTGTTAAGGGGTGGGGGACTGTAAAGTTCACTGTTAAAGGGGCGGTTTGCTGTAGAGGTCCCTGTTATGGGGGATACTGTCAATATCTTTTAACGACACACACATTAAAGGAAATAGATGAAATATACCCATGCAAAGCCCCTCTGCTAGTTTACTTCTCCATAAAGAAAATACCCATTTTTTAATTTACACATTAACACAATTATGGCAATAAGAACATCATAAAAATGCTTATGATAAGTAAAAAAAAAAAATAAAAAATAAGTATGTGGTTGTAGTAACTCTTTTAACTATAAAAAAAATTTGTGTTGCAGTCAAATTTGTGTTGCAGATGGCCTTAGTCAGGGGCGGATGGGGAACTTAAAGTGGCCCTGGAAATAAAACTAAAAATGGCCACATGTAGGTGGGACTGAATTAATAGAAGGCAGGGCAACATAAGTAGGCAGGGACAACAGAAGTAGACAGGGCCTCTAACACCATAGTGAAGCACAACCTACTGTAGCACCACAGCAGAATCAAATACCACAGAACAAAGTACTGCCGCCCTCTCCACAGTGTCCTGAGGATGGAAATACAGTTAATTACAGGAGGATAACTGTGGCCGTTGAGCATCACATCATTGTGCACCTGGCCTGCGGCCATCAGGAGAACTTGGATGGCCCCCTGTGCATCGGCCCACTTGGAAATTCCCCTGTAGGATCTATGGCCAATCTGCCCCTGACTTTAGTCCACTTTCACATAGCAGTCTTCTAATCAGTATTTTGCATTATGCAGTATGTGTAAGGCAAAACCAGGAATGGAATCTATAAATATAAAGTATAATGGAACGATTTGTGCCTCTTCTTTGTATTGGACCCAAGCTTGTTTCTGGCTTTCAAATATGAAAAATACTGACCTAGTGTGAAAGTGGCCTTAGCCCGGTTTCAGATGAGCAAAAACCTTGTACAAATCTGATCCTGACTGTGGACCTAATCACCTGAACTGAATACAGTATAGATCCCAATCCATTAAAAATAGTTTTTAATGGAACAATATTTTAATAATTTTAATGGGTTAAAAAAGTCATACCCTATATTCTTCTAAGTTACATTTTCTGAGTGAAAAAATCCAGAAATTGCCATTTGCATAAAAAGAAGCAGGACTCACTTCACATTTTGAAATCCATTAAAAAATAAAACTACTATTGTCACCCAGACTTGGAGTTACTACCAGCATAATTCACACTGCTAAGGCTAGACTTTGAATGAAATAAGAGCCCTGTAGGTTTTTCAGGAGACATATATTGATGAAAGCAAGCCTTACCCCTTCTCCCTGAGAGACCTGTGATAAATCAATCTGTTTTAAACCCACCTGAACATAATGCCACTGCCTGATGAATTTCATCAGCTGGTGTGTTACTGCTCAAGTACGCAAATAATGCTCACACAGATTTTTGCATTAGAACTGTGAGTTCAGTATGGGATTATATATTCCTGTTATGTGATATCTAATATTTTATGTGTACCACCATTAAAACTACTATTACAATTCTTTAAAATTTTTGTAAAAAACATTATAGTAGAATTTTTATATGTAACCAAGTATTTATGCATGCTCTGCTAGTCAGTGTAGTAATCTTTCTAAAATAGCAAACTTTAAAGAAATCTCGCAAAGGATAAAGAGGTTAATCTTTTGCTGCTCTGTTTTATTTTGGACTGGGGACAGACTAAAGTGTAAGCCTTAAAAGGGGCTATACTTAAAAATAGATTTCATTAAGGCCTCATGCACATGGCCGTTGTTGGCTGGTGCCCATATTGTGGCCTGAAATATACGGGCACCGGCCTTGGTGTATGGGTGATGGGTGAATGGGTCCACGTCCACATAAAGCGTCCATGAGGTCAATGCCCACACATTGCTGCCCGAAATTTGTCGTCCACAACAAGGGCAAGGCCTACACGGTCGTATGCATGAGACCTTAACCTATGGATGAAAGATGCTTGCCATATGTTTTAGCTCCTGCATAATAGCGCAGTTTCTTCTCTCTCAGTTACAAGTAGGGACAAGCAGATTTTCAACCATTAGATATAGACTTCTGTCTTCCGGACTGTGCAATATATGGGCATCATCACTGACATCACCATAAATTGCTCTTCTCTGGTGCCTATTCTTAACTGGTGGGAAGATAGAGCAACCATTAAAAAGAGGCCAGCAAAAAGTATACTATGTTTTTTTTACTAACCGAGGTCTCAACGTCCGGGATTCAAAAAAGTAGGTATGCAGCTGTGATGGGGATGACTTATTTATTGAGTTATTTATCTTATGCACTTATATAGCGCTACTATATTCCACAGTGCTTTACAGACATTAGCATCTAAATGTCCCCAATGGGGCTCACAATCTGCCATATTTTTCGCTTTTTCAGACGCACCAAATGATAAGATGCACCTAGGTTTTTGAGGAGGAAAATAAGAAAAAAAATATTTTGGACCAAAATGTGTGCTTTTGGTGGGTTTTGAACTAATTGTGGTCTGTGGATGACACTATTATGGGGAATCTGTAGATGACACACTGTTATGGGGGATCTGTGGATGACACTGTTTTGGGGGATCTGTGGATGACACTGTTATGGGGGATCTGTGAATGACACTGTTCTGGGGGATCTGTGGATGACACTGTTATGGGATATCTGTGAATGGCACTGTTATGAGGGCATCTGTGGATGAAACTGTTATGGGAATATCTGTGGATGACACAGTTATGGGGATATCTGTGGATGACACTGTTATGGAGAGAGAGCTGTGGTTGACACTGTTATGTGGGGATCTGTGGATGACACTGTTATGTAAGGGGATCTGTGGAAGACACTGTTATGGGGGAGATCTATGGGTGACACTGTATGGGGAGATCTGTGGATGACACATATATAGCATGTTATGCTATATATGTGTCATCCATAGATCCCCCCATAACAGTGTCATCCATAGATCTCCCCCATAACAGTGTCTTCCACAGATCCCCCCACATAACAGTCCACAGTAATGGTAGCTTTGTTAAAGTATGGCAAACTGCAGTAGGCAAATCCTCTGTAGTACTCACTATCGAACCTTCGTAGCAGGCAGGGTGGCCGGGCCCTCACTTCATCACGTGCATGCTCCTCCCACTTTATGAATGAAGCAGATGGTGCAGGCGCATGACAAAGTTATTGATGTCACGCTGCCGGCTGCCCTGCCTGCTACGGAGGTTTGATAGTGAGTACTACAGAGGATTTGTCTACTGCAGTTTGCCATACTTTAACAAAGCTACCATTGCTACACTTTACATTTAAAGACTGCTCTGCACGGGGCCCAGTGTAATAGAGTACAGTGACTGCATCGGGCCCCGCCGTGATTCCAACTGCAGTTTCCAACCTCCAGCCCCTCCTCCTCCCTCCCCTGTGCAGCATCGCAGCCGGCGATTTATCAGTGTTATCAAAGTAACAGTAGTGGCATTCATTTTATAAGACGCACTGCCATTTCCCCCTTACTTTTTTGGGGAAAAAGTGCATCTTATAAAGCGAAAAATACGGTAAGTTCTCTATCAGTATGTCTTTGGAGTGTGGAAGGTAACCTATGCAAACACAGGGAGAACATACAAACTCCATGCAGATGTTGTTTTTGATCAGATTCAAACCTAGGACCCTGGTGCTGCAAGGCACCAGTGCTAACCCATGAGCCACCGTGCTGCCACACTTCAGAAATACAGGACTGCTTTACAAAAAGGTATGGGGATCTGACCGATTTATTGTCTGAGGTAAGTGCAGAGACTGATATACTGTAATAAATAAATTCTGATCGCACAGAACCAAGGGGCACAGTTTCAAGATCTTTTTGCCATACTATAGACAGTGTTGGTTAGAGGGGTTCCTACTCAAGGCAATTGTCTTATAACCAAAATGCAATCAGGGGGCACACCAAATGAGTAGCAACCTTAGAGTGCAAGCTGCTGTATTAGTATGTAAACCATGTGAAATGAGAAAAAGCAAGACCACATACAAAGGCTGCACATCTCAATATTAAAATTTATAATTTATTTAGCAACAAAAGACAAAAGTTAAAAGCATTGTATACAATTAAGACCATGTGTTAGGACAAAACAATACATCTAACAGACATACCAAGTCCTAAATATAGACAAATGTATGCAGCCCTAAGAGGTACAAAATTCATAATATGCTATACATTTGAGATCAAATAATACAGATACTCATCAAATGTGGATACAGGCTAGCATGGTGCATAGGTGCAGTGCCCTGAGGAAGCTGGTTTACCCAGCGACATCCGTGGGGGGCTGCAAATATGCACCATGCTTGCCTGTATCCACATTTGATGAGTATCTGCATTATTTGATGTCATATTTATTGCATATTATGAATTTTGTACCTCTTTGATGGCGTACATTTGTCCATATTTAGGACTTGGTGACCATATTTAGGGGGCTTGCTTTTTCTCATTTCACACAGAAACAGGAGTTTGAGGTTAAGACCTCTTGCACACGGCAGTTGGTCGGCCATTCATGTGGCTGCCGAGACGGATCCAGACCCATTCAACAAGTTTTATTTTTTTTGTGGTGTGGAGGCATGGAGAGAAACTCCACTGAAGCACTCTGTAGTTCTTCCGTGGGATTCCGCGCCTCTGTTCCTTCTGGATTTGACCCATTCAAGTGAATTGGTCTGCACCCATGTTGCGGTCAGCACACAGCTGATGCCTAAGATTTTTTTTTTTTTTTGCGGGGGGGGGGGGGGTGGATATGAGAAAAAAAAATAATAGTCACAAAGTTAAGGGAGGAAGTGATAAAGCATTTTCTTTCCTTTTAATTTGTTGTGCATTCTGTATATATATATATATATATATATATATATATCATTTTGCATCAAGGAATCTAATATGAATATTAAAAATATTTCTTTATAAATGTAGCTTAGAAATATGTTATTTTTGTCTCCATGGTTTCTGTTCACTTTTTGGATTTTGTCCATGTGAAGTATCATCATGTGGTTGCACTGCTCGTTCACAAATGTCAAGTATAATTGATATGACATGGTATGACCACATTATGAAAGGATTAAAAAAAATCTAAAAGTATATTGCAAGCCTAAAGAGTTTTTAGGAGTTTAATATGGATGATTGATCTGTAAAGTAGGCAATAATTATCAGATAGCCGAAGGTCTGACTCCCAGCCCTCCTGCCGATCAGCAGTTTTTACAACTTCATACACTGTGTAGTGGCCTGTGTACCGCAGTGCTGCTCCCATTCCAGTGACCATAGATTAATTCTACTTTCCTTACATACAGAGATTTAGAAAAATATCTAAATAGCATTACCTAATCTGGATAATCATCTTAAAGGGGTTGTCCAGCAGTATTAATTTTCATGTATTTGGCACTAGTATTACAATTTTCTATATGTTTTCATAGAAGGTTCAGTACATGGCCTGTATTCACATTCAGATCACAAATCTTCCTATGGAGAAAAAATAACTTCATATGACATCTGTAATTGCAATTCACGGGAAAAAATTGCATCTAAAACAAATTAAAGTGACTCACGGAAATATAAGACGCTGTAAAAACTGTCAAAAACTTTAATAGATATGCCTTAAAACATGTTAAATCACCCAAACGGGTGAGATCATTAGAAGGAAAGACACAACATATGGCGTGCAAAGGAGCACCCAAGGTAGTTGATGTAGCCTATTCCCTGTAAATAATGACAAATGCACATGTAACACCAGCTATCGTATATTGCCCAATATGATAGCATAGGTGGGATGCAACTAGCATTGGTGTGTGAGTGGCAAAGGGATCATAATGGCAAAGGCATTCACACTACCAAAATCATAAATGGCCACAGAAAGAATGCATGGACTCAGTGGCCAGATAACTCATATACACGATACAATAGTCTGTGCAAACCCCCCAGGTATTTATAAATAAGGGCGCAATACAGCGCACAGCCTGGGTACAGGAGAGGGCGGACTATATGCTGAACACACAAACTGAATGGTCACAAAGGACAACGATAATTGACAGTCAATCTCGTATGGAGGTTGATACAGTGAAGTGTATTCACACGAGTGCTCTGTAGTTAGAGACCACGCAGTCAGAATGAACCTGGCATGTATTCAATGGCCAGGTAACTCATTCATAAAGGGCAACAGTCCAATCTATCCCCCCAGGCATGCAGCAAATATGCACTACTAAGTGCGCAGCCTGGGTACAGGAATGAATTAACTATGTGCCGGACATACACACTGAATCCTTAATAGTTATGAACGATGCGCATAAACCGGTCTAGTGTAGAGATCGGAGTGTGCCCTAAGATTAAATGCTCAATGCGTTTCGTTTAGAACTCATCAGGAGCAGGTAGATAAAGTTAGCAGTGTTGTGTCTTTCCTTCTAATGATCTGCCCCGTTTGGGTGATTTAACATGTTTTAAGGCATATCTATAAAAGCTTTTGACAGTTTTTACAGCGTCTTATATTTCCGACATCTGTAATTGACCTATAGTTTGGGGGTCAAAAATAGTTCTTATATAGAATTGGTGCAGGTTCCAATACGAATCAGAATTTCTTTAGAAAAAATAAAGAGTCGAAGATGGTTGATCAAATTTTTGGAAATTCATGTTTCTCTAGTTCTCATGCATCCTTTTATAGGGAAATTAATATCCATGCAATATCTGATTGAACATGCCACTTATTGGAAAGGCATTGCATAGTGGAATCCACTGATAACGTTAAAACTGCATTAGGCTCCTTGCAGATGAGCTAGTGTCTTGCTGTGGACTCTCAGAGAGGCACTCAGCCTGAAATTCCAGCACTGTCAGGGTCACATAGCATCATATTGATTTATGATGCTATGTAACTCTTTCAGTTCTGGAATGTATTAGATAACACTGGCATAATGCTGTCAGTGTTATACAAGACATTTCAGACCTCTAAGGGTTACATAGCATCATAAATCAATAGTGCTGGAAGTTCAGGCTGGGTGCCTCGCTGAGAGTCCGCAGCGAGACACTCGCTAGTCTGAAAGGGGCCTTAGTGACCTTTTGTATTTTTTTATAGTAGTATACTGCACATGACCGTGTTTTCACCTTTTCGCACTGCTGCTTGCTGCCTTTCCCTCTACCATTCACACATGATCTTATCTTACTTGAAATGTAACTGGCTGTTTAGTTTTTACTAAATTTCTGCTATATTCTATTGCAGGGAGTCTGTCAAACAAATGTCACTAGTATAACTAGCAGCACTGCCCATCAAAATGTTGTGAAAGCAGTATAACTAGTGAGCATAATTCATGTTTTGAAGTTCGAATTCGGTGTTCGGTTTAGAGTTTTCTGGCAAATTCCATTAAGGATTCCGTTACCACAGGCCATAACGGAGTTCTATGATGGGATGCATAATGGAATGCTGGAATTTTTTTTCTGTCCATCATAACAGAAACCAGACAGATCCATTATGCTTGCCCATAGACTTCTATTATGATGGATCAAAATGGAATGCCTCTTAAAGGCTTCCTTTTTTATTTCCGTCTTATGGATTCTGCAATAACAATGCATAACGGTGATGTGAACAAGCCCTTAGAGGAGAAAATGCATATCCACTTCTTTCTCTGAAACAGGATAAATAGAAAATTCAGCTTTTAACTAGGCACCTGCTCTGCATCACCTACCTAGAGTGAGCTGCAGTTTGGTAAAAACACCAAAATTGCTATAAATGCACAAACACAAAAAAACTAAATTTCATAATTTAATATAGAATGCAAATTAGCATTTGGCTGCATGCAAAAAAAAAATGATAAAAATGTCAATAGAAAAAAAAAACTCCAGATCACTCACATTTAAAATAAGAGGCAACAAATGTTCAGTCTCAAATTGTGTCTAGATGTCAACATGACAAAATCTTTCATTTAGCCTCAGTCAAAAAATCTGGCAAGTAGTCAGTTATGTTTTTATTTTGTAATGTTTTACATCCTTATGATTAACTTCCATTCCATGAAATGCTGAGAAGAAACTTTGTATAAAATTAGTTAAAAAGACGAATGGAAGGTGCAAATATTATAAATGTGATGAAAGTATGCGGATTTCTATACAACCGTTGAACCTATAAATTGCAAATTTATTACACTCTCCTGCATTTTTTTTACTTTACTCAACCAATGTCTCTCATAAGACATACTCACTTAAACATCTTTTGCTCCTGACACTTTATTATATTTATACGGTTAGATCCAGGATTTCAGCTATTCCAGAAGGAACTCAATGTTTTACCAGCTGGAACCCTTAATGAGGAATGTCAACACTATATTTCCACAGCTATGAAGTACACTAGACACCTGCGACTAAACGGGCTTTAGAAAAACGGTATCTATACAAAATACACTTACTTTGCATCCTAGAAAATGCTTGCTAATTGCTTACAATGAACATGATTTGTTTGCAAGTAATACTGTATATAAAATTATGCATCGTTCTTATCATGTGTGAGACATACTGACAGCTTTGGCTTAATAGTACTGCAAAATAAAAAATGTGTATTCCAAATGAGTGAATTCATTGCTGTTTGATTTTGGGTAGCTTTGTTAATATACCATCTCTAAAGTTAGAAAGTCAAACCAAATGTTAGCTGTATCCAACCAGTGATATGAACTCTAGAATATAAGCTCTGTTATTTAAGTGCCCCAAATTACATATGAGACACTGCTGTGCTGTATAGGGGTTGTTTTAGTTATTTTTTTGTTATTTGTATGTTTCTAACTAGGCAAGTGAAAGGACTTTACAACTCACTTACTGCATCTCCAGTTGCTTGTTTCTCTGATCTCACTGAGGGTCACATGACCTGTGATGTCAGCTTCTCTGCCTGCTCTTATAATGTTTTGAGCACAACCCCGAGAGAGCAGATGTGAGTCTGTTCACGAGATGTCACTGTGCTGGCCACGGCCTTCTGCTCTGCCGTCTGCTGCTGATGCTGTCTGCCCTGGATTTCCCTCCCACTGGATACTTCAGGAAACAATAACCCTTTCAGGAGCACAGACTCAGGGTTGAGGCTTTGCTGAGTAGCTGCAGGCAGGGAGGAGACAGATTCTGGGCACAGGAGCTGACAGAGAAGTTCTGCAGAGCATTACACAAGAACAGGTAGGGGGAAGATCCTGTGTGTATCAGCGGTGTCATTTTACAGCTAGGACTTGTAGTCCTACAAATATAACATGCTGCTGAGTCTCCCACTAGGCAGACATGTGACTCTCTCTCTCTCTCTCTCTCTCTCTCTCTCTATATATATATATATATATATATATATATATATAGGTTTTTTATATCTAAAACTTTAAAAAAAAAAAAGTTTATTTCACGATATTCTGACCTCCATAATTTTTTGTTATATCTACAGAGCTGCATGGGGGCTCATTTTTTGAGGGACAATTTGTAGTTTTTATTGATACCATTTTGGAGTGTCTTTGACTTTTTGATCACATTTTATTAATTTATTTTGGTTAATGGAAGCGATAAAAAAAATAGCAAATCTGCCATTTTGCCACTTTTTTTTGTTACATCATTTGCTGTATTGGAAAAATAGTTTTAAATTTCAATAGTAGAGGTTTTTTTCAGTCGCAGTGATACCCATTAGGCTTCATTCACATGAACGTATTTTGTTTCCGTAGTCCTGCAAATAAAATAGAACATGTCCTCTTCTTGTCCGTTTTGTGGACAAGGATAGCCATTGTTACAATGAATCCACAAAAATAGAAAATGGATTCAGCAAAACACATAAGTTCGTATGAATGCAGCCTTATCTTTATATTTTTTTGTTATTTATGTATTTATTTTTTTATTCTACGGAAAGGGTGTGATTTAAACGTTTATAGTTCTTTAATTATTTAATTTTATTTTACTTTTTATCGTTTTGTAGCCCATGTTTGAGGCTACAAAACTCTGTATTTAAAAAAATAATTCTGTACCATTATGTACCGGCATTCTCATTGGCTGCAGAAGATTCCGGTAAGAAGCACGCCCAGGTTTAACACTCTTTAGATGCCATTATCACATTTGATCATTCCATCTAAAGGATTTAATGACTGCTATCACTCAGCATTAGTACCGGTCACGGTCATTAGCTGTGGGTCTATGCTGTTTGAAACAGTGGATTCCCACTGGCCATAGTGTCCGCTGCACTCACGAGTGGGCCCAATGTACATGTACATTTAGCGAAGAGGTTAATGCTGATTCAAACTTTTCCCATAGTGATTGTAGAGGATTTTTTGTTTTGTTTTGTTTTAGAACACACTTTTTTTCTTGCTTTTTTTTTCTTCTATATCTCTATAAGTCTATGGAAAATGGCACAATAAAAGCATACCTGGAGCATTGATCCCCAAAATGCTAGAAACCAAAATGAGACCAGTGTTTTTATAATATTTCACTATAGGAATTTAAGAGTATTTGGGGGATTTTAATATTGATGGCCTATCCTTAGGATAGACTATTAATATCGGATCAGATCAGCTGTTTCTTAGTAGCTCCAGCACTGGAAGTCAGTGGAAATGATTGGGATCAGTGCTGCAGTCAGTTTCTACCACTACCCAATGGAGCTATGGAGCTCCATCACTGACTTGCAACGACAAGGCTGTTATGAAATTGCTGATTAGGTGTGGGATGTCAGACTCCCAGCAATCAGATATAGTACCTTAAAAAAGTATTCATACCCCTTTTTTAATATTATTTAAGTTACACACACAAATGTTAATATATTTTTTATTGGGATTTTGTATGATAGATCAACACAAAGTAGCAAGTATGTGTGCAGTGGAAAGAAAATGATAGATGGTTTTAAACATTTTTAATAAATAAAAATCTGAACAAAATCTGATGTGCATTTGTATTAAGCCCCTAAATACAATCCAGTATCACCAATTGTCTTCAGAATTCACCTAACTAGTAAATAGGATCCACTTCTGTGTAATTTATTCTCAGCATAACTATAGCTGTTCTGTGAAGGCCTCTGAAGTTTCTTAGATGACATTTGTGATCAAACAGTATCATGAAAACCAAGGAACACACCAGATAGGTCAGAGATAAAGTTGTGGAGAAGCATAAAGCAGTGTTAGGTTATAAAAAAAAATATCCCAAGCTCTGATTATGTCACCAAGCATTGTTCAATCCATCATCTAAAAATGGAAGAAGTATGGCACAACTACAAACCAACTGAAATACGGCCATCCACTTAAAATAACACTGCACATCGAACGGAACACATTATCCCCACCATGAAACATGCTGGCGGCAGCATCATGAGTTGGTGATGCATTTCTTCAGCAGGGATAGGGAAGTTGGTTAGAGTTGATGGGAAGATGGAAGATGGAGCTAAATACAGGGCAATCCTGTAGAAAAACCTGTTAGAGGCTGCATGACAACGATTCTAAACATATATCTACAGCTGCAATAGAATGGTCCATTTTTATGTGTTAGAAAGGCCCTGTCAAAGATCTAAATTCCAACGAGAATCTTTGACAAGACTTGAAAATTGCTGCTCACAGGTGGCTTCCTTCAAATCTGACTGAGCTTGAGCTATTTTGCAAAAAAGAATGGGCAAAAATTTCAGCCTCTAGATGTGCAAAGCTGGTAGAGACATATCCCAAAAGACTTGCAGCTGTAATTGCAGCGAATGGTGGTCCTACAAAGTATTGACTTGGAGGGCTGGCCTCAAAATCACACCACACTTTCCAGATTTGTATTTACTAAAAATTTTGAAAACCATGTATCATTTTCTTTTCACTTCACACATACACATACTTGCCACTTTGTATTGGTCTATCACATAAAATCCCAATAAGTTTGTGAGTGTAAAGTGAAAAATTGTGAAAAGATTCAAAGGGTATGAATACTTTTTTAGGGCACTGTATGTATGACTTATCATGAACATAGCCCACCAATGGTAAAATCTAAAAAAAAAAAACTTTATAGCAACATCTTTTTAACAAGGAGTTTTTGCCTAAAAGAAATTTCATTAAAACCTCTTCTAAAAATCACAGCAAAAAGGACAGTCATAATAGCTATATCTTTAATGTTACTTGTCAAAAACCTAATGTGTACACAGCTCTCTACTTTCCCCAACAGATGATATAGGCACATTGATTTCTTCACTGATGCCTTTGCTCACCTGGGAGACACACCACCACCAGAGGTGTCTGGTAGAAGATTTCTCCTCTCTAACCATTGAAAAAACTTGTGCTTCACAAAACCTTATTTTCACACTGATGATTTCAAACTGACTTTTTTTAGATTACAGGCCATCTCAGCAGCAGCAGCAGCAGCAGCAAATAAATAAATACATAAATAAATAAATAAATAAATAAAAATCCACTATGTGCTAAAAATATATAATAAATACATATATACATTTATACCTATGTAAATAATTATATGCATGACTGAAGACAGGTTTTTGGGCCCTTGTCTAAAAAGTCACTGTTCTATCCATACTTAATAATGATCTACAAAAATGTGTTTACCTTTATTTCCTCTTCAACCCTTTCAACCCCAGGCCAGTCTTGACCTTCCTGCCCATGCCATTTTTTTGTCACTCTATGTGGTAATAACTTTGGAACACTCTTATTTATCCAAGCCATTCTGAGACTGTTTTCTCGTGACACATTGTTCTTCATGATAGTCATAAATTTGAGTCAATATATTTCACCTTTATTTATAAAAAAATCCCAAATTTTAGAAAAATTTGCAATTTTAAAACAGAAAGTGATAGATCATAATTATTTATTATTTAACATTCCCCATATGTCTACTTTATGTTGGCATCATTTTTTAAATGTCATTTTATTTTTTTAGGATGTTAGAAGGCTTAGAATTTTAGAATCAATTCTTAAATTTTTTAAGAAAATTTCCAAAACCCACTTTTTAAGGACCAATTAAAGTCTGAAGTCACTTTGTAGGGCTTACATAGTGGAAACCCCCCATAAATGACCACATTGTAGAAAATACACCCCTCAAGCTACTCAAAACTGATTTTACAAACTTTGCTAACCCTTTAGGTGTTCCTAAAGAATTCATGGAAATCGGAGATAACATTTCTAAATTTCACTTTTTTGGCAGATTTTTCATTTAATCAATTTTTTTCTTTAACACATCGAGGGTTAACAGTCAAACAAAACTCTATATTTATTACCCTGATTCTGTGGTTTACACAAACACCCCCCATATGTGGTCATAACTCATAAACTGATTTAAGGGCACACGGCAGGGAGCAGAAGGAAAGAAACGCCATATGGTTTTTGGAATACAGATTTTGCTGGACTGTTTTTTATATGCCATGTCCCATTTGAATCCCCCCTTACAGTAGGAACTTGCAAAAAGTGACCACATTTTGGAAACTAGGGGATAAGGTGCCAGTTTTATTGGTACTATTTTGGGGTACATATGATTTTTAATTGCTCTATATTAAGTTTTTTGTGAGGCACAGTTTTTTTTTTACAACATTAATCTGACAGGGTAGATCATGTGCTATTTTCATAGAGCAGGCTGTTACAGACATAATGATATCAAATATTTCTACTATATTTGTTTGTTTGTTTCAGTTTTACATAATAAAGCATTTTTGAAAAATTGTCTTGTGCAGGGGCTTGTTTTTTTGCGTTTTTTATGTTTTGTTGATGTTTTTATTGGTACCATTTTTGGGTACATATGATTTTTTGATCATTCATTATTATACTTTCTGGGGCAAGGTGACCAAAAAATTTTGGCACAGTTTTTATTTATTTATTTTTCCAGCGTTTACCTGAGGGTATAGGTCATATGATATTGTTATAAAGCAGATCGTTACGGATGTGTTAATACATAATATGTGTACATTTTCTTATTTAAGTTTTACACAATAACAGCATTTTTGAAACAAAAAAAAATGGTGTTTTAGTGTCTCCATAGTCTTTTGACCGATTGTCTTAGGAAGGATCTCATTTTTTGTGGGATGAGGTGACAGTTTGATTGGTACTATTTTGGGGGGCATATGCCTTTTTGATCGCTTGGTGTTGCACTTTGTGTGATGTGAGGTGACAAAAATAGCTTTTTTTTACACGATTTTTATTCTATTTTTTTACGGTGTTCACCTGAGGGGTTAGGTCCTGTGATATTTTTATAGAGCTGTTTTTTAAAGATGCGGCAATACCTAATATGTATATTTTTTTAAATTTATTTCACTTTAACACAATAATAGCATACTTGAAAGGAAAAATGATGTATTCGTTTCTCCATGTTCTGAGAGCTATAGTTTTTTTTATTTTTTGAGCAATTTTCTTATATTAGGGTCTCATTTTTTGTGGGATGAGGTGACGTTTTATTGATACAATTTTGTTCGGCATACGCCTTTTTGATCGCTTGGTGTTGCACTTTTTGAGATGTCAGGTGACAAAAATATCTTTTATTGAGACCATTTTTATTTTAGTTTTTTTAATGGTGTTAATTGAATGGGGTGGATCATGTGATATATTTATATAGCCGGTTGTTACAGATGCGGCGATACCTAACATGTGTGTTTCTTTTTTTACTTTTTTTCACTTTATTTCTGACTTTAACTTTTAAGGGTCTGATCCCCTCTGCAATGCCTTACAATACATCTGTATTGTACTGCATTGCCTGTTAGAGTATTACATAGAGTAATACACTAACAGGTTGCCTAGGAGACCCAGCCTGAGGCTGGATCTCCTTGGCAAGCATAGAAGGAAGGTCCCGATGCCATGCAAGGCATTGGGCAGCCTCTGCTTGGCATCGAGCTTCCTTCTCGCCCATCGGGTCCCCGCCACAGCAGTGCGGGGACTCGATGGGCTCCCTCACCTGCAGCAAACCCCTTCTATGTCAGCGCTGACTGTGCCGGCATCTGTCTTTTCACTGATGTCGGCGGATAGATCAGGGGTCCGGCTAACGGCAACAGTCGGTCCCCTTCAGCTGATCGGTCAGGCGCAGTTCCTGCACCTGCCCAATCAGCGCGCTATAGTAGCTGGGCGGCATGTCATGTCCCGCTGTGCCGTATTATGGCGCTGGTCGGGAAGGGGTTAACACCTGATTCTGCCAAATAATTTTTTTTTTTTTTTACCTCAGATATTTATAAAACAGCAATTCTAATATCTCAATGGACCATTTTCATTTTCGCATGTAACATTATTGGAAGAGGTCTTACTACAGTACGTCCATTTTCTGATCTTTAAAGCAAATTTTGTTTTTTCATATCTCAAGTCAATATGAACTGCCAAAAAACTCAATATTCTATTGCTAAACTTAAGGATAATTCCTCTATGATTCAATGTAAGCCTTTCCCATAAACATCACTGAATGCTGATTTTTATTAACTCCTAGCTCATTACTATCACCCAGCTACCTTACTCTGACTTAATCTGCACAGACATGTCTGTCTTAGGACAATGTACTAAATATTACATAGACCTGTTAAAAAAGGTTCCAGCTTAAAGGGGTATAAAGGATTTATGTCTATGATAGGTCATCCGAAATTTGCTTGTAGGGAGCACCATTCAAAGCAGTCGATAGTTCCGGTGGTGGTGCCAGGCAGTGTTAGGACTGAACCTGTAGTCCTCAGCAAATCCAGACTCTCATTCAATATAAACCGCGGCACTCCAATGCAATGAATTTCTTGTAGTTTTATTGGTTCCAAAAAGATAAAAAATTACAGCGTAATGTAATTTTTTATCTTTTTGGAACCAATAAAACTACAAGAAATTCATTGCATTGGAGTGCCGCGGTTTATATTGAATGAGAGTTATGATAGGTCATCAATATCAAACCAGTGAAGTCCAATTCCCAGAGATCAGTTGTTTGAAGAGGAAGTAACACTCATGTTAGCGCATCAATGAGAGCCTCATCTTTGGCCTCTTGCGGAGCATATTTCTGGGCATCATAGGAGTCTTTACTAGGAAAAGCCCAATCGGCATGCTAAACATAGGGCTGGCTAGCTAATATGGCCCCTATCTCACCTCCTATGGCCCCTGATCTGTATCTTAATTGGAAACAGCTGGAGAAGGAGGAGAACAGAACAGGAAAGCTGGTGCTGGCCACCATAGAAGTACAGCTTCTGGGGCAGTATTTTGTACTCCATTGTGGTATTTGGTTTTGCTGAAGCAGAATTTTGTCCTGCACTGCAGTACTACTGATTCCACTACTTTTATTGCCCAGCCTTCTATCAATCTGGAACACCTACAGCAAGGGGGCCACTTCTTTTTTTTGGGGGGCCATTTGAAGTTCCCAGTCTGCCCCTGGCTTTGTTTCCCATTAAAGTGAATGTGGCACTCAGGTAAACATTAAAGAGGACTCAGCACTCGCATGAGTGGCAATGCCTTTTAAAACAGCTGATTGGGGAGAGTACCAGGAGTAGGACTCTCACTGATCTGATACTGATGGCCTGTCATGAGGATTAGTCATTAATTTTTTTATTGAACTAGAAAAATAGCTATAAATCAGACATTATTTGCATAAAAAACATATAATGGTAATATTCTAGAAAGTATGATTCTAATATACTAAGGTGCACACACACTATGGAACACCCAATATCAAATTTATTTATATCCCTTTAAAATACACAACATAAAATATGCTAAAATCAAACACATGTATAATAAATTCATCAACTGTAGATCACGTACCCATCTTATACATTTCCTTCACTTTAATAGTTACATATATTGGTATTCAGCTCATCATCCAACTCTATGTACAGGCTTCTCCAGCGACGTGTTTCCTCACCAATATAGAACAAAAAGTATATATAGCCACAATAAAGAAAATAGTAATGTGAGGTCACAATCGAGATCAATATAGCGCCACATCAATATATTAATATGTTAATATAGCTCCTAACCAAATGTTGATATAGCACCACACCAATATGTTAATTCGTATCTCATTATGTCAATTACGAGGCCTGATACATTAAATCAGTTTATGTCACTATGATAATGGAAATAAATTTCCTTTCATTTCCATTGTTGGCCTGTAAATGTTTAATCATCCTCACCATGTGCAAATGTTTCCTGCATCAGCAGTACCTCCGGGCGTACCTATATAAAGTTGTATACAGTTATACGAAGTTGTATAAAGTTTGCGTTCTTACCGCTCTTCACAGCGCATTCGCGGCTTGACTGACCGGCAATCTCCCTTCACGCGGTGTCCCACGTGGTGTGCTGCGCTCCGGCGTGGCGTCCCACATGACCCGGATGCTACGCAACAAGGAAAAGCGGGGATGCCGTCAGTAAAGTTAAGTACGTGCAGTCCTAAGTTCCGGACGTATTCCAATGATGTGTTCACAAGCGATAATTGATCAAAATCGGCATTAGATGGTGATAGCCATATTGGTTATTCTTTGAAGTCCTCAATATGCTGCAGCAAAGGAACGCTCACTCCTGTCATTCCAGATGCGTTTCAGGGTGCTGTACCCCTTCATCAGTGGTAATAAGAGTGACCGCTGTATTCCCTTATATAGGGATTCCATTTTCCCATAATCCTTGTGACAATAGGTGACCTATAAAATCTGGTGTGGATTACAGAGGATCTACCATTATAATTCTTCCTCTTAAAAAATTCAATTACATATAAAAGACAATTATTATGTGTAAAACCATAATAAACATAAAATAAATATAAAATATATATAAGGAGACTGATTCTGAGATAAACGCAATTAAATCGCATGTAAATCGCATCGCATAACATATGTGTTTTATGTGCCATTTTAATGGCTATCAACGGAGAACCAAGATGGTGTAGAAAAACCTTTTGCAACTATTTGCAATGTACATGAAATTAAAATAGATTTTGAAACATGTACTTTTTCCCATTTTATTTGGAAGTATCTTGGCAACATTAAACATGAAGGTATTGAACATGATGGTATTGGGTAGGGAGACTGGTAGGGAGGGGAGATCGAAGTGTCAATATAAACGACCCGACTTCGATGTCCCGTCACCGCCAAACTACCCCCCAGTATCCTATAAAAACCAGAATAACTCCATTTCGGCGTTCAGGCCTTTGGGGATCATAGTCTCAAAGTCAAAGATCCTACGTGTTTCTTGTCTTGACTTTCGAGCTATATGATTACCCCCTCTCCAAAACCTTTCTACCTTTTCTATGGCCCAAAATTTCAAACCAGAGGGATCACTATTGTGGCTAGTTTAATAATGTCTTGATACTGAGTGCGTCTCTAGCCCCTTTTTTATGTTCGCAATGTGCTCCGCCACTCTTTTCTTTAGGGTTATTTTTGTTCTCCCTATATACTGTTTGTTACACCCACATTCCAACATATAAATGACATCAACTGTATCACAGGTAAGACCCTCCTGAATATTCATCTCAAAACCATTTGCCGTAGACGAACTGTAGTCTTCCTAGGGAAGGTAGTGGTCCTGCAATTAATACAACGACCGCATCTAAAAAATCCTTTAAGTGACAGCCAATTCTCATTATTTCGAAAATGTATGTTCCTTTTTACCGTTGGAGCTATTCTGATTGCCAAATTGGCTGCCTTTGTGTACGTAATGCTAGGATTATCACTTAATATGGGCCTTATGATCTTATCATTTAAAAGGTGACCCCAATGTTTCTTTATTATTTTTTCAATTAAGCGATATTGTGAACTAAAAGGTAAGATAATTCTCAAGGCATTCATCCTGTTGTTTAGGACCTGTTGTTAGAAAGAAATCTTTTCTCTCCATTTTCCGTACTTTAGTTAAGGAGCTCTCTATAACCTGAATTGGATACTCTCTATCCAGAAACTGTTGTTTTAGTCCTTTAGATTCCTCTTCAAATTTATCTTCTTCCGTACAGTTTTTTTTAATCATTTAAATTGGCTAGTAGGAATATTAATGAGCCAACGCGGTAAATGGCAACTTGTGAATCTTATAAAGCTATTTATAGCTACTGTTTTAAAGTGGGTGTTACAACATAACCTATTCCCTTGGACATGTATCTCTATATCAAGAAATTCCACTTTTTTAAAAGTTATGGTGGGGGTGAATACTAAATTTCTATCATTAACATTAATCTCACTCAAGAAAGTAGTCAAAGCTTCCCTGGAGTATTGCCAAATAAACAGGATGTCATCTATAAATCTATGCCATAGCACCAGATCTGCCCCCAGCCTGGGATGTATAATTTCAAAATCCCACTGTGCCAAAAATAAATTTGCATAGGTGGGAGCGAATCTGGAGCCCATGGTGGTTCCAATCTTTTGTACATAATAATCCTGTTTAAGCAAAAAATAATTGTGTGCAAGTATGTACTCCACACCTTCCAATAAAAATCCTATTTGATCATCCGGGATCTCACTGTTTATTCTCAATTGTTTAGATAGAGCATCTTTTCATTTCTCATGGTCAATGATAGTATATAAGGATCCGACATCCAGCGTCCCCAAGATCCAATCTTCTCACTACTGTAAATCCTCAAGTGTTTTGATAATGTCAGTAGTATGACGGATGTACGACGGTATTTTCTTAACATAAGGTTGTAACAATTCATCTATAAATTCGGATAAATTACTTGAAATTGAGTCAATCCCTGACACTATCGGACTCCCTGGGGGCGACTGTAAATCCTTATGGATCTTGGGGATGCAGTAAAATGTTGGAATCCTCTTCTCAGTATCCAAGATAAATCTAGCCTCTTGATTTTAGAGGAAGCCTGCTTCTACACCCCTATTGCAATATTCCACTAATGTGTTATAATATATATCTGTTGGGTCCTCTTTCAATTTCTGATAAGTCTTATAATCTCCCAATTGTCTTTTGCACTCATTTAAATAAGCCTCTGTACTCAAGATCACTATCAGCTGGCCTTATAGTTATTTCTTAGTCTAAGAAATAACTATATAGTCTTCTCTAGTCTTTTGCAGTTCCTGTATTGCCTCAATCTCCTTTTTAGTCAAATTATTGTTCACTTTGCGGCTTTTAATACCTCTGATACCCCGTTCCACGTTAGTTTTAAATGTTGCCATTTCATTACTAATTTCCTGCTTAGTATATTTTCTGCATTTAGCTTTCAATTCAGTATTCAAATATTTATCATTCTGTTGTGTTCCACAGACCTCCCTTTCTATAGGGTTTTTTATACAATACTTTTTAAGACAGAGACCTCTAATAAACTTCTCTACTCCTATAAATGTAGAAAACTTGTCTATAGGATTTGTGGGGGAAAATTTAAGACCCCGATTCAGGAGTTGTGTTTGTGCACAGGTAAGTTCAATTCCACTAATATTAACTATGTTCGATATCGGTTGTGTAGATTCTCTGGATTTCTTTGTATATGAATGTCGCTCTCTACAAATCTTCCTGTGTCGTATTCTTTTTTCTGTCCTCTGGTGTGAATTGGTGTGTAGCGTTGTTCCCCTCTCTGGTGTTGTCTGTGCCTGTGATTGTGTGCTTGATACCTCTCCCTGTTGTAAGTATGTTCTATTGATTAATCCCTCAAATTGTATCCGTGCTGTGATTCCTGATGTCTCTGTGTATAGTTCCTCGTGTTGTATCGTGGTGGGGTTGGACTTTGTGCTTTTTTCATTCGTGTCTTGTGATGGGGTGGGGTATAATCTAAAAAATTTGGTGATGCTAAGGTTTCGTATCGATTAGAAACTGTGACATTAAAATGATCCCCTTGTGTAGTCCTATTATCCCTTTTTTTCTCTTCCTGTGTCGTAGGGTCATTTTTCTCCCTTTTTTCTACATTTATTAATTTTTTTGACTTTTTATATATTATATCCTTCTCTAATGAATCCAAATTTCTACAGATTCTCTCACGCCATTTTGCCATTTCCTCATTGTCTGGAAATTACTCAAATTCCCTTTTATAGTTTCAATTTGTCCCGTCATTTCTTCTGTCATCTCTGTTCTCCGTTTAATAATCATCCGGATAAGACCGTCTGATTGCATTTTTAAAAAAAGATTCCCACTCCTTTTTAAACCTATCATTCACCAAATCTGATGCTGGAATTTTGGTGAGTGCTAGGCTTTTATTGGTTCCATTAATATTCTAGAAACTGTTTATAAAAAGGGCTCTGGAGCTTTATGAATAGTTTTAAATTGAAAAACATAAATAACTGTATGCATGTAGACTTTACTTCCAATCATCTCATCTATGTACATAGAACACGTCAATATAGATCCAGGCACATATTCTGTCCCATAAGAGAGGTTAGAGGAGTATAACTTATGGGTTTAGATATACTCATTAGAATTATATAAACATCTTTTTTAGCAAGTCAGAAGTATTTGGAGGGTCATTGATTAAGACAGGTCATTTAGACGTCAGTCTTAGTCTCTCTTTGGCGCTACCTCCAACAGGCTATGAAACATACTAAAATCTACACCAGCTCCCTTGCTATCATAGATTTAAGTAATTTTCTATGCGTCATCCCACTCGTCTTGGCACTCGGGAAAGTGGCGTAAGCGGCAAAAAGTATCAGGTTTTGCCAGCAAAAAAAAATTTGCAACGCAATCTGCCATATTAATATTCCAAAAGTTGGCCTAAAATTCATAATAAATGTCCCCCTTGACTTTTCAATGTGGAAAAATAGAAACACAAAGTTTATTCAAAAATTACAGAATGTTTGATCATACAACAACCAATGTATATTTATAAAAGATTGGAAACCCCATTTGATAAAGGCCTGTTTGCAGCAGTGTTAATTTTAGATTTTGATTTATTTTTTGAAATATTTGAATTCAATAATACTATCACCAGTTTGTAACAGTTGCTTAGTGTAAGATTTTAACACTGTTGTGACTAATACTGTTGAGTCATATGTTCACTGTTTAAATTGGGAAACAAGCAGAATACTCCCTATCAGGTAGACCTTTTTCCCTCTGCCACTGCCCATACCATGAGTTCAGCCTATGAAGCCTGATGAAGAGCTAATTACCTGAAATATTGCCTCATATGCTAATACACAGTAGGAGTTTTATGCGTGACATACATTGTCGATATATTTTCATCTGAAGCATACCTCTATTGAAATGTTTTCCACGTTTTTTACTCTATCTTTAAGAACACACAATAAACATTACTAATTTTCTATACAAAATATGGCAGGCTACCAAGGTTACTATTTCAACTTACTGGCTCAAAAAGAGCCCAAACAATAAAGCATTGTAACAAATAGATTATAAAAAGCATTTATAGATAAGAATGAGTCTGATTATATAGACTTTTTTAAAATATGACATATTCAGCTTTCTAATAATATTCTCTAAGCAGATAAATGGACTAAAGCCTATGCAATTCAATTGTTTGATAGTAAAGAGGCTTGTAAATTAATGTAGGTCCACATGTTATGCCACTGTACAATTGTTTTGTCTATAAAGAGCAGATATTTTCCCCCCTGTAAATGGAAAAGGAGAAATTTTCTATGCGTGTTTCTGTTCAAATTCAAAAGCAATTTAAGGCCTAGAGTGTGCTGACATTTTCTATGTATGACAAACAAAGGATACAGCAGTGATTTGGGTTTGAATCTTTGAACATTAAAACAGTGGGTCAACATAGGTGTTTGGAATCAATTCAGACTATAGAAGTACTGTTGTAAAGAGAGGAGCGAAACATCACAAAGGTTGGTGTTTGAGAGGAGGGAGGAGGAATGTGAATGAGCCATGGTGCATAGTTGGCAAACACACATTACTATACTGACTTCCAAGAAAATTCTCATTTCAGTTCCATTAATGAAAAGGGCAAAACAAATGATTCTGGATAATTGCACAGAAACAGAACAGGTCAGTCAAGTTGAGGAGTAATGTACGGAGTAATTTATAGTTAAAAAAATATTTAACTTTTATATAGGTATCCTTAGTTACATGTTCTAAAATCCAATTGCAAGACGGGTATTGATTTTTTTTTTTTATGAGCATGTACATGTTTTAGGCTCATCAGATGTTCCACTTGAATGTCACAACATTCAGAAAATATTATTTCAAGGTTAAGAGAAATAAGTGTCATGTGCTAATTAAAAGTTATGCTTAACTAATTTCTAATATTAATTATAGACAGGGTAATAAATAAGGCGCTTCCTGTAACTTTCATTTTACACTTTAAGTGTAAAAAAAAAGCTTTCTCATTGCATATTAATTTGGAAGCTTAACCCTTTTTTAAAATCACATTATACAGAATGAAATGAAGGTTAAAAGGATTACTACAGTATTTATAATACTGTTTTTTATATATTAATGACAATATAAATAAATCAAGTCCTGTCGATCATATTTATTTTTATTGGATGCTACGAAGCTGATTTCAACACATGCCATATTGTCTCCAAAATTATAATGTAAAGTCTGCAGTAGAGATGAACATATTAATTCTACGAATTTAGAATTTGTCCTGAGAATCTTATAATTCATTTTTGGCAAATGAGAAAAAGAGACCCCTCCCCTCCCTTTAAGTACTCTAGAGGAGAAGAGACATGCAAGTCAGTTCTCCTTCCAAATGGACAAGAATGATCAAAGTCCCCATATTGAACTTCATTGAATGAGACATGCAACTTAGTTCCCTTCCAAAAGGTCAAGAAAACTTTGAAAATTGTCCTGGTTAGCTGAGTGTCCTTAATTGGGTTCTTTGGGATGATATTTTTATAGGGAGACCACCGACAATGCATAGTAAGCATTGAACTTCCACCAACGCAGCTCTGCGTTTCTAGAAAAAGCTATGCAAATTAGCATATCTTACTTCTACTAGTATTTTAATAGGCTTAGTGTTCTTTTCCTTTTGGAAGAAAAGCTAATTTGAATATTTTTCCCAGAAACCAAAGATAGTCAAATTAGCTTTGCTTTATAAAAAAAAAAAAAAAAAAAAAAAATCACTGATTGAACAGACTTATTATATATAAAAAAAAAACACAGATTGAATGGTTTGAGGCTACAACATGACAAAATCTGCTGGTAGCATTGAAATGATCAGTCAGTGCTTTTTCATAATAATATTTTGAGGTAGAAATGTTGATTAAGGTTTTCAGCAATAGCAATTTCAGTTGTTCTGAACCATGCTCTAAAATGTGTATGTATGAAACGATTTAGAGGGGTTGTCCTAGCTTTTAATATTATTGACCTATCCTTTCAGATAGGCCATCAATATCATATCGACACCTGGCACCCCGCAGATCAGCTGTACAAGGAGACGGCACGTGCAGTGGGCACGTGCCTTCTTCCTTCTCTCTTCCTGTTGACTGCTGAGAGGAGGAAGACATACAGCAGAGAGGACGAAGAAAGACGGGAGATGGCAAGTGCACACTGCGCCTGCCATCTCCTCATACAGCTGATCGGCAGGGATGCCGTTTGTCGGACCCCCGCTGATCTGATATTGATGACCAATCCTGAGGATAAGTCATCAATATTAAAAGCCTAAAGAACCTTTTTAACATTTCACGCGAATTAAATGATGTATCGGAATTGCAACCTATTGACACCCATAAAACTAAATTAGTTTTTTCAATTAACATGTGTATACTTTTTGTTTAGAAACACAAGTAAATAATATCCTGAAGTATAAAAATATACATATACCCAAATATCAAATAAAATATATACCAACATTAAAATTAAAGGGGCAATATCATAGATCACTGAAATCTCAGTCTTAAAGCTGCATGTGAATAAACAGAAAAAAAAACTAGGGTGCTAAAAAGAGTTCAAGTAAGCATTGTCTAAAATATTCAAGTAGTCAAGGCGGAATACAAGCATATCGCTATGGTTTCACTTCTGTGTAAGCAGATGGAAGAGCAGTTAAACACTTATCTGCTTGGTTTCATTTCATAACCAAGGGATGTATTTGCACAAGTTTTGGTTCCATCCAAGCCGATGAAGTGATGTTGGATCATCTGTGAATTTAATGTGATGCAGTTCATTGCTCTGTCATTATGATTTAGTTACTTTACAAAGAACAGATTGCTGCAAGGAGATTAGCAATCATGAGACTTTTCAGACTCTTAAAATCCTTATGTACTGTGGTGGTTTTTACACTAAGTCACATTAGGAAGGGTATTTTCTCATTTTTGCATTAAATTTAAAAGATAAATCAGTTGCAGTTTTTGACATGAATGATTTTCATTGAGTCCTACTGTAATTTGGAGCCCTTCTGATGCCCATGCTGCTACTTGGAAAGCCAAGTGGCAATTCTGAAAGAGCAACTGAGGTACTTTAAAAGCTACTGAGTGTTTCTGGAACCTTATAGTGTGATTAAATGATGCAATTAATATGTGCCAGGGCTGTTGGTGGAATTTCAGCACAAATATAGCAGATGTTTAAAATCCATAAAAGGAATGTCATTAAGCTGCCTTTTATATAAACTAGTACCTAAAACAATTACCAATGAGTAGAAGGAAAATTAACTGTTCAAAAAGAACATTGTAGAGGTGTTTCAGGCCAGCAATCAATATACAAATATGTGTTCAATTAGATAGTGTACTGTACAACAAGCACCGTGAATGCTAATGATATGTTTCAGAAATGTTTCTGTTGTTCACTTCTAATGCATGTAACTTCTAATTTTATGTAAACATTTAACTACCATATTTTTCGCCCTATAAGACACACCAGCCCAAAAGACACACCTAGCTTTTAGACGAGATCAATAAGAAAAAAATATTTTTCATTACACCTCAGGTCAGACCACCAATCAGACCCCCAATGTTAATCAGACCTCAGCTGACAGCCTCATTCAGACCCCCAATATTAATAAGACCTCATATCAGACCCCCGATCAGAACTTAGCTCAGACCCCAATGTAAATGATCCACAATCAGACCTCAGATAAGAGCCCCATGCCTTTCATCAGCCTCCATATCACCCCCACATCAGCTCCCATGCCTATCATCAGCCCCCATATCAGCCCCTATGCCTATCATCAGCCCCCATATCATCCCTTATGCCTCTTATCAGCCCTCATAATCAGCCCTTTTGCCTCTCATCAGCCCCCATTATCAGCCATTATGCCTCTCATCACCCCCTTTGCCTCAGATCAGCCCCCATTGCCTCATATTTTATAAAATAAAAAAATAAAAACACTTGCCTCTCTTGCTCCTGGATGATGCTGCTCCTCACTGCCCACAATCTTCTTCCTCCTGCTGTCGGCTGTGCTGTGAACTGGCGCGCACAGCGGGAGGTCACAGAGCGCCCTCACACTGTGCGCAGCCACTGCACAGCCGACAGCCGAGGACCAGGAAGTGGTGAGTACAGAGCCTACACAGCTTCCTGATCCTCCGGTACTAATGAGCACTTCCATAATCATCCCATAAGATGCAGAGGCATTTTCCCCCACTTTTTGGGGAAAAAATGCATCTTATCAGGCAAAAAGTATGGTAGCTTTTTTGACATACACCCACAATCTAGTATTAAAGATGCAGTTGTAAGACAGTTGTATACAATGATGTTAGTTTAATTCGCTTTGTATTCCTACATTAACATAATTCAATTGTGATGTATTAAATTTATTTTATTTGATATAAATTATAAAAAAATGCTTTTTAATATATAGAAAACTTTTTAAGGTCCCATTACAGCCTCCATTACAGATTTCCTTTGCATTTGCCATCAAAACTAGATCAGTTTCAGCAACGGTATTTCCAATAATATAGCAAACACCAGAAGTGAGATTTATTACTCTGGTCTATGATATCCCCTGCACTACATGAGGTCAGTCAGCACATCTAAAGTGAAATCTACGCAGCTCAGAGCTAGTGTAGATTTTGGTCTTCTTTTACACCAGAATACTAGTGTAAAAGAAGATAACGGCAGGGCCTGCTGGTCTCACCCTGTCCGCCTTACCAGGCTCCTACTTCTGGAAAGTGGTGATAGCGTCATAGAAACACGACTTGCATCAAAATTTAGGCACAATGGCATTTAAAAATTTGCAAACACAAGGTTTGTGACTTTTTTTGCGGCAGAAAACTGGTATGGGGGACTGATAAATTGCCCTCCCATCTGACCCATGACTAAACCCTACAGACCTCATTATAAGCCAATGGGCTATGGCAAGAACCATTGGAGTCTGACATATAATGTATCTATCACAGTTTGAATTTCATTTTTCTGCTTTTATGATGGAATAGAAATGTAGAATTTCTAATGCAGTTGTAAACGTAGACTAAAGTTGGTTCCTGATTTCACACAAAAGTGTTTTATATATTTATTTTAGTGGCATGTTAAATATGCTACATAAAATAAATTTTGGTTTGTTTAATTTTTCTGTTTTTCTTCGGAGGGGGGAGTCAGTGGCATTTTTTTTCCCCTTCAAAATACAGCATATATTGGATATAATGTTTACCTCTACTATGTTTTCCATAAACCATTTACTATACAACTTGAAAAATAATAAAAAATAAAATGTTAGAAGTGTATGAATAAAAACATAATAGCAAAAATACATTAAAAACACTATTAAGGAAAGTTAAAGGTGTTATCTGAAAATGTATAATAATGACCTATCCATTGACTATGTCATCAATATCCGATCGGTAAGGGTCCCGGGTGTGGGACTGTTAGAAGAAACCTGTGCTTCTCTTCCTAGGCCATGTAACATCACCATACATCGGTCATATGACCTAGTTGCAGCTCAGCCCCATTCATGTTAACAGGGCTGAGCCGCAATACCAAGCAGAGCAACTATACAATGTATGGTGCTATGCTTAGAAAGCTGCCAGAAGACAGTTGCGCTCACCAGAGCTCTTGTGAGCATAGCGGCTCCCTGAAACAGCTTATCAATGGGGGTGCCAGGACTCAGACCCTGCTGATGTGATGGTCATTATTATCAATTCCTGGAAAACCCATTTAAAGAGAACATGCAGCTACTATATTCTTTTTTCTCCTCACAGTAAAGTTGCATACAGGGAACTTGCATAGCAGCATACAAGTAGTGATGGACTAACATTGTCCGGGACGGTTCACGAATGTGGCCGCGCGTTCACGATCGAATGTTTGCGGCGGGCCCCATTGACTTTAATGGTAGAAGATCCTTTAAAACCTTCAGGTCATATTTGAAGCCATCAAATACTTACTAGAAGTGCATAAATGTTCCCACAACATGGACAGTGACATACCAGAGGGGTATCATTGGCAAAAATTCCCACAAAAAATATGTATTTTAATCAGGAGCCCTTTTTATGTGTCTTGCAGGGAAACTCTTAAAAATGTGCCCTGCTGGAGCCTAGAATTTTTTTCATTTAGGCCACAGTATACCAGAAAACAGGTATATCGAACCACTTAATTGGTATTTTGTGGGAGCAGGTATATCCCAGCCCTCAATAAATATTTGGTAGAAATAGGTATATCAAACCCCTTAATCAGTTTTTTGTGGACGCAGGTATTATAGCAGCCCTCAATCAGTATTTTGAGGAAGCAGGTATATCGCAGGCCTCAATCAGTATTTTGTGGAATCAGGTATATCAAACCCCTTAATTGGTATTTTGTGGAAGCAGGTATATCGCAGGCCTCAATAAATATTTGGTGGGAACAGGTATATCGCAGGCCTCAATAAATATTTGGTGGGAACAGGTATATCGCAGGCCTCAATAAATATTTGGTGGAAACTGGTATAGCGAACCCCTTAATCAGGATTTTGTGGAAGCAGATTTACAACAGGCCTCAATCAATATTTGGGGGAAACATATATATCAAACCCCTTAACCACATCAGCCCCCCTAGCTTAAACACCCTTAATGACCAGGCCACTTTTTACAATTCCGCACTACACTACTTTCACCGTTTATTGCTCCGTCATGCAACTTACCACCCAAATGAATTTTACCTCCTTTTCTTCTCACTAATAGAGCTTTCATTTGGTGGTATTTCATTGCTGCTGACATTTTAACTTTTTTTGCTATTAATCAAAAATGACCGAAATTTTTGCAAAAAAATGACATTTTTCACTTTCTGTTGTAAAATTTTTAAAAAAATAAATTTCTATATAAATTTTTCTCTAAATTTATTGTTCTACATGTCTTTGATAAAAAAATCCAATAAGTGTATATTTATTGGTTTGGGTAAAAGTTATAGCGTTTACAAACTATGGTGCAAAAAGTGAATTTCGGCATTTTGAAGCAGGTCTGACTTTCTGAGCACCTGTCATGTTTCTTCAGGTGCTAGAATGTCAGGATAGTATAAATACCCCCCAAATCACACCATTTTAGAAAGAAGACACCCCAAAGTATTCACGGAGGGGCATGGTGAGTTCATGTATCATTTCATTTTTTTTCACAAGTTAGCGGAAAATGACACTTTCTGAGAAAAAAAAAAAAAAAAAGTTTCAATTTCTGATAACTTCTGGCAAAAAAAAATAAAAATCTCAGACGGACTCACTATGCCCCTCAGTGAATACCTTGGGGTGTCTACTTTCTGAAATGAGGTCATTTGTGGGGTGTGTTTACTGTTCTGGCATTTTGGGCGGGGCTAAATTGTGAGCCGCCATGTAAAACCTAAAGGTACTCGTTGGAATTTGGGCCCCTTTGCGAACCCAGGCTGCAAAAAAGTGTCACTCATGTGGTATCGCTGTACTCAGGAGAAGTAGGGCAATGTGTTTTGGGGTGTATTTTTACATACACCCATGTTGGGTGAGAGAAATATCTCTGTAAATTGTCAACTTTGTATAAAAATTTTTAAAAGTTGTCGTTTACAGAGATATTTTTCACACAAAGTATGGGTATATATAAAAATACACCCCAAAACACATTGCCCTACTTCTCCTGAGTACGGCGATACCACATGTGTGCCACTTTTTGCAGCTTGGGTGCAAAGGGGCCCTAAAACCAATGAGTACCTTTAGGATTTCACAGGGCATTTTTACGCATTTGGATTCCAGACTTCTTCTCACGCTTTAGGGGCCCCTAAAATGCCAGGACAGTATAAATACCCCACATGTGACCCCATTTTGGAAAGAAGACACCCTAAGGTATTCTGTGAGGGGTATGGTGAGTTCATGTAAAATTTTATTTTTGTCACAAGTTAGTGGAATATGAGACTTTGTAAAAAAAAAAAAAAAAAAACAATTTCCGCTGACTTGTGCCAAAAAATAAAAATTCTGTGGACTCACCATGCCGCTCACAGAATACCTAGGGGTGTCTTCTTTCCAAAATGGGGTCACATGTGGGGTATTTATACTCACCTGGCATTTTAGGAGCCCCTAAAGTGTGAGAATCCTAATGCATAAAAATGGCCTGTGAAATCCTAAAGGTACTCATTGGTTTTAGGGCCCCTTTGCGCACCCAGGCTGCAAAAGTGTCACCATATGGTATCGCCAGTACTCAGGAGAAGTAGGGCAATGTGGTTTGGGGTGTATTTTTACATATACCCATGCTGCGTGTGAGAAATATCGCTGTAAACGACAACTTTTTAAATTTTTTTATTCAAAGTTGTCAATTTACAGAGATATTTCTCTCTCCCAGTATGGGTATATGTAAAAATACACCCCAAAACACATTGCCCTACTTCTCCTGAGTACGGCGATACCACATGTGTGACCATTTTTTGCAGCCAAGATGCGCAAAGGGGCCCTAATTCCAATGAGTACCTTTTAGGAGGGTATTTTTACGCATTTTTCTTCTCACGCTTTAGGGCCCCTAAAATGCCAGGGCAGTATAAATACCCCACAAGTGACCCCATTTTGGAAAGAAGACTCCCCAAGGTATTCCATGAGGGGCATGGCGAGTTCATAGAAGATTTTTTTTTTGGCACAAGTTAGTGGAAATTGATTTTTTATTGTTTTTTCTCACAAAGTCTCCCTTTCCGCTAACTTTTGACAAAAAGTTTAATTTTTCATGGACTCATTATGCCCCTCAGCGAATACCTTGGGGTGTCTTCTTCCAAAATGGGGTCACATGTGGGGTATTTATACTGCCCTGGCATTTTAGGGGCCCTAAAGCGTGAGAAGAAAATGCGTAAAATGCCCTCCTAAAGGTACTCGTTGGAATTTAGGCCCTTTGCGCATCTTGGCTGCAAAAAGTGTCACTCATGTGGTATCGAGAGAAATATCTCTGTAAATTGACAACTTTGAATAAAAAAATGTAAAAAGTTGTCGTTTACAGCGATATTTCTCACACCCAGCATGGGTATATGTAAAAATACACCCCAAACCACATTGCCCTACTTCTCCTGAGTACGGCGATACCACATGAGTGACACTTTTTTGCAGCCAAGATGCGCAAAGGGGCCCTAAAACCAATGAGTACCTTTAGGATTTCACAGGCCATTTTTACGCATTTGGATTCTCACGCTTTAGGACCCCTAAATTGCCAGGGCAGTATAAATACCCCACATGTGACCCCATTGTGGAAAGGAGACACCCCAAGGTATTCTGTGAGGGGTATGGCGAGTTCACAGAAAAAAAAAATTTGGCACAAGTTAGCGGAAATTGTTTTTTTTTTTTTTTGTTTTTTTTTACAGTCTCATATTCCACTAACTTGTGACAAAAAATAAAATTTTGCATGAACTCACCATACCCCTCACGGAATACCTTCTGGTGTCTTCTTTCTAAAATGGGGTCACATGTGGGGTTTTTGTACTGCCCTGGCATTTGAGGGTCTCCGCAGTCATTACACGTATGGCCAGCATTAGGAGTTTCTGCGATTCTCCGTATATTGAGCATACGGGTAATGAGATTTTTTTCCGTTCAGCCTCTGCGCTGAAAAAAATGAACGGCACAGATTTTTTCATTCGCATCGGTCAATGTGGATGAAAAAATCTCTGCCAAAATCAGTGACTGCGGTGCAGTGGGCTGGGCGCTAACTAACTGGTGGTGATAGGGGACCCTTATGCCCCATTCACACGTCCGCAATTCTGTTTGCGGAAAGGATTTGCGGACCCATTCATTTCTATGGGGACAGACTTTGTCCCGCTCGGATCCGGAATTACGGATCCGCGCTTCCGGGTCTGCACTTCCGTTCTGCAAAAATATAGAACATGTCCTTTCCTTGTCCGCAATTGCGTACAAGAAAAAGCATTTTCTATATAGTTCTGGCAATGTGCGGATCTGCAAAATGCGGAAAGCACATTGCCGGTGTCTGTGTTTTGAGGATCTGCGGATCGGATCCGCGGATCCGTGGATCCACGGATCCGCAAAACACATATGGACGTCTGAATGGAGCCTTACAAGGGGTGTGATCAATGACAGGGGGTGATCAGGGGTCTAGATGGGGTGATCAAGGGGTTAATAGGTGAGGGGTGGGGTGGGGGGTTAGTGTAGTGTTTGGTGCAACTTTACTGTGTTACCTGGTCCTCTGGTGGTCGATCCCAGTAAATGGGACCACCAGAGGACCAGGTAGCAGCTATATCAGACGCTGTTCATAAAACAGCGTCTGATATAGCAGTTTGATGCGATTTTATTCGCATCTACAGCCTGCCAGCGATGGATCATCGCTGGCAGGCTGTAGCAGAACTGCTGTGCCGCGCTTCCCTGTGAACGCGCGCGCGCACGCGCGCGCTCACAGGAAATCTCGCCTCTCGCGAGATGACGCGCCGATGCGTCGGAACAGAGCTACAGGGCCGCCCGCAGGACGCATCCCTGCGTTAGGCGGTCCTGTAGCGGTTGATAAGTATTTTGTGGAATCAGGTATATCACAGCTCTCAATAAATATTTTGTGGAAGCAGGTATATCAAACCCCTTAATCGGTATTTCGTGGAAGCAGGTATATCGCAGGCCTAAATCAATATTTGGTGAAAACAGGTATATCAAAACCCTTAATCAGTATTTTGTGGAAGCAGGTATATCATAGCCCTCAATCAATATTTGGTGGAAACATATATATCAAACCCCTTAATAAGTATTTTGTGGAATCAGGTATATCACAGCCCTCAATAAATATTTTGTGGAAGCAGGTATATCAAACCCCTTAATCGGTATTTCGTGAAAGCAGGTATATTGCAGGCCTAAATCAATATTTGGTGAAAACAGGTATATCGAACCCCTTAATCAGTATTTTGTGGAAGCAGGTATATCGCAGGCCTCAATCAAAAATTTATGGAAACAGGTATATTGAACCCCTTATTCAGTTTTTTAAGTGCAAGCAGGTATATTGCAGGGCTTATTATTTGGTGGAAACAGGTATATTGAACCCCTTAATCAGTATATTCTGGAATCAGGTATCTCACACCCCTCAATTTATTATTTTTTTTTGCCATAACAGTTATATCACACCATCCTATTTATTTGGAGCAACAGGTATATCGCAGCCCTCAATCAGTATTTTGTGGAAAATGGTATATCACACCCCTCAATCAGTTTTTTTTGGGGGGCAACAGCAGGTATATCGCAGGGCTTAATATTTGGTGGAAACAGGTATATTGAACCCCTTAATCATTATTTTTTGGAAGTAGGTATATCGCAGGACTCACTCAATATTTGGTGGAAACAGGTATATCAGATCCCTCAATATTTTTTTTGATTTTTTTTGCCATAACAGTTATATCACACCACCCTGTCTATTTGGGCAACAGGTATATTGCAGCCCTCAATCAGTATTTTGTGGAAAAAGGTATATCACACCCCTCAATCAGTTTTTGTGGGGGCAACAGGTATATCACACCCCTTGCAAATAGTTGTTCCAATAGTGCTTGTCCCTCTATATAGATGCGGTATCGCAGCAGAACCGCATCATGACTGTTGCACTATATAAATGCACTATATACTTTCTATGTTAGAAAGTATATTATAGGTATGTCACACCCCTCAATCAGTTTTTTGAGGCAACAGGTATATCACACCCATTGCAATTAGTTGTTCCAAAAGCGTTTGTCCCTCTATATAGCTGCGGTATCGCTGCCGAACTGCACACAACTGCTGCACAATACAAATTCACTATAATATACTTTCTATGTTAGAAAGTATAAGTATATCACACCCCTCAGTAAATCACACCTATAGATAGCACATCTATAGAAGTCCTTAAAATGACTTTTTTGGCCCTATTAGCTAGTGTTTTGTGTCCCTAACAGCCTGTCCCTGCTTCACAAAGCAACCTCTCCCTACACTGGCAAAACACAGAATGTAAAATGGCTGCCAGATCGGGTTCTGCTATAGTGTGGGGGTATGTAAATGTGCTGAAATGTCTCAATTGGTTGTCCTGCCCCACCTGATGGATGTGTCATGGGTAAAAGTTTGGCACAATGCAAAAGAACATGGCACCGGTGAACATATGTTTGCATGTTTGGCGAATCGCAAGCACGCAAAATTCGCCACAAAATGACCGCCGGGAGAACCACAAGGCCGTCTCTATACAAGTCCCTAAAGTTCTATATAATAGAGTTTTAGACTGTTTGTCGCCCTGTGTTACTTGTATTATTATTCACCAAATACTGCGTCTAGGATACAGATCATGGGTCCTTATATATATAGTATTTTTTATAGGTACCACAGTGTTGCGCTGTTCTTTTTTTGTGGAGCCCTAACAAGTAAGACTAGGAGGACAAATATTTTGGCAGATAACTTTGACCTGCATACTCTCTCAATTGTTCCAAACACTCATCTCCACACAGATACATGCTCATTGTGAATTCTGTCTAAGAGGAAGGATTTGGTAAGAGTCACATAGGTTAGACTACTACCTAGGTTATTTTTATGGCCTTTTTAAATGACAGGTCATAAAAAAAAAAGAGTTGTCACAGCACAACTACTTTAAATGCCATGGTACAGGCAGCAGCACTGTATGATGTTATGTCAATTTCCATTATGTACACAAGAGGTTTAATTATATAACTATTTTCATTCTATTGACCCTATTATATCTTTTGACTTTTCTCTGTGATTTACCAGAAAAATTAATGAAATGTAGAATTTCCCATTTTGTAACTATTGACAGGGGCCCCTCCAATATTTCTGGTTGGAAACGTCCAGGAGTAAAGTTTTGTCGGTCCAAGTTTCTGTAGAGCAATTAAAGTTTTATTGGCTCATCCTTAATATTAAAAATAAAATTTTACAGGGTGACAACTAAACAGCACAGAGTGGTTTATCTAAAATGCTACATACTGTATTTTGTAAAATGCATTATGAATAAAATATAATTAACATGTCTATGAAAAAAAAAAAAAAAAAAAAATATATATATATATATATATATATATATACAAAGTGTGAAAGTACAGATTGTGCGCACTAGGGAAATTCTTCTAGCACATTATTCCAACCTGATTATACAGTTCCATTGCCAAAAATCAGAGCTATCAGTTTGCCACAGTGCCTTGCTGGATACATATCTCCTCCAGGAGAGGTGGCATTCATGGAACCTGGCATCATTTGCTGGCAGACAACATGCATAATTTTTCCCACAAACTAGATAGTGGTCTATGAAAACATGTCGTTCTGTGTTTTACAGTTTTCATGGAGCAGATACACACAAAAAAGAAGGTGTAAGGTAAATGAAAGATGACATTACAGCCCTCTCAGATTCTTGCATAAAATATGTCCATCATTCTGTGTAAAGTAGTATAGCATATCTTAATTATGACTCTATGGGGCATATTTATTAAGACTGGCATTTTAAACGATAACTTTGGGGGATCCACCACCGCTTCTAAATGTAAGACAACTTCCTAGCTGTCTTACATTTAGACCATTTTCTACGCCTAAAACAGGCGTAGAAAATGGTAAATGAGACGGGGCCTGCAGGCCCGTCTCCTTCCCCACCCATGCCACTCTAACTTTTTTAGACCTGGCTTGAGTGGGGAGAAGTCAAAGATTGCAGCGCAAAGCACCTTTGCACCACAATCTGTGCCAGAAATACACCTAATTTAGGTGTCCTTCTTTTTAATAAATGGCCATCTATATTTTTTTATACCTTTTAAATTTCTTACCATTCCCCCCAAATTGACAAAATGAACTTTGTAGTTCCTGATAAGCTTTAGCCAACTTCACAGGATGAAATAATAATTAGCTTAAATGCCAATTTTCTGGTGCAGAAAAGTTGCAAGCCCCATAGCCCCATATTGACCAAATATGTGTGAGCTTTTTACTGTTTATGCCACACTCACATCTTTTCTAAAAAAAAAAAAAAAATTGGAAAAGGTATTAGTGAGAGGGGATGAAGCCTAAGTGTCTTGACGAATTTAGCAATAATACCAATTACTATCACTATTGCTACCACTATTAACAGAAACAGAACTAACAGAAATCGGAAAATCTATACTTCCTTGAATCTACTTAGTTTTCAGTTTCTGCAGAACTGAAATCCTGAGATGTCCCAAATTCATTGTGAGGCATGTATCTCTTTGCACATCTTACTCCAATGCATATTTTGTTTTTATTAAGAAATAACTGAAATGCCAATGCTAATAATATCCCTCTACATGTCTCCTCTGCAGAGCTGTATGCAGGTATTTTATCACAAGCGAGCGGCCCGTGCTCTTCCTAAAAACATCTAGAGGGCCCTGTTTACATTCCATTTGGGCTCTGCGTTGGTTTTTCATTTGGTATTCTTTTTTGTGACATCTGGTTGCATTGAAAAGCATAGCATACTATAATGTTAATACATTTGAAAAGGTACCCTCTTTTACTATAGGCCTAGCCAATATAACTCCATACTAGTGCTAACATAGAGGTCAGAAATCATTTATGTTGATGATAGTAATATACTATCAAAAGCGAAAGGATATTTGAGACTATTAAAGCATTATTCCCATCAGCAGGACTGATATAATATATCTTACAAATATGATAAAAAATTCTGATTCTGTGTGATCATGTGTAGATTCAGCATGGTCTTCCATTTTGAGATGAAGGAAATACATAGCCCTGGCTGCAAGGGAGCCCTGGGCCTACAAATGTGAAATAAATATTTATGGTGGTCAGAACTTTAAGGAGTTTAAACACACCATTAGCTGATCTCAGGGAGACCATCTACAAAAAACACCACAGAGCCTCATTTAAGAGTCTCAACACAGCAATCTGAAGTGCAAAACTCCCTGGGAAACAGTAATGTGCAAAATAAATGTGGAGCCCCAGTTATGGGTCTACAACACAAGGAAAGCCAGATATCCCTCAAAGGAAGGAAAACCGAGCAAAGGGGTGTCTCCATTACAGAGATCACCAAATCCACCATATTAAGTGGCCCCTATGTCAAGATCCTGCTTTTTTACAAGCTATAACAATGTGACAGGGAATACCTAAGCCAGTTATCCATCCACAGACAGCTGTTTCGGGGTGTTGCCCCTCATCAGTGTGGAGTAGGATTCTGGCTAACTGGGAGCAATGCCTCGGAGACTACTCAAACACACCAATAGCTGATCTCAGGGAGACCAGCTGCAAAAAACACAGCGAAACCTCATTTAAGAGTCTCAACACAGCAATCTGAAGTGCAAAGCTCCCTGGGAAGCAGTAATATGCAAAATAAATGTGGAGCCCCAGTTATGTAACACACCTTAAGTAACTTTAAGGATTTTCCTGTGTTTTACATATTGATGACATATCCTCAGGATAGATCATCAATATCACAACAGTGGGGGTCCTGCTCCCTGCACCCCCACAGATCAACTGTACAAAGATTTAGGGGTACTTAGTAAGTGCTTAAGCCCCTTCATAGGTGACATAATGTTATGTTCATCAGTCACATGGCTTAGGCAAAGCTCAGCCTCATTCCAATTAATGGGGCTGAGCTGTGATACCAAGAATTATTGCTATCAAATGTATAGCGAAGTGAGACTTTTACAGGAGCTCCAGTGAGTGTCATAGCTTTTATTTATAACAGCTGATCGGCGGGGATGCGGGAAATCAGACCCCTGCCTATCTTGAGGATAGGTCATCAATATGTAAATCCTGTAGAACACCTTTAACAAAAAATCCCAATTTTTTCCATACAGTCATAGAGTGAAATGATAAAATTTTGGATTGCCAAAGCAAGCACTGGGATGTGAGCACACTAGAGATGCATGCAGCTGCCATCGAACCCAGTAATGAAATCTGTCTTGTGTGTGATAAATTGTGCAGATGTACACCCACACCATTAAAAATGTAACTATGGTTACTGATAGAGAGCAGTAAGTAAAAATACACCTGATGCATAAATAGCATAATTGCCCAGTATAAAACTCAATAGCAATAGGATTTGCAGCTAGTGTTGAGCGAATCAAGCTCCAAGATCGCTTCGGTCAAAACTTTGTTTGAATGCTGTACGGAAATTAATCTCCATACAGCAGTCAAATGTATGGGCTCCGGCGAGGGAAATTCATTATCACCAAAAGTCTCACAGGACCTCGGTAAATAACTTTGGATTTTTATTTTTGAACTTGAAAAACATTTTAAAACTTGGATCCAAAGTCAGCTTTGGTACCAAGGTACCAGTTTGTACCGAAGTCGACTTAAAGTTCACCAACATTGGAGGCCATACATTTTAATGCTGTATGGAGACAAGTCTCCATACAGCATTAAAACAAAGTTTTGAGCGAGTCGACGGATCTTGGATCTGAAGCTCAATGCGCTTAACACTAATTGCAACCTCAATAATCCATATGGGAATCATATAAAGAGACAGTGTACTGTCCAAATGATGGCAAGCACAGCCCCAACTCTAAATCAGGGGTTAGCTGTTTTGCTGACTATACACACTTTTAAACATACCAGGGGATGTAGTAAAGTAGCACTTCCAGCATATGGAATGCAGTATTTCCTCTGTCTTTAGGCAGGCAGTTTTCTATAGAAGGTCTTGTATCCTTCACAATGCCTTAGGCTGTCATAGAAACTGATTGGAATTTCCCCCTTGGGGAGTCCAGTTAAAGGATAGATGGAATCTCCTCCCTCTTTCTAATGTCTCACTGCAATGGTCACCATTGACCTCAGTATCGGAGGGTTTAAATGACCAAGTGTCAGCTATATAACACAGCACAATGGCATACACTTATTTTGCATTAACCAATTTAAGAATTATATGGTAAAAGTTATATTTTTGCATTTCTTATTACACATTGCACACATAACTATCTATTGCAAGTCAATAGCAAAGTCAAAGGGCCCCAGAGGTCAAGTATTAAGTAAAAAATTACTTGACCAAAAAATTGACTGTTACTAAAACATAAAATTGAGGAGTTTCCTGTATCTAGATCTACAGACCGGTTTAAAGTTTATGAGGGATAATTAGTGGTGATGAGCGAGCATGCTTGGTCGAATATCTGTTCGGCTCGAGCATCGCTATGCTCGGCACATGGCGGTACTCGACAGAGTACTGCATGTGCCCGATAGCAATTCTCGAGTCTCTGCCCTGCATGTTTCGCAGGTTTTAAACAGCCAATAAAGGTGCAGGTAAGTACTGCCCTCACTGTAATGCCAGTAGCTATGTTGGCTGCTGGCATTACAGTGATTGGCTGGCCGATACACATCATCGAGTGCTATATAGCTACTAAAAGCTTTTCAACGACCCCAAAGTCCTTTTAAGGACTACTGTGTGTGTTTGACAGCAGCAAGATATTTTTATTTTATACCTACTGTACATCATCCACAGACTGTGACTTTAATAATCTGGGCCACATCTATTGTCCATAATCTGTGGTGTTCTGTAACCAATACTGTAGAACATCTGAAAACAGTGTCTGTATTACAAATTCCAATAATCTGGGCCACATCTAGTGTCCTTAATCTGTGGTGTTCTGTAACCAATACTGTAGAACATCTGCAAACAATGTCTGTATTACACATTCCAATAATCTAAGCCACATCTATTGTCCATAATTTGTGGGTTTCTGTAACCAATACTGTACAATATCTGCAAACAGCCTGTATTACAAATTTAAACAATCTAGGCCACATCTAGTGTCCATAATCTGTGGTGTTCTGTAACCAATACTGTAGAAAATCTACAAACAGTGTCTCTATTAAAAATTCCAATAATCTGTGCCACATCTAGTGTCCATAATCTGTGGTGTTTCTGTAACCAATACTGTAGAACATCTGCAAACAATGTCTATATTACAAATTCCAATATTCTGGGCCTAATATAGTGTCCATATTCTGTGGGTTTCTGTAACATATACTGTCCTGCATCCTGAAAACAGTGTCTGTAGTGTATATTTAAATAATCTAGGCCTAATGTAGTGTCCAAACTGTGTGTCTATCTGTGACAAATTATGTACTACAAAAATACAAAACCGAATGGTTGTGAAGGGTACACGTTCCGCTTATTATTCACTAAGCAAATATATATTTGGCGTGAACGTTAAAATGAAACAACAAAACTTTATTAGTAACACTTGTAAAAAATCAGGGGTGAAAAAAGTCTGTGTGAGTGACTAATTATTACTGCCACTAGGAGATACTATCCAGACTTGGTTTATAAAGAAAATTCACACGTTGGATATAAATGTCAACGCTATATTCCCCTAAGTGCATATGGGGTTATTTTCCACTGTGACTTAACAGTAAAACCATTTGCTGGTATATCTAGTCAGGTAGGCAGATATGCCAACCATCGCTAAAGACCTGATGCCTGACACTCCCCAGGGGATGGCTGTGCACTAAACCAGCCACTGGGGACTGATGCTCCGCTTCTTCTCCTCCCACCTATCTATATAATTGCAGCTAGTATTCACTATCTGCCAATTAATTATAGTGTTGGGGAGAAGATCAGAGCAGAAAAAGCTGGCTCAACGTTAGTACGCCGGCTCTCACACCTAGAGAGTGCGGATAAGGCAGAATCTCTACCTCTAGATCGGACGTGGCTTCTGATGAAATATGGTCATACTCCTGCATAGAAACGCGTTGAGCCAGCGTTTTCTGCTCTGATCTTCTCCCCAACTTCATAATTAATGGGCAGTTAGTATATACTAACTGCAATTATATAGATAGGTAGGGGGTGAAGAAGCGGAGCATCAGTCCCCGGTGGCTGGTTTAGTTCACAGCCATCCCCTGGGGTTATTGATTGGAGTGTCAGGCATCAGGTCTTTAGCGATGCTTGGCATATCTGCCTACCTGACTAGATACACCAGCAAATGGTTTTACTTTTAAGTCACAGTGGAAAATAACCCCATATGCACTTAGGGGAATATAGCGTTGACATTTATATCCAACGTGCAACTTTTCATTATAAACCAAGTCTGGATAGTATCTCCTAGTGGCAGTAATTAGTCACTCACACAGACTTTTTTCACTTCTGATTTTTTAGAAGTGTTACTAATAAAGTTTTGTTGTTTCATTTTAACGTTCGCAAAAAAATCAGTACTACATAAAAAAACAGTGTCAGTAGCGCAAATTTAAATAATTTGTGCCACATGTACTGTGTGTGCGTTTAATACATATCACTGACATATACTGTACTTTATCCGTAGATGGTGTATGCTAGTCTGTGACATTATCAGTGCTATATCTCCTGTGTAATGTGTGCGTATCCCAAATACCTTTTTTAATTTATTGACATATACACTTACAAATCCTACGCTACTGTACGTGTGACATACTTTTAAGCATATATAACATTTAATATTAAGAAGGCGGCCAGTAAGGGCCGTGGAAATGGTTACGATGCTGATGGTGCACGCAGAGGCCGGTGCCCTGGGCATGATGAAATTGAATAAAAGAATGTAGCTGAGAGCCTCCAGGTGCGCTAACCCTCAAAAAACATTATTTGGAAGGGCCTTCCAGTCAGCTGACCCTCTAAAACATGATATGCAAGTGCCTTCAGGTCAGCTGACCCTCTAAAACATCATTTGCGAGTGCCTTCAGGGCAGCTGACCCTCTACAACATCATTTGCGAGTGCCTTCAGGACAGCTGACTCTGTAAAACATTATTTGTGAGGGTCTGCAGGTGAGCTGATCATTTAAAACATCATATGTGAGGGCCTGCAGGTGAGCTGACTCTGTAAAACATTATATGTGAGGGCCTGCAGGTGAACTGACCCTCTAATACATTATATGTGAGGGCCTGCAGGTGAGCTGACCCTGAAAAACATTATATGTGAGAGCCTGCAGGTGAGCTGACCCTCTAAAACATTATATGTGAGGGCCTGCAGGTGGACTGACCCTAAAAAACATGAGTTGCGAGGGCCTGCAGGTGAGCTGACTCTGTTAAACATTATATATGAGGGCCTGCAGGTGAAATGAACCTAAAAAAACATGAATTGCGAGGGCCTGCAGGTAAGCTGACCCTGTTAAACATTATGAGCAAGGGCAGCCTAAAAAGCATGTTAATATGATGGAGGAGGAGGAAGAGTAGAGAAGTCAGGGGCAATCCAGGCCTTGTTCATTTTTATAAGAGTTGACCTGTCAGCATTTTTAGTTGACAGATGGATACGCTTATCAGTTATTATGCCCCCAGCAATACCCGCTCTGACAAAACGCTGGCGGCAGGGCAGGCTAGCACCTTTGAGGCGTAGAGTTGCAGTTTGTGCCACGTGTCCAGCTTGGACATCCAATAGTTGTAAGGCACAGAGGGATCACTGAGGATGCTGACACGGTCTGCTATGTACTCCTTCACCATCTTCAAAAAATGTTCCCGCCTTGTGACACTAGGCAGCGCATCAGGGTGAGGGTGCTGGCGGGGTGTCATAAAACTGTTCCAGGCCTTAGAGAGTGTTGTCCTGCGTCTGTTGGAACTGCTGTATGTTCCCCTCATCTCCCCTCAGGGGTTGCACAAGGAACTACATACTACATACAGCGTTGTCAGCTTTAAATGTATCCGCAATGACATTCTGTTCTATTATTATTATGGTTTGTGGTTGTATTATTGTTGATATAATTATTGTTATTAGGGTTTATAGTTGTAAAATATGTTATTGTTATTTGGTTATTAATGATTTAATTAACAGGCCATGCTATTGGTTTACCTCCACTCTCGTGTGTTATGAGTTTAGTTATATTAATGTATAAGTTTGGGATGTTTGTTGTGCATGGGACATATATGCTGTATTATTGCTGTGTGTGTAAACTTGCCAGGCTCCAAAGCTGCCAACAAGTTACGGCCATTATCAGACATAACAACCAAACATGCCTGGTTGTAGGTTGAGTGGCGAGAGCCACAGCTCAGTCTGGTCGCTTATACCCTGCCACAGCTCTGCGGCGGTGTGCTGTTTGTCACCTAAGCAAAGGAGTTTCAGCACGGCCTGTTGCCGCTTCCCCACTGCCGTGCTACACTGCTCCTAGCTACTGACTGATGGCTGACTGGTACTGCAAGATGAGAATTCAGAGGTGGAAAAGGAGTAGGAGAAGGGGGGTTTGCTGCAACTAATGTAGGTTGTGGTGAAAATCCTCATGGAATGGGGGCCCGCAATCCTTGGCATTGATAGCTCCTGTGTCATCCCAGGGTATGACTAGCTACCGCCTCCACAAGGTTCACCCAGTGTGCCGTCACAAAAATGTAGCATCCCTGGCCAAAAGCACTTGTCCGTGTGTCAGTCGTTAAGGTAGTAGGTAAGTTCGGCACACAGTCTTTTGTATCTACGTTTAAATGATTTTTATTGGTATTACATCACATAAAGTTCATGATCCAGTAGTGTCACAGGACATTTAAGGTAATCATATATGATACATATAGCGACCGTCGCCATATATATCGTATATGATTACCTTATATGTCCTATGACACTACTGGATCATAAACTATGTGATGTAATACCAATAAAAATCATTTAAACGCAGATACAAAAGACTGTGTGCAACAATTATCTACTACTTTGCTACGACTTACAAGTCTTTGCTGGCACCAGCAACAACAGTGTGTGGTGTTCCATCTTTATAGCTCAGTCGTTAAGTTGACCTTCTCAATAACTGCGTTGGTCAGTGCACGGGTGATGTTATGGTACACAATTGCTGGTATAATACGGGGATGGCACACTGAGAAAAATAGTGGCAGCTGGGGACTGAGTAACAAGGGACATCCGCCACCATGAGGCTGAGGAAAGCCTCAGTGTCCACAGGCCTAAATGGCAACATTTCCAGGGCCAGCAATTTTTAAAGGTGTGCATTTAGTGCTATGGCCTGTGGGTGGGTGGCTGGGTATTTGCGCTTACGTTCAAAAGCCTGGTTAAGGACATTTGAACGTGGGCCTATTTGTTGTGGCCCACCTTCTCCCTTTTGCCATCCCACAACCTCTTCCAGCCTGTTGCGGTGCTGTGGATCCCTCCCCATCTGTACTGCTGTCCTCCCTTGGCTTGCCACCTTCCCAGGTTGGGTCAGTGATGTCATCGTCCACCACCGCTTCTTCCAGTTCCTCACTCAGGTCATCCTCCTGACTTGTGTTGTTGACCTAACAAGACCCTCACTTATTGACAACTGTGTCTCATCTGCATCATCCACCTCATGAAACACTTATTGCCATTCCCCACCGTCATCTTCTGACACAATATTTGAGAGTGTCAGCTCACCTGCAGGCCCTTACCTACAATATTTGAGAGGGTCAACTCACCTGCAGGACCTCACCTACAATATTTTAGAGCGTCAGCTCACCTGCAGGCCCTCACCTACAATATTTGAGAGGGTCAGCTCACCTGGAGGCCCTCACCTACAATATTTGAGAGGGTCAGCGCATCTGCAGGCCCTTAACTACAATATTTTACAGGGTCATCTCATCAACAGGCCCTCACCTCTAAAGTTTTAGAGGGTCAGATCAGCAGCAGGCCCTCGCCCCTAATGTTTTAGAGGGTCACCAGCAGGCCTTTGATATAAATGTTTTTGAGGGTCACCAGCAGGCCACCAATCATAATTTTTCAAGAGTGTGTATGATACCCTCCTTTATGTGAAATAAAGGATGTATAGGAGTGCAGGTTCCTTGAAATTTTTGGCAGCCCCTTCACTTAGTGCATAGGCTTTTTGAGTATAGGAGTCCCACTATCTGAACAATTGTGTCACAATGTGAATTAGGATCTCCTTTTTAAGTGATATACAGGCTGTATTGGAGTGCCTTTTGCTTGTAATTTTTGGCAGCACTTGCACTTTATATCCAATTGAATATACAGGAAAGAATGTTTCCTAACAATTTTTCCTGTGAAATTAATTTTTTGGGGAGGGTTTTGTGTGTATTTTTGTCAGTATGTAAAAGTGGCATACAACTCGGACAACATGGTTCCCAGCAGTGACCTGGGAGTCCAAGATGCATCCAGACATCGTCCCCATGCTGTTCCCGATCCATTTTGGTGGTGTTTCTGTAACTTTCTGACCTTTTCCAATGGACCAGACATCCTCCCCTCTTCAGAGCAGGGGGTGCCTGGTTGTCACCCATTGACTTCCATTATACTCGGTTGCTCGGCCGAGCACACGAAAATAGCAATAGAGATGTCGCGAACATAAAATTTTCCATTCGTGAGTGGCGAACGCGCAATTCCGCAAATGTTCACAAACGGGCGAACCGGGCGAACCGCCATAGACTTCAGTAGGCAGGTGAATTTTAAAACCCACAGGGACTCTATCTGGCCATAGTAGTGATGGAAAAGTTGTTTCAAGGGGAATACCACCTGGACTGTGGCATGCCGGAGGGGGATCCATGGCAAAACTCCCATGGAAAATTACGTAGTGGACGCAGAGTCAGGTTTTAATCCATAAAGGGCATGAATCACCAATCATTCCAAAATTGTTTGGAATAACGTGCTTTAAAATATCCAGTGTGTGTATACGATCAGGTATGATGTTGTATCGATCAGGTAGTGTAGGGGTTACGACCGATTCACAGTGACAGACCTAACTGTGACAGACCAAACTCCCCATTTAACGCACAGAAACAACTGCAAACAGTCCGTTTGCAAAACCGCAAACTTCGCATTTGCACAAGGTTGGATACCAAGCTAGCCATGTCCCATTCCTTGTCCTCACTGACGTCATTGAAGGTCTCTTCCAAGCGCAATATACTGTGCCACCCTATACGAGTGGTGTGTTCAGTAATCAGTAGTACTATTTTTATCAGTTTAATCTCTGTTACGTCCCCTTTCAGGGGACGTGTATCGAATAGATTTTAGGAACCGGGAGATGAAAAAAGAAGCTTGGTCGGTCCTCTTACTTCCAATTTGGGGCACTGTGCGTGCGCCGTGCAATGTACTGTGCAACCCTATATGAATGGTGTGTTACTTAGTACTATTCTTATCAGTTTAATCCCTGTTAGGTCCCCTAATCGCAAAAGTAATCTAGACTTTTTTGACCTAGGCGACTTCTCTTGTCAGTGACAATACCTCCTGCTGCGCTGAAGGTCCTTTCTGACAGGACACTTGAAGTGGTGCAGGCCAGAAGTTCTATCACAAATTAGGATAGCTCAGGCCACAGGTCAAGCCTGCATATCCAGTAGTCAAGGGGTTCATCGCTCCTCAGAGTGTTGATATCTGCAGTTAAGGCGGGGTAGTCTGCTACCTGTCGGTCGAGTCGTTCTCTGAGGGCGGAATCTGAAGAGCTGTGGCGATGCATAGGACTTTAAAAGCTCTGCATGTCCTCCATCAACAACACGTCTATAAAGACTCCTGTCCTTGCCAGCGTGGAAGACCCCATTTGCACAAGGTTGGATGCCGAGCTACTCATCTCCCGTTCCTCGTCCTCACTGATGTCATTGAAGGTCTGTTCTTCCCCCCAGCCACGTACAACACCACGGGTCCCAGATAGGTGACAACAACGAGCACCCTGGGATGCCTGTTGTGGTTGGTCTTCCTCCTCCTCAAAGCCACATCCTACTCTGACTCCTCTTCCTCAGACTCCTCTTCCAGCGTTGCCGCAGTTCCAGCAAGCGATGATGATAAGGCTGTTTCTGGTGGTGATGGTTACCACAACTCCTCCTCTTCACGCTCATCTACAGCCTGATCCAGCAGGGCACGCTCCAGGAAGAAAACAAATGGGATGAGGTTAGCTGATGGTGCCTTCGTTGCGACTGACTAGGTTTGTCACCTCCACAAAAGGACGTATTATCCTACAGGCATTGCGCATGAGCGTCCAGTAACGTGGCAAAAAAATATCTAGCTCCGCAGAGGCTGTCCTAGTACCCCGGTCATACAAATACTCATTGGCGCCTTTTTCTTGTTGGAGCAGGCGGTCAAACATTATGAGTGTTGAATTCTAACATGTCGGGCTGTCGCAAATCAAGCGCCTCACTGGCATGTTGTTTCGCCGCTGAATGTCGGTAAAAGTGTGCCATGGCCGTGTAGGAACGCCTGAAATGGCCACACACCTTCCTGGCCTGCTTGAGGACATCCTGTAAACCTGGGTACTTACACACAAAGCATTGTACAATCAGATCAGATCACAATCAGATGCCATGCACGGCACATGTGTCAACTTGCCCAAATTCAATGCCACCAACAGATTGCTTCCGTTGTCACACACCACTTTGCCAATCTCCAGTTGGTGCGGGGTCAGCCACTGATCCACCTGTGCGTTCAGGGCGGACAGGAGTGTTGGTCCGGTGTGATTCTCTGCTTTCAGGCAAGTCAACCTCGGCGTATCCGGGATGTGGAATAGCCCCTGGGGAGCAGGGGGGGTGGGGTGCAGTTGATGATGTGGAGCAAGACGCAGCAGCAGAAGAGGACTCAGCCGAGGAGGTTATCGAAGAGGATGGAGTAGGAGGAGTAGAGGAGGTGGCAGCAGGCCTGCCTGCAAGTTGTGGCAGTGTCACCGACTCTGCTGCAGAGCCACACATTCCATGATTGGCAGCCATCAGCAGGTTTACCCAATGCACAGTGTACGTGATATACCTGCCCTGACCGTGCTTTGCAGACCAGGTATCAGTGGTAAGATGGACCCTTGCCCCAACACTGTGTGCCAGACATGCCATGACTTCATTTTCCACAATAGTGTACAGGTTGGAGATTGCCTTTTGTGAAAAAAAATTTCGGCCGGGTACCTTCCACTGTGGTGTCCCAATAGCTACAAATTTTTTGAAGGCCTCAGACTCCACCAGCTTGTATGGTAAAAGCTGGCAGGCTAAGAGTTCTGACAAGCCAGCTTTCAGACGCCGGGCAAGGGGGTGACTCTGTGACATTGGCTTCTTACGCTCAAACATTTCCTTGACAGACACCTGACTGTAGGCAGATGAGCAGGAACTGCTTAAGTTGAGAGGCGGAGTGGCGGGTGGTTGAGAGGGGGCAAGGAGGACAGCAGTGGTTGACGTCGCTGAAGATGCTGGACCAGGAGGAGCATGGTGGCTTTGAGTTTGTGTGCTGCTTGTACTTATGTGTTGATCCCATAGGCGTTTGTGATGTGAGATCATGTGCCTTCGCAAAGCAGTTGTACCTAGGTGGGTTTTGGACTTCCCACGACTCAGTTTATTTTAGCACAGGTTGCAAATGGCATCGCTGTTATCAGAGGCAGACACACAAAAAAAAATGCCACACTGCTGAGCTTGGCAATGACGGCATTCTGGTGGTGGCAACAGCATGCGTTGATTGGCGACAACCTTTCCCTGCTTCCAACTCGTCTCCTCATTCTCTCTGTCTCCCCTTCTGAACTTTCCCCCTCTTCTTCTCTTCGAGCAGGCACCCACGTGACATCCACGGACACATCGTCATCCTCATTTGCTTCACTTGTATCTGACAACTAAGCAAAAGGAAGCAGCGATGGGTACAACATCATCATCAATCACACCATACGTCCATGTGTGTAATGCTGCCTGACTGAGAAATATCCCTGTTATATACATCCTCTGGCAATAATGGTTGCTCATCATTAATTTCTTCCAACTGATGTGTAAATAAATCATCTGACAGATCAAATGAAGCGGCTGTGGTGCTAGTGTTGATGGTGGCGGCGGGCAGGCGAGTGGTAACTTGAGAGGTGCCCGAAGCTGAGCTGGAGGAGGATGGTGCATCAGGGTTCCGAGCGGAAGCTATAGAAGATTGGGTGTCCTGTGTAAGCCAGTCAACTATGTCTTCAGAATTTTTCGAGTTCAAGGTATGTGGCCTCTGAACACTGGGCATTATTCTAGGGCCAAAGGAAATCACAGCACCATGACGGCCCCTGCGGGGTGGCCTGCCTCTGCGTGTCATTTTTTTTCATTAGTGATACTATGCGTGCAAGGTACTGTGCCACCCGGAATGAGTGGTGGGCACTGGCAGTGGGCACACTATAGACAGTGGAAGTGGGCCTGACACGCACTGGCAGCAGACAGGCAACTGAAATTAGATTAAAGTATAAAAATTAAATGCCTTTTTTATGCAAAGTCCTGTGCCACATGGTATGAGTGGTGGGCACTGGCAGTGGGCACACTACAGTCAGTGAAAGTGGACCTGACACACACTGGCAGCAGGCAGGCAACTAAAATTAGATTAAAGTATAAAAATTAAGTGCGTTTTTTTATGCAAAGTCCTGTGCCACACGATATGAGTGGTGGGCACTGGAAGTGAGCACAATACAGTCAGTGGAAGTGGGCCTGACACACACTGGCAACAGGCAGGCAACTGAAATTAGATTAAAGTGTAAAAATGAAATGCCTTTTTTTATGCAAAGTCCGGTGCCACATGGTATGAGTGGTGGGCACTGGCAGTGGGCAGACTACAGTCAGTGAAAGTGGACCTGACACACACTGGCAACAGGCAGGCAACTGAAAATAGATTAATGTGCAAAAATTAAATGCCTTTTTTTAATGCAATGTCCGGTGCCACATGGTATGAGTGGTGGGCACTGGCAGTGGGCAGACTACAGTCAGTGAAAGTGGACCTGACACACACTGGCAGCAGGCAGGCAACTGAAATTAGATTAAAGTGTAAAAATTAAATGCCTTATTTATCGGCAAGCTACTGTGCCACACAGTATGAGTGGTGGGCACTGGCAGTGGGCACACTATAGTCAGTGAAAGTGGGCCTGACACTTACTGGCAGCAGGCAGGCAACTGAAATTAGATTAAAGTGTAAAAATGAAATGCCTTTTTTTAATGCAAAGTCTGGTGCCACACTGTATGAGTGGTGTGCACTGGCAGTGGGCACAATACAGTCAGTGGAAGTGGGCCTGACACACACTGGCAGCAGGGAGGCAACCAAAATTAGATTAAAGTGTAAAAATGAAATGCCATTTTTTAATGCAGTCCTGTGCTACATGGCATGAGTGGTGGGCACTGGCAGTGGGCACAATACAGTCTGTGGGCCTGCAGCCTCTCACACACGGGCAGGCCAGGCAACTGCAGTATATATATCGAGAAAAAATAAATAAAAGCAGACTAATGTAGCAGCCCTAAAAAGGGCTTTTTGGGGTGCTGTGATGCTGGACACAGAACACTGGCCTAGCTAACGCTTTCCCTATATTAATTCAGCAGCAGCAGCACTTTCCCTGCTCTCACTAACATGCAGCTTCAGAATGAATCTAAGATGGATGCTGTCCTTGCTTTTTGATAGGAGGTGGGAGGATCTGGGAGGGAGGGTATGCTGATTGGCTGGAATGTGTCTGCTGACTGTGAGGTACAGGGTCAAAGTTTGCTCAATGATGATGTATAGGGGGTGGACCGAACATCGCATATGTTTGCCCACCGCGGCAAACGTGAACAAGCGATGTTCGCCGGGAACTGTTCGCCGGGGAATAGTTCGGGACATCACTATATAGCAATGTGTTCAGACCGAACACCCGAATACTTTGGTGCTCGATCATCACTAATAATTAGCAAATTGACCATAACCTTAAGTGCTTGTATAGTCATTCCTTTCCCATAAAATGTTTGTGCTTATTTAAAGAACATACGGTACGGTATATGTAAGTTAATTATTTCTAATGGGTTACCACTAGGTTTGTACCCATTCTACATTGCAATAACACCCAAATAAATTACTTTAAATGCATTATGTGACTGTAAAACCTCTTCCATTTTCATAACTATAGTAAACAAATGTGCAATGAATCTATTTCTTCTCTACAGTTATTTCTAAAAGATAGCATGAAGAATGTTGGATTGAATTCTTGTAAGAAGATATGTAATGATTTTTTTTTTATCAGATCAATTTGAATACAAAACCTACTTATAATTCATGAGGTACTATCTAGTTTAAAAAAAAATACCTTTCTGAGTTACATATTCATGCTAAGGGGCGAGTGATGAGCGGCAGAGGCAATATTCAAATTTGCGATATTTCACAAATATTTGGTAGAATATTCGTCATATGTTTGCGAATTTGCAGTTATTTTCTTAATTGCAAAAATGGGCAATGTAATATGCGTGAAATGCATGCGTAATAATGGTGTTGGTCACTATAGCCACATTTTTCAAGTAGCTAGAATTTTCCTGAGACTGAAGAAAATGGTTGGCTTGGCAGAACAGTACAATAGCTTTATACGCAGATAGAGTGCTCCGATATATTACCGATTGCGCAAATCTGCAATTAATGATGCGCATATTTTTGCGCAATACATGCAACTTAACATTTTAGCAGGTCTGACTACATATTAGTGATTGGTGCACTAAGTATTGTTGTGAACCTATGACATCACAGCACTTGCATACATATATACATACATACAGCACTACGTCTATAGCATGTATGTATGGACAGCAGAACCTCAAAATCAGCTACACTATATCACAATCTAACCTACACTGACTATCTCCCACTATCTGTAATATATATATATATATATATATATATATATATATATATATATATCTCCAACAAATTGGCGCAAACACAATTTTGTTCACTTTTACCTAAGGAGTGCTGCGCCAATTTGTTGGAGTTGTAAAGAGGCCCCATAACCAGGGGTGGATGCGTGCACCATTGGACCATTGGTATACACTGGAGGAGTGCTGCCTGATTTTGGCTTTTATCTATAAATATATATATATATATATATGTATATATATATATATATATATATATATATATATATATATATATACGCTAAATAGCTAAGTATCTAATGTAATGTGACACAGGAAAGCAGAGAGAACAGCAATGACACTGCTGTCTCTCTCAGAACTAAAATAATAAAATAATCTGTAGAAAATGGTTGTGGGGAGGTTTTTATATACTAAATGGGTAGGCAACTTTCCTATTAGTTGCCAGGGATGTTGCTCAGCTCAGACAAAGGCATTGCAGCCTTCTCATTGGGCAAAAGGAAAAAGGGAGGTTACTGATGAAAAAAAAAGTAGAATATTCGAAAATACGAATATATATCACTATATTCTAAATTTTCGCAAATTCTCAAAGTGGTGATATTTGCGGATTAACATTACTAAGGGTTAGAGATGGTAGAATCAGTACTTTATGGTCAAGAATTCACGTTAAAGAATGAACAGACTATATATTTTTTGGAAGGTTCACTCATCTCATTTAGGATTTATGTCATTTTGGGGAATGAAAAAGGGTGGAACCATTACAAAATACTGAAGGCTCTAGGGCAGTGATGGATATCCTCTGGCACTCCAGCTTTGGTGAAACTACGACAGCCAGCATGCTCTCTTTTTTTCTATGGAGTTCTGAGATCAGCCAAGCAAGTGTAAATCTTGGGAGCTGTAGTTTTACCACAGCTGGAGTGTCGGAGGTTATGCATCACAGCTCTAAGGCTTCAACTTTTTAGATTTATATCTTTATGTACTGTTCTGAAAGATATTGTAATATGCTAGCTGACTAAGTTTTTCTTTTATGGGAATAATTGATCACTGATTATATCCCAACTAGGAGCTATATATATATTTTCCATGAGAAATCTTTAAAAAAATATTTTTTTCCTCCCTGCCTTATCGTACCCTTGTAAGTTTAAGAAGTCACCAAAGAGCCCCCCAACATACTCAATAAAGCAGGTCTTTAATAGAATTTCCATGAACAGAATATATATATAGCTACCAACGTCAACAGTATTCTTCTCCTTGCTTTCTGTTCCATTTTCTCTTTCTCTTATACATTTTGGGAACTGTATTTGACATAAGTTTTGTACATAGATTAAAAGATGCCACACTAAAATTAAATTGTTTTCTGGGTTTACCGAGGCTGTCACAAAAATGTAAATGAAGACTTTCTTTAAAGTGAAACGACAGGCACAAACTGAAAAATCAGATTTTCCTAGTACTTAGTAGCCAATACCAACCTTTCTAGTTCCATGTTATTATTATTATTATTAATTATTAAAGAACCATTCATTCCACAGTGCTGTACATATGATAAGGGGTAAACATACAGTAAATAATAATAATAATAATAATAATAATAATAATAATAAAAAAAAAAACAATAAGCATGAACCAGATGAGTCACAGACTAGTATAGAAGGAGAGGGGACTTAAGGACTTAACCATTTAAATATAATTTCATATGAAGGACAGTTCAATAAATATTTAAATTAACCAAAGTCTGAAAGTGTTGTTACAGTTATTAAATCTCCATCTCCGGCACCTCCTTGAACTAAAGCCTTAGTAAGAAACCTGTGGGTCAGCTAACGTGGCCATCTTCAAAATAGACTTGTCCTAAATTATGTCAGAAAACCAATTTACAGATTGCTTGAGATGCTCTTTTTAAAGAGAGGTTCAAAAGCATTGAGGACATCCTTTATACAGGTCATTTGTCAGTGGGTATACTCAGCGTACAGGGCGTAAAATAAGTTTTAAATTGATAAGTTTAACCTTCCGTGTGTGTAATAAAAATGGAAAGAACTGGCACATACTGTAATTGCAAACAAAATTATTGCTCACATATTTCTTCAACATTTTGGTGACATATAAAAGGGATGAAATTAAAGAGATCAGTCTCTTTTTCTAATGTCGATTTGGCATCTAATGGATCAGATTAGGTAGCACAGACAGAGTAATTTGCTATGTAAAACAGACAACCTACTGGGGAGTTTTCAAGCCTAAATTGCCATATATCTCCAAACTGATGCCTAATTAGGCTTGATGATATTCATTTCCAAAAACAAAAAAGTATTAAATAAAAATGAAAGAACTTGACCAAGGGTGAGGAACTAAAAGACTGAGAAACACATTGGTGCTGTTCAATCCTCTGTAAATTCATGCCTTATTCTGCAATTAATTAATTTCTTGTCCTCATACAGTGTAGCATTTATTCTTCAAAAGATTGATTTGCCTCTCATTTAAATGTTTGCTCGAAAAAATCTTCAGATTTTTACATGCACCAGTTTCCTGCTTTACATATTTCATTTTCTCAAGATCCATTGTATTGTGAGAGTTGGCTGGCACAAAGCCCACAATTAATGATAAGCGTTCCCTTCTCATAGCCTCTCTGCATTGCTGTACACATTTATAAAAAAAAACTAAATTAATCTTCTATCTAAATTTGGATATCAAGTGCCAGTTATTATTATGGTTAATTCTGGACTTTTAGTTAAAAGCTAAAATACATTGTATTTGAGTGTGTACACCTCTTGTGGACCCTCCTGGACAACTCTGGAAGGGGTTCCATTTCTTCACACATTGCCACTTTCCTGGACAAGGTTTTACGCCCTTTTGCCACTGACGCTCTGTACTATGTGTGTAATATATCTGATTTTTTATTGAAATTGCATGATGTAGATCTTTCAGGTCATGACAATGTCATTTTAGTATCTTTTGATGTTACAAGCCTTTATACTTCTATTGATCATGATAGGGGTTATACAGTAATTCAAAATATGTTACAACATTCTACATTTTCTGATGAGGCACAACACTTCATTCTGTCACTTCTGTGAGATTGCATTACACTACAATTATTTTCTTTTCCAAAAGGATTTTTATATCCAACAACAGGTCGTGGCCAAGGGGTCTAACGTGGCACCAACATAATAATATTAATATGTATAAGAGACATTTAGAGGAGGACGTCATCTATGTTTCCCACTACTTCTCTTAGGTTTTTAGGTGGTGGCTTTACATCGATAACATCTTCCTCATTTGGTTAGGATCCCTTGAATCCCTATGTTCTTTCCACTCTTTTCTTAATGACATTGATACTGGGGTCAAGTTCACTGTTGTTCACTCCTTCAGTCATATTGAATTTCTTGAAACTACTGTTAGGCTTATTAATGGTAGATTACAAACCAAGTTATACACTAAACCAACTCATAAGAATTCTATGCTTAGATATGACAGTTGTCATCCTAGAATTTCTAATTAGTAACATGATGATATATATCAGGTCATAAAGTGCACAGCAAAAGATGAATCAAACGCTATATTTGGGGGAATTCATATTTTTTCAAAATAAAGATGTATAAAAAATATGTTAAACATATGGATAAAAATTTTAAAAATAAAAAGATAAAAAAGCGGCCTTCTTGTGATTGATTCATTAAACAATAAGTGTTGAATTTAATTGTTACTCTCCACTGTTGATCTATCCACAGTCACTTGTATAGATCTTTGTAATTGATGCCTGAATAGATCAATGTCTCTCTTCCAGTGGCAATTGTATCCATTTTCATATATATCAATAATGTTTCCATTTATAGATAAATTCGACAGAAAGCATATTGTCAACATCTACCTTTTAGCCAATTTTTATATGTGAGAGGCATTGTACTTAATAGTACCCTGGACAACATGGTGCATAGATTTTGAGAGAGGGGTTACCCCAATGCAATATTACAACTACAGAAATCCAAGGTGCTTGCTCTTGATAGACATCAGACACTTCAAGTGACTTCTAGATCGTTTTTGAGATCTATCATTCCTTTTATTTCAACTTATAATAACACAGTGTACACATTAACACCATTATCATTGGCCTACACTTTCTGGCTGCATAAATGGTGTTCCTGAATTTACTACTCCTACTTTATTTTCTTATCGTAGATCGAGGAACCTTAGGGACCGTTTAGTATCTGCCGATGTATCACACAATGTAAGATCAACTCGGAAATCTGGTTAATCCTGATGATTAAAGGCGAGCAGATCCTAATATGGGAGAGACATTTCCTAATAGACATTTTTAACATGTGACAGTGATGATATCATTTATGTGTGATCTTTCCCCTGTAATTTACTTTATGTGGGTGAGACTACCCTTGATCTTAAAACTTGACTTAACCAGCATCCTGACACTATTCGGAAAAAAACAACGGGATTTACCAGTGCCAAAACAGTTTTCAGATTTGAAACTTTCTGAACAACAGTTACGGTTTTAGATCATTGACCACATCCCGCAATTGAGGAGAGGTAGCAATAGATCAGATTTATTGAATAAAAAAGAGCTTCAATGGATCTTTAGACTGAACATGTTGAAACCCACGGTTCTCAGTGTAGATTTTAGGTTAAATACAATAATACACTATCATTGACGTATAAGAAGTGTTTTGCCCGCAGCTTCCTTCATGGTTCTGATCAGCACTGCTGTGTTGGCAGGTTCTTTGGATTATGATTATGATTACCATTATTTATTTTTTATTTTTTCATGTATACCCATGATTGATTTTCTTTTTTCTTTTTTTTTATAGATATGTGTTGATAACATTTGATCCGCTGGGGGACTTGTGCCATATTTAGGATTGGGATATTGGTTTGTTTGTATGAAGGCAACAGAGGAAAATGCTCTATTTCAGTGTGGCTAGAGCTCTGATTAATTAAAAGACGACATGTACGGCTGTACTTATATATAATATATTGTGGTGGTGAAATCTGGAGTTGAGTGTTATTGTGGGAGTTTGGAGGGGGTCATTCCATGGGAGTGGGGTTGTCCTACCATCTATCTCTCCAACAGATAGGGATTGTCGCTCCAGTATGTAGTGATGACCCCTTCTTCACTAATAATACCACCTTTTGAGGAGATCCCTCTTTTTGGCTCTTCCCTTGTCCCTCTTCTAAGATGGCTGCCATTTGTGTGTACATGCTACGGCGCATGTCAGGCACGCTTAATATGCTCTGGGCCTTCCTCTGCCTCCTCTAGTATTCCTAGAAATGCACAGTTGCAATCTGGTAACGCCAACTTTGGCATGCTGCTATGTTATTAGTCCCCTGGTAAGCTCAACTGTTTGATCTTATTTTATATTAATTATTCTAACATGGAACACACATTTTATATTAATTATTCTAACATTGAACACACATGTGCGATTGAGGCTTTTTATGAATATCAATCATGGGAATATATGGAATTATGCACTTTGTTATGTGTTGATGGAAATAACAATTATGTTTATAAATGTCTACCAAATCAAACTTTCTTACATATGGTCTTCTGTCTTTCCATTCTGGCTTGTATAATATTAATCTGCAATAACTTAATATTGTCAACTTTACATGGAGGGAAAATGCATCATGGCAATATTGACTAATACTGTCTTGTAACTATGTTGACTACAAATAGTATAATGTTTTAACAATGTGCTGGAAAGGGTAAATAAAAGTCTTTGAATTTTTACTGGAATCCCCAATGGAAGGACCGAACATGGATATGAACATTGTATTATTCATCTGTATAAGCATCAGACTCTGGCTAGAGGTGTTCTGTGGAAAGCATCCAAAGTTATAGCAAGTCAACCTAAGACTGCCAGTACACATTGGATAACGGTTGGCCAAACACTCATTTAGATGATAACTCTCTCTTCTGAGCCTGCATGTTGGGCTCAGACAAGTAGGTATGTGTTCTGAACAGGAGGAAAAAAACACTATCAGACTCCTCTGACAGTGGCTTATCTCTCTGAGAACAAAAGGATTGGCAGTTAAAATCCTTATCTCCCTCGGCACCTGCTGTCACGAGGCCCCCATACAGATTAAATGGTTGGATGGTCCTTCTCAAATCTGCAGGTTCAGCCAACATTTTCAGTATTAAATGTGCATGCCCAGCCTAGAAAGACACTTTAATTAGATGCCAGTACTCCAATGCAATATCATCATGTTTTTTGAAGATTATTAGTATGTTGAGACCATATTGTCACTTGAACCATCTTTATATATAATTGTTTTTAAATAATTAAATGACATATCATGTTCTCTTTATTCTTTATTGAATATGGGAAACAAAGGAGAGATCTAAATTGTGAAAGAAATTGAACACGGTTGTACTTCAACAGACATCTATTTTGTCTTCTTCCCCTTTGTATCACTACTTTTGAAGTAAACAGTCTGTTTTTTTAATCTATTTATCAACAAATATAAATATATGGAACATAAAAGCCTGCTTGAGTAAGCATGAAATCCTGAAATATACAGAAATTAGGCGCATAGCAGTATTTCAGAAAAAATATATATATATATATATATATTAAATTTTAGCAAGTAGCTGTCATACTTTACTTCTGTATTCTATCTTTTCATTCCTGGTTACTTTATTAAATTATCCTGATTGGTCATATTAAAATTAGGGGGGGGGGGGTTGGTTGAGGTAGACCGACCAAACCGACCAAGGCTAACGTTAATAATGCCTGGCAGAGAATCCATTATACAGCAACCTTGTCTGAGAGGGAAGACCATTAACTAATTTGAATCCCACAGATAAGTGAGGTGTAGTCCTCTAGATTTGTCCTAAATTGCAGTTTCAGAGTCAAACATAACCTCAAGATAGTGGGGTGCTGCCCCAGGGTTATGATAGTACCACAGACTGAAATTGAAATATCAGGTTTAGCTAGATTAGAAGATGGGGTAGAGACAATTTCAGTTTTTGAGAGATTCAGTTTCCGAAAGAGGATATGATGTTAGTGACTTCTGTCAATCATTGGTGCTTTGTAGCAATGCTGGAGTGATGTCATGGGATGAAGTATATAGTTGGGTACCATTAGAAAAGAGATGGTAATGACAACAAAATGTACTAATATTCTGTATAATCGGAGCTGTATAGAGATAAAAGAGTAGAACTGAACACTCCAACGGGAACTCCAACATCAAGTGGATAAGGAGAAGAGGTAGAGCCAGTGAATGATACACAGAAGGAACTGCCAGAGAGATAGGAGGGAAATCACAGAGGAAAAAATGTCCATAAGACCAATAGAGTGGAGCCTGGTGAGGAGGAGTTTGTGGTCTACTGTATCCAATGCTGCAGAGAAATCCAGAAGAAACAGTAGATAAGAGATGCCATTCTTTTTTATTGTAAGGAGATCGTTAGACAAAGGTGCAAATTTCTAGACAGGGCTTGGGATTGTTTATATCAGACTTCATCAAAGCTCCATGGACAGCCTTCATTTTAAAACAATGATGATGACCAAGTTCTGTCCTATAATCGATTTGTTCAAAAAACAGAAAAACTATTCCATTAATAGATGTCATGTGGCTGTATATGGAATAACCCAACATACATGTCTGGAGGAATTCACTGGCAACCATCAAAACATCAAAATATTACATTTTGACAATTTGTCTCCAAAATCAGTGCTGATTTATGAAGCTGTTTTTGTAGATACATGTTTGGTTTCTTTTAAAAGGGGTTTTTAGTGTTTTTTTTAACTAATGGGTGTTTATTTTATTTTATGCCTGTGCTTTTTGGCATGGAACTGTACAAAAAAATGTATGGAAGCATATAGCATACTTTTTATTTATTTCAATAAGAGATTCTGTGCCAAGTTAGGGCAAAGCTGCTTTCTATTAAAATGATAGGATGTCTGTTTAGGGTTGTATTTTTTTGCTGATTCCAACACGGAAAACATGCCTAAATTAAGGCCAAAAAACTCTGTGTGAATGGGTCCTTACAGTTTAGCATTGTTATTTATGCATATCATATAAAATGTAGCAATTCTTTTGTCTTGACAGGGAATGAGTTAAAAAAAAACAATGCCAATAAATGTTTATTTGACTTTCTCAATGGGTTTTAATGGCTTTTGTGACATGATATTAAGCTGTGACATAATATCACTGTTGTTAGAAACTGCTTCATATCTAATACTTCCCTACAGTGTCCAAATAATACTACAAAATAGTGCCCACAAACAAGCACCATATAGTTATAAAATAATGTAAGCAACACTGATATATAATAGGTAGTTTAAAGGAAATGTATCATATGTCATTATTTTCTGATTGAATATTTATTTATTCGATATCCTCAACATGATTAGGGAGTTGACCATCTTGTCTGAGATATTCTTAACACCTTTTAGAAAGCATTACCAAAGTTGTTGTTTACGGCAGCCCCGTAGGTCCTAGACACAATGGTCTAGATGGGACCTCATTGACTTCTATGGGAGAGTTTTCTATGCATGCTAAGTGCCCTCTGCAGAGGTCATTGTACAAGAAAAGAACAGATAAGCTCTGACAATCACCTATTGTAATGGTGGATCCTGTCTTATCTACATACAGAGGTGATATTAAAGACAGGAATAGATTGACAGATAAGCAGGTAACCGCCATAAAGTGATCTGTACAGACCAATAAGCACCTAGAATTAGATGATTTCTCAACAGCAGCAGAAATCCATACACCGTATATCACTGACAAGCCAGTGCTGTAGGGGAATGATGATTTTAAGAAGCAGTACTAACATGAACTTTGGATAGCTTTTTAAGTTGCAAAAAAACATAATTCATTAATAAAGTATATTACAAAAATTATTTTGGGACTATTTAGGAAGAGTGTGAAAGCAACTTGTTTAACCGCTCCAGGACCGCCTAACGCACGGATGCGTACGGCGGGCAGGTTATTCTGGATGGACGCATCGGTGCGTCATCTCGCAAGACACGAGATGACGAGCTGATGCCGCCGCGCATGCGCAGTGCGCGGTGGTAAAAGTTTTAGAAGGAGTTGGTCATCAGCCTGCCAGCCAATGATCATCGCTGGCAGGCTGATGACTTTTAATAAATTGAATCAAAAGCCATCTAACACATTATATTTATAAATGTAATGTGTTAAATGGCTTCTGTGCTCTCTGCTGGGTCCTTTTCGTCGGTTGGACCCTGCAGAGAGCACATGTAACAGTGAGTACACCAAACACTATACACTTAGTCCCAGATCACCCCCCCATCACCCCAATTAACCCCTTGATCACCCCTTTTAATCACCTGTCAATCACTAGTGAAAGGGAAAAAAGTGATCAGTGTAAACTGCCACTTTTTTTTTCACCAGTATTGACTGTTAGGTTTAGTTTAGGCCTTTTTGGTAGGTAGTTAGCTTCCGTTAGCACCCAGCCCACCACACCGCAGTCACTGATTCGCTGATTAGCATAGCGCTAATCAGCATTTGTACTTTTATAGTATCTGTAAGTGATCAGAACTGATCACAGTCAGATCTATAATAGTATTAGTGTCACCTTAGTTCGCCCAACACCCAAAACGCAGTGTTTGCCCGATCAGGCCTGATCGGTCGCCCAAACGTGCGTTCACCCACGCCCACCCCGCCGCAGTGACAAAAATTTTTTGTCACAAGTTAGTGGAATATGAGACTTTGTAAAAAAAAAAAAATTCCATTTCCGCTCACTTGTGACAAAAAATAAAAACTTCCATGAACTCACTATGCCCATCAACGAATACCTTAGGGTATGTACTTTCCGAAATGGGGTCATTTGTGGGGTGTTTCTACTGTCTGGGCATTGTAGTGCCTCAGGAAACATGATTGGTGCTCAGAAAGTCAAAGTGTGGAAATTCACTTTTTTGCACCATAGTTTGTAAACGCTATAACTTTTACCCAAACCAATAAACATACACTTATTGCATTTTTTTTATCAAAAACATGTAGAACAATAAATTCAGAGAAAAAATTATATAGAAATGTAGTTTTATTTTAAAAACAGAAAGTGAAAAATTTCATTTTTTGGCAAAAAAATCTGTAATTTTTGATTAATATCAAAAAAGTTAAAATGTCAGCAACAATGAAATACCGCCAAATGAAAGCTCTATTAGTGAGAAGAAAAGGAGGTAAAATTCATTTGGACGGTAAGTTGTATGACGGAGCAATAAACCGTGAAAGTAGTGTAGTACAGAATTGTAAAAAGTGGCCTGGTCATTAAGGGTGTTTAAGCTAGGGGGGCTGAGGTGGTTAAAAGTTTAAGGTTTCCTTTTTGGGTCCATTCACACGTCCGTAATTTGGGTCTGTATCCTCTTCCGCCATTTGCTGACCAATTCACTTTCAATGGGGCTGGAACGGATGCAGATCCGCATTTTCGGGATACGCATCTGTTTTTTTGGGATCCGTTTTTCCTGGATCTGCAAATCCGTTCCGGAAAAAAACAGAAAATGTCCTATTCTTGTCCGCAATTGCAGAAAAGGCATTTTCTGTTATAGTGCTGGCTATGTGCGGTCTGCAAATTGTGAATCAAACATTGCCGGTGTCAATGTTTTGCGTATCCGCAAAACACTTACGAATGTGTGAATGGACCCTTAAGGTTCTTTTTAATCTGAAGTGATAAAGGCCTTGGTTGTCTATAGTAGTGAGGGGTTAATGGAGAAGATATTTTTACACACCTCTTTCGGGGTATATTGAGTAGAAAAGAGAGTCCTCTGGGAGTATGTGAGGGAATGTGATCCTAAGCTGCTATCCCGTAAAATTGCTCCTTGTTAATGTTAGTCTCTGCTGCAAATGATGTTTGCCTAACAATAGGAGTAGACCTACTATACATATATAGTAGAGAAAAAAAACAAAAAACTATGTAATCCAGATAAGGTGATATTTGAACAAGGAGGAATGTTTAGGTTTTTGAGCAATGGCAATGATACAGAATGTCTGGCAGAATGAAAAAACAAAAAAAAAAAACATTGGGGGATATTCATCAAAACTGGTGCAGAGGTAAACTGGTTTAGTTGCCCATAGTAACCAATTAGATTAATCCTTTCATTTTCCAAAGGAGCACTGACACATGAAAGCTTGACTCTAATTGATATGGGCAGTTTTGAAAGATTTCTCCATTGTCACATTTTCAGAGAGTTTTGTTAGTTTAATATCTTGTTATTTCCAATACTTTGAATCCTATATCCAACTTCCAATAAAAAAGCGACACAAGCTGAGATGTCGCTCACATGTCCATCACTTTTACGGGTATTGCAACTACTAGTGTCAAGCTGAACAGTCGGAAATAGAGAGAGGGATAAAGTCATTTATATGGTGGCTGCCTTATCAGTGGCTTCCACAATACAATATCTAAATGCTCATCTATGCAAAAGCAGATAAACTACAGATAGCAGTTATTCTCAAGTGAATCCATTTCCTAGACTATCTATCTTTCCTTATTTTCTCAAGAAATATAATTTGGTACACTACATGTGCTATCGGTATCACAGAATGTTTCTAAGCACTGTTAACAGTATATATTGCAATGATTAAAATAGACTGCACAGCGGGATACCGTTAAAATTTCCATGAAAAATACAGACATGGTAACAACAGTAAAAATATTCAAATATATAATATAAGGAAAGTTCAGCAAAAATGGCAACATACTTCAGGTTAAGGAGATCCCCTTTTTAAAGGAGAATAACAAAGCCTGTCACTAGAATTGTATGTTCATGGAATTCTGTAAAAAAAAAAAATGAAAAGGAAAATTCTTATACCAAGAAACCAACTCTTTCTGGGTAACTACTTTTAATAGAGCTCAGCAATGATAATTTGCTTCAATGCCTGAGAGACCTTAGATGAGGTATTATTTATCCTTATGGACGGCACTGAGTATTCATGAGGAGTATCATTAGCCAGTCAATGCTCCTCTGGGTTTCTGCAACCATCGATTTCAAAAAAACTTGGTATACACATCCCTTGCTACCTGGAAAGAAATCTTGTGGTGGTCGGTCACAGATCTCTAAAATGTACCATTCCTGAGATATTCCCAAAAAATTACCTGCATTAGCCAATATAAGCCTGCAAGTCTTTCTCTTCATAGCCCCACTGCCACACACATGGTCACTTGTCCCTTATTAGCCAATAGAACCTCGCAGGCCCTTAGTCTCCACATACACACAGTTTTACTCCAGGTTTCCACAACAACCCAGCCATTTTTCTTTACCACTGTAGGTCAGCTTTTGGCTAGGGCTCCACGACGACATGTGTCGCATGACAATAAGTCACACGACACATATGGCACAACTACACTGCTACATGTGTCACGCGACAATGATGTCGCACCAATGTCGCGCAACAATTTTTAAAATTTTGGTCCATGAATTGATTTTTTGCAACTGTCATGTTGCAGCATGTCACATGTCGCAGTGTGATATCATAGCCTATCATTATAGAAATTGTTCAAACAAAATGTTGAGCGATGCTTGTCATCATGTGGCCCTAGCATTAAAGGGGCAGGGCACTGTGGAGTCCACTGTCAAATGGGTGGGCACTGTGGAGGTCACTGTTAAAGAGGCGTTTACTGTGGATGTTACTGTTAAGGGGGCAGGGGCTACTATTAAAGAGGCTACTGCTGTGGGGGTCACTGTTAAGGCAGACTTCTCCAGACTTACCCTACAAATTCATTGAGGGTAGTCAGGGAGGGGTGGGGAGCATGGGACAGGTTTATTATAGTCTCCTGTATTTGTCCTGCACTAATATCTTCACTGTCTGCCTGGCTACTAGCTGTGAGATGCAGAGGCAGGAGAGGAAGAAGATTGCAGGCTCTGAGTCAGCCTGTATGCACAGAAGTGAAGCCAGATGAGGGTTGTAGGGAGACTTAGTAACCCCCAATCTTGTGTAAGCCACTGTGGTCATGTTGTTGAGAGGGCAGGAGCTTGGGAAGATGGGGAGGTAATCCATTCAAGGGCAGAGTACAGTTTTGACTTACAAGCAGAGAAAAGTAGCTGTTATTCTATAGGAGACTGGGACTGGCAGGTAGGACCTCTGTTCTGAGCAGAGTAACAGGCTACTTTCCCTAATAAAAATTAAGTGGGCTGGACCCAATCAGAAGTAAGTAGGGGTTGGGCGCCCCTTCTAACCCTGCTAGGTCTTGAAGAGGAGACAGGATAAGTGAAGGCTGTATAAACAAATAGCAGAGCATTAAAAAATTAATCTCTTCTCTTCTCAGTTGCTGGCTGGAGGTTTGGGGCACTATGCTAATAATCAGGGGCACAGGCCCCTGATTTAAATGCCTAGTAGTGCCTCTAATTATTGCTATGGACAGTGTATAATTACTAATTGGAATTGTGTACATATTGTTTTCTAAGATGGACTCAAGTGGCATGTGACTATAAATTCAGCTTCTTTTGGAATGTTGTATTCTTGAAATTACACACGTCAGTGAGTGAACACTGCTATGCTTCAATTTCCAGCCTTACAGACTTTCTCAATAAATATCTTGGAAGCTTTGCCTTATCCACTGCTGTAAAATATAATGGGCAATAAAATCACTAATGAGTATGATCATGCTGAGAGCTGATGGTGCTGTAGTAGATTTATACTGTAGATGCATTGAATTAGCTTTTCCATAAAGTTGCACCTTGATGTTTTGCTTTAGGGCTTGTTAACTGCAGACTAAAAGCAGAATTTACTAATCCGTAAATGGCCCGCCAGCAAAACTTTCCAGGCACAGAGTTGGTTAGTTTAGCAGATTTAGAAGAAACTTAATCCAAAAATAATCCAAGTAGTTAATAACAACAATCAATATGATGCAAGAGTGCAAAAGAGTAACAGATATGCAGGAGTCTTTCTGTATAGCTATAATACACGTCTTCTGCTTTGCATACTTTAATCTATTGCCTTAAAAGGGGTTATCCCAGAGGCGTAGCTATAGGGGTCACAGCAGTCACAATAGCGACCAGGCCCCTAAGTCAGAGGGGCCCACGGGGCCCCCCAGGAGAGACGGAGTCCCAGTAAACAATGAAAGCGCTGCTTCAGCACTGTCTGCAGCGCTAGAGTGATATATATACAATACCGGCTAAGTAAGTTCACATAGGTGGGGGCGGTGGCAGAGCGTGTGTGTGTGCAGGAAAATCCAGGAGAGGCAGTGGTCCTGCTCCCTTTGTTCATGTGCAGAGTTGTAAGCCGGATGTGGAGGTGGAGCTGTGCGCGCCTGTTGTAGGGAATAAGAGAGCCGGGTGGGTAGTAATGGGGACTGACTTGGAGATAGCAGTATAGCAGCCAGCATGAGCTTAAAGGTCTCCAGTGGAGCGGAGACCTGACTGATTTGGAAGGGCCGGCCACTCCTGCTACAGGCTGGTAGGCAGGCAGGGCCAGGGTCCCATGACCTCGTTGCTAGTAGTCTGTGTATAAAGTGGCCAGTTTCTACTGGGACTGGGTAATACTCACTGTGTGAGTGACACTGCTGTAATGTGGCTTTACAGTATGTCACCTCAGCTTGGGGGGTACAATGCCACTACCTTGCCTTCTGATGTATCCCTGTTTTAGAATTGACTTAAAGTGTCAACTACATTCACATGGCTGTGGTGTCACGGGCATTACAGCCTCATAGCCATGTTAAGGTAGCAGTCTAACTTTAAAGGGGTTGTCTCATCATAGTCAATGGGGGCAAATTACTAGGATATGCTTCCATTGACTTATAGGTGCTGTTTCCACCGCTGGGACCCGCACCTATATCAAGAACGGAGCCCCGCAAGGTGGTGGCTGGAGGACTCCGGTCCAGTCACCACCAAGTCGGCTCCCCATAGAAGTGAATTGAAGCATACAACGCATGACCGGCCACCGCTCCCATTCACTTTCATGGGCTTGCTGGAAATAGACAAGCCAGCGCTCGGCTATTTTCACAGGCCCCATAGCAAATTAATGGAGGGCAGCTTTGCAGGCACTTATTGGATTAAAATATATTTTCTCAGTGAAACTTTAGTTCTGCCATTGGGCATGGTGGGCGTGCAGAGGTCTGGTGGTGTTAGGAAATGGTATTGAGGGTAGGGGGGCCCAAACTGAACTCTTGCACTAGAGCCCATGAGCCTATAGCTACGCCCCTGGGTTATCCCATGACTAATGTAAGAAATTAAAATGAGACATTATACAGTACATGACAACCTCTTTCTAACAAAGCTATAACCAGCCCTGTACCTCACATGGATCCAGAGATCTCCCCATTCATTGCTCAGCTAGATTTATATCAAGCTGACAGCTTGAGGGGAGTCAATCAAGAGAAGAACCAGCAATCACTGGTGGATGAATTTTGTCGGTTTATTGCCACATATCAGTGAAATATCTACGCGTTTCGACTCATGCAGGAGTCTTTGTCAAGTAGCTACTTGACAAAGACTCCTGCGTGAGTCGAAACGCATATATATTTAACTGATATGTGACAATAAACCCACAAAATTCATCCACCAGTGAGTGCCGGTCCTTCTCTTGATTGTATCTTCATGCAGATTGCCGACCGCGGACACGTGCACCACAACATAACCGGACTGCCGACAGTGCTACTTCACCATTAGCTTGAGGGGAGTGTCTTTTTTGCTGCAGCTCAGGAGACTTTTCCATGCTCTCCCTATCACAGCTCAGGAAGCATTTGAAGGATGAAACTGAGCATTTTCGGCCATCTCAGTGAGCAGGACAAAGAAATAAGAAAAGAAAGAAACAAACAAACAGCAGGTGGTGCTAAACAGATACATTTTATTGAATAACTCAGTGGCTATGCCTAATTTTTAATTGCATGAAATTACAAAAGTATTGAGATCTAGGTGCTGGTTTGAAATGTAGAATATTTTTCGTGGGACAACCCCTTTAAAGGCTATGTACACCTTCAGGGGCAATTTTTATTGATTGCATTTTGCTAATTTTAGGCTATAATCATTTTTCAATTGGTCTTTATTAAAATATTGATACATTTTGTTACAAAGGATAAACTGTTTTTCTAGCTCTGTGAATACTTTTTCTTTCATATTGTGCTGGTCATCTAAATTACTAAAAGGTCATAAACACTGATTTAAGCCACATTCTTATCAATAAGAACTATATGCTGTGTTTATAAGTCAGAGATCATGAATAAGGCTCCCCCCCAGCTGAGCTACCAGATGGAACAGTGTGAAAATTGAGAACATCCTACTAGATACATTAAAGCCTGCACAAAGACAGTGGCTCAACATTTTCAATAAAGCCCAATTAAAAAAAAGAGAATTTTTAGCTCAATTGGCTCCAAAGGTGTACGTAGCCATTAAAGGGGCTGTGCAAGAATGGAAGGGAATTGACAACTCCCTCATTTGGCCAGTAATGTCAGGGAAGCTGACTTACTTGATTCCCAGCACTGTCTCACAGCTTCTTCTCTTCCAGGCCTGGGCTGCTCCACTGGGCTCCCTCTCTAAAAACATCCTGTTTGACATTGCCACGGCCTAGAGATCAGTGAACCACACAAGATTTGTTTTGTTTGAAGTTTGCAATTTAAAAAAAATAAATTGTTTGGGCTCACATTGAATCATTGAACCTAAGAGAGAGAGACAGAGAGAGTACAACTTAGACAACTCATATATATTGTTGAGAAACACATATATGCTCTCTCTTTTTCTTTTTCTTGTTGGTTTGCCCTAAACAAATTACAAAACATTCGGATTTGACTGAATCCAAAGATTTTGTGAAGTTTGGACCAAATTCTGAACCGGCAGAACCAGCCTCACCTCAGCCAGTCACTGGTCGTGACGGAGAATCCTCTTGCATCATGTGGCCACATGTCATGATGTTAGGGGAGCCGATCAGCTCCTTAGACAATAATTGGCTCCAGATATGCCAAAATGGATGTTTAGATCATAGGAGAAAAATGGAGATAAGAACCTTTTTCCGGCGCTGCCAAGGATGACGGAATGATGCGTTGTCTTTTCAAAGGTACTTTATTCGTCTACGCGTTTCAGGGGTGAAAGTCCCCCCGTCTTCAGGACAGTAATACATGCAATAAAAATGGATGTTTACATCGAGAGAGGCCAACGGAGCATCTCAGGCCGAAAGGAGAAAGAGTGGGGAGCCGGCACAGTGAAGTAGGTAAGCTTCCCTTTACAGGTCCTGCCAAGTGGGAGAGGATCCCACCACCTCACTCTCCATTCCTGCACAATCCCTTTAAGGTCACTGCTTTGTGTTTGTTTTTTTCCATCTCTTTGGCTGTTCTTGCACTGCATCATTTGTTGATGCAACTTCTCCTCTTCTCTTGCTGTTAGGGATCCACTTGGATCAATTTCCATCTCAGTGTCTGGTACTGTCATAACCCCTACACACTCTTGAACACTGTTTTACACTGAGCTTGCCTTCACCCCCTCTATTAAATAATTTGCCTACTTATACCACCTGTACCTCATAGATCTCTAAAATATGTTTTTTGTTTTGTTTTTTACTGTGGAAACAACAAAAACTCTAATTGTATCCCTGATGCATTCCCACCTTGATTACTCTAACAACTTCCCTTCACTAAATTCTTCCCTCTCCCATCAACTCTTAATGCAGCCTACAGGCTCATCTATCTGTCCAACCGCCACACTGATGCCTCTAGCCTTTGCCAGTCACTGCACTGATTGCCCATATGGAATAGAATTCAATATAAACGTATTACTGTCACCCAAAAAATTCTCCAAAGTCCATCACTTACCTTCATCTCCTCCTTCATCTATAGCTAGCACCGTACACATACTTTCTACCCTGCCAATGATTTAAAACTAACATCCTCCATAATCTAAACCTCTCACTCTGATTTCTCAATATTAATTCCCAACTCCCACAATTTTAGGCTCATCTTAAAAACATGTCTTTAGGGTAGCCTATCATATTCCCAAATCTAACTCCTCTCCATTCACCTCCAATTTTATTGATAACACCCCATCCACTTAAAAGCACCACATATACTCCCTGGTGACTAGTTCATGCAGCTTTATATCTACTTCCCTATTTCATTAAAATAGGTGAACCATTGTACAAAGATTGTATCATACCGTAAATTAAAAGCTCTTGTGAGCAGATTCCTCTCTCCTAGTGTTATATTTGTTTGTTACTGTGTAATGTCTGATGTTGGAATATATTGGTGCTATTTAAATAAAGATTCTTCTTATTACTATTGGGCAAGTGGGAAAATATTCATGGTCTACCTCTAAGCCAATATAAAATAACTATTGTATCTAAATTTTTATAAATATTTTTAATCTAAACATTTTCAAAAATATGTTCTGATGAATGAATTAATCATTGTTTATAGTAGCTAGGCCACCAGATTTCACAGAGTTAATAATAAAATGCAAATGCTTATAGTCACCACAAGAGGGAGCTTAGTAATTTACAGCGCATGGCTTGTATTAAGCTCAATAATAGCTCCATATACAGAAAGCTCCTATTCTCTAGGTCCTAACATATAGACGCAGAGATACGTAAGTAATGTCCCCACAGTTTTTTTCCCCCTATAGATAACCATATATTTTTATGAATTTAGAAGTAGTATTGAACGAATGAAAGGTGTCTGGACAACTATTATTATGAGAACATTAAGCCAGAAGAGAGGGAAGAGAGCATGGAAGTTACTCAGCATGTTAGTTCATCACTAAATTCAGGAGAGGGTGGATCAGAAAGATAAAGAAAAGAGGGGCACTACCACAGAGGAAATGCAATGTGTGTGTGTGTATATATATATATATATATATATATATATATATATATTTGCAAGTTTTCCCACCTACAAAGAATGGAGAGGTCTGTAATTTTTATCATAGGTACACTTCAACTGTGAGGGACAGAATCTAAAAAAAAAAAAAAAAAAAGAAAATTACATTGTATGATTTTTACATTATTAATTTGTATTTTAATGCATGAAAAAGGTATTTGATACACGAGAAAAACAATGTAATATTTGGTACAGAAACCGTTGTTTGCAATTACAAAGGTCAGACTTTTCCGGTAGTTCTTGAGCAAGTTTGCACGCACTGCAGCAGGGATTTGGTCCCACTCCTCCATATAGATATTCTCTAGATCTTTTAGGTTTCGGGGTTGTCACTGAGCTACATTGAGTTTAAGCTCCCTCCAAAGATTTTTCAATTGAGTTTAGGTCTGGAGATGGGCTAGGCCACTCCAGGACCTTTAAATGCTTCTTACAGAGTCATTCCTTAGTTTCCCTGTCTGTGTGTTTCGGGTCATTGTCATGCTTGAAGACCCAGCCACGACCTATCTTCAATGCTCTTACTGAGGGAAGGAGGTTGTTGTAATTAACTGCCTGAATGAAGTACGTTTAAAAATTACGTTTTATTAATGCTGTATGTTAAAATTGGTTCTCCACTAAAATAAACAGATCAGGCTGGTGGTGCGAGTTGGAGTCTGGAATTTGTATGAATATATCCAGCTTAACCACTTCAGCCCCCCTAGCTTAAACACCCTTAATGACCAGGCCACTTTTTACAAATTCCGCACTACATTACTTTCACCGTTTATTGCTCCGTCATACAACTTACCACCCAAATGAATTTTACCTCCTTTTCTTCTCACTAATAGAGCTTTCATTTGGTGGTATTTCATTGCTGCTGACATTTTTACATTTTTTGCTATTAATCAAAAATGAACTAAATTTTTGCAAAAAAATGACATTTTTCACTTTCTAAATTTTTTTTAAAAAAACTACATTTCTATATAAATTTTTCTCTAAATGTATTGTTCTACATGTCTTTGATAAAAAAAAGTCCAATAAGTGTATATTTATTGGTTTGGGTAAAAGTTATAGCGTTTACAAACTATGGTGCAAAAAAGTGAATTTCGGCATTTTGAAGCAGCTTTGACTTTCTGAGCACCTGTCATGTTTCTTCAGGTGCTAGAATGTCAGGAAAGTATAAATACCCCCAAATGACACCATTTTAGAAAGAAGACACCCCAAAGTATTCGCGGAGGGGCATGGTGAGTTCATGTATCATTTCATTTTTTTTCACAAGTTAGCGGAAAATGACACTTTCTGAGAAAAAAAAAAAAAAAAAAAGTTTCAATTTCTGCTAACTTCTGTCAAAAAAAAAAGAAATCTCAGACAGACTCACTATGCCCCTCAGTGAATACCTCGGGGTGTCTACTTTCCGAAATGGGGTCATTTGTGGGGTGTGTTTACTGTTCTGGCATTTTGGGCGGGGCTAAATTGTGAGCCGCCATGTAAAACCTAAAGGTACTCATTGGAATTTGGGCCCCTTTGCGCACCCAGGCTGCAAAAAAGTGTCACTTATGTGGTATCGCCGTACTCAGGAGAAGTAGGGCAATGTGTTTTGGGGTGTATTTTTACACCCTCGTTTCCTTTTTTGAATATCTGAACTCAGTATGTGAGGGCTTGAAATTTACCATGACCAGCGATAGGAACCAGGTCAGCTTTTTGGATACAGTGATCATCAAGGATGATAATGGCATCCTCTCTAGTGATCTTTACAGAAAAACCACTGATAGGAATAGCACTCTCTTTTACACCAGTGCTCATCCTCCTTCTTTAAAAAAAGCAATACCAAAATCACAGTTCCAACGTGTACACCGCATTGTGACGGACCCTGAACAATTGAATTTTAGAATGGAGGAGATGACCACTAGGTTTGAGGAGAGAGGCTATCCTAGATCTATTCTTGATAAGGTCAAAAAGGATCTATGCTCCCGGCCTGAGAGGGATGTTATTGCAGATAAAAAAGCACCAAGGATTGCTTTCATACATAAATTCCACGCCTTCAATAGGGGTTTTGACAATATAGTACGTAAGCATTGGCACCTGCTCACCAAGGCATATCCATTGGTGGAGGAATTCAAATCTCCGCCATTGATTTGTAATAAACGGAATCCTAACTATAGGGATCAATTGGTACGGGCTGATTTAGGTAGTGGTATAACAACATTAAGACAAAGTACTTTGTTGAGTCAGAAAAAAGGCCCATTTCCGTGCCTACGTTGTTTGCAGTGTTCGCACATTATTAAAGGGTCGCAGGTGCTTCACCCACATACAGGAAAACCGTTCAATATCACCGGTTATTTTACCTGTGATTCTAGTAATGTAATCTATACTATTAAGTGCCCCTGTGGGTTACTTTATGTGGGTGAAACAATGCAGACGATTAGGGATAGGATCTGCAAGCATAAGTCTACAATTAAAACAAAAAATTTGTTATTACCATTACCTAATCATTTTGAGAAATATAAGCATAATATTGCACAGTTAAAATTTCAGGTGCTTGAGCAGGTCAAAATGCCGAGAAGGGGTGGTGATATCAAGAGGCTTCTGCTCCGTAGGGAAGCTTTCTGGATACTTTGCATCCGCATGGATTGAATCGCGAATATGAAATAACTAGATTGTAACCCTAGCCACAAATGGTTAAAAAGTTTATGTTCTATAACTTATGAATATAATTGCAAAAGACTTGTATGGTGATATTCTGCTTTCATTTAATTATTTCTACAGATGTCTTCTGTGAATTAAGAACGGATGGTAACATGTTTAATTAATCTGTTTGTTTACTTTGAAAGTGAAACAATGTTTTCAATTGGATGTTTTTCCTGTCACTCATTGTTGGCGTCTGACGTCACCTTGCCTTTATATATGTGCTTAACATTGATTCCTGTGACCTGCTGAGAAAGGCTATTTGCCGAAACGCGCGTCCAGGATAACGTTATATTATCCAGATATTTGAACAAACTACAGAATAAACTACAACAAAGTTACGATTGCTGGGATTTGTTTCTTATTACTGTGGAGAAGGCTCCTTCCCGTGCAACGCCGCAGATCGAGTGCTGACTGATTCCTGTTACACTCCAATATACTGACACCCACTACATGTAAATCCCTATAATTATTGGGATGTAGGTGCAGTCACTTGGCAGTCTAGTTATTGATAAATCTCCCTTAAATATACATATTGATTTATGCCCTCAGATTAATGGGCTCAACATAAATATACATGACATAGGTGGCGCTCAGCGTTGTTCACATAAATTGTGTGTCACTGATAGGAGCGCTCTCGTTCACTCGACGCATTTCTTTACCGCTATACTGCGGTTGTTGAGGAGCAGTTAAAGAGCACTACTCTATTAAAACCACACACCTAGTGATGAGTGTGTGGTTAAGGAACATGGCGCTGCACACCTCTGATAATGTGAATGCAGCAAGGACATAGGTTATAATTTGAACACATAGACCACAGTGCTGCACACCTCTGATGGATTGCGTGCAGCAACAAAGTTGGTAGTGTGTTTAGTTATTTATAGCGCTGCACGCCTCTGATATCGTGCGTGAAGCATATTCAAGCCTCCAGGATATGATAGCCATAGCGAGGGCGATCCTCGCGCTGTTTAAATGGAGAACTCGCCACCCCCATCACCGCCCAGCCTCCAGACCAGGAGCCAATGAGGCGCTTTTGTAGAAAATACCACGCCTCCTCCTGTCATAATACACATGCTATCGGCGTGTGGGGTATATATGTAATCATGATGAATGCTTGAGAGACCTATAGTCTCATAAGGGACACCTCAATTTAGGTATCAACCAAATACATGTCGTAGATCCAGTTAGAAATGTTAAAACGCAGGGGTCTCAGAACAGGTAAGCAGTGATCATCCAAAAAATATATAGGTGATGTAAAGGATATTAGGGTGGTCACTTCAAGCGCATCCAGGGGTGGGATTGATAGTTGTCAAATGCATAATTCAACAATCCCTACCAGTATCATTGCATAGTGAGGGGGACATCCATTCAGAAATATTCCCACACAACCACATATGTTGCGTTCCAATGCGGTAATTCCAGTCTGAATGACGTTCTAAAACGGAGGAGTATCACAGTTGTTGAATTACAGGTCATAGTCATGTGAAGGAAGGGGCGTGCTCCTTCAAATGAAGCAAGCATAAGATATTGAATCATTAAGGCCTTTAGGTTTAATGGTGTCAAGAGTAAAAGTCCATTGGGCCTCTTTTCTCAGGAGTATGATATTAATGTTCCCCCCTCTGGGTGATTCCCTCACATGTTCTATGCCCTGAAACATAATGCAGTTGTTTTCTGTGTGGTGGTTTATGGCAACGTGTTGTGCGATAGGAGTATCACCACAATTGTTGGTTTTCAGTAAGTGTTCCCCTATGTGTCTTCTAAATTCACGTTTAGTCTTGCCCACATATTGCAGGCCACAAACACATGTTGCCAAGTATACCACTCCCACAGTTTTGCAGTTTACGAAAGATTTGATGTCATAACTCCGGCCAGTGGTCATACCTATAAACTGACCTCCTTTCTTAATAGCCTTACAGGCAACACAGTTGCCACATCTGTAAGTGCCATTCGTTTTTTTCGAGGTAAGCCATGTCTCACTGGTCGGAGAGTTAAACATACTGTGGACCAGTCTGTCCCTTATATTGTATCCACGACGATAGGTCACCCGAAGGTATTAACCCACCAACTCGCTAACAACTGGGTCGGATCTTAAAATGTCCCAGTGTTCTTTGAGAAGTGCCTGAACCTCTCTGTGTGTGGTATCATAGGTCCCTATGATCCGCACCTGAACCTCATCCGACATCTTCTTTTTCGGATGTAGGAGGTCCTCCCTTTCACATGCGGCCACATGGAGGTAGCCCTTTTTGAGGGGTGCTCTCGGATACCCTCTCTCAAGAAATCTCCTTTGGAGATCACGTGCCGAGTCCTCAAAGTCTGACCATTCGGAGCAGTTCCGTCTGGCCCTTAGATACTACCCCTTAAGAATCCCTCTCTTGAGTGGGTATGGATGGCTACTATCCCATCTCAAGAGGGCATTAGTGGCAGTGGGTTTCCGGAACATCCTCGTTTTCAGCTTTCTGGTTGAGTCAACCTTAATGGACAAATCCAGGAACGTGAGTCACGTTTCATCAATCTCTGATGTAAAGAACAGTCCCAGGGTGTTGATATTAAGCCTGGACACAAACCCCTTGAACTTATTTTTGGTTCCTTTCCACAGCATGAATATGTCATCTATGAACCTCATCCAAAGCAAAATGGATGAGCTCCATGGTTCTATCTCCTCATTGAACACAATAAATTTTTCCCACCAGCCCAGGTATAGGTTGGCGAAGGTTGGTGCACAGGGACTGCCCATCGCCAACACCCTGAGCTGGTGATAGATGACCCGGTCAAAGAGTCAAAGATGAACACATTCCGATATAGAATGAAGTCGAACAGTGTCATGACCAATGAATTGTGTTCTTTGAGGTGGGAGCCTCTTTCATTGAGGAATGTCTGTACAGCTTCACATCCCAGTTGATGTCGGATAGAGCTGTATAGCGCCTCTATGTCCAAACTGGCAAGATGGGTGTCTTTGTCACACTGGATGTCATTTAGTCTTCTTAAGGCATCCATCGAATCCCTCACGTAAGACGGAAGGCAGGTGACGAAAGGTCTAAGAATTCTGTCTACATATACGCTGATCCTCTCAGTGAGCCCACCAATCCCCGACACTATTGGCCTTCCTTTGAGGGGAACAGTACCCTTTTGAGTTTTGGGGATACTGTAGAAGGCCGGCAATGTCGGGCATGCAGGAAGCAGATATGTGTGTTCGTTCTCACTTATGAGGCTACATCTTCTTGCCAGGATGAGAATATCATTCAGTTCCCCTTCATAGGATTATTCTCTAACCTGGCATAGCAAGATCTATCATTCAGAATTCTTTTACACATATTCACATAACTCTCCACATCCAGACGGATCTATCTTCCTCAGAGTGTGATACTGACCCTGAGACGAATAAAGGGAGAGGTTTCAGAAACAGAGGAAGAGGCAGAGGCAGAGGAAGGAGTGGTGGTAGAGGTCGGTTTTTTGGTGGAGAACCAATTTTAACATACAGCATTAATAAAACGTAATTTTTAAACATACTTCATTCAGGCAGTTAATCACTATACAGATATTTGTACGTCTATTAATCTATCTATCTTGAGTTAATTTTTGCATATAATATAATATTAGAAGGAGGTTGTTGGCCAAAATATCGCGATACATGACCCCATCCATCCTCCCTTCAATACTGTGCAGTCGTCCTGCCCCCTTTACAGAAATGCACCCCCAAAGTACAAACCGGATTCCAAAAAAGTTGGGGCACTATACAAATCGTGAATAAAAACTGAATGCAATGATGTGGAGGTGCCAAATTCTAATATTTTATTCAGAATAGAACATAAATCACGAAACAAAAGTTTAAGTTGGGACAAGGCCATTTTCACCACTGTGTGACATCTCCCCTTCTTCTTACAACACTCAACAGACGTCTGGGGACCGAGGAGACCAGTTTCTCAAGTTTAGAAATAGGAATGCTCTCCCATTCTTGTCTAATACAGGCCTCTAACTGTTCAATCGTCTTGGGCCTTCTTTGTTGCACCTTCCTCTTTATGATGCGCCAAATGTTCTCTATAGGTGAAAGATCTGGACTGCAGACTGGCCATATCAGTACCCGGATCCTTCTCCTAAGCAGCCATGATGTTGTGATTGATGCAGAATGTGGTATGGCATTATCTTGTGGAAAAATGCAGGGTCTTCCCTGAAAGACATGACGTCTGGATGGGAGCATATGTTGTTCTAGAACCTGAATATATTTTTCTGCATTGATGGTGCCTTTCCAGACATGCAAGCTGCCCATGCCACACGCACTCATGCAACCCCATACCATCAGAGATGCAGGCTTCTGAACTGAGCGTTGATAACAACTTGGGTTGTCCTTGTCCTCTTTGGTCCGGATGACATGGCGTCCCAGATTTCCAAAAAGAACATTGAATCATGACTCGTCTGACCACAGAACAGTCTTCCATTTTGCCACACTCTATTTTAAATGATCCCTGGCCCAGTGAAAACGCCTGAGCTTGTGAATCTTGCTTAGAAATGGCTTCTTCTTTGCACTGTAGAGTTTCAGCTGGCAACGGCGGATGGCACGGTGGATTGTGTTCACTGACAATGGTTTCTGGAAGTTTTCCTGAGCCCATTCTGTGATTTCCTTTACAGTAGCATTCCTGTTTGTGGTGCAGTGTCGTTTAAGGGCCCGGAGATCACGGTCATCCAGTTTGGTTTTACGGCCTTGACCGTAACAGAGCACAGAGATTGTTCCAGATTCTCTGAATCTTCAGATGATGTTATGCACAGTTGATGATGATAGATGCAAAGTCTTTGCAATTTTTCGCTGGGTAACTCCTTTCTGATATTGCTCCACTATCTTTCGGCGCAGCATTGTGGGAATTGGTGATCCTCTACCCATCTTGGCTTCTGAGAGACACTGCCACTCTGAGAAGCTCATTTTATACCCAATCATGTTGCCAATTGACCTAATTAGTGTTAATTGGTCTTCCAGCTCTTCGTTATGCTCAAATTTACTTTTTCCAGCCTCTTATTGCTACTTGTCCCAACTTTTTGGGCATTTGTTGACAGCGTGAAATTTTTAATCAACATATTTTTCCTTTAAAATCATACATTTACTCGGATTAAACGTTTGATTTGTCATCTACGTTCTATTACAAATAAAATATTGACATTTGCCATCTTCACATCATTGCATTCAGTTTTTATTCACAATTTGTTTAGTGTCCCAACTTTTTTGGAATCCGGTTTGCATGATGTTTCCACCTCCATGCTTCACGGTTGAGACTCATCCTTCTTCTTCCTCCAAACATGGCGAGTGGAGTTGATACCAAGGTCATCTGACCACATGACCTTCTCCCATGCCTTCTCTGGATGGTCATTGATAAGCTTCAAATGGGCCTGGACATGTGCTGGCATGAGCAGGGGGACCTTGCGTGCCCTGTAGGATTTTATTCCATTATGGCGTAGTGTGTTGCAAATATTAATCTTTGAGACTGTGGTCCCAGCTCTCTTCAGGTCATTGACCGGGTCCGCTCGTGTAGTTCTGGGCTGATTCCTGACCTTTCTCAGAATCATCCTTACCCCTGGAGAAAAGATATTGCATGGAGCCCCATACTGAGAAAGTTGACAGTCATCTTCTGTTTTTTCCATTTTCTAATAATTGTGCCAATAGTTGTTGCCTTCTGACCAAGCTGCTTATATATTGTCCAGTAGCCCATCCCAGCCTTGTGCAGGTCTACAATTTTTTTACCTAGTGTCCTTAGACAGCTCTTTGGGCTTGGACATGGTGGAGAGGTTGGAGTGTGATTGATTGTGTGGACAGGTATCTTTTATACAGGCAACAAGTTGAAACAGGTTAAATTAATACAGGTAATGAGTGCAGAGTAGGAGGGCTTCTTAATGAAAAACAAACAGGTCTGTCAGAGCCAGAATTGTTGCTGGTTGGTAGATGATGAAATACTTATTTTATGCAATTAAATGTAAATTGATTTTTTTTTAAATCATACTATGTGATTTTGGGGATTTTTTGTTTTTTAGATTCTGTCTCACACAGTTGAAGTGTACCTACGATCAAAATTATAGACCTCTCCGTTCTTTTTAGGTAGGAGAACTAGAAAAATTGCCAGTGTATTAAATGCTTATTCCCCACTATATATATATATATATATATATATATATATATATATATATATATATATATATACCCTTACAATATTTTATTAAACATATAGTATATTGCAATATAAATTTATTTGAAATGCACTATGCATTGCTACTTTTTATGGCATAACCCTTTTAAGCAAAATTGTCAAAACAGTAGCAAAAAAATTGAATGCTATGCCACTTTAATAGTACAAGACACTGGGACCAATAGGATCCCATGGTTGATGATTCCAGATATATTCATAGGAAAGATGAAAAATATGTGAATATACTTACATGGACATACATGCAGATATGTCCACCCTTACCTTTGCTGAAATGTGTAAAATTCTTCATGAAAGTCAACACAATACCCCAACTATCTCACAAAACTCTTGACAGGCTGCAATTCATAACATAACCTTTGGGTAGCAGCACATAGACACTTATACGATAGATATCTCATGACAGAGTATTAGACAGTTATTTTTTTTTAAGAAGCTTGAGTCTTGTTCCATGTATCTCATGATATGTTGAGTATAGGTAAGGAAAGACATATCTGTATACACATATTAAAAATCAGCAGCCTCTTCCTACCCAGATATTATTTATATCTGCTTTTCCTTTATCTTTTTTTGACTTTTTTAGAACACTGATAATGATACCAGCTATCATCTTTAAATATCCAGTCTGCTAATAATATTTAAAATATTATGAAATGTGCATATAAAATATCTTTCAAATTCCAGAAAAACATGAAAAATGTAGAAAATGTATATTGATATTCATTAGAAAGGTTGTCAAATTAAACACAATTCAAAATAAATTTTATACATTTACATCTAATTTTAAAGTCATTATCGTTTAATGAATATCTGTTAATGGTAATCATAGCTTAATGACTATCAATGATAATTGTGTCTAAATAAATGACATTGACAATTGCAAATGAATCATAAGAATAACAGACATTTATAAAGCTTGTCAAGTATTTTACAAACAAGATTTTATTCATATTTATGATGCAATGGGGCATAACCAGACACTGGAGTCAGATGTTGAAGTTCTTCATAGATAAACCCACATTACATTTTATTATTACAGCATATTAGGCCTCTGCTATCTACTGCAGTTCTCCTCATCTTCCTATCCTATCTGACACCTCTGGCTGCCAGCTACAAACTTCAAAAAAGCATCTGCTACCCCCTGATAAACCGGATACTAGAGGAAGGGAATTCATTTTGGCGGGAGATTTGAAAAGTTACAATGAGATTTCAATATTCAATGCTCTCCGCTCCCCTCATTACTTTTCCCCCACCCCGCAAGATAAGAACTCTGATTTGGATAGTCAATGATAGTCAACTGGAAACCAATCCTGGTTCTCTAAAAATGTTGCATGGACATATTTTATTTTTAACACCGTGTGGGAATCACAGCCGAGCTGATGGGTATCCATTTCTTCATCTTCAACCGGGGCAGTAAGTTTTGTATTACTGGATTTTCTCCCATTTATTTTGCTCTTACTGATTGTTCCGCTCTCAAAACACTGACTATGTGTGGAGAGAAGCAGACAGGCTGCATCCATCGAGAATAGCAATCTAAAATGGCTGAAGACACTTCCTAAACCAAGAGTCACTTCCTGCCTGAGTTATTTGCATAACCTGGGTAAAGCTGACACTCACTTTTGCCACTAGACGGCAGTGATAAACTATACAACCTATATAGATAACTATAACTTAATTAGCCTATAAAAGTTGATTGTGTACATTATTTTTACTTTGTCTCATTTTATATCAGTTTTTTAAGCAGTACACTATTTTTTGTATAATATTCACTTTATAAGTCTGCCTTTTTTGCTCTAAAGAATCCATAGTCTAAACGTGCATTTGTGTGATCACTTGTGTGCAGAACATTTATACATGGCTTTAGTAGCGTTTCCAACTTATGTCAAAGTCGGTGGTGGCAGCTGTTGTTTGGGGTGTTGGGTCTGTGCATGTTTGGGGTTAATCTACACTCACTTTACGCCCAGAGTGAATGGCGTGTGCAGAGCTTGGAGGTAGTCTGGACCTTGGAAGAGCCATCCCTGGCCTTTGGATGCAGTAGTGTGTACGTGAAATTCACGGTCCCTGGTATTAGTGTAGTATGTTGATCAAGAGATCTGTATGATTGCTAGGCAGATCTGGTATATGACATTCCAGGCTTTTTTAAATTTGGGTCAAATTGTATCTTTAAAATAAAAAAGCTCGAACTTGATGAACGTAGGCTTTGTTTAATCAACTAACTATGAAAAAAATCTTTCGAGAACCTATTCTTTGTAAATCTGTGTTGCAGGTACTAGTGAAGTTTTGCCTATAGTCAATGAGGAATAGCCACCCAGGGCACACCAAAACTACCACTAATGGGACGTGCTACAGTTTTCATAAATGCACTTGCTTTTCAACTGTACTTTGTGCATAGGATTTTATAAAACTCCATAGACTGGAGTTTAATACCTGGCCATTATGACACTTTATTGCAACAGCTAAAATAAACAGACCTGCTCTGGGTTATGGCCTATCTATTTATCTATTTCCATTATCTTATTTAGGGGTTCCCACTTTTTTTCCCCAAATTCCAAAACAACAAACAGATAGATTAATAGGCTCCCTGTGAACCTAGTTCTTTTTTCAATTTTTACTTTGTTTCTTCATCCATGGAACACAAAACAATGTAAAAATTATATATCACAAACACGAAAACCCAAGTTCCTCAAACCCTCTGTATGCTTGCTGACTGCGGGAAATCTTAGGCCCAAGTTAATTAATCTTCTTAGATACAGTATCTAAGAATACAGCCCTATGACATTGCATGGGAATTAACAGTTTTTCTTTCTTTAGAATATAATGCTTTCTCATAGAGTATCACTAACACATGAAAAACTTTTTTTTTGTCTTTTTGCCAAATTGAATATAGTTGTAGTACATTCTGTAACAAACAACTTTAAAACAGTACAATTTTAGAAAAATGAACCAGTCAAACTAGAGATCTCTCAAAGGTTACAAACCAGTTGGTTGATAGTCAACCTAAGTGACTTGGCTCCATCCAGGTGCTCCACCACCATAAGCCAGTATTTGATTAGCTTTGGGCAACGTCAGTAAAAATAGATCAATATTGAGTTCTTATATTGGCATTTCGGGCGATCACTTGAATCCCTTAATCTCATATGTAACCTTTTGGAGGAGTAATGTACTTTATTAATAGAGATCACCAAAACAATTCTAAAACTGATTCAGTTCGGGAGAATTAAGGAAGAAGAGAGAAAGAGATGAAGAGAAAGAGAGAAAATCTGAGAGTTTTCAATTCAGGTTGAACTTATTTGGACTTAAATCGACTTGGATGGTCAACTGAATCAGACTCACACTGAATTTTAAGATATGCAATCATTTCTTATAATTGTAAACAATTGTGATAAGAGCGTAAATTTAACCAGGGGTGCACCTAGCCTTATTGCTGCCTGAGGCAAAAACTGAAATGGTGCCCCCCTCCCATGAAAATTTCTTGACCTAACCTCTTTGCCACAATGAAAGGACTCATTGCCCATTTTGCTGTCCTCCTCTTGACTCTACCTGGTGCTACCTGAGGCTATCACCTCATATGGCCTCATTGGTGGTGCAGCTCTGATTATAACTTATAGAGAATTCGACATGACATTGATTGTTAAACATCCGTATTATGTTACGAGAAAACAGCTGTTTCACCTGCAAACTGTACAGGATTGAGCATTTGGCCATGTGATTTTGCAGGTAAACATCATGCAACCATTTATTAGGCCCCTTTCACACAAGCGAGTTTTCCGCGCGTGTGCAATGCGTGACGTGAACGCATAGCATCCGCACTGAATCCTGACCCATTCATTTAAATGGATCTGTGTACATGAGCGTTTTTTTTCACGCATCACTTGTGCGTTGCGTGAAAATCGCAGCATGTTCTATATTTTGCGTTTTTCACGCATCCCTAGCCCCATAGAAGTGAATGGGGCTGCGTGAAAAACGCATTGCATCCGCAAGCAAGTGCGGGTGCGTTGCATTTTTCACTGATGGTTGCTAGGAGATGTTGTTTGTAAACCTTCAGTTTTTTATCACGCGCGTGAAAAACGCATCAAAACGCATTGCACCCGCGCGGAAAAAACTGAACAACTGAACGCAATCGCAGGCAAAACTGAATGGCTTTGCCTGTGAAATCGCACAGTTTTCACTGAATGCATCCGCAACGCATCCGGACCTAATCCGGACACGCTCGTCTGAAAGAGGCCTTAATCTTACATGCCATAGTTTTGAGCCACATCACAGCTGTGTAAGTGCCATGATAGAGATTAGATTGTGATCACCATGGAGGACATGATCTGATGTGTATTCTAATCTCTCTATAGTGTTGTGGCATATGTCTTTATTATATAAATATATATACCGCATTTTTCACCCTATAAGAGGCACTACCCCCCCCCCAAAAAAAAAAAGGGCGTGGGGAGGTAACAATGTGTCTTATGGGGCGAATGCTGCAATTTACAATGATACACGGCCGCCGCTATGTCGCACTGCGTGGTCGGCAGGTATATCAACTGAGAGGGAGGAGGGGCTGGGGGCCTGCATCTGGATTAGAAATGACAGCGGGGACTGGTGCAGTCCCTGTATTCTATTGCACCGGCCCCGCTTACTATTGTATAATCTTATCTAACCTGTATTTGATGTTAAGATATAATAATCATGTGTAATCCAGCTGTATTACTGACAACTAAGTTCAGTAGAGAGGAGAGAGGAGGGAGGAGGCAGGGCGGGCGGGTGGCACGTCACTCACTAAGTCATGCGCCTGCCCACTTTATGAATGAAGCAGGGGGCGCAGGCGCTCGACCTGGCCTGCCTACTCCCTCCTCTCTGCTACGGAACTTAGCTGTAAGTAAAACAGCTGGATTACACATGATTATTATATCTTAACAATGCCTACAGGTTAGATAAGATTATACAACAGTGAGCGAGGCCAGTGCATTAGAATACAAGGACTGGACCGGTCCCCGCTGTCATTTCTAATCCAGATGCCGGCCCCCACCCCTTGTATTGGGGGTCATTCACACTGCAGGGGCACTGTTATGGGGGATCTGTGGATGGCACATATCATAACATGCTATATATGTGTCATCCACAGATCCCTCCCATAGCAGTGTCATCCACAAATGCCCTCACCACAGTGCCATTCAGAGATCGCCATAACAGCGCCATCCAGAGATGCCCATAAGAGTGCCATCTAGAGATCCCCATAACAGTGCCATCCAGATATCTCCATAACAGTGTCATCCAAAGATCCCCATAACAGTGCCATCCAGAGATCCCCATAAAAGTGCCTTTCACAGATCCCCCATAACAGTGCCATCCACAGATTCCCAATATCAGTTGCATCCACAGATCCCCCATAACAGTGTGCCATCAACAGATCCCCCATAACAGTGTCATCCACAGATTCCCCATAACAGTGCCATCCACAGATTCCCAATATCAGTTGTATCCACAGAGCCCCCATAACAGTGTGTCATCCATAGATCCCTCATAATAGTGTCATCCACAGACCGCCATTAGTTCAAAACCCACCAAAAGCACACATTTTGGTTCAAAATATTTTTTTCTTATTTGACTCCTCAAAAACTCAGGTGTGTTTTATGGGCAGGTGTATATATATATATATATATATATATATATATATATATATATATAGCATAAGCGCATTTCTCAGAAAAAACAATAAATTGCTAGTGAATTTCATTCTCGCCACAGGAATAAAAATAAATATCTATCCCCTCAAACATGCAATCTCCTGGGTTACTCGCTGCTAAGCTAATAACTAATATTTTGCTGCCCTCCGGGGAACGTTGACACCCTATTAGAGGGTTGAGACTAATAAATCAATTTTTTTTTGTCTGTGCTGTATTAAATCTTCAAAACATCTTATAGTGTGAGAGCCAAACTCTGCTGTTCTGTTTGGATTATGAAAGCATATTGGCCATAAAGAACACAAACAGTTGTGAATGTCAGATTTGCTTTCCCAGCTAAAGTTTTGCCTTTACAAAGTTTAATATACTTTTTTGTTTAGAACAGATTTTTCCCCCTCAATGATAACTGCTCTTTATCTTATGAAACGTGTGAGGAATGTGTGGTGTGCTTTTTCCCCCCAAAGACAGACACTTATGTGACAAAATAAGTGTTCTGTAAATACAGCATATGTAAGAATACATCGGCATACACACATCTACATCTTTACCCCATGCTTTATAGTAACCTAAGTACATTTTTCAGTGATAAACGTTTAGCTGTTCAGAGTTAGGATACATCCACGAGGAAGTCAGGTGTAACAGATTGTTCATATTAGCATTGTGTTTGTAGCATCAGAAGAACAGAAATACAGAGAAAAAAAGAATAATTTTTAAACCCTATTTGTTTGAATGGATTATTTTGACCATGAGTTGTAACCAGTTTATGTCTGGAGAAAAAGTACTTTTTGTGCTGTCTACTGCCCTATTTTCTGGGGAAAAAAATAACAGAAATATGAGACAAGGAATAAGGATAATTCAATTTTCTTGTTTTTTAACATTTAAGTCAATGATGGACAGGAATGGAAGGTGGACCTTTTGAATCTGTCAGTCTCTTTAATCTTTTTCCATTTTTTACGGAAAAAAAAAAACGGAAAACACAAAATGGATGTGAACACACCCCAAAAGAGCAACTTATGCCTTAAATTAAAATTCAGTGGTGGAAATTTATCAAAACGGTTGGAAAAGTAAACTGGCTTAATTGCCTGTAACAACCAATCAGATTCCACCGTTCATTGTCTGAAGGAGTAGTACAACTTTAATATATAGATTTATGCAAGCATATGGACCTATGGCTTCAAATTCATACAGATTACAGGAAATGATCTAAGAGCATAGTGGAGATTTTATTCTTTACTGCTTTTATGCTTTAAAAATCCCTAAATAGCTATTAAATAAACTTGTCTATAGGATCTCATCTTGGAGATGAGCTGCATAATTGAGCCATGTACTGACCCATGAATGCTCTTAACTTAGTAGCTTACTGGAAAAGATAAGATCTTGAAAATGAAGGATACAACCTATACACAAGTACGTTCAATACCTATTTAAACATATTTAGTTCACATTAGACTCCTGTGTTAAGCTTTTAAAGCGATTGTCAGGCAACAGTACATTTTTCTATATGTGAAAAATAGGTAAAAGAAAAAAAAAAAAAAAAGGATTGCCGACCTCACCAATCCCCAGGTTGTAATAGTCTCCACTTAATGGTCCTGGCTTGATACATTAAAAAAAAAAAAAAAAATGGTAGGAGATGGTCTGTCTATCTTAACACAACGGGGGAGAAGATATAAATCTGCATGAGCCAGTCACCAGCTAATATCTGTAGTGCTTCTAAGTGCTTGGGGATGTGGTGGATACGGATAGATCAGGTTAGAGGAATAATTCTGAAGGGGGAGGGTAAATGGAGAAGGGTTGGGTTAGATTAGGGGGTGTGATAGCCTAACCGAAAATGTCTTCTGCACCAGGAGATAGAGGTGTCAGCATACAGACTTGAAGAAGGAGTCTTGTAATTCCGAAACACGTCGTCATCCCTTTACACAATAAAAGCTTTTTGCCTTAATTCACTGTGGTAACGACATTGCGCCAAGGGGTGTTGTAATCATGTGGGTCATCTCCACCTACACGTCCCCCTTTTTTTGTCACCATTACAGGAATTCACTAATGAGTTGGGAAAAAAAGATAATGACATGCAGAAGGCAGGATATGATGTGGGCAGTATGCAGTACTATGTTTTTTTTTTCTTATTATGTTACTAAACGGTAATAATGTAATTGTTTTGCATTGTCAGTAAATAATATACAGATGGAGCTGAATGTATGTCATCTAGAGTGTAGCTATTCTATGCCATCAGTTGGCATTGAAGTCTTCTAATGTCACATTTATTTCACATTCGCTGACTGGCCTAGGTTAGTATAGCACAATGAAGCACAAGTCCTCTAAATCTAATATGCTCCATCTGTATATACAAAATATACACAATGGTTAAATACTTCTAACTTATTATTATTATGCTATGAAAATATCAATGCAATCTGCTAATTCCCTGCTTCTTTCTCTCTTTTCAGGTATGTTCACAATGGTCTTTATCCTGATTATCCACTTCTGTTGTCCAACTCTACCTGCAAGCCTGTGTGTTTTTTTTAAAATAGTATGCTTATGAGTGCTTATGTCATATGTCTGTATGTCCTGACATGATACATTTATTGCCTTCTGATGTTTCACCATTTTGTGACTTTTTATGAATCAGACAGCTGGTATTAGGTGTGCTTTTATATTATTTGTGTTATTCTCAACTGTTTGAAGCTTTGGTAGCATCTCTGTTTCTGCATAGTGACACCTTATGTTTTATTTTATTTCATAAAATTTGCCTATAGTCCTTGAAGTAATATTTAAAAAAAGCTCTCCTTCCCACCATCTTTTGCTTTGTATTCCTAACTTTGTAAACATGCCATCCTTTTAATGCTTTTGTAAGAATTTCATCTCCTAAAGAGCATTTTCTTCCTAAAAATAATTAATAGTCATAATAGAAATCCCCCAAGCTTACTTCTTAAAACAAAGGAGATTGGCAACACAAAAACATTAGAGAGTCAAGTATGGACAAGATGACATCCTGGTTCATGAACCAAGACATAGCACACTAGAAATTGCAGTACTCCACATGTAGGAAAATTCCCATGTACAATGATGTTTCAATCCACTTGGCTGTACAACACTTCCTACAGGCTCAGAGACAGGAGCCAAAGTAGTATTAAAGTACAGATGTAGCAGGGGTAACACTCAAACCCTTAACTCAAATTTCATTATCTCATCATGTTATCTTGAAACAAAAGCTATTGAAAAACAATTGCTTAACGAGTTTAGTTAACTTTAGTTTAGTTAGCACATCTTATAAAGCATGAGTGTTAACCCTACTACATCTGTATATGTTGGAGTAAAAATACACTATTAAAGGGAACATAGACTTTTATATGTATTTTATATTTTACTGCCAAATCAAATGTAGAACAATGTCCATTCTAAAAAGCTTCAACATTGTCTAATATTCCAGCAAGGATTTTTGGGTTTAGTAGTAATCTGTCTGTTGCTAAAATTATAGTATAACCATTTGTCATAAGTAAAAAGACAATTACATGGAAAAAGCGTCATGTAGAAATGCTCTTCATAGAGATTTCTGTGATAAAGACAGTATGTTTATACCAGATGTGATTAATAATAATAATAATAATAATTTAGTCATTAACATACAATACATTTTAGGTTGGATTCAAACATCCATGTTGTGGACTAAATATATATTTATATTACTTGGTGGTGTCACAGCCTGACTGTGGATATAACTGACCCAAACTCACAGTATGATAGAGACTAGAGATGAGCAAATTTCTAAAACTTCGATTTGGCTGATTCACGGAATTTAACCTAAAAATTTGCTTTGTGACGAATTACTTTGTCACGAAGTGCATTTTTTTTGTCAGTAGCAGGTGCAATAACAGGGAGCTATGATAGTGCTGCCCCCGTCATTGTACCCCTCAGATGCCGCAATCATACATAACCACGGCATCTGAGTGTAAAATTAACAATAACATTTTTTTTTATCAAAGTTACTGCCTCCATTTAATATGCAGAAAAATCGCTATGTGGCTCTTATAGGGGACAACACAGTCAGTTAGCAGCAGTCCCACACAAGTCGGTGTGGATCCTATTCACCGTTTTTAGCAACACATAAAAGATAAAGGTGGTGGGGCCACGCTTTCAATCCAGAGACCACTTGCAGGGAACACAGCGCCGGATAATCACAGCAGTCCTCCACTGCTACTTCTGATGTCTTGTGCCAACCAACAAAACTGCAGTTGCTCCAATACGTCCTTTCCCTTCAAAGCAAACAATCGGACATTGTCTAGTACATCCAGCTGCTTATCACAAAGTGTGCTTTATTGTACTTACAAGATAAGATACTTGTCACCAGTCCAATACATAATAATGCAGGTAAAATCACTGCCTACCCGACCTAGGTTTTGCTGATAGCTTCTTCAAGGGTTCTGAGTCCATAGGCAATCAGTATAATTTAAACCACGGAAGGTTTATGACCTCCATTTTACATCACTTCCGCTACTCACGCAACAAATACTCATTTCAATTAGAGTTAGTCACATCCATACATAATAAAACAATGTATATAAAACAATATATATATAAAACAATAATAATATTATGGCTAATAGTTATTGTTTTTTATGCATTGTTTTATTATGTATGGATGTGACTAACTCTAATTGAAATGAGTATCTGTTGTGTGAGTAGCAGAAGTGATGTAAAAATTAGGTTATGAACCTTCCGTGGTTTAAATTATACTGATTGCCTATGGACTCAGAACCCCTGAAGACTATCGGCGAAACCTGGGTCGGGTAGGCAGTGATTTTACCTGCATTTTTATGTATTGGACTGGTGACAAGCATCTTATCTTGTAAGTACAATAAAGCACACTTTGTGATAAGCAGCTGGATGTACTACACTACTGCGGTTTGGTTGGTTGGTACAAGACATCAGAAGTAGCAGTGGAGGACTGCTGTGATTATCCGGCACTGTGTTCCCCGCAAGTGGTCTCTGGATTGAAAGCATGGCCCCACCACCTTTACCGCCTCCATTTACTCACGACGGGCCGGCCGCCGCCATCTTGCTTGAAGATCTTGGCTGAAATCCTGTGCGGTGTGAGATTACGTCTTCATGCCGGCTAGCGTGATGACATTTGACATCATCACGCCTGCCGGAGTAATGATGTAATCTTGCGCCGCACGGGATTTCGGCCGAGATCTTCAAGCAAGAAGGAGGCTGGCAGCCCGTCACGAGCAAATGGAGGAGGTAAGTTTGCATTTTTTTGTTTTTTTATATCTTTTCAGGTTAAATCGATTCACTGACACAAAGCATGAGGAAATTCCCCTTCTAGACAAATCAAATTTTTCCTGAAATTCGGATTAAATTCCACTTCGTGGGATTCAATTTGCTTATCTCTAATAGAGATCTATAACACAGATATGTGGATCTGTCATTAATGACTGTACAAAGCAAGTAGGACACACATTTTACTTTTGTGTATTTGTAATGTTATTGACTAAATAAATTAATTAAATAAGAGCTTTTAATTCATAAAGGTCTGCGGAAAAATGAAATTTGTCCTTTTTGGGGGTAATTCCTCCATATTCCATTTCTTTAACTTCTCATATGTATTTATGTGAAACTATATGGATTATTGTATTATACAATCAGTTTGTGCAAATACAAGAACAATACCCTGCTGTGGGCTCAATACTTTTTATACAGAGGTATATGGCTATTATTGTTTTTTATTTTGTGTCACAGTTTTGAATGCAAAGTAAAATATCTTAGTATGCATTTTGTTCAATATTGTTAAAACATTCTCCCCTAAATAACTTGGCTTTAGATCTTTAGATTATAATACAGTGTCACTCAGAGGCACACAAGTCTTAAAATTGGATCCTTAGGGCTTTGCAATGTGTATGAATTTAAATGGTCACTAACCTTAACTTTGAATAAAGATACTTTGTAATATATCTTTTCAGAGAAAAATACCTTACTCTATTTATTAGCTCTTCCCCAACTAATAAATTCTGCATCTGAGAGAGAGACGGACAGTCAGCTCACTGGAAGTTCAGAATGCTTACTGCCTATAGTAGTCTTTGGGGAGGGGAGTGGGGAGAAGGAGTGAGTTGACAGCCTTTCTCACTCTTTCAAGGCAGATGTTAGTTTAGGAGGGGAGGTGTAAGAAGCCGGTAAGTGGAGAAATATGTGTTTTTCTCTGATATATTACATTAAAAAAAAAAAAATAATAATAATAATAATAATAATAATAATAATAATATATATATATATATATATATATATATATATATTATTATTATTATTATTATTATTATTACGTTTTTTATTTTTTTTACCTGTCCTAATGATTTATGCAAAATTAAGTAAAAAGTCCATGACCATTTAAGTGCAGAAAGAGACGTACATATCTAATGTTCTTTCTGCTGGGCTTCAGTGATTAAAACTTTTACTACCCTAGCTGAGGAGCCTTAGAGACAACAGTTTCTAAAACATGAAGTGTGGCTTCATACTCAACAAAACACCCAAAGATTTCAGATTTTTTGCTTGGAGGTCCATTTAGTGAATTGGTTTTAGATGTAGGCATGTAAAGCCAGAAGTGGACCCAAAATGAACATTATAAAGACTAGATTTATCATTTTGATATGAACATTGAGAAATGCACATCTCCTTTATATTCATGGTAAAATGTAAAAGCATTTATATATTTCTGATGTTTTGCTTTCTTTAAACTGTAATGGATCTGTCACATGAGAATATGTGTACTTCTTCTATGAATACTTGATGCCGGTTAAAGCTTTTACAATCTCTATTTAATAACAGCCACAAACAATCCCTGATTGGCTGATGTAGAATACCTGCGAAAAAGCCAAAATAGAAAATTGAGAGTGATTGTCAAGTTCATCAAATCTAAAACAATTGTGGCAAATTAGAATTATCTGTAGCTGCAGAAGTAACAGATTGCATTATAAATCATCATATCATTGACAGACAATTACATTGAAAACTTTTCATGCATAAGGCAATTGCTCTACTTGTTTATCAGGAAAACATACTCCTGGAAAATATGAGTAGTCAAATGTATAAGGCTTGAAGACATTTGAAGTGTTATATCTACGCTCTGGTTATCTTTTGGATTATTGAATAAAAATGTTTTGGATAGTTTTATTGTCACAGATAATTATTTTCTAGGCATATTGTTAACCCTGTGTATGCCTACAACATAAAAAAAAATTATGTTGCAGGAAAAAACATATTACAAAAAGATTTATACTGATTTGGTTTCATATTGATTTGTATTGCCTTATGCCAGCTTAAAGCATGCCCAGATGAGCCTGCTGCCAAAGAGGACAGAACAACATTTTGAATATTTTATATACCAGTTATTGCTCCATAGACAGACAGTGGGAGCCATGTAGGCAGAAAACTAGTAAAACCAGTAGTGTCTATAAGCATTGAACATTTATTGTCTTTTATTTTTTTTAGCCTGTTAGAATTTAGGTTGATGTCATAAACTATTTGTTGTACCATATTTATGCTTTTTTTCTCTTTTTCTTTACAAAAGCATATACTTAAAGGGGGTTGGCCCCATCTATGACTAGCTGCACATGTGCAGGGAACAGCATATGCATACAGCTTGTAATAAGCATTATTAACCCCTTAGTGACCACTAATATGCCTATTTACTGAATTAAACAAAAGGCATTTTAGTTAAACAGCTGGCTTTAGTCAATCATTACATGAACTCAAAATGGTTCATTAAAAACTATAACTTGTCCTGCAAAAAATAAGATCTACATTGATGAAAAAACAGAAAAGTTCTAGCTCTTGGAATGTGATTTTTGCCTTTCTCTGGATCAACTTGTAGAAAACAGGCCGAACTGGATGGACAAATGTCTTATATACTATGTTACTATGTTACTATGTTACATGGTGGTTATAATAAATGAACAACCTTCTGTATAGGCATCCTTAGCAGAGTATCCACTCTAAAAAGCATGAGCCTGAAGTGCTGACAAAATTGAACCCTATTGCCATTTTTCCATTCTGTCCAAAATACCATATGTTGCCTCAAATGCAGCTTCATTAGCGGGATTATTGATATCAAGGCTGTCACAATGCTTATTGGCTAACATGGCCCAGCCTAGTCTCTGGTATCAATAGTCTTACTGATCGAGTTGGTACACCTCTCAGCAGAAATGCGTTTGGATCAAAACATATTGGGGATCATTTCATTTAACAAAGAACAGTGTGTGCTATGCCAGTTTTGATATCCCCTGCGCTGAGGGAAGAGAAATTGGCATAAATATGAGAAATGTACTGGAGCTGATTGCCCCATCCACACTTACTATGCTCCTTTTTGGAAAGTGGTGAGCGTGTTCTAAAAATGCTAATTGTGACAACATTTAGTTGAAATGGTGTTTAAAAAGTTTCAAAGATGCAATTTATGACTTTTTTTTACAGCAGTTTCTGGCATAGTGGTAATTGTAAATGAGGCCCTATATTTGGGACAGGTTGATATAAGGATTAATTAGTGCCAGTACTGCAGGGTTATTTTTTAGGGCAGGCACTATTCTAAGGGTGATTATAGTTTTAATAGAGATAGATCTAACATAGTATCTTATTCATTAATTAATGCTATTTGGCTCACAGATATCTACATAATGATTGCTTCGTCCACTGATGGTCAATTGAACAGACATAAATGCAATGGTGAGAGACCATGTTAAAACACAGTCCATTTAGTTACCCCACATTACAACCTAAGTTTTTGGTGTAAAGATATTGTGACTCTTGATTCCTTTGACTGTTTTTTAAAGTTCTATTAAAAGTTATGTTTTAGGGTATACTTGACTGTATGCATGTTGAGTGGTGTATTCAGCTCATGTTTGGTAACTTCTATAAACCTTGCACCATAAATGTAATAGACAAAATCCCAGGTCTAGTGGAGGTTCATTTCTACCCTAACTTTTGTTTTCTCTTTTCTGTGCATTGTATGAAAAATTGGCATAATGGGATGATACATATGTCAATGTTGTGATTGTGTAACCTGGGCTTTTATGGACTAGAACTGCAACTGATGTCATCTTTATCAATGAATCCAGGTTAAGTTTGCGATTCCATGATGGTCAGGTTCAAGTATGGAAGCCTGGTGGTGATCGCTTCAATCATGCCTTTGCTGTGGAGTGACACACAGCTCCAGCTGCTAGTGTGATGATCTGAGCACTTATCACATAGAACAGTCAGTAACCCCTAATAGTTTTACAAGGGACATTAACAGCTTAGCAACATGTGCAGGATATCTTGCAGCCACATATGTTGTCTTTCATGGTAGGGCTTCCAACTGGCATTTTTCAGCAGAATAATGGTTGCCCACACACTGGAGGGGTTTTTCCAGGAATGTCTTTACCAGATTGCAACATTTCCTTGGCCTGCCCAGTCACCAGGTCTATCCACCAATAGCACATTTATGAGGTCAACCCGGATGCCATTTTCAGCAACCTACGATTGTACAAGATCTACAGTCCCATCTGAAACATTTTGGGGAACTATGCCACAGGATAACATAAGTAACCTTTATGTCTCCATACCCAACTGTATCTCATCATGTATCCAGGCTAGCCATGGCCCAAAAGGGCACTTCAGCCTCCTTTCGATTATACAGTTTTCCCCAAGAAATCTTTCCGCTCCAATATTGTAATCACTTATATACATCATTGTTAAGTTTCATCCATACCAACACCTCCTTCTTGGTGCCTTATTTTCTTTTTGTCAATGAATGTAAATGAATTAATATGTTGCAAAGTATGGAACACATTTTCTGATATAATTTCAACATAGTTGCACTCATGGGCGTAGCTATAGGGGGTGCAGAGGTAGCAGTCGCTACCGGGTTCAGGAGCCTGAGGAGGCCCAAAGACCCTTGTGCCGTATAGGAAGACACACAAAGCACTGAGGGAAAGGGGGCCCAAGCTGAACTCTTGCGCCAGAGCCCATGAGCAGTTAGCTACGCAACTTGCACTGCATATAGTTATGAGACCTCAATGTGTAAATGATCCCCTAACTATTAGCAGGTGTGCGCTGTGTGCAGTAACACAGTTCTATATAAATGTTTGGTAATTTGTTATATGATTACATTATTATTTAAGGCTTGACATTTTAGCTCTGCTTTATGACAGCAGATATATGATCTGTGATGCCAGCTTATACCACTTTTGCATCAGTATTTTACAAATTTGTAAGTTAAACACAGGAGGGTGTCCAAAATGTGGAAGAGGTTAAAGTTTTTCCATTATCGTCTTTGTCGCTTTATGTTTCAATCTTGGTTTTGGCTTAAAAGTTTAGAGGAAAAATTGTAATCTAAATACAGTCAAATTGATGTTTAATTCAGGCTTTCATGTTAAATATATATTTTTTTTTTAGAATTGTTGGGGTTTTTTCCTTGTCTCTTTATATATTTTAAAAAAAATGTAAACAATCCTGCAATTTTTACAAGCCAAATAATAGGTGATTTCCTGTTCTGTTCTGAGAGTAACTGGAGGAAACCTATGCAACCATGGGGAGAACATACAAACTGAGCCACCGTGCTGCCTCCTATTCTCTGCTTAGGTCAAAGTAAACCTAGAAAACTCTCCCACAGAAATCAATAAAGCCCCTTCCTGTCCATTGTGTTTATGGCCCAGTCGCTCTGCAAAAATCATGCTCTCACACAGATCTGTAGAATAAAAAATAAAAAAAGTTATTGGTTTTGGGATACAGCAATACAAAAACTTTTTCTTAAATTAGTTTTATTGTGCATATAGTAAAACAAACAAACCTAACCTGCAAAGTGAATGTTGCAAAATTTATAAAGTAAAAACTCTGTAGTTGTGCAGCTACATCAATGGAAAAATAATAAATAAGTTGATATATATGTACGCAAATTAATCATAAGCAGAGATTATGTAATCATTTACCATAGTGAAACAGTACAGTATCCATATAATGTGCACCAAAATATAATTCATAACAGAATTTACTCAAATGTGCCTGCAGGCTTTCTTTCTAGTGCAGTAAAAACTGACCAATTAGTAGATTTATGTCATTGCTCATTTTCTCCACTAAGTGGACCAAGATCCTGTTTGTCTGAGTTTTGGCAGGAAAGAAAATGCTGTTTAGATGCTGAAAAACAACATAAATATTTTAGAGTATGACACGTCATTAGGTTTGCAGGGATTTACATTTTCTGTCTGCTTGAAACATATTTCATGTATCAGTCATTTTCTCAGATTTATTAGATATCTTAGTAAATTTCATACTTTTAATTTGTGGATTTTGTAAAGCATGTATAAAACTATTAAATACATTTTCATAGTCTTTACCAATAATTTAAGGGGGTCATTTACAATCAGAAATATGTCTATATTAGGCATATTTCCGGCGCATATTGCAGTGCAAAGGTTTTTTGTGACGCAATCTGCAACTTTTTCCCCCTTATGCCAGGTCTAAAAAAGTGGGCAAGGAAGGGGATGTGCCAGCAGGCCCGTCTCATTCATCATTTTCTATACCTGTTTTAGGCATTGGTCTAAATGTAAGACAACAAGGAAGCAGGTTTACATTTAGTCAGGTTCTGGATACACCAAAGTTATGTGGAGGCCGGTGTCTCTAAATAACTTTGGCAGATCCAGTGCTATGGAGAAGGAGCTCAAGTTGTCACGAGAATTGCGTGAACTTGAGCTTCTAAACATCCTGATCATGCGCCATCATGGATTCCCCACCGAGGATCGCGCCGAAGAGGCAGCAGCAGCACCAGCGGCAGGGTAAGTAAGAGAATCACCCCTAGACATAGAGCAAATCTCGCGATCCTCGGCGGGGAATTCATGATGGCACACGATCCGGATGTTTAGAAGCTCCAGTTCTCAGGATTCTCGCGAGAACTTGAGCTCCTTCTCCCTGGCTAAGAGCTGAGCGATATGATTGGCTGCGCTCTCAGCCAGGGAGAAACAAAGCCACTCCCCAGGCAAAAGAAAAGTCGTCCCCCGTACAAAATTCTGCCTCATTTGCTAATGAGGCAGCTGAAGAAACGGGGCAAATAATACACTATCAGGGGGTCATTTTGAAAAAATAAACATGGATTGTACATCAGTGGAGGGCACCCAGCATGGTAGGGTAAGAATTACTATACCCTTATCTTGATGAAAGGTCGTCTGAAATGCTTTTCTGCACCGTGTCATTACATCATCCAGCGAGATCCTGTGCAGGAGGTCATGGTGATGTCATCACAATCTCCTGCAATCTCCTGCACCGCTCTACTGCCTCATAGGCTTCAGGCTTAGTGGCCTTAGATCAATTGTCATTGGGTTTTTCCAGACATTTAAGCCAGTCCTAGGAAAATTTGACACTGCTGTTTCATAATTAATTTCAGTGTAGATGAAGGGAAATGAGGGAGCAGTGCACATGTCCTACAATCTATCAATTTTATACCCCCCCCCCCCCCACACACACACACACACATACCATACACACAGTGGGAAATTTGATAAATACCTTACATTCAGGCTCCATGGCCCCTTGTCTGTCCTACTGCTGACTCCCCATCTGTAAGCTTCCTACAGTACCTACAGTACATCGACAGGGCACATATGTCAGTGCAGTGAAGGGCTGTCATCAGCTGTAATGTGTTCCCTAGCAGCTAGTTCATGTTCTGCTTGTTGACACAACAACACTGAAGCTAATAATTGGCTTCAGCAGCACACATAACACCTTTTGTGTAGGAATTTTACACACATGCACCAGAAGTTTGGTGAACACAGCCAAGAAATGATGGAGCCTGAATGGTGCAGCAGGGAGCCGGTGAGTATGGCTCTGCATAAAGGTCTCATTTGGTGGGAAAGAGATTAAAAAAAGACAGAAAACATATCCTGAACAATATGATAAAAGTTAGGAAACTATTTTAGAGTTGTGAATAGTCTGTAAAAGCACAGCCAAATCACACAAAATTTGCAGGCAAGTTAGAGGTGCATGCAACATGCAATGTGGCCCATAATTGCAAAGTTGCCAGTCTTCAGAAAAATATCCTTTTCTGACTCCAAATCTGGCAATTAACATACAGGAAAAAAAAACATAACCAAGTAAAGCACTGGTTAATGCTCAGATGTAAATAGAAACCCATGTAGACCAGCAACAAATAATATTGAAAAAGGATACCTTAAAACATAACCTTTAATGTTAAAATAAGTACAACTCCCTAGTGGTATATTCCGAATAATCACAGCGCCAAAATGGTAACAATAGCCTCAGGGATATGGGGTAACTAACGCTGGGTCTCTTACAACTGTCTGACCCTACAATACAATTACCCTAATAAAGTGGGGCAAAAACCTCCCAAAGTGGCAAGGCTAAGCTAACTACACTGTCCCTACCTGTCCCTGCCCCGCAATGGGGACTGCCCAGCTTCGTCCAGCTAGAGGAGGACTCTGTTACCATTTGTAAAAACACAGTTGCCAAACAAGGAAAACCATTCCCACAAAACAATCCTGAGACGTTTCGTTGGGACAAACCAACTCCTCAGGGGATCAGTACAGACATGTGGGTTAGTAATACTCCCAATAGTTACTGCCCTGGGTGATATTCCCTGGGTAAAACATATCTCAGTCTATTGGGTAAAGTATACATGTAGATGGCATCAACAGACAAATGTGTTTACCCATAAAATCACAAGTACACAAATATCTTCCAGGTGCAAACTCAAAGGGGGGTAAGCCAAAACATCAATCAACCAGCTACAGTGTATAAGCTGAGAGCCCCCAAACAAACAATGTACTTAGCTCTCAATTGTCCTGTCTTCAGTCCACTCAAAACAAAGGCTGGGTACATGTAAATCCCTCCTATCCATGCTTCTGTGTGCAGGGACTTCCTGCGTGTGGCAGCAAAAAAAATAAAATAACATTTACCATTTTGGCACTGCGATTATTTGGAATATACCACTAGGGAGTTTTACTTATTTTAACATTAAAGGTTATGTTTTAAGGTATCCTTTTTCTATATTATTTTTGCAAATCTGGCAATTAAAATAAATTCCTAGATCAATAGCCAATTTTTTTAAAAAACCAAAGTAACCAAAACTTAAACTTTATAACACTCAAGAAAAACATCCATACTCCTTTTTGAACTCTTTTAGTGAGTTCACCATCACAACATCCTCTGGAAGTCAGTTCCAATCCTCAATGCTATTACAGTAAATAATCCTCTTCTATATAGGTGTACAAACCTTAATTCATCTAGAGGATTGAGGATGAGGATACCCTTTGTTTCATTAAAATCTCTGGGTATAAATAGACCATTGTCCAAATTTTTCCCAAAAGTACACTTAAAGGGGTGATCCAGGTATTTGATGGTCTATCCTCAGGATAAGAAGAAAAAAAAAATGGGATGATCTATCCTAGCACTATCTGTGCGAAACGCATCCCCCCAAGGACAACATGGAGTTTTTTTTAATGTAAATAAAAGTTACGTTTTATTTTAAATTCCAAGGCGCTGGACCTATTGAAACTTTGCTACTGAAATATTCTCAGGATAGGTCATAAGCGTGGCTGACTCCTAGGACCCCCCCTCCCTCTGTTGATCAGCTGATCAGCTGATCAAAGAGGTCCTGGCACTCAATTAGAGCTAAGTCCTCTTTCTAGGCCAGTGACATCGGTCACGTGACCTAGGCACAGCTCAGTCTCATTCAAGTGAATGGACCAGGGCTACAATACCAAGCTGAGCCGCTATACAATGCACGACACTGTGCTTGCTAAGCCGTGAAGAGGCTACTCCGGTGAGTGCAGTGGCCTTTTCAAACAGCTGATCGGCGTACTGCTATTCGGACCCCTGACAATCTGAAATTAATGACCTATCCTGAGGATAGGCCATCGATATACAATTCCTGGATAACTCCTGTAAAAGTGTTAATATGGAGGATGGAAGAAAACTTGATGACTATTTAAATTTTGTCCAATAATTCCACAACTTGGATTTATCCTGGTTTCTGACCAATGTATTAGAATTACATTGTTCTCACATTACCAGTAAATACATACTGGTGTGGAACGCTGCATTTATTCTGAATGACTGAAAATGGGTAAACCTCATGTTGAATTCCAGAATTCTGTACAAAAGGCTTCACTGTGGAATTCATACTCTGATAGAACCAAATAATATACATATTTCATCAAATACACTAGGAGAGGTCTATTACATAAAAAAAAAAAAAAAAAAAATTGTATTTGGCATGAATGCTATATTTATAAAGGCACAATGTTATGTACTGTACCATCTGACATTTTTCAGTACTGTTTGCTGTATTCCACAACAGGCATGCACCATATTGATGAATACATTGTCTGGCAGACCATTTTTTTCTTTGGATGCTTGAGTCATTAGCTGGCATAAAAGGCCCTGCAGCTGTAAGACATTACATAACATTAAATGGATAGATAGATAGATAGATAGATAGATAGATAATATTTTATTTTAACCTCTACAGGACCGCCTTAAGCAGGGATGCGTCCTGCGGGCGGTCCTGTAGCTCTGAGATGACGCATCGGCGCGTCATCTCGTGAGAGCCGAGAATTCCTGAGAAGCGCGTCTCGGCAGTTCGGCTACAGCCTGCCAGCGATGATCCATCGCTGGCAGGCTGTAGATGCGAATTAAATCGCATCAAACAGCTATATCAGACGCTGTTTTGTGAACAGTGTCTGATATAGCTGCTACCTGGTCCTCTGGTGGTCCCATTTGCTGGGATCGACCACCAGAGGACCAGGTAACACTGTAAAGTTGCACCAAACACTACACTAACCCCCCCCCAACACCTATTAACCCCTTGATCACCCCATCTAGACCCCCTGATCACCCCCCTGTCATTGATCACACCCCTTGTAAGGCTCCATTCAGACGTCCATATGTGTTTTGCGGATCCGTGGATTCACGGATCCGCGGATTGGATCCGCGGATCCGATCCGCAGATCCGATCCGCAGATCCTCAAAACACGGACACCGGCAATGTGCTTTCCGCATTTTGCAGATCCGCACATTGCCAGAACTATATAGAAAGTGCTTTTCTTGTCCGCAATTGCGGACAAGAATAGAACATGTTCTATATTTTTGCGAACGGAAGTGCAGACCGAAGCGCGGATCCGTAATTCCGGATCCGAGTGGGACAAAGTCTGTCCCCATAGAAATGAATGGGTCCACAATTCCGTTCCACAAACAGAATTTCGGACGTGTGAATGGGGCATAAGGGTCCCTATCACCGCCAGTTAGTTAGCTACTTGTTAGGTAGCTAGCGCCCAGCCCACCGCACCGCAGTCACTGATTTTGGCAGAGATTTTTTCATCCACATTGACCGATGCGAATGAAAAAATCTGTGCCGTTCATTTTTTTTTTTTTTTCAGCGCAGAGGCTGAACGGAAAAAAAAAATCTCATTACCCGTATGCTCAATATAAGGAGAATCGCAGAAACTCCTAATGCTGGCCATACGTGTAATGATTGCGGAGATCCTCAAATGCCAGGACAGTATAAATACCCCACATGTGACCCCATTTTAGAAAGAAGACACCCCAAGGTATTCGCTGAGGGGTATGGTGAGTTCATGCAAAATTTTATTTTTTGTCACAAGTTAGTGGAATATGAGACTGTAAAAAAAAAAAAAAAAAAAATCAATTTCCGGTAACTTGTGCCAAATTTATATTTTTCTGTGAACTCGCCATGCCCCTCACGGAATACCTTGGGGTGTCTTCTTTCCTCAATGGGGTCACTTGTGGGGTTTTTATACTGTCCTGGCATTTTAGGGGCCCTAAAGCGTGAGAATCCAAATGCGTAAAAATGGCCTGTGAAATCCTAAAGGTACTCATTGGTTTTAGGGCCCCTTTGCGCATCTTGGCTGCAAAAAAGTGTCACTCATGTGGTATCGCCGTACTCAGGAGAAGTAGGGCAATGTGTTTTGGGGTGTATTTTTATATATACCCATACTTTGTGTGAAAACTATCTCTGTAAACGACAACTTTTAAAAAATTTTATACAAAGTTGACAATTTACAGAGATATTTCTCTCACCCAACATGGGTATATGTAAAAATACACCCTAAAACACATTGCCCTACTTCTCCTGAGTACGGCGATACCACATAAGTGACACTTTTTGCAGCCTGAGTGCAAAGGGGCCCAAATTCCAACGAGTACCTTTAGGTTTTACATGGCGGCTCACAATTTAGCCCCGCCCAAAATGCCAGAACAGTAAACACACCCCACAAATGACCCCATTTCGGAAAGTAGACACCCCAAGGTATTCACTGTGGGGCATAGTGAGTCCGTCTGAGATTTTTTTTTTTGCCAGAAGTTATCAGAAATTGAAACTTTTTTATTATTATTTTTTTCTCAGAAAGTGTCATTTTCCGCTAACTTGTGAAAAAAAAATGAAATGATACATGAACTCACCATGCCCCTCCGCGAATACTTTGAGGTGTCTTCTATCTAAAATGGTGTGATTTGGGGGGTATTTATACTATCCTGACATTCTAGCACCTGAAGAAACATGACAGGCGCTCAGAATGTCAGAGCTGCTTCAAAATGCCGAAATTCACTTTTTTGCACCATAGTTTGTAAACGCTATAACTTTTACCCAAACCAATAAATATACACTTATTGGACTTTTTTTTTATCAAAGACATGTAGAATAATAAATTTAGAGAAACATTTATATAGAAATGTAGTTTTTTTAAAAAAAATTTACAACAGAAAGTGAAAAATGTCATTTTTTTTGCAAAAATGTCGTTAAATTTGTATTAATGGCAAAAAAAGTAAAAATGTCAGCAACAATGAAATACCACCAAATGAAAGCTCTGTTAGTGAGAAGAAAAGGAGGTAAAATTAATTTGGGTGGTAAGTTGCATGACGGAGCAATAAACGGTGAAATTTGTGTAGTGCGGAACTGTAAAAAGTGGCCTGGACATTAAGGGTGTTTAAGCTAGGGGGGCTGAAGTGGTTAAGAAAGTCTGCATATGAGCCAGAAATAATATAAAATAAATGAACTACTAATACTTACCTGCTAAATCTCCCACCACTCCAATATCATTGCCCCATTGGTCCCCACAGCAGTGATGTCACATAGATCATTCAAATTTTTCTAAACATTTGATTCAGATCACATATTCACCAATTGCCCTTTAAATTGGTATATAATATCTTATTATGAAAAGGGCACTGAGTCAGATTTCTCCCTGGTGGTAGCCTCAAACTGTCTAATTAGTGCCTTTTCCCATGAAAGAAAGCTAATTTGCAAATGTTTCGATTTCTGGGAGATTTAAATTAGGTTTACTTCCAAAACCAAAAAGAACAAGAGGCCTATCTCATGCCAGCAGAACTAAAATATTTTAATTTGCATATATTTTTATGAGAAACTCAGAGCAGCTTTGGCTGGACTACAACATTTATCATGCATACTAGGAGCATCAGACAATGCATATATTTTCTAGAGTAGTATACTCTATGTCAGGCATGTCCAAACTGCGGCCCTCTAGCTGTTGCAAAACTACATCTCCCAGCATGCTTGGATAGCCTACAGCTATTAAGGCAAGCTGGAAGTTGTAGTTTTGCAACAGCTGGAGGGCCGCAGTTTGGACATGCCTGCTCTATGTTCTCTCTCCCTTTCCAAATGAATCACAAGACATTCTGGATAATTTCTGATTCAATTTGCTTATCTCTAACACAGTAAGTGCATAGATTGCACATATACGGTACATTTTATTTCTGTGACCAATTAAATTCAACATATAATATCCATATATTTCATTACTGTTATATCCTTATATTACATTTTTGTAGTAAAATCCCAAAAGTGAATTTTAGATAAAGTTCTTTAATTATGCACACATGACTTTTCACACATTTTCTTTGTAAATCAACACATCTAGTCTTGCTCTGTCTGGGGCAGCTGTTTCTCCCCTTTTATTCTAAGGCTGTTGATGGCACTGTCTAAAAGTGTGAAAGAGGTGACACAAAAGAACGACATCACCAAGTTTGGAGTATTGGGAAGACAGAAAATAGGATTTTGCTAAAAGAAGTTGGAAATATATTAATGAGATAGATAGATAGATAGATAGACAGATGATAGTTTGATACATAGTTTATCTAGTATCTATTATTTCTTTTAGTGTTGCTGCAGTTGAAGGGGTTAGTGCAAGAGCGCTGTGGCAGCCGTTAAAGGGGTTTTAAGGGCTTTTAATGTTGATGACCTATCCTCAGAGACAGCAGACAGCAGCAGTGAACAGAAAGAGAGATAAGAGACGGCATGTGCCCACTGCATGCACTGTCTCCTCATACAGCTGATTGGCGGGGGTGCCAGGTGTCAGTCCCCCGCCGCTGTGATATTGATGACCTATTCTGAGGATAGGTCATCAATATAGGAGACCCTGGAGAACCCCTTTAAGAACCTGTTGTTACTAACAGCCTCGGTTATTAGCACAGACTCCTGCTTCGCAGCCGGGGTCGGAGGAACCTGTGATCCTGGTTGTTAACCCTTTTATTGACACAGTCCATACTGCGGCATGATCAAAGGCAACTAGCCCCTTTGATTAAATCACCAGGTTTCCCAGTGACCCAATTGTAGACTGGGAGAGCCGTTTGCAGTCAGCCCTGAGGACCTATGATAGCTTCCAGGGATTTCTGTTCTGTAAGCCTGCTGGTAGGGCACATTAGTGTTGCCTTAAGAGTAGCCTGTTTCATACTGACAGAGAGTATAATGCATTAGAATACAGGAGTAGACATATACATTATGTCTGAAATAAAAAGCTATACAGTTGTAATCTCATAATGGAATATTAAAAAATGGTATAAATATAATTGAAAAAAAATCACAAAAAATAAACTATCACCATTATTTAGTGAGTAATACAATTTAAATACACATTAAATAAAAATATAAAAATACACATATCAGGAATACACACAAACATAATAACCTGAAAAAATCATTCATTCAGTTATTTCATATGACACATGAATGGCATAAAAAAAAAAAACACAATGCCAAAAATAGCTTTTTCTGTATTTCCACAAGCAGAGTTTCATAACTTTCTTTTTCCTATTACCCAATGAAAGTGAATGGATTAAAAATATCTACAAATTTTACATTACTTTCATTGTCACGTATACTGGCAGCTGCAACATTTGGGGGGGGGGGGCTTCAGAGGCATTGTTAGGGTCTCAAAAAGTACAGGGCCCCAATCAATATGGCCCAATTCTCTAAGTCAGCTCTCCACCCCCGGCACACCACATTTTACTGTACTTGCTATACAGCAGCACATACCTCTCACATCTAAGGCCTCCCAGGTGACGTCTCCTTTGATGTAGATTTTCTCTGATATTGTCTTCTCTATTCAGTCCAGACAACTTATTTCAGCTGCCTTGTCTCTGCGGAGTGTGACACACAGACATCTTAGTTTCCTCGCATTTCTATCATCATCCAAAAACCTCGAGTCCCAACAGTGTTATCCTGTGGCTCGCTGTGCTCCCCGATACCCCCAAATACTATCCTAAAGAAAATGAGTGCCCTACAGATAGCCCCCCCCCATAGTAATAGTGCTCCTCCAGTCCTACTAATAGTAATTCTCGTCTAGAATGCCATCATTAGTAATACCGCCCCCCCACAGTGCCCCCAAAAATGATAATGCTACCCAAGAATACCTCCATTAGTAATACTGCACCCTACAGTGCCCCCAAAAGGTATAATGCTCCCCAAGAGTGCCTCCATTAGAAGAGCCTTCCAGTATTAATAATACCATCAAAGAGTCCCCAGTAGAAAAAAGGCCCCCTATTGTTCCCCCAGTGGTAATAGAGCTGTCGACAGACCCCTCAGTAGTAAGAATGCTCCCCATAGTGCTCTTAGTACAAAATAAGGTGGATCTATAAGTCAATCCTATTGAGCCCCCAGTAGTAATAAGAATGTCTCCCTGGTTTTAAAATGCCCCTACAGTGCCCAAATATTTATATTGCCCCCTACTGTTATAATGCTCACCCTGAAGTGCCCCCGGAATTTATAATACCCCCTGTAGTTATATTCTTCTCTTTAGTGTCCTAAGACCATCCACCATACAGTCTTATGCAAATAATACTATTTCCCTCCCTCCGCCGTAGAGCCCCATGTAAATAACATCATACAATCTCTATAGCCCCCTATAATATACAGACCCATGTAAATAACATTCCTCTCTATCTACATACCCGTCCAAAATAGTTCCATTCAAACATTACTTCCTTTCCTTTCTCCAATAATCATCCCCTCCAAAGCTGCCTCCAACATACAATCCTGTGTAAGCAACATCACCCCCTCAACATTCAGTCCCATGTAAATAACATCACACCCTCTCACAGCTGCCATCAACATACAGTCCCATTTAAATAACATCACCCTCTCCCACAGCGCCTTCAACATACAGTCCCATGTAAATAACATCACCTTATCCCAGCCACCTCCAACATATAGTCCCATGTATATAACATCACCCCTACAACATTCAGTACTATGTAAATAACATCATTCCACCCCACTCCAACATACAGTCCCATGCAAATAACATCCCTCTCCTCAGCCCTAACTTACAGTCCCAGTTAAAAAAACACAACTCCCATCATTACTTTGCCTCTCACACTGAGAATCTATCCCTCCACTTACCTTTGACACATATGAATAAACAGCTTGTGTGTCCCGCTCACCCAATGTCCTCCATGCACGGTAAGAGCCAAGGCAAACTCCAGCAAACATGTGAATCGAAGAATAGAGCACCGGATAATTCACTTCTTGTCACGACTTTATTTCTCACATGTATGGAACACTGTAGTAGACACCTCCACCCTCCGACACCAGTTAGGTTATGATTAAGAACCGGAGGGTTCGAAACATGTTAACCTAACTGGTGTCAAAGGGTGGTGATGTCTACTACAATGTTCCATACATGTGAGAAATAAAGATGTGACAACAAGTGAATTATCCGGTCCTGTATTGCTCTTTTCTTCGCTCTGACACATACCAGTCACCACAGCTTCTCTTCCCTGCTGATCACCATCCATCTCCTTTACTGGTCATATGATGTGACATCATCCCAGGTCCTTCTCAAACACTGTCTTCAGCACTGATCACATGGACTGTGATTTCATCATAGGTCCTTCACCTCTTCTAGAGCATTAGATTCAACTGTATTGCTGTCGTGAGGACGGCAATATCGTTTTATGTGTCTGGCAGACAGTACTTTGGGGGCCTGGGACAAAACATCTGAGGCACAGGCTGCAAATGCTTTAGCCTAGCACCGGCTCTTAGGGGGCATCATGCTATATATCCACTGGGTTATACAGAGTGGGCCACAAAAAACAGAACCACATTTCCCTTGTGTGGTTTGCACAGGATAATAGAAGAATGAAGTACTTACGTGTTATAGGTGATGCTGGAAGATCATGTTTGGAACCACATTCTATAACACCACATATTCCATATTACGGACACAAATTTTATCTTGCAGTTTCAGTTCAAGCATTGTGTGAGGATTAGATTAATAAACCCTATCCTTCAAGTAACTCCACTGATGATTGATAGGGTCTGGTGACCATAGAGGCTGCGACCCTTTGCTTAACCTACATCCTTATGTGAATGCCGCATGAAATAGGCACAGGGATATGTACGATGTTAAGAAACAATACTCACACTCATAATCAGTTAACTGTTCATAGAATTGCTCAAAGATGTCCATGTTCATGGCTGTCTTTAGATATTTGACACACAATCCACATAGCCATAAATGAGCACAAAAACACAGATTTTTGAAACACGATGTGGTAGAATTTTCTGTGTGCCAGTATTTATTGACTCATGAATTAACACCTCCAGTTAGGTGGAACCACACCACCTAATAATTTATTGTAATAGGTCCCAGTATTGCACCATCCAAGTTAATACTTCAAAAAAATAGCTGTTTGGCTTAACATAGGATGTTATTTGACACCAATGTTTTAATAATTTTTAGTTTTTCAGCATTTTTTATTTTTTATTTTTAAGTTAAACAATTTTTTTACTTTCATTTTTTATATAAAATTTAGCAAAAATGATGCTGAGCCATTATGTGTGAGAAGATGTAATTGAATGTGCTCTTCTTGTGCAGAGGCAAATAATCAGAAAGTCAGGAACAGTACACCCCTTAAACCTACTTCAGTACTGCACCTGAACTGTGGAGAACTTTGCAGGAACCCAGTTTGCCCTCATCTATCATGTCTTTTCTGACAGAAACATTTACTACACATTCCTCTCTAACCATTATTGCTATTATTGTGCTTGCAAGAAGTAGCTTGCATACATTATACACTAAAGATCCAGCCGGAAAGGAGGGAAATTGCAAAATGTCAACTTTACTGATTTTTAGTGCTCCTAATTAGTGTTAAGCAAATCAAAGATTTGCCACAAAAAACCTAAACAGATCAGTTTCTAAACAACCTCAATCTCACTAAACTAAATGCAGATATATGCTCACTTTTACTGGCTCCCATCACACAGGAGGAAGTCAAAAGGATTATCAAGTCCATGCCCATAGGCAAAGACCCAGGACCAGATAGTCTCCCAGTGGGATATTATAAAAAGCTCATTCCCACCCTAGCTCCCCATGTAACCAACTGGTTCTGGAAATTTCTGACAGATATTACTGTCTCCTCACTTATGACAGGCATCAAATCTAAACATGGCATTGACCTCTGTTGTTCTCAAATTATCAGAGATGGAAACTCTCTAGCTAGACAAGAACTCAAACGCTCATGTTTGACACTACTTACCAAATATAATGGCATGCCTCGATGTTGTTCAAGAAGCTTGTCCTGGATGAGTCTTTACAGAAACACACCATCTCCTTCTTGTACAAGTCACTTATTTCTTTAGGCATGGGGGGAAACCCCTGCATATATTAGAGCATGGGAAAAAGACCTAGATAGGACATTCAATTCCACTGAAATTGATCAAATCCTCCTCATGGTTTTTAAGATGTGTAAAGATTAAAGAACACTCTAAACTCTTCCAAATGGGACTCTCGGGTTCAGAGACATGCTGGAGATGCCTACGTAGTAAGGGGACCTTGGGCCATGTTATGTGGTTCTGCCCTCTTATATGTACCTTTTGGGAACAGATTGAACAAAAGACTAGTGAAATATACAAATCTTTGATCTAGCTCTCTGCCCAATCTGTTTTACTTTGGCTCCCCTTAGAGAAATGGCAACCAGCATTCTCTGACCTGCCAACCCTCCTAATCCAGGCAGCCAGATTACTGATCCCATTGCAATGGTTGAATACCACCATCTTAGAGCAGTGGTTTACAAAGGTGTACCAGCTCAACCTGATGGAAGAATTGGTGAGCTTGGCGAACAGAACACACTCCAAATTTGTTTGATTATGGGCACCATGGCAGTCCTTTCGCCACCCCGACTGGATAACCGCATACCTCTTCCAATGATCAACCTCTCCTTATTCTACATTGAGTCCTTTGAGACCTTGTTATTCCAAGGCTTATTCATCTACCTGTTATTAGATCACACCACATTAGGGGAACATCAGACATCACCTCCACTTGTAGCGACTCTCTCTCCCTGACTTAAGATTATTCAAGGCTACTCGTGTTAGTTTTATGCCAATCATACATACAGATATATTTTCAGTGTAAAACTTTCTGCTGTGTGTCGCCTTGATCACCTTTCCAATGTTCCTCTCCCATTCCCCTTGAGTCCTCCCTAGCCCCCCCTACAGTACTCCCCCATCTACTCCTCCCCCCATTTTATCTTATCCCTTATTTGTATGACTCTACACTGTTATCATTATGCCAGTATACAGACTTCTTCTGCATGTATAAAATTGCTAAATTTATTATTATGTATATGTAATTGAAAACCATTAATAAAAAGAGATTTGTTAAAAAAATAAAAATTGAAATGTCAGTAAGAAAAACAAAAAAACATACACACCTCATCAATTTGATCGCGGAGAGACCAATTCTCGCGCACTGATGTGTGACATCACCATGTGATCATGTCATCACATCAGCGCGCACAAGAATTGGTGCGTTTTATTCAGTCAAGATGGCTGTGACAGCCACTCCATTATCAAATGGATGAAGTTAGTATGTATTTTATGATAGGCTGAATGTGACTCTCAGGTACCGCTATCAGAGTTGAACGCGGCATCTGAGGGGTTAAATGACAGGGCTGTGCGACCGCAGCTCTCTGTCATTGAGCCCATTCCATACTATGGAATGCTATTCATTACCAAGTAATTTGTAACAAATCATATTTCTTATCAAAGTTCGGTAAAGCAGCCAAATCAAATTTTTGAAAACTTCACCCATCACTTAGGGGATTAAATAGCAGATACAAATTGAACACATTTCTGTTTATCATTCATTGTCTTCAATGTTAAAAAAAAAATTGAATGCCCCTTTCAATCATGTTTCCATTATTTTGGACAGAAAAAGTCCCGCCGGCAGAACTTTTTATCCTTTCCAAATAGCAGAAACATGATGGAATGAAGTCATTCTGAGCTGTAGAAACATTTTTTTCCTTTTTGCTAGACAACAGAAACCACTAGAACTAATGTGAATATTTTACATACACAGTGGTCCATATGAGGTGTTATTCACATCTGCATCCACTGCAGATTGCATCAAAATACTAGACAAAATAGCCCAGCATGCCAGGTTTTTCTAATGGAAAACTGATCACCCCCTATATTCAATTCCTTGCCCGCTGATGCAGCCTGCACTTCAAACACATATCTAAAATGTATTCCTTTACTGTGGAAAAAAAAGAAAAGTTTCATTGTTGCCCTGATTGATTCTCGTCTCAATTCCTGTAACTCAGGATTATTCGGTATCCCTTCAATAAACTCTGCCCCTCCAATCTATCCTTAAATGGGCTGTCTCATCATAGACAATGCTGGAATATTGCTAGTATATGCCCCCATTGTCTTATAGGTGTGGGTTCCACCGCTGGGACCCACACCTATATTGTGAACGGAGCCCCGCAAGTGAAGGAGGGCACACTGTGCATGCAGAAATATATTTACAACATGTGTTTTACAATCCAGAGAGTGGCATTTCAAATGTTAGTGAAAACATGTATAATAGTAGTCATAAATCTCAGACAGAGCATCTCTAGTTTAATGTTTTTTGTTTTTGTTTTGTGAAAATAGCAATACAAGTGTGCAACACTTGTATTAGAACATAGAGGGTAGTGTTTTAAATCTCTGAGTAAAATCACCATAGATAGTAGGCTGAAATCTATGACAGGGCATCTCCAGACAGTTCAAGTTTTGGTGTTTGCGTGTGTGTGTGTGTAAAGGGGGGGATCATCTCATGGTAGGTTGACAACTTATTTTGTTACACTAGAAAAATATTATTATTATATTTTTTTTTTCAGAATGAGTCTGACACTGTGCCTTGGAGTCAGGGATCACAGCATTCCTCCTATTCCTTCTCCTTGTAGCCCCAGAGAAGGCTTTCAGTCGTGTCCTCTCAGTTGTCACTGTCCCTTCCTAGTGGGGCACCTTCATTTTCCTTAAGAAGAGGACACTAAACCATACCATGCCAGAATCTCCCTGTTAATGACTTGTGTGAGAGCAGTCATGTTTTAGAATGTCCTGAGGAGGAGGTTCTGAGGGAGGCCACCATAATATGTCACAGTCTGATAAAAGTGGCAGAGAGGGTTAGGACTCCAATGATGATTGTGTGTTGGACAGGACGTAGGAGCTAAATCATTAGGGCCAAATGTGCCATAGCTGAGCCATACTCAGCCACCTCTAGCTCTGCATGAGTATCACCCATATGGCAATTTTTCTCCACAATGTCAGAGGACGTAAGTATTGCCCTGTGCAAGCTCTGCAAGACTAAAATTAGCCTTGGGCAGTCTAACACAAATATAGACACCACAACTCCATTGAACCACATGACGCAGCTTCAACACATCCAGTGTGCAAGCAAAGGTGACCGCCAGCTACCATAAGAAGACTTTTATTTTTTTACCGGTCTACCTTGCGGAAGCCAGGACAGATCCACAGGCAATATAGTGTCTTAAAATTGTCGTCATTCACTTTATGCTTCTCCTGCTCATACTCTACTTTCTCCGCTCAATTGTGAGCCACCGATAACAGAATGCATGGCCTGAAAAGAACTTTACACACCAAGCAATCCACTGGTGCCCAAGACTAATTTACATCTTGCTAAGTTGCTGGTGGTGCAGTCACTGCTGTACCATTTAGTGGAGTCTGCTGGAAAATTCCTAACCAGCATTATTATACCCAAAAATCCATCTTTTCCTTGTACTCTGATGTGGCAGAAAATGTGTGCTGCTCCTTCCAGTTGTCCCTGTGCGGAAAGTTGTATGCCTTGGTGGTCACTTGGACAGGGCTAGTACATGTCTTTCATGGGCACACTGGAGCAATATTTTTTGTCCTTTTGAGCCCCCTATAATTGCATTACGTCGGCCCCCACAGCAGGGACTTATCCACCTGATCCTCCATGGATATGCTCCCATTCCCAACAGATGCAGGGCAAAGGATTGCTTCCACTCCCTCAAGTGTTGTGATGCAGTATTGGAGTTGATTGGACAGGGTGAGAGTAGCCACAAAGGCGAGAAGTTGCTAAAGTACATCAAGCAGCCAACATTCCACTGGCTGTCACCCTGACCAACTCCAACTGGGAAAGCAGTAGAAAGCTGTGAACAATTTTGTCATGCAGCAGACTGCCTCAGTAAGGAGCATGTGTTTTGAGGTCAGGCGCTGAAGCCCTTCAAGGAGGCCACAAAATTGTCAGTAGGGACAACAGCAGCATGAACCATATCATCCCCTCATATTTATCTTAGAACAGATCCTGACACTCATGCTGAAGGCGACAACAGCGGAAGAAGAACAACACATTTTGCTGTCCCCCTGTAGCGGTTGGAGACCCACAAGGAGAAATTCCCATGAAGAAGCAGGAGCTATCACTAGAGGAGGAGTCAGAAGTGGAGGAGTAGGAGGATGATGTTTATGGTGATACTGACCACAACACCCAATCATCTCAGTGGGAGGTGGAGCTGTAAAGGACTGGCTCCTCAGGCACACTGGCCAGAAAGGAGAACTGTATGCTCGCTTGCTTATGCACTGAGAGCCGTAACATTGACATCAACCAGTCTGATGATTACTGGACATCCATGCTTTTAGACCCTCTCTGTCAAAGCAAAATTATGGAATATTTTCCTTGTTCTGGAAAGGAGGCCAAATTATGTTATTTCCAGAAAAGACTGTGTATGCAGCTTGCCAAGCAGACACCTGCCACCAGCATGTCTGAAAGAAAGACCCCTCTCTGTCCCCTGCAGAGTCACACACCTCCCGCCACCACAAGTAGCAGAAGCCACAGCAGCAGTAGCAGGAGCAACAGCCAGTTCCGTGTCCTCAACATGATGACGCAGTTTTTTCATGTGCCGCGCCAGTTTGAGGACAATCAGCTAGCTGAGAGCTGTCGTCCCAATGCCAAGGTTCAGGCCAATCTAAACTCTGTGTAGTCTGTGTCCAGTGCATAATTTGTTCCCTGACCCCACGTACTTTTGGACAGGCAGACTAGAACATAGTAACATAGTATATAAGACCGAAAAAAGACATTTGTCCATCCACTTCGGCCTGTTTTCTACAAGTTGATCCAGAGGAAGGCAAAAAACCCCTGTGAGGCAGAAGCCAATTTTCCCCACTTAAGGGGAAAAAATTCCTTCCTGACTCCAATCAGGCAATCAGAATAACTCCCTGGATCAACGACCCCTCTCTAGTAGCTATAACCTGTAATATTATTACACTCCAGAAATACATCCAGTCTCCTCTTGAATTCCTTTATTGTACTCACCATCACCACCTCCTCAGGCAGAGAGTTCCATAGTCTCACTGCTCTTACCGTAATGAATCCTTTTCTATGTTTGTGTACAAACCTTCTTTCCTCCAGACGCAGAGAATGTCCCCTCGTCACAGTCACAGTCCTGGGAATAAGTAGATCATGGGAGAGATCTCTGTACTGACCCCTGATATATTTATACATAGATATTAGATCTCCCCTCAGTCGTCTTTTTTTAAAAGTGAATAACCCTATTTTTGATAACCTTTCAGGGTTGATGTTCCTGGAGGGATACACCAAATGGAAAAGGATTTAGGAAAACTAGAGGAATGGTCAAAAATCTGGCAACTAAAATTTAATGTCGATAAGTGCAAGATAATGCACCTGGGGCGTAAAAACCCAAGAGCAGAATATAAAATCAGTGATACAGTACTAACCTCAGTATCTGAGGAAAGGGATTTAGGGGTCATTATATCAGACGACCTAAAGGTGGGCAGACAATGTCATAGAGCAGCAGGTAATGCCAGCAGAATGCTTGGGTGTATAGGGAGAGGCATTAACAGTAGAAAGAGGGAGGTGCTCGTGCCGCTCTACAGAGCACTAGTGAGACCTCATTTAGAGTATTGTGTGCAGTACTGGAGACCATATCTGCAGAAGGATATTAAAACTTTGGAGAGAGTTCAGAGAAGAGCTACTAAACTAGTACATGGATTGCAGGACAAAACTTACCAGGAAAGGTTAAAGGACCTCAACATGCATAGCTTGGAAGCAAGAAGAGACAGAGGGGATATGATAGAAACTTTTAAATACATAAAGGGAATCATCACGGTAAAAGAGGAGAGAATATTTAAAAGAAGAAAAACTGCTACAAGAGGACATAGTTTTAAATTAGAGGGGAAAGGTTTAAAAGTAATATCAGGAAGAATTACTTTACTGAGAGAGTAGTGGACGCATGGAATAGCCTTCCTGCAGAAGTGGTAGCTGCAAATACAGTGAAGGAGTTTAAGCATGCATGGGATAGGCATAAGGCCATCCTTCATATAAGATAGGGCCTGGGGCTATCCATAGTATTCAGAATATTGGGCAGACTAGATGGGCCAAATGGTTCTTATCTGCCGACACATTCTATGTTTCTATGTTTCTATGTTTACTGTAGTTGCCCCATTCCAGTTATTACTTTAGTTGCCCTCCTCTGAACCCTCTCCAGCTCTGCTATGTCTGACCTGTTCACAGGAGCCCAGAACTGTACACAGTACTCCATGTGTGGTCTGAGTAGTGATTTGAACAGTGATCCGAACTAGCACAGTATGATCTCTGTCTTCTTCCTTGCCAAACCCACAGTGTCATCTTGGAGAGGGTTTTCAGCACTGCAGGGGGTGTGGTGACACCCAAACAGACCAAGTTGTCCTTGACTAGTCTCCAAAACATCTCCCTACCCTACCCACATCAACTCTGTATTAATGCTGTTCCTAATAAAAGGGAAAATTGCTTAGAATGAGTCACTTTTTCTTCTAACAAGTATTAAGGCTGACTAGTCAGCCTGCATTTGTGGGAGGGGCGGAGGCTCTTCTTAAACAAGCCACTGCCTCACTCCTTGGCGTGTGTTCTTCAGGTGCACAGGTGCTGCTGGGTGTCATTAGTGAACTAGCTTCTCTGGTGGCAGGATCTCTTTCTTTGCAGCATGGAGCTTTATTTCACTCGCTGCTATCGTAGCAATGCACGCGCTGCAATACGTAAGTAAGTTGGGCCATGGCCATCCCTCCTGGCCTGTCCGAACCCGACTTTTCTAGCGAACGGGAGGCTTCGCCTCAGAATCTGCCGCCTCAGGTTTGTTTCGTTGGGGCAAAAAAAAATCTATTTCTTTTTCAACTTCGTTTGTTTGATAATAGGAGTTGGTTCCTATATCTTGCAAATTTTACTTCGCTTGTTTTTCGCATGGAAAGTTACTTCAGTTTGTACGCAGTAAAGGAACAGTTACCTGGGCTGCATGTGACGTCATGATTGGAGATCGGACGCACCTGTTGTTTGTTCAGGCCTATTGCTGTAGCTGTTCCTTGCCATGTGACTCCCCCTCCCCCAGCCACCACCATCTTTATTACTTCTGTCTCATGCCTGCTTGCACCTTGCTTTACACGCCTCACACCCTCAGATGCATCTGTGCGTCTTTTATTGTCCATCACTTTCACGCTGCTCGTTCCAAGACGGCCTTTACATTTTGCTGTTACACATGTTTTACTCTCTGTTCACCGGAGCTGTGTCCACATGTCTGCTATTTTCATCATGCTTCATACGTCAATCTCATTCGAGTTGCATTCACCCGTTGGCTGTTACAGCCATTCCGTACCCAAGCCGACATCTGGAACTGTATTACACGCCTGCTATTACATGTTTCATACTCTGCCCACGGCCAGAGCTGCTACTGTTACTCAATTTTTTTTATTTTTTATTTTTTCTGGCCGCACCAGACCGGTGTTTACACTTGGCTGTTGCATCATGTTGTGTGTGGTTAGAGCTGCGTTCATGCGTCGGCTAGTATACCCTGTTTGCTCTGCTCACAGTCAGAGCTGTGTTCACATGTCTGCTGTTACAACAGGTTCATACTAGGCTTGTTTCTGAGATGCATTCATGTTCGCTGTCACATCATGTTCATGCTCCTCTCATATTTAGAGCTGCTGTTATACCGATTTTCATTCTCGGCTCACTCCCAGAGGAGCATTCACACTTACGCGGTCAAACTCACGACCAGAGCTGCGTTCATACGTCTATTGGTATATCATGTTTGCTCTACTCACACCCAGAGCTGTGTTCACACGTCCACTGTTTCTACAGGTTCTTTCCAGGCCCATTTCAAGTCACTTTTCACAGCATGTGTCATGCTCCATTCACAACCAGAGCTGCCGTTATTCCAATTGTATGCTCTGCCTATAACCAGAGTTGTGTTCACACTTCTACTGCTACAACAGGTTTTATACCCCACTCGCCAGAGCCGCTTTCCATGTTGGCTGTCACTTCGAGTTAATATTTCATTCACATCCAAAGCTGCGTCCGCACGTCTGCTTTTACATCTTGTCCTCTACTGCATTCACTACTAGAGCTTTGTTCATGTGTCCGCTGATGCATCACGTTAATACTCTGCTCACATTCAGTTTTGCATTCTTAAGTCTGCTTTATACCATGTTTTTCATGCTCTAGCCATACTCAGAGCCGCGCTCATACATTGTTTCTCACATCCAGAGCGGCATCTGCTGTTACATCATGTGTTACACTCTGCTCCCACTCAAAGCTGCATTCTCCTGTTACTTGCTACACTCAGTAATCTCAACGGGACACTCCGCACCCACTGCTTGGTACCGCTCTCCCGGCAAACATGGCTGCTTTCTTTTCAGGCTTACGTTTTGTTTTGTTTTTCCTCTGTGGTGTAAAAAAAAAAAAAAAAAAATTCCTTTTAAATCCTGGTTCGTATTCACTCATATTGGTCTCCTGCCTAGTTCAACAGCTTCTCAGCGGAGGCCAGTGGGCCAATAGAGCGAGTTTCCTACCATGTTTTCACAAGTTGTTCATTTGTTTGTCGCGATAAGGTTCTTCGCTGAGCAAACTTGCAATGCCTCAAGCGCTTGTTTTTATCCCATCTCTGTTAAGCGCATTGTTTATGCACATTGATTCGGATTACCAATGTCTATATTTTCAATGCCTTTTGGCAGTTGTGTTTCTTTTAGGCCACTTTTAGCCAATCTAGTCATCCAAGTTACCGCCTATCCCATCAGGTCTGGCTCAAGTTTTACTCACTTGTTGTCACTGTCACGTCATTCAGATCAGTCTCTTGGCTCCGGGTGCCCTACGACTGCTTCCACTTTGAGGACCCAATGACCGCTTGGCTCCGGGGGGCCCTATGACTGCTTCGGCCCCATGGCTCCGGGGGGCTCTAAGCCTGCTTCGGCCCTATGGCTTCGGGGGTCCGATGACTGTTCCGGCCCCATGGCTTCGGGGGCTCTATGACTGTTTCGGCTCTGAGGACCCAATGACTGCTTCGGCCCCACGGCTCAGGGGGGCCCTATGACTGCTTCGGCTCCTTGGTTCCAGGGGCCTCTATGCCTGCTTTGGCCCCATGGCTTCTGGGGTCCAACGACTGCTTCGGCCCTATTGCTTCGGGGGTCCGACAACTGCTTCGGCCCCATGGCTTTGGGGGTCCGATGACTGCTTCGGGGGTCCGACGACTGCTTCGGCCCCATGGCTTCGGGGGTCCGACGACTGCTTCGGCCCTATGGCTTCGGGGGTCCGACGACTTCTTCGGCCCTATGGCTTCGAGGGTCCGACGACAGCTTCGGCCCTAAGGCTTCGGGGGTCCGACGACTGCTTCGGCCCCATGGCTTCGGGGGTCCGACGACTGCTTCGGCCCCATGGCTTCGGGGGTCCGACGACTGCTTCGGCCCCATGGCTTCCGGGGTCCGATGACTGCTTCGGCCCCATGGCTCGGGGTCCGACGACTGCTTCGGCCCCATGGCTTCAGGGTCCGACGACAGCCTCTGGCCCTGATTCGGTCCACGACTGCTTCTGCCCCATGGCTCGAGGGTCCGCACTGCTCGGCCCTATGGCCGGGGTCCGACGACAGCTTCGGCCTAAGGCTTCGGGGTCCGACAACTGCTTCGGCCCCATGGCTTCGGGGTCCGACGACTGCTTCGGCCCCATGGCTTCGGGGTCTGACGACTGCTTTGGCCCCTATGGCTTCGGGGTCCGACGACTGCTTCGCCCCATGGCCTGGCTCGGGTCCGGCGACTGCTTCGGCCCCATGGCTTCGGGTCCGACGACTGCTTCGGCCCCATGGCTCGGGAGTCCGACGACTGCTCGCCCTATGGCCGGGGTCCGACGACAGCCGGCCCTAAGGCTTCGGGGTCCGACGACTGCTTCGGCCCCATGGCTTCGGGGTCCGACGACTGCTTCGGCCCTATGGCTTCGGGGTCCGACGACAGCTTCGGCCCTAAAGCTTGGGGTCCGACGACTGCTCGGCCCCATGGCTTCGGGGTCCGACGACTGCTTCGGCCCCATGGCTTCGGGGTCTGACGACTGCTTTGGCCCCATGGCTTCGGGGTCCGGCGACTGCTCGGCCCCATGGCCGGGGTCCGGCGACTGCCCGGCCCCATGGCTTCGGGGTCCGGCGACTGCTTCGGCCCTATGGCTCCGAGGTCGAGCGGCTGCTTGGCCCTATGGCCGGGGTCCGGCGACTGCGGCCCATGGCCGGGTCCGGCGGCTGCTTCGGCCCTATGGCTTCGGGGGTCCGGCGACTGCTTTGGCCCCATGGCTCCGGGGTCCGACGACTGCTCGGCCCCATGGCTTCGGGGGTCCGGCGACTGCTTCGGCCCTATGGCCGGGGTCCGGCGACTGCCTCGGCCCTATGGCTTCGGGGGTCCGGCGACTGCTCCGGCCCTATGGCTGGGGTCCAGCGGCTGCTTCGGCCCTATGGCTTAGGGGTCCGATGACTGCATCGGCCCTATGGCTTGGGGGTCCGACGACTGCTTTGGCCCCATGGCTTCGGGGTCAGACGACTGCTCGGCCCCATGGCTTCGGGGTCCGACGACTGCTTCGGCCCCATGGCTTCGGGGGTCCGATGACTGCTTCAGCCCCATGGCTTCAGGGGTCCGACGACTGCTTCGGCCCCATGGCTTCGGGGTCCGACGACTTGTTTTCAGTCCTGCCTGGTTGGTTGACCAGCCATGATTCCAGGCTGATTGGGCCTAAATGTCTCACATTCATATCTGCTTCCCTGATCTCCTGCATACAGCCATGTTTTAAAACTAAAGTCTGTCACCTGCGGTGTTCAGTCAGGTTCACTTGTTACTCAACTAAGTTTCCTGCTCCTTACGTTCTTTAGGTGTTACACTGTATTCTTGTCCATTGTCCACCATGCTCCAGGATCACACTTCACTACTGGAGCTCAAGTCTTTAGGGTCACCTGCCATGTTGGTCAGGTCACATTTTTGCAACAATATTCGTCTGCCATGGTATTGGGGCCATGTAGGTTCAGTTCAGGTTCCGCCTGCCACGTTAGCCAGGCCCACTGTTCAATTGCCAGCACGTTATTGAGGCCACATGTTATAGTCTATTTTCCTGTTGTCTGCTAATTCATGTACAGTATGTTCATATGCAGTCATATTCTCTTCTGCTCAATTCAGGCTCCCCTGTCCGTATCACCATACCGCAGGACAATCCTCCTCATTTCACTCTTCATCACTGCTAGTACCCTCGGCTAGACATGATTTATTATCGCACTGCTTCATTCTGCCGCACAGTCCTCATTTCCTTAGCTGGTCTCTCCTCATTGTCGCATAACTTTTCCACAGGACTTCCTTTCATGGCACCGCCCCCTCCTGCTGGTCTCTCCTCTCCGTTGCCCTGCTCCCTTTGCCACTACACTGGTCTTAGCGCACTGCTCCCTCTACTGGAGAGTCTTTTTTCTGCATGGCTGCATCCGCTGGACAGTTGGTCTTATTGGTTATTACTGCACTTCTCCTCTCTTCTTAACCAAACGGCTTCCTCTGTTGGACAGTGTTTTCCATACGGCTTCCTTTGCAGGTCGCTCCTCATTGCTGCACTGCTTCCTCTGCTGTTCACTCCGCGTGGCCGTCCCGCTCCCTCCGAGGGCAGCTATCACAACTGCAGAATTTGTGCAGGTCATGCTGGAGGAAGAACAAGTAGGGTAATTCCCTCTAGCATTTCAGTCCCTGTTCGTAGTCGAGCATATCTTGTCAACCAAGTTCCCGTACAAAGCCTTTTTGTCTTTTACTACATCTAGGAATTCATTTTTGCCGTAGCTTTGTCACAAATTTTGTATTCCCTCACTCACGGGAGGGCATAGACAGGATCTATACTATGGCTTCCTAGCTTCTTGCCATACTAATACCAGACTCTACAACACATCGAATCAACCAATTCCTCATGTTAGATTCAGATACCAGTTCGGTTTTCCCGTTTCAGCATTAAACCATTCTCAGGGGTTCACAGAAGAACGCAGGGACCATGGCAAACAGATAGATGATGTCTGGGGAACTATTCAAGGATTCCCTTCCTACTTCCATGGTTTATTTTGCCCCTCACTTCTTGCATAGTCTAGGCAGTCAGGTTTCTCTTTCGGTTCCACAAACTCCTGAGGCCAGGGCAATTGTCAGTACTAGAACCATAGTTCACCAGGTTCAGTTAATATTTCATGCTCTCTTCCACAGCGTATTCCCAGTCCTTCATTCCGCTTCGGGGCACTATCTGCAACATCGAGCATTATGTCTCCGATTTCGTAATTTGCAAGCTGTGATGTACGTCTCCTTATGGTTTTGCCTCATACATCCTGAACGTGCAGTCAAGATTGCCGATGCCTTGCAGTTGGTCAGGGATTTGTTTGCACTTTCCATTGTGTTTCTTCTATAACCTACTTGGCTTGGCTTTTGCCCCCTTTTCTAGGCCTACCCACGGCTATGGCTAAGGGCACACTTCAAGCCATTAAGTTAGGTTAGCTAGCACACGGCTAGCCGGGTTAGGTTGTTCTTGATGTTTATCTCCGTAGGGTTCATCAAGCATCGTTGGCCGTAGCCATGACCACAAGTATTAAGGCTGACTAGTCAGCCTGCATTTGTGGGAGGGGCGGAGGCTCTTCTTAAACAAGCCACTGCCTCACTCCTGGGCGTGTGTTCTTCAGGTGCCCCACCCTCCCTCCCTTTTCTTCTCATTTCCACAGGGTATGCCCGCTTTTCTAGGCCTACCCACGGCTATGGCTAAGGGCACACTTCAAGCCATTAAGTTAGGTTAGCTAGCACACGGCTAGCCAGGTTAGGTTGTTCTTGATGTTTATCTCCCTAGGGTTCATCAAGCATCGTTGGCCGTAGCCATGACCACAATTATCACTTGCCTCATATATCTATACAGCCTGAAATATAGCTGTTAGTAGCAAGAAGATATCTCCGATCCCCTAGGCTATTAAAATTTATTGGCACTTTTGGCTGCTGGTAAAAATTAGATATGGGCACCGGCCTCCTGCTGTTAATACGGGCTAGACGGATGGTTTACTGACCAGGTGGCAAACTTATATGCTACATATTTCTGTTATCCCTCTCCTTTAACTATTGAAAAACTGAAGCTTGGAAAATCTGCAGGAGAAGCAATTTCAGTATCTGGTATTCTGTTGACACATCTGCTGAGATAATTTTGAGTTAATTTACTCAGGTTCCCCATTATCCTCTCCTGGATACATGCAACGTATCAGCAAATCCTGCGTTTTGCTACACCAAACCACTCATGCTGCTGATTACTGAAATTGACAGGTCTGGAAATTGTGCAGCACAACAGTCCGGTGTTTCTTTGAATGAACCACAAATCTTTGTTGAATCAAATACAGCATGTTGGACACACTCATGCACAACATTACTGCTCACTGCAAAGAGTAACACTGGACTGACAGGGAAGGATACAATGGGCCTTATTTATTATTTAAACTTTCAATGAATGAGTCCCAAAAAGCCTTCACTTGATCCATCTTCTTTGACCAGTTATCGGCCCATATCATTTATTTCATATACCTCAAAGCTACTTGAGCAACATGTGCATGCTGAACTGTCCTCTCACCTCTCCTCCTGCTCCCTCTTTGATCGGATACAATCTGGTTTCTGACCCCACCACTGAACTGAGACTGCCCTTACAAAGGCACCAATGACCTACTAACAGCCAAAGCAAAAAATCTTTACTCTGTCCTCCTTCTCCTTGACCTGTCATCTGCATTTGACACCGTCTCACTCACTTCTGTTACAAACTCTCTCATATCTTGGCATCACTGACCTGGCCCTCTCCTGGATCACATCATACCTCACAGACAGGACATTTAGTGTCTCCCACTCTCACACCCCCTCTTCGTCTCATTCCCTCTCTGTTGGTGTCCTGCAAGGCTCTGTCCTAGGACCCCTGCTGTTCTATATCTACACTTTTGGCCTGGGACAGCTCATAGAGTCCCATTGCTTTCAGTGTCACTTTTATGCTGACAACACACAAATCTATCTCTCTGGTCCAGATATCACTTCCTTACTATCCAGAATCCCACAATGCCGATCTTCCATACCCCCTTCTTCTACTCTCACTTTTTAGAACTTAACCTAGATAAAACAGAATTGATCATTAGAGATGAGCACATTTTTCAAAAGCTCGACTCGGCTGGTTCGCCAAATTTTCTGTAACGATTTGATTTGATCCAAATTAATTTGTGGCGAATCAAGTTAAAAAAAAACCAGCTATTTCCTGGCTGCAGAGAACCTGTATAGTGGTGTAGAACACTGTGCCTTGCAGCAACAGGCATAGTGAGTCTGCTGTAGTGTGGTATTGAAACAATACCGTGAGTCAGTACGACACGCAGATGACAGGCATCACTCTTAGAATCACTGCACACTTCACTACTTTGGGCAGTTAGGGGGCCAGGTCGATGTTAGGTCGATGCAGAGGCCCAATATCCTACTATAGCATGAAAGAGCGCACTTCTTTTACACCATCATAAACTGATTTCACACAGATGTCTACAGGACCTGTTCTATTAAATGCTTATAGAAGTAGAGCCCCCTGACAGAGTTGAGAGAGTGTCAGCAGTAAGTTTGTGTTGACGTCACTGATAATTTTGCCCTTCCTCTGATCCGTCAAAATAACAACCCCCAAAAAAATTTATCCTGTCCGTTGAGCATCCGCTTTCACTCAGTCAGCATTTGGTCAGTAATCTATCAGTATTGCTAATGCCCAAAAAACCAGGAGTGGATCCAAGACAGAGATGACATGTGAATAGAATATTTGCATGTCTTCTGTACCCACTCCTGCTTTTAGCTACCAAATCATAAGCCAATTCTGATGGGACCATACAGGTAGGGATGAGCAAACCCGAACGGTATAGTTTAGATTCGTACTGAATTTTGGGGTGTTCGTGACACAGACCCGAACCCGAACATTTACGTAAAAGTTCGGGTTCGGGTTCCTTGTTAGGCGATTTCTATGGCGCATTTTGAAAGCCTGCAAAGCAGCCAATCAACAAGCGTCAAACTACTTCCCCAAGAGGCCATCACAGCCATGCCTACTATTGGCATGGCTGTGATTGGCCAAGTGCAGCATGTGACCCAGCCTCTATTTAAGCTGGAGTCACGTCTCACCGCACGTCACTCTGCTCTGATTAGTGTAGGGATAGGAGGCAGCTTAGATTAGACAGGGATTAACTCAGCAAAAACACTTAATGAAGTGATTGATCTACAGCTGTGAATCATTCAACTTCTGCTAGTTAATTGCTCACTATTTTCCGGCTGCCCAGAGTGTTTTTCTGTCACTTTTTTCCGGGGTGATCAGCGGCCATTTTGTGTCTTGTGGTGCGCCAGCACAAGCTGCCACCAAGTCCATTAATCCATCAATAGTATGTTGTTTTTTTGCTATATCCTACATCAGGGGCTTGGCTGTGCTTATTGTCACCCCTAGAAACTCAGAATAGAAATTTCTATATTCTATATTTTATTGAGAGGTGAAATTAACTTAAAAAAAAAAATAGCAATCTCCTAAATCTGGTATTCCAGCTGTGGCTAGCCAAGTGTAATACTGTCTGGCAAAGAATATATTTTTTTTTCTGGGGTGAAATTCAATTTCCAAAATAGCAATACCCTAAATCAGTAGTTTCTGCTGTGGCAGGACAAGTTTTATAGTGTCCGTCAAAGGATAGCTTTTGTTCTGGAGTGAAATTCAATTGCCAAAAGCAATACACAAAATCAGTGGTTTCAGCTGTGGCTGGACAAGTTTCATAGTGTCCATAAAAGTATAGCTTTTGTTCTGGGATGAAATTCAATTAACAAAATAGCAATACCGTAAAGCTGTGACTGGACAAGTTTCATAGTGTCCGTCAAAGGATATATTATTTTCTGGGGTGAAATTCAGTTGCAAAAATAGAAATACTGTAAATCTGGTGTTCTAGCTGTGGCTGGACAAGTAGTTTAATAGTATCCGTCAAAGGATATATTTTGTTCTGGGGTGAAATTCAATTGCCAAAATAGCAATACCCAAAATCTGGTGTTCCGGCTGTTGCCGGCCAAGTGTAAATCTGTCCGTAAAAGGGTATATTACACTCAGCGTACATCTCCAAGTGTATTTCTTTCCGTAAAAGGGTATATTACACAAAGTGTTAAATTGCAATTGCTGAAAGCATAATCCTTTAAATTTGCACGCACTATTGTGCATCTCATAGTGTATTTCTGTCCGTAAAAGGGTATATTACACTCAAAGTGTAAATACAAGTGCTGATTGGGTCATCCTCAATAACTTCACACGCTACTGTGCATCTCCAAGTGTATTTCTTTCCGTTAAAGGGTATATTACAGTAAGTGTTAAAATACAGCATAATCCTCTACATTTGCACACACTGTTTTGCATCTCAAAGTGTTAAAATACAAGTGCTGAAAGCATAATCCTAGATATTTTTTCACACGCTACAGTGCATCTTCAAGTGCAAATCTGTCCGTAAAAGGATAACTTTCATCCAGGGCCAAATACTAGGCCTACAATTGATATTCCCCTAAATCTGTGGTTACTGCTGTGCCTGGATTTGTGTAATACGGTACATAAATAGATAGCCAGATAGTGTTAGGTGCATGTAAAAAAAGGCCTGAATTTGAATTCAATGCATTAGGCCAAATAATTTTTTTCTTATTGTGGTAAACGGTAACAATGAGCAAAACATGTAGTAAGGGCCCATCACTGGTGCGTAGCTGGGGGGAAATGGAGGACGATGACGATACGCCTCCCACAGAGGACAGCTTGTCCTTACCTCTGGGCATCCTGGCACACATGAGCGACTACATGCTGCAGTGCCTGCGCAACGACAGCAGAGTTGCCCACATTTTAACGTGTGCGGACTACTGGGTTTCCACCCTGCTGGATCCCCGGTACAAAGACAATGTGCCCACCTTACTTCCTGCACTGGAGCGTGATAGGAAGATGCGCGAGTACAAGCGCACGTTGGTAGACGCGCTACTGAGAGCATTCCTAAATGTCACAGGGGAACAAGTGGAAGCCGAAGGCGAAGGCAGAGGAGGAGCGAGAGGTCGCCAACGCAGCTGGGTCACGGCCAGCTCCTCTGAGGGCAGGGGAAGCATGGCAGAGATGTGGAAAAGTTTTGTCTCCACGCCACAGCTAACTGCACCACCACCTGATACGAAAAGTGTTAGCAGGAGGCAGCATTTCACTAACATGGTGGAACAGTACGTGTGCACACCCCTCAACGTACTAACTGATGGTTCGGCCCCATTCAACTTCTGGGTCTCTAAATTGTCCACGTGGTCAGAGCTAGCCTTTTATGCCTTGGAGGTGCTGGCCTGCCCGGCGGCCAGAGTTTTGTTTGAACGTGTATTCAGCAAGTCAGGGGGCGTCATTACAGACAAACACAGCTGCCTGTCCACAGCCAATGTGGACAAGCTGACGTTCATAAAAATGAACCAGGCATGGATCCCACAGGACCTGTCCATCCCTTGTGCAGATTAGACATTTATAACTACCTCCACTTAACCATATATTCTTGGACTCCAGGGCACTCCTTCATTCAATCCTTTTTTTTTATTTCACCATTATATTGCGGGGCAACCCAAAGTTGAATGAACCTCTCCTCCGTCTGGGTGCCAGGGGCCTAAATATCGTAAAGTGGCCCGTTCCAATGGTGGGTGACATGAAGCCTGATTCTCTACTATGCGACCTCTCTCCTCTGTCTTGGTGCCGGGGCCTAAATATCTGAAAGTGGCCTGTTCCATTGGTGGGTGACATGAAGCCTGATTCTCTGCTATGGGACCTCTCTCCTCTGTCTGGGTGCTGGGCCTGAAAAAGTAAAAGTGGCCTTCTCCATTGGTGGGTGACATGAAGACTGATTCTCTGCTATGCCACCTCTCTCCTCTGTCTGGGTGCTGGAGCCTAAATAACCGAAACTGGCCTTTTCCATTGGTGGGTGACATGAAGCCTGATTCTTTGCTATGGGACCTCTCTCCTCTGTCTGGGTGCTGGGGCCTAGACAAGTAAAAGTGGCCTTCTACATTGGTCGGTGACATGAAGCCTGATTTTCTGCTATGGGACCTCTCTCCAGTTGATATTGGTTAATTTTTATTTATTTTATTTTAATTCATTTCCCTATCCACATTTGTTTGCAGGGGACTTACCTACATTTTGCTGCCTTCAGCAGCCCTCTAGCCCTTTTCTGGGCAATTTTGCAGCCTTCTTAGTTCCCAAAAGTTCGGGTCCCCATTGACTTCAATGGGGTTCGGGGTGAAGTTCGGGTCGAGTTCGAATCCCAAACCCTAACATTTTTGGGAAGTTCGGCCAAACTTATCGAAGCCAAACATCCAGGTGTTCGCTCAACTCTACATACAGGCCTTACAGCTGCTACACAGACAGGATCCGTTCTGTGTCTAATTTTTCCTTCCCTCTGACAGATCAGATGAAGGGTCATATTAATGATGATGTCAACTGGGCCAAAAAGGCAAAATAGTGGCCCAGTCATAAAGTGGGGAGGGTGGGAACAGCACGAGAAGTCCACAGAGTGGCCCAATGACATAGTATGGAGGTGGCAGCAGCATAAGGAGGCCACTGAGTGGCAAGGTGACATAGTGTGGAGGTGGCAGCAACAGCAGCATGAGGAGGCCACAGAGTGGCAAGATTACATAGTGTCGAGGTGGCAGCAACAGCAGCATATTGAGGCCACAGAGTGGCACAATGATAGAATGTGGAGGTGGTAGCAGCAGCATGAGGATGCCACAGAGAGGCAAGGTGACATAGTGTGGAGGTGGCAGCAGCATTAGGAGACCACAGAGTTATCCGGTGACAGAGTGGGGAGGTGGGTGGCACTAACAGTAGCCTACTGACGATGGTGGGTGTAAGAAATAGCACTTGGCATCAGATGTGTGGCATCAGTTGGGTGGCAGCATCAGAATAGTAGCTGAGGACGGTAGCCAGAAGAAACCAGTCTCTTTTGTCAAGGTTTGGGTGAGGCAGCATGGATGATCTAATCTGATGTATCAGGCATTGGTGGGTGGAAATCCAGGCTGATCTACGCTTAATTAATCTTGACAATGGTCAGTCTCTCCACATTTTGGGTGGACAGGCGCGTTCTCTTCTGGGTAACTATGGCCCCCCGCCACACTAAACACCCATTCTGATGCCACACTACTGGCCGGGGAGGACGGCTTTTATAGGGCAAACTTGGCCAGTTGCGGCCACAAATCCAGTTTGGCTGCCCAATTGTCCTGCGCATCTTCAATGATGACTGGCAGAGTGCACTTCAAATTTGCCACCACCTGCTGGTTCAGGTTCTGCTCTATGTCTAGCTGCTGGAGAGTAGTTTCTTCACTATGAGGGCGAAGAAAGCTGCTCATCAACGACTCTAAAACTCAGGCTGTTGCTAAAGGAGCTGGTACTGCTTCTGCTACCCCATCTCCCCAGAAGCCATGGCAGTGGAATGTTAGCGCAGAGGCCAACCTCCCCCACCCCTCCAGACCCGCGAGAGGATTGACGATGGCGCAGATAAGCAGCGGTCAACTGACTACATAGGATGTCTCTATAGTAGATCAGTTTATTCTGCCTGTAAAAAAAGGCCCCCATTTTGTAGCGAAGGTCTAACATGGTGGAGAACCAAAAGTCATCCCTCTGCTATATGGTGACAATTTGGCTGTCACTACGCTAGCAATTGAGCATGTATCGGGCCATTTGCTCAAGTGACTCGGAGGGACTCCTTGCCTCAATCTCCGCTGCATACTGCCACAATGTGTCTATGTTATCCGACTCGTCTTCTTCATCTCCCTCTTGCTCCTCCAGCTGCTCCTACTCCTCCTCTCTTGTCACCTGTGTAGAAAAACTACCCATTTTGCTACACAATTCTTGTGCTCCAATGTCCTCCTCCTCCAGTTCAGCCCTCACAGGGCTCATGTGGCTATGAGATTTAGGCCTTTCGTCTCCAGTCCCCTGACTAGCCATATTTACCAGCATCTTTTCCAGGATATAAATCAGTGGAATGACGTTGTTAATCACGTAGTCCTGGCGACTAACAAATAAAGTGACCTCCTCAAAGGGCACGAGCAAATGGCAGGTTTCACGCATGAGCTGCCACTGACTAACATCGAAGTTACACAGGGGACTACCTCTGTCCACCTGTATCATCAAGAAATCGTTTATGGCCTTTCTCTGTTCGTATAGTCGGTCCAACATATGGAGTGTGTAATTTCAATGGGTGGAAACGTCGCATATCAGCCTATGTTGGGGGACGCCGTTCCGCCACTGTAGCTCAAGGAGGGTGTGCTTGGCAGTGTACGAGTGGCTGAAGTGCATGCAAAGTTTCCTGTCCTTTTTTAGGATGTCTTGCAGATAGGTGGAAGACTTCAGGAAACGCTTGACAACCAGATTGAACACGTGTTATGCAGGACGCATGGTTCAGCCCTCCTTGACGCAGCACCGACACCATGTTCTTCCCGTTGTCAGTCACCATGGTTCAGATTTTCAGTTGTCGTGGAGAAAGCCAGGATTCAAATTCTTGATGAATCACACGGTGCAGTTCCTCTCCTGTGTGTGCCAAGGCAAACTAGGTGCAGAACAGCGTGACAATGCCGTGCCCTGCACATCTGGTATGCTGGTGGGACACTGTGAAATGTCCCTGCAGTGGAAGCTGAGGACAAGGTGGAGGATGAGGAGGCAGAGGGGGACATTGTCTCAGGACCAAAAGCGTGAGAACGTGGAGGCGGAAGTGGAGTCACCTGGCCAAGTTGCTGGTTTGGCTGGGCAGGAACCACATTTACCAAGTGGGTCGTAAAGGACATATATTGTCCTTGACAGTAGTTGTAGCTCCGCATGTCAGCACTGCGTGCACTTTGGCAGACACCAACAGACTGAAGGACTGACCCACCTTCTGTTCTACATATGTGTGCAGGGCTGGTACTGCCTTTTTGGCAAAGAAATGACAGCTTTGGAAATCTCCACCTCGGCTCAGCACAAGCCATCAGTTCTCTGAAAGTTGCAGAGTCCACCACTTGGAAAGGGAGGGACTGCAGTACCAGCAACTTGGCCAGAAGCATGTTCAGCTTCTGCGCCGTTGGATGAGTGCACATATATTGTTGTCTCTTGCAATCGCTTTGGTGATCGATTGCTGACGCAATGAGTGACTAGCAGGAGAAGTAGAAAGAGCATCAGGACCAGCAGATGATGTGAAGCACAGACAGCTTCCTTCGGCTGAGGTGGTGAAGCCTTGACTGCCTGAAAATGGGTGCGTGTCACTGGGTGATGCAGAATTTGCTACGGCAGGCTGGACCACCACATCGGAACCACAGTTCTCCTACGCCACTTTATGGTGATGCTGCATATGTTGATGCAGGAACGTGGTGCCAACATGGCACCGCCGAGTAGGTGATTTTACCCCTAACACTACGCACTGACTGACTGCCTCTGCCACTGCCTCCGTGAACCCCTTCATAACTATTTTCAAGGCCGGTAGGCTCCTGCGAAGCTGGTGGTCTGCCCCGGGCAAGTTTGTCTCCCGACCTCCCACTGCTGTAACCCTGCTGATGCCCGTCCCCACTACTGACTTACTGGCTCGACCATTACCTCACGCGTAAGCTGCCACTCTCTTCTCCCGATGAAGATGAATTCCCTTTGTCACCCGGCTTCCAATTGCCATGAGCTACATCGTCATTGAGTACTGTCTGCACTTCACTAATGTCCTCCTCAACAGTCTTTGAGCCAGGAGCCTGACCTCTCACACGCCGGCTCCCATGCCACTCTCCTCCTCACTACTTGCCTGCCTGCCGGAAGAAGCGGTGGATGTCTCCTCCGGATCTTGGCTGGGCAGTAACTGCTGACTGTGGTCTATTAACTTGTCCTTACTGTATAGTGGAGCTGAGTCCACAGCATATAGTACTTCTCTGGCTGAGGGAACAGAAAAGGACAGAGGCAGGTTGAGAAGAGGTGAGGGGCCTACTCCCGGGCCATGCCAACTAAGGATTGTGTATGACAAACCCACCGACTTTTGGGTGGGGGTGTCTGATGTCGCTTGCGAAAAAGTTGAAGATCGAGTCAACCATTCAAGAACCGCTGGGTTGCTGGTCAAGACACGACTGTTAGCTGACACTGGGAGCTCAGGCCTCTCTAAATGACCCCTGCTGCCACGCCCCCTTACTCTGCTGCTACCTGTGCCTGTGCCAGAAACTTTTTGGCCTGTGCCCCGCCCCTGTGCAGGGCTTGTCACTTCTCTGTCTGACATACTGTTAGATTGAAGTAAATAAAAAGGAAATTAATATATGCCAAAAAGGGCTTTAATTTTCTCACTTCACCACACAACAGCTAATAAGCCCCTTGTTGTCCCCTCTAATACACGCCAAAAAAAAGGCTTTAGAACATATAATTGCTGCCGTGAACGGCAAATAAAGTTTTTTTTTTTACACTAATGTACTCCAAAAAGGGCTGTAAATTTCTCACTTTAGAGCACACAAGGTTAATAAGCCTTTTTTCTTTTTCCCCACTAATACACACAAAAAAAGGCTTTAGAACATGTAACTGCGGCTGTGAACTGCAAATAATACTTTTTTTTTGCTATTAATATACGCCAAATAGGGCTTTAATTTGATCACTTTGCCACACAACGGCTAATAAGCCCTTTTTTCTTTTTCAGCACTAATACACTCCAAAAAAAGACTTTAGAACATATAACTGCGGCTGTGAAAGGCAAACAATATATATATTTTTTTGCCACTAATACACGCCAAAAAGGGCTGTCATTTTCTCACTTCACCACACAACGCCTAATAAGCCCCTTTTTCCCTCACTAATACACGCCAAAAAAAGGCCTTAGAACATATAACTGCAGCAGTGAACTGCAAATAATACTTTTTTTTGCCACTAATAAAGGCCAAAAAGGGCTTTAATTTTCTCACTTCGCCACACAACGGTTAATAAGCACTTTTTTTCCCCCCCATTAATACATGCCAAAGAAAGACTTTAGATCATATAACTGTGCCCGTGAACGGAAAATGAAGTTTTTTTTTGCCGCTAATACATGCCAAAAAGGCCTGTAATTTTCTAACTTCACCACACAATGACTAATAACCCCTTTTTCTTTTTCCCCACTAATACATACCAAAAAAAGACTTTAGAACATATAACTGCGGCCATGAACGGCAAATATTTTTTTTTCCCTCTAATGCACTCAAAAAAATGCTGTAATTTTCTCATTTTACCACACAACGGCTAATAAGCCCTTTCCCCCACTAATACAAGCCAAAAAAGGCTTTAGAACATATAACTGTGAACGGCAAGTAAAGTTTTTTTTTCACTAATACACTGTAAAAAAAGACTTTAGAACATATAACTGCAGCTGTGAACGGCAAATAATATTTTTTTTGCCACTAATACACGTAAAAAAGGGCTGTATTTTTCTCACTTCAACACACAACGGCTAATAAGCCCCTTTTTATTTTCCCCACTAATACACAACAAAAAAAGGCTTCAGGACAGGTATATAACTGCACCGCACAAGGGCTAATAAGACCACAATAACAAGGATGGTTTGCTGTAGTTACAGAGTTATCATCTATTGGAAACCTGAAATGAGCAGCAGTAAAAAGGCAATTTGGATCCGCAGTCAGTGCAGCAAGGTGTAATAGGATTGTTCCTATTACCCAGGCTGTAAACACCCCCTATTGAAGCCTGTTCTGCTTCCCTGAACTCCTATTCAGCAAAATAAAAGTTTTCAAGTCTTTCCTAGCACTCTCCCTAGTGCCTGCTTCCTGACCTCCTTCTCTCCTCTTATCAACTCTTCCCACAATCACCCCCAGGATTTCTCCCATGCATCCCCCACACTCTGGAACTCGCTACCCCATATCACACTCTTACCTACAGTGGAATCCTTCAAAAGAAACTTAAAAACGCACCTCTTCATACAAGCTTACAGCCAGTGACCCTGCTGCCTCTATGACCAGCTTTAGCCTCTCCCACTGTGTCCTTCTCCCATACCATGTAGATTGTAAGCTCTCACGGGCAGGGCCCTGTCTCCTTCTGTACCAGTTTGTAACTCGTCTTGTTCATGCTTAGTGCAATTGTCTGTATTATGTATGTACACACCTTTTCATATGTACAGTGCTATGGAATGAATGGTGCTTTAATAATAAATAACTAATAATAATAATAATAATAATAATAATAATAATAATAATAATAATAATAATAATAATAATAATAATTAGCATTTTACTGTGTAAACCACACAAGGCAAACAGGTTTATCTTATTAGTTGTCCACCTTATACTTATATGCTATTTACTGTGGCTCAATCTATTGCTCTGGTTATTAAAGTGACAAAACAGTTACTTAATCTTGAGTCCTGACCCTTGAAAGTTATTACTGTGAATAACACAACTAAGAAATTACTTTTATCTGAAATGTAATATTACAAGTGTGTGACTCGATTTGCTCTTCTCCACCCCCCATCACACCAACCTCTTCCTCAGCCCTTGTAAAATCTAAATTAAACTACAATTTGCAGCTTAAAATAGGCTGAATAAGTCACTACATCTAGTATTTGATAGACCATGTTGTTAGACTCTGTATCTTATTACGTTCCATGCTTTGCCAATTAATATTCAGCACAAGGTCACCTGATAATGAACTTGGTAAAATTAGATTATTTTCTTGTTTTATATCAGTCAGACTGTCCATTCCAAGCTTCAGACTTGCTTTCCTGCATTAGTATTATAAGGGAGATTAAAGAAAAGTTCATTTTCAAAGCTCTGTAAACCATTTCCATGCATGTGCTTATTGCTGCTATATTTCAATTAAATTTCCATTTAATTTCAAAACTGGGTGATAGTTAATGTGGTGTATGTCAGATAAAGGGCCGATTCAATTTAATTAAAATTCATTAACTGATGTTAGGACAGAAATGTATAAAAAAAAGTTTTTTACATAATTCTTTATAACAAATGTGTGTACTGTTGGTAAAATCAGAAGATACATACAAGTAGATCTATCTAAAGTATTACATTCTGTATACCTCTTTCATGTTCAGTACAATGTCGTTCTATTTGTTTCCAATAACTTCCTGGATATCAGCTCATATGAAAGAGGCTTTAAGAGCATTTACATATGGTGGCAATTATCAGGAGGGAACCTTTCCTTCCAGATAATAGAAACAGAGAAACATAGAATGTGTCGGCAGATAAGAACCATTTGGCCCATCTAGTCTGCCCAATATACTGAATACTATGAATAGCCCCTGGCCCTCTCTTATATGAAGAATGGGCTTATGCCTATCCCATGCATGCTTAAACTCCTTCACTGTATTTGCAGTTACCACTTCTGCAGGAAGGATCTTCCATGCGTCCACTACTCTCTCAGTAAAGTAATACTTCCTGATATTACTTTTAAACCTTTGCCCATCTAATTTAAAACTATGTCCTCTTGTAGCAGTTTTTCTTCTTTTAAATATTCTCTCCTCTTTTACCATGTTGATTGCCTTTATGTATTTAAACGTTTCTATCATATCCCCTCTGTCTCTTCTTACTTCCAGGCTAAACATGTTAAGGTCCTTTAACCTTTCCTGGTAAGTTTTGTCCTGCAATCCATGTACTAGTTTAGTAGCTCTTCTCTGAACTCTCTCCAAAGTTTTAATATCCTTCTGCAGATATGGTCTCCAGTACTGCACACAATACTCCAGATGAGGTCTCACTAGTGCTCTGTAGAGCGGCACGAGCACCTCCCTCTTTCTACTGTTAATGCCTCTCCCTATACACCCAAGCATTCTGCTGGCATTTGCTGCTGCTCTATGACATTTTTTGCCCACCTTTAGGTTGTCTGATATAAGGCCCCCTAAATCCCTTTCCTCAGATACTGAGGTTAGTACTGTATCACTGATTTTATATTCTGCTCTTGGGTTTTTACGCCCCAGGTGCATAATCTTGCACTTATCGATATTAAATTTTAGTTGCCAGATTTTTGACCATTCCTCTAGTTTTCCTAAATCCTTTTCCATTTGGTGTATCCCTCCAGGAACATCAACCCTGTTGTCTACTTGTCAGTAGTGATAAGTGAGCACCAAAGTGTAATGGAAGTCAGTGGGAGACAACCAGGCACCCCCAGCTGGTATGAATGAGGGTGACTGGTTCATAGTAAAAAGTCTGAAAGTGATTGAAACACCTCTGAAATCGATCAGGAACAGCAGGGGGACCATGTCCGGATGCATCTTAGACTTCAATGTTACTGCTGGGAACCATGTTGTATGCCACTTTTACAGACCGGCAAACCCCCCCCCCCCCAAAAAAAAAAAAAAAAAAAAAACATTTTGGAGGAAAAATTGTTAGGAAATTCTTTCCTGTATATTCAATTGTATATACAGTGTAAGTGCTGTCAAAAATTACGAGAAAGAAGCACTCCAATACAGCCTGTATATCACATAAAGAAGGGCCTCATTCACATGTTGCTACAATTGTTCAGGTACACTGCTACACAACTAAAGCCTATGCACTAAGTAAAGGGGCTGCCAAATATTGCAAGGAACCGGCACTCCAATACACTCTTTGCCTAAAACTAGTTAAATTTGTCCCAAATACAAATAATTCTCTGCTAGAATACTGTATATATGGTTGCAGCCTAAACGCACACACACAGATGTGCCCAAAAGTAGTTAAATATGTCCCAAATACAAATAATTATCTGCTGGAATACTGTATATAACGTTTGTGGATTGAACGCACACACACATGTGCCCAAAAGTAGTTAAATGCGTCCCAAATTCAAATAATTTTCTGCCGGAATACTGTATATAATGTTTGTGGATTGAACGCACACATAAATGTGCCCAAAACTAGTTAAATTTGTCCCAAATACAAATTATTCTTTGCTGGAATACTGTATATACTGTCATGGCTGTAAATGTTGGCACCCCTGAAATCTATCAAGAGAACAAAGTATTTCTCACAGAAAAGTATTGCAATAACACATGTTTTGCTATACACATGTTTATTCCCTTTGTGTGTATTTGAACAAAACCAAAAAAGGGAGGAAAAAAAGCAAATTGGACATAATGTCACACCAAACTCCAAAAATGGGCTGGACAAAATTATTGGCACTGTTTCAAAATTGTGGATTAATAAGATTGTTTCAAGCATGCAATGCTCTTTTAAACTCACCTGGGGCAAGTAACAGGTGTGGGCAATATAAAAATCACACCTGAAAGCAGATAATCTTTGCATTGTGTGTCACACTGAGCATGGACAACAGAAAGAGGAGAAGAGAACTTTCTGAGGACAAGAACCAAAATTATGGAAAAATATCAACAATCTGAAGGGTACAAGTCCATCTCCAGAGATCTAGATTTGCCTTTGTCCACAGTGCACAACATTATCAAGAAGTTTACTACTCATGGCACTGTAGCTAAGCTCCCTGGGCGTGGACGGAAAAGAAAAATTGATGAAAAGTGTCAACACAGGATAGTCCAGATGGTTGATAAGCAGCCCTAAACCAGTTCCAAAGATATTCAAGCTGTCCTGCAGGCTCAGGGAGCATCAGTATCAGCGCAAACTATCCACCGACATTTAAATGAAATGAAACGCTATGGCAGGAGACCCAGGAGGACCCCATTGCTGACACAGAGACACAAAAAAGCAAGACTACATTTTGCCAAAATGTACTTGAGTAAGCCAAAATCCTTCTGGGAAAATGTCTTGTGGACAGATGAGACCAAGATAGAGCTTTTTGGTAAAGCACATCATTCTACTGTTCACCGAAAACGGAATGAGGCCTACAAAGAAAAGAACACAGTACCTACAGTTAAATATGGTGGAGGTTCATTGATGTTTTGGGGTTGTTTTGCTGCCTCGCACTGGGTGCCTTGAATGTGTGCAAGGCATCATGAAATCTGAGGATTACCAATGGATTTTGGGTTGCACTGTACAGCCCAGTGTCAGAAAGCCGGGTTTGCGTCCGAGATCTTGGGTCTTCCAGCAGGACAATGAGCACCCAAAAAGCACCCAGAAATAGATGGCAACAAAGCGCTGGAGAGTTCTGAAGTGGCCAGCAATGAGTCCAGATCTAAATCCCATTAAACACCTGTGGAGAGATCTTAAAATTGTTGTTGGGAAAAGGCGCCCTTTCACTAAGAGAGCCCTGGAGCAGTTTGCTAAGGAAGAGTGGTCCAAAATTCTGGGTGAGAGGTGCAAGAAGCTTATTGATGGTTATAGGAAGCAACTGATTTCAGTTATTTTTTCCAAAGGGTGTGCAACCAAATATTAAGTTAAGGGTGCCAATAATTTTGTCCAGCCCATTTTTGGAGTTTGGTGTGACATTGGGTCCAATTAGCTATTTTTCCTCTCTTTTTTTGTTTTGTTTCAATACACACAAAGGGAATAAACATTTGTTACTGCAATACTTTTCTGTGAGAAATACTTCATCTTCTTGAAAAATGTCAGGGGTGCCAACATTTCTGGCCATGACTGTAACGTTTGTGGATTGAACGCATACACAGATCTGCCCAAAACTAATTAAATTTGTCTCAAAATACAAATAATTTTCTGCTGGAATACTATATATATGGTTGCGGCCTAAACGCACACACAGATGTGCCCAAAAGTAGTTAAATGTGTCCCAAATACAAATAATTCTCTGCTGGAATACTGCATATAATGTTTGTGGATTGAACGCACACACAGATTTGCCTAAAACGAGTTAAATTTATACCAAATAAAATGTATTCTCTGCTAGAATACTGTAGATAACGTTTGTGGATTGAACGCACACACAGATGTGCCCAAAAGTAGTTAAATGTGTCCCAAATACAAATAATTATCTGCTGGAATACTGTATATATGGTTGCGGCCTAAATGTACACACAGATGTACCCAAAAGTAGTTAAATGTGTCCCATACACAAATAATTCTCTGCTGGAATACTGAATATAACATTTGTGGATTGAACGCACACACAGATGTGCCCAAAAGTATTTAAATGTGTCCCAAATACAAACAATTATCTGCTGGAATACTGTATAAACGTTTGTGGATTGAACGCACACACAGATGTTGCACAAATGAGGTTAATTTCCCCAGAAAAAAAAAAATCTCTGATGGCGCAGTGTTTATCTCACTAGCAGGCACACTCTAGTGAATAAGTCCCTTTTTATAATGTCTGCTAAACAAACTGCTTTCTGATGGTGGACTGTAGATCTCTCTTGCAGACACACTCTAGCGAATAAGCCACTTTTTATAATGTCTGCTAAACACACTGCTTTCTGATGGCATACTGTAGATCTCACTTATATCAAATCTTTCTGTCTTTTAAAAGCCTTTGGGTACTTAAAAAAGCGATTTTCCAGCACTATATGTCCCTTCCTGAAGACGTCTCTGCCTACTGTCTGCTCTCCCTGACACTGAATGATCCGAGCGCAGGCCAGCCAATTGGTGTAAGGCTAATAGCTAGCATGGCTATGGCATTACACTGAAGGGAATTACTTACCTGAATGTTGATTGGCTGCCTAGTAGGCACCAAACGTGCGGGGAGGAGACTTGAGCAATGCGACGAGCACATGTTGTGTTCGCCGGGTACCGCCACGTGCCTAGCATAGCGATGCTCGAGCCAAACCGGTACTTGGCCAAGCATGCTCGCTCATCACTACTCGTATTATCTGCTGCCCAGAAATGACAATTTATGTGCTGCATAAAAGATCATGAGTGTTTTGGTCATTCTTTATATGATCATCAGCATATTTGCATGGATCTATTATTGGGGACAATCATTCATAGTAAATTTTGTTCCAGATAATCAGCCTTACAAAAGAGTAACCTTTGTCCTTACTGAATGTCTTTGTCTTTCCTGATATATTTAATTATCTTGCACTTATGGTGTTTTTACATGAGCTGACACAGCAGGCAATTATCAGGAATGATCCATTTATTCCTGATAATTGCCTACTTATCAGAGGAAGTGAGAGCTACATTTACATTCACCAATCTTCTCCCCTGTGAAGGGACAAGGGACCTGTGCTGTGATTTCTCATGCCCATAAAAAATCATTGTTTCTAGTCAGCAAATTGTTGCTTAGACAACATTATTTACTGATCAGAAAGGTGATTGCATCAGCTATGGGTTCTACCCAATGAACAAGCATTTGTTTGATTGGTAATTGGCAGCACTTGTATACAGGGCAATTAGTGATGAGTGAAGTAAACTTCAAATCCTTATCTCCATATAGTATTCAAACCTATGGGTTCCCGTTAGTTGAACTGAGCTATCACCGAAGTATTGCGACACTTCGGTAAATAACTTTGGTATTCGATTTTTAAAACTGAAAAACATTTTAAAACAGGAATTTGGCTTTGCTACTGGCTGGTACCTTGTTACTGAAGCCAACTTCAGAACCAAGTTTTAAATGGTTTTCAATTTAAAAACTAAAATCTTGAAGCTATTCACCAAAATCCATCGAGACCTCGTTGATAATGAATTTCCCTCGCCGAATTCCATTCATTTTAATGCTCTACCGATACAGCTCTCCATGCAGCATTAAAATGAAGTTTTGAGTGAATTGACTTCAGATCTTGGATTTGAAGCTCAATTCACTCACCCCTAAAGACAATTATTCCTGAAAACACTCCTTTCTGATAACTTCCCCAGTCAATTGCCTGTGTAAAGGGACCTTAAGGATGTGTTACACAGGCAGATTTTCTGCCTCATGATCACTTACGAGAGTTCATATGAACACTTGTTAGAGATCAACTTGCAGTGTAATACTGACCCTGATTGCACAATGTACGAGAAAATACTTATTCATTGGGCAATCCAGATCTTTAAGCATGCTGAAAGATCAGGATTTTCCGGCTGCAGATCTTGCTGTCTACTGCCAGTAAACCACTGTACAGCATGGGGAATAGTGATAGCATAGCAAACGCTTCTCTCAATGTTGCTGAGGAGTTCGCTGCATGTAATAGCATTGGTCTCCTCAGCAAGTGAGCAGGCGATTGAAGGAAGGGAACATTTCCCTCCCAACAATCATCTGTCTGATCAGGTTGTCTGTAGAAATAAAATATTTGCTGGGTAAATAAAATCACATTGAGTAATAAGATTCTGTAAGTTTCAGCATGGATATTCAGCACAGCAAGGAAAATAATGAAATATGAGTGGACAATCAAAATATGATGGCAGGTGGTGCTTGATGGTGATGTTTAAATGACTGTGCAGATGGACCATGATTATCCTCAATATGGGGATAATGTTTCATACACTGACTATTAAAGGAAGTATAATTATACAAATAGATGCATATGCACTTTACTGGTTCTACTCTCAACTCAACTTTAATGTCAGAATAAAAGGCAAATAATGTCTGAATAAAAGGCAAATAATGTGGAGAATAAAACTAAGTAAATGCCTGGATGCTGGATATGTATATGAAGATATTTTTTCCAGGATAACATTTAGGAAATTAGCTGCTATGCTTATCTTTTATAAGAATCCGCTCCTAATTCATCAGTTTGTGTTGCACCAGTCATAGAAAAAAAGGATAGGTGTTTGCTCACCCAGATATTTTGTCAATGGACAAGTTGGACAGCTAGGATATTTCTTGGTCAGTTCCATTCTGTCCTCTATAATAAGTGTTGCTAGAGATCTCCTTCAGCCATGTATCTCACACTCTTTGAAGTCCATTGACTCAACAGGGATGATAGTTTCATCAAAATGTGTTAACTTTATTGGAACAGATTTATTAATGCATTAACTCTTGGTTTTCAAGTTTAAATGTCATGTTAAAAAATCTGGTGCACTATTAAATGGAATGAGTCATCAGTAAATGACTTATTGTTTAAATCATGTTTTTATGTTAGATATCGTTTTACAGAATACTGTGGCAAAAGTGATACAAACACTAAAAAAAAAAGGAACTGCAACCATCTCACAGAGATGTCCAGGCCATCCATGTTAATGCCTAAACAGGAGCAACTTCTAATGAGAAGGGTTGAAGAAAATAGTCATGCAAGTTCATTGTAGTTAGCTAAAGAGGTAGAAAACCAAACTGGGGTGAGTGTTTCCCATGGCATAATAAGCTGTACACTGCAGAAGAATGGGATGCATGGGTGTTGTCCATAAAGGAAGACACTCCTAAAGGGCAAAAAAGCCCAGCTACAATTCTCCAGGGCCCATGCTGAAAAAGATGAAGACTACTGGGACTCTATATTCTGGAGTGATGAGACCAAGATAAATGTTTTTGGAACTGATGGCTTTAAAACTGTTTTGTGTCTCAAAGGTGAGGAGTACAAAGAAAAATTCATGGTGTCTACAGTGAAACATGATAGTAGCAGTGTCCCTATGTGGGGCTGCATGAGTGCTGCTGGTGTCGAGGAAGTGCATTTCAATGATGGTATCATGAATTCACAGATGTACTGCTCTATATTAAAAGATATGATGCTACCATCACTCCGTGCCCTTGGTTGTTTTGCACTTTTCCAACATGACAATGATCCAAAACACACATATAAGGCCACTGTTACATATCTGAACAAGAAGAACAGGGTGAAAGTGATTCAGTGGCCAAGTGCTGTATGTCTCCTGATCTGAAACTAATCAAACTTGTGGGGAATTCTGATTAGACAAGTTGAGCATCGCACTCCATCCAACATCCAGGCTCTAAAAGAAGTAATTCTTAAAGAATGGAAAAAGATACATGTTGCAATATATCACCAACTTGTTCCCTACATGCCTAGAAGACATGGTGCTTAAAAATCATGGAGTCAAACAAAATACTAGAGTGTATTTATTTTTGCATTGACAAATTGGAGTAAAACTAAAGATTTAGAAATGTCATTTATATTATTAACCTTACTTACATGTTTCTATGTCTTGTCAAAATCTGGGAAATCGCTTTTGTGTTCAGTGAGATATTGATTAAAATCTTACTTTAGTTCTTGCACTAGCCGCTAAGCATAATAATAAGCAACACTTCTTT